>OX463852.1:35980058-37180058 GCA_949825065.1 Odontocerum albicorne | reverse complement strand
TCGTTCTTCGTCACTAAGGAACATAGCGCTTAGTTGTAAATGGAGAAGATTTCGATCTAGTATTGATCGCACAGGATGGGGACTAATTTTGTTCGCGGGATTTTGATGGTGGGTATTCGTGAGTTCAAACTGTTATAGCCTATATTTTTTTGTCTGTTATAACTTTGAAACATATAAAATAATTTTCTACGTATACGTAGAAACGGCCATTTCTACGGCCATAGCCTCCGTAATCGAAGCGCTTGTCTAGTGAATAAACAGTACTTTGGTTTATCGTTATTAATATTTTATTTATTTAACACTTGATTGTTAAAACAATCTGGTGTGCTTTTTGCCAGACCTCTTCCAACCAACCAGACAAAATAAAAAAATAGAAGTTTTATGGTGGCAAAAAGTATTCAAATGATGAATCACCTTGTACTGAACAATATAAGTAGTAAAAATAAAAGTGAGAACTCATAAATCAAAGGAAAAAGGAAGGTGGGAATGGTGGTGGAGAGGACAGAAAATCAGAAATTAAATATTATTATTAACTTGAAATTAATTATTGTATAATTTAAAAGGACATTTAAATACTCAAACCGACAAAAACAAATCAACAAAAAAATAGAATCCGACTTTAATCAAAATAGAGAAAAATACAAACTAGAAAAACAATTATTGAGTAAAAGATTTAAATAAACAATAATAAATATAGTACATAACGTTGTGAAAAAAATGTAAACAAACTATTATATGCATAAAAAAATTAAAAAAGACAAAGAAGTTATATTTTAAATTGAAACATGAAAAATTAATTGGCGAAAAATAAATAAAACATTACATAACTAATTATCGCTTGCAAAAATGCATTAGAATAATTGCTGTAAGACTATTAAAATGGCTTATTACGTTATTTAAGAAGTCAATGGCCGAAAATAGGCTTTAGATAATATTATATATTAAACAAAATGTAAATATTATATTATCTAAGTGCTAATATTCTCATATCAATAAAATGTTAAAATCAATTAAATATCGACATATGCTGACTGACGATACTTTTGAAAAATATCGAAACTCCACGGTGAAAAAAAAAAGTGCTAGAAACACTCAAAGTTCACGGTCAATGCTTTTTTTGAATAAAAAAAATGCCCAGCAAAAAATGATACAATGAACTCGCTGATGTCACGGAAAACAGCGAACTGGATAAGGCGGGCTTAATTTTGATGCGGCGCGGCGCCGGGGTTATGTCAGATACGGCTGTAACATTCCGCTTCACGGAAACAGCTTTAAACTACATAGTAAGATATAGCAGAAGGTTGTGGACAACACATTAAATAAAAATTGCAAAAATTTTAGTAAGCTTTTCTCAATATGATTTAATGATTTCGTTTTATCACGTTGCTTAACTTTTTTTTCCGTAACGGGATACCCAAAAACTGAGGTGTCGCGCATCCATTTTTGGGTGTGAAATGTTGCCAGATAATTAAATAATCAACTATCAAATATATGTTAATTTGTTTTGGAACAAAGAGCAAGATATTTTTTTGTCGAATAAATAAATAACCTGAATAATTTGATATTGACAAGCACCAATCTGTTGATTTGATTTTGTACCCCCGTTCCGAACCCAATCTCATTTTCGATGTTGCGTTTTCGTAGTATACTTGTTGGGTTAATTGTTATCTAGCAATGTCTGCCGACCAACCAGAAATATGTTAAAGAGACATCAAGGGGAAACGAGTGTGGAACAATAAAAAAATAAATTGGTTTCCAACGAGAATTGAACCAACGAAAGACATGCGTGTTGTCAACTAGGTTATAGAGGTCAAGAGTGCTAAATATTGAACAATAATTAAAATATGTGTCTGAAATTGAAGTATTTTGAATGTCTTCCAGCAAAAACGATGGTATATCATTTGCGCCCCCAGCTTCTTAAACATTCTTCGGCAAATGTACAACACTCAGTCACGCGTGGTATAGAGATATTGAACCAACTGAATGACACTGTTGATATATTCTCGGTACCGCCTAGCAGTATGAGAAGAATCCTGGCTGATATTCTTCCTAACGAATAAGCTAACGCTAGAAGCAGACCCTCTTTGTGTAGCAGACAGGAGAAATCCGTACAAAGTGGATTTAAAAAAATGAGTAAAAATATTGAAATATTTATATATTAGTAAATATTTTTTGACTTTCTGAAATATTTTTGGAAGCAGGAAGTCATCACGATCTTTCGTGGGGTACCCGTGAATTTCAAAACTATATTTAACATTGAAATGTGTTTTATCAAACACTGTTTATTCCACTTTTTGTAACGGTATAACCCTACCGGTTTCAAGGCTTTCACCTCATCTTCAGGGAGCACAAACAAGACTGTCTTGTTTGTGCTCTCCTGGAAATGAGGTGAAAGCTTTGAAACCAATAGGGTTATACCGTTACAAAAAGTGGAAAACACAGTGTTTGATAAAACAAATTACAATGTCTTTAAACCTCCACAGTGTTAATGCCTTAACTATAAATAATATATATTTAATATTTTTTAATGTTGACAATTATATCTGTGGCGTTATGGCAGAAGTTGATATGTCCGTTTTTTGTCATTTTGTGTTTATGGTACACAAAATGACAAAAATTTATATAAAATATTTATCAGCATGTTGTGGCAAAATTTGTTGTGTCAGTCATTATCCAAACAAAAGATATACTGTTTGGAAAAGCTTAAAAAATGCTTATTTGAACTGATTTTGACAGATTATCAAAGTTAATATTGCTTCTCCTGTAAACTAAGGTAAAACAGACATATCAACTTCTGCCATAACGCCACATATATACAATACGAGAACAATCTGAATATGTTTTCTTCCTCGACCTTTTCAAGATTTTTAAAATTTTATCATCTTGTAATATTCCTCCTCTCGAATATTTTTTTTACAAAACATAACTTCAGTAATTGTCAGTTTTTTTTTTCGTGTTTCTTTATACAACTGGGTATTAATTATTTTCTGCGTCTACTTTTTATAGTAAATGTTCTATATAATAATATTTGTTATTATTTTTCTTGGAATTATTACTTTATACCTGTATTTTTAATTTTTTTTTCTGAACTTACTTTTACTAAAAAATAATCACGCTGTTTTTTTAATTATAATGTCGACACTAGCTTTTAATGAAACTATGTAACGTATTTATAATTCTTTTAATTTTTTTTTGTATAATGTTATGATTTCCTTAATTAACCGATAATTTATCTGAGTTTCAATTTTCTTTATCCCTTTTTTTTTTTTTTTTTTACTTATTTGGTGGTTTAGGTACGGTTAGTATTTTTCAATAGCTCCTTGGTCATACACATATGGTATGTACCAAATATAAAGAAATAAAAATATTTTATAAACGTCATAAATAATTGAAAATTCCTAAGATAATTAAGTCACTCGAAGATCTTGAGATATTATGAAATTCAATTATAAATAATCGCGCGAATGAATCATAGAGACACGCAACACGTATATCATTTTGACGTCATGGCCAGTTTATATTTTGATTTCCGCTATGTGGCGCGATTTCATAGCCCATTATAGTCGCAATGAACATACCATATTATCGTTTTCATCAATGTTAGTAGCAAGACTTAGTAGGATCGATGAATAATTTTACGCAAATAATTCGATGGTTTGCCAAATGTTTTCATTTATGAAGGCATTTAGAATTAATTCCAAGCATTGCAAAAAAAAAAAAAAACGTTGCTGTTTTTTAACGATCGCTAAAAGCAACATTAGTCCGTTTGACTATCATGGATTATTTTTGATGTTCCTCGCTTTGTCGTGAGGATATACATCGAAGTTATTGGACTTAGCAGATAGGAATGTCTACGGCAGCTATTTCTGTGTTTTATTATTCAAAATACTCGTATTTTGCATTGGTTAGATATTAACTAAAATAAGGATATTAAAAAAAGGTCAAATTTTGAGGTAGTAAATATTTGTTCATTAGACAGATTCGTCTAAAACAAATAAAGCACAGTACAGTTAATCCTCTATTCCATACTGTTCCCAAATAGGAACATAAAACTGTTCCCAAATAGGATCATAAAAAGTCCCTACATCTGAACTACAATACTTTTAAAATCAATGTCTATGTATGTTGTTCCCACCTGGGTAAATAATTAAACAAATGATTATAACGAAATTGTTTATAAATAATTATTTCACTGCTATAAATGATGTATTAGAATGTTATACTAGAAATTAAATGCTTGATGTCTTAGAATTAAAAACTAAAAATAAAATAAAAAGTCATACAATAAAGGGTTAAGTAAAGTTTGTAATAAAAATTAACGATCTCCATGGCCCAGTTGGTATGATTGAAACCCAATATATTTTAGAAAGGGTACCAGTTTGGTCATCAACTCTTTAGCATCTTTCTGGTTGTTTAGAAAAGATTGCCATATGGCAATAAGTCCGCCGGGTCTAACTGTATACAGCGAAATTGAAATACAATGCAATATTATTACATTATAGTTAAAATCGAGTAACATCAAAATAATTTAAATATCTTACAATTAAAAATTAAATTAAGGATTCTTTGAATAGTAAGATTTATTGGTAAAGACCACTCTTAAAGTCATTGCATTCTCTTCTATAGCGAGGTTTCCTTCATAATATCCAAATTCAGATATACTCAATAACGTGGCTGGGAGGCATGAGAATTCGCCTCAGTAATCGAGACATCTGATTTAAAAGAACCGGGGTTGTCATCGAAATCGCGATTCTTTATTGCAAGCATTGACCACACTACCACACGTGAAGCGGCAACTGTATGACGTAAACTAACGTGAAAAGCAATTGAGCCAAATTCTGAAAGAGGGAAGTGTGAAACATTATATGCGAGTATGCATGATAAACTGTGATGGTCGTGGCTAAAAGCGAAAGGTGTGTGTCAGGATAGAATGAAGAGTGGAGATATGTTGTCTCTACCAACTCCAATAAGGACAAAGGGTCTTGGTAGTGATGATGATGCACCTTATTTCTGTGTTTTGGATACCATCAGGAATTGATCCCGAATCCTCCAAGCTGAAGCCGAGCATTCTACCAACTAGGACACGAAGGTCATCATTTACTAATTTAGTGTAACGGAGGCCCTAGGATTACTTTACATAGATACATATCATCACGCTGTGCCCTTTGCGAGGTAGGCAGAGAAAACAGATCTGCAAACTTTTTATACAAGCACATAACTTCCACTTCCGCCACATTCATATATTTCGTCATGCATAATCTTCTATTATTCATACTTCTCACTTTCGTTTCGTTAAAAATTTAGTACATTTGATCCAGCAACGTTTTCCTCGGTGTACTTTTTTCACGTATACCTTACACCTCTGACTTTTAAACTCGCTAAGTAATCATTTCATAATTCATTCTCTCAACATGTCCAAACCATCTTTAATCACCCTTCTTCATCTTACTTAACACTTGCCTTACTGTGCTTAAAACTCCGCCAGCCACGGTGCTGGACGCTAAGCGTCCAGTAAAAAAATTATATTTTTAATTAAAATTATGAAAAATTTGCTAGGTTATTTTTGGTAATGAGCTATAAAAACCATTTTACTATGTATTAAAACGTCGAATAATCAAATAAAATATTAGTTATCCATCACAGGGTGGGCAAGTGTTAAAACATCAATATTATCCATGAATTTATTTCTGCCTTCATTCCTCCTACTTCTAATCATTGACAGTCCACAAATTTTCCTTAGGATTAGTTTAACGTAATAAATTTGAAAAGTGTAAGAGAGAATTTTCTCTATTTACCAAAACGCCTTCTTAAATAAACTGAAACATATTACATAAACAGTTACAACTTGCATTTAAATAATAATTAAAACTAATAAATCAAGCAGTTCGCAAGAAGCATCGCAGAAGACAAATTTTGAGATAAACAGCCATCGGCTGGTACCGTCGGTGGGCGGGATCGACAGCACGTGGGTGAAGAAGGTAGCTGACAGTGGCGTCAAGATATTTTAAGATCCTTGAACAAGAACGAAAACTTTATTTATAATTTAAAGGGTATAAATAACAACATCCAAACAGTTAAGGAAATGAAAATTAGTATCGACGAGAAGCCTGTTGAACAAGTGATGTAATTGAAATATTTAAACATCGACATCTTCAACTAAAATCATCTTTATAAAATTATTTAATACTTAATTGTAAGACAATCTGGCGGGCTAATTACAAGGTGGCAATATCTTACAACCAACCAGACAAAAGTAAATAAAGGAAGTTACATATTTTGCCGAATTTAGTGTAACGGAGGCCTGAGTGGTTCATTGTATTTGTTATGTAAAATTAATGCATAATTTGAAATGTATTCAAGAGTATAATTTTCTCTTGTAGTGATAAAATAAAATGACAATTTATAGTGTCGTTAAGAAAACCAACTCTTCTTAACGGCGTTAAAACTTTTCTTTTCCAGTATCGATATCTTCCATATATCGGTGGCATTATACCACATGTATACATACAAGTATTTTTATGTTGTTTATAGTTAAGGCATAAATGTTGTGGAGGTTTAAAGACATTGTAATTTATTTTTATCAAACACTGTTTATTCCACTTTATTGTGACGGTATAACCCTACCGGTTTCAAGGCTTTCACCTCATCTTCAAGGGAGCGCAAACAAGAGTCTTGTTTGCGTTCCCCTGAAGATGGTGTGAAAGCCTTGAAACCGGTAGGGTTATACCGTCACAAAAAAGTGGAATAAACAGTGTTTGATAAAAATAAATTACAATTAATAATTTGATATTGACAGGCACTAATCTGTTAATTTGATTTTGTAATTCGTTCCGAACCCAATCCCATTTTTGATGTTGCGTTTTCGTAGTATATAATACAACTTGTTGGGTTAACTGTTATCTAGCAATGTCTGCCGACCAACCAGAAATATGTTAAAGAGACGTCAAGGCGAAAAGAGTGAGGAACACTTTAAAAAATAAATTGGTTTCCAACGAGAATTGAACCAATAAAAGACACGCATGTTGACAACTATAATATAGAGGTCAAGAGTGCTAAATATTGAACAATAATCAAAACATGTGTCTGAAACTGAAGTATTTTGAATGTCTTCCGGAAAAAAACGACGGTATATCATTTGCGCTCCCAGCTTCTTAAACATTCTTCGGCAAATGCTTTAACTGTACCGCGATTCTAGAAGCACTAAGTTTATATGTACCCAATAAATATAGCCGTGAAAGGAATCACCCTCTATTCTACATACCAACTTACAGGACGAACATCATGGCTAAACACTCAGTCACGCGTGGTATAGAGATATTGAACCAACTGAATGACACTGTTGATATATTCTCGGTACCGCCTAGCAGTATGAGAAAAATCCTGGCTGATATTATTCCTAACGAATAAGCTAACGCTAGAAGCAAACCCTCTTTGTGTAGCAGGCAGTAGAAATTCCACTTTTTCGTCACAAAAAAGTGGAATAAACAGTGTTTGATAAAAATAAATTAAAGTATTTTTATATCAAAAGAATAACGTAATGTTGGTCCACACTGATTGACGTATAAATAGAAATTCATACACGACCCTACTCACTCCACCAACAAATAGAAAATTGTCAATTTTAACAATTGCGCTTTACAAATTATATAATGACAACTAATGTAGCGCCGTTAACCCTTCCTTCCCTGTGATATGTAACTAGTACCAATTGCTTCTAAAAACTTTAATATCTCTACAAATACGAGTATAATAAATGCTGGATTCAGATTTTAGGTATTCCTCCGTAATACAGTTACGCATTGAATGAAAAAATAATATTATTAATAATTAGCACTTCTCGGCCACATCAGAGATATTTTGTGAAAATCGGGAATAAATTCACCAATACAATTAAACGTGTGCCAGTGTGTGACGTAGCATTCTAAAAATTCGCTATGGGTGAGGAAGCGACGCTATTCACGTCTCACTCTCACTCTACTTAGGTACATGGGAACGCAAGAAATAGAATCTCAGTTCGCTCACTTCAGCTCGCGGGCTTTCGTTTGAGGTGGTCGCATGGCCGTTTTGTGAACGTCGGCCGATAGTTTTTTTTCATGTTTTCAGCAATAAAATTTCAATTACTATCACTTTTGACTTCAAATTTAATTAATTTAAGCGATTGGCTAAGAGTATTCTTATTTAAAATCGCTCATTTTTACATGTGTATTGAATACACAGTACCGGAATGCGCGGATTTTTTTAGCACAGGGAGGGAAAGGTTAAGAGAGCAGTCTCATTATGAACGCTCCGCTCCAACTTTTATTGATAGAATGAAAATATCACAAAATAAATATATACGACTATAATTTTGATTTAAGGGTAGGGAGGTAGTGGCTGCGACCATTAGATTATGTACTTCCCCGCATATGCATATTTTAAGAAAAAAAAAACAAATTTGGTAAAAAAACCGCAGTAACTTATCGAGGGAAAACG
This sequence comes from Odontocerum albicorne, assembly GCA_949825065.1. Taxonomy (NCBI): domain Eukaryota; kingdom Metazoa; phylum Arthropoda; class Insecta; order Trichoptera; family Odontoceridae; genus Odontocerum; species Odontocerum albicorne. The sequence goes on along the minus strand of OX463852.1, from coordinate 37,171,586 downwards.
AATTACAATGAAACTATTGTAGATCTTTCGATATGTAAATACCAATACAGTGACAATTTAATTCATTATCAGGTAAAACGTTGAAAAATATTAAAACACAAGGAAACACGTTTGCTTATTTTATTTGGAAAAAAATAGTAGTTGAGTGATCAATATTTTAATAAATGCGAGAGATAATATATTCGAGAACCTTAACCCCTTGAGTTATAATTAATCTTTCCCTTCCAGTGCTAAAAAAATCCGCCCGTTCCGGTGATGTGTATTCAATATACATCAATACACATGTAAAAATGAGCGATTTAAAATCGGAAATATAAGAATATTCATAGCCAACCCCTTAAATTAATAAAATTTAATGTCAAAAGTGATAATTGAAATTTAATTGCTGAAAACATGAAACAACATCGGCCGACGTTCACAAAACGGGCGCAGATACAACCTCAAATGGATGCCCCAGAGCTACTGAGCACTGAGACGGGACTCGGTCTCGGACTATTATACCTCGAAGGAAGAAACACAATTGCGAACTGAGATTATATTTCTTGTGATCCCATATACCGAAGTAGAGTGAGAGTGAGACGTGAATAGCGTCGCTTCCTTAACCATAGCGGTTTTTAGAATGAATATACCTACGTCACACACTGGCACACGTTTGATTGTATTGGTGAATTTATTCCCGATTTTCACAAAATATCTCTGATGTGGCCGATAAGTGCTAATTATTATTAATATTGTTTTTTTCATTCAATGCGTAAATGCATTACGGAGGAATACCTAAAATGTGAACCTAGTATTTATTATATTTATAGAGATATTCAAGTTTTTAGAAGCAATGTGTACTAGTTACGCATCACAGGATAGGAAGGGTTAAGGTTATTGGTACGATCGTAACGCCACTGGTAGGGTGTACAAGAACGAGCAGCAAGGAGGAAATAAATTACTAAGACTGTTCCAGGAGAATTTCATCGCAAAAATATACCCACACGGAGACGGGAGATATTGAAGAAGAGAAATGGGAACGGACAGGAGTGGGTGGTCAGGAAAATAGCGAAAAATCTCGAATAAAGAAGGAGATCGCAGATTTTTGCGATAAAGTCTGTATCATTTTATGGTATGAATGATGGCAGGCGTCCAAACAGTCTGTTCTATATTATTTACAGACACGTTTCATTATCGATACACCGTTTTATTTTGCTGTTTCCATGCAGAGATAAGTAAAAATAAAAAAAAAGTATTTCGCTTCAGTGTTATCGTTTGTTATTATCTTCCATGGATTTTTTATCGCTTGAATTTATCCAAAAAACAAAAAAAAATATAAAAGCAGGGAACAGAAAAGCACACCACATTTTTTCGATTCATATTTGATGGATATACTCGTATAACATTAAAAAAATGCAGTATAAAATCAGCGTAGGACCACTGAAGAGTACGTGAATAAAATGTGTTAAGATCATCATCACCATAACGTCATGTCATTTATTGGAGTAGGCAGAGAAAACAAATCTCCACGACATTATCTCATGGCACACATTTTTCGCTGCTGTCATGCCCATTCGCTTCGCCATAAATACTATCCAATGATAAAGGCTTTTCACGATTACCTTTTCAAAATTGGATCCATATGGTCGTGCCACGTTTTATTTTGTCTTCCAAAATTTCTCACACCTTCAGTACTACTCGTGTCGATTTTTTTTTTTATATTAAGAATTCGTTCGTCTGAAAATTATACAGAGGGATCGACAAACTCACAAAAAAACAAGATTCGATTGGCTTAAAAACTCATCGTTATATTTATTTATTTTAAGACCATCAGTAGTTTTCGTCAAACATGGAAGTGAAGTGTAAGGGTGAGAACCGTCCTCACGGCGACGTTTTGAGTCATTGCTGTGTTCCTGATTTCATTAAAAGAACATATCAAGTTCATCGCTCTTCTAAAGAGGTAAAATTAGTTCGGAATTGAATCCGCTCGGAATCGAATCTGGGGCGCCCGCTTGCTTAACGTGAACGCTAACCATTAGACCGCGGCCGACCACGAATACTATACTACGAAGGTTAAAATACCACATATAGTATTTCAACTTTAAAGGGAACAAGACAAAAAGGATAGTATTAAGTGGGACAATATGCAAATAGTTCCCCATCGGGAATCACGTACCGTCGGCCGCAAATAGCATGGCGGGCGCGGGTCGGTCACTCGGCTTCCTATAAATAAACTGTCCACTGTCCACTAATCTACCCAAAGCATCCAAGCCATATTCGCCCCATTTACACGCTCAATCCACTCGCAATAATTAACACTGACCATTTATTTACCTGCCAAAAAAGGTAACTTATTTTCTGATTGTTCTGTGTTACATAGTGTTGACATTTTCATTAATTTTAATAAAAAACAAAACAGGTACATACTGAATATATGGTATGCTTACGATTCTATATTATATTAAAATTTTCTTTTTCTTCTTCTTTTAGGCCTGTTGGCCTGTTATGGTCCTGCATCATCGTTTCCCTCTTGTGACGTCGACTGCCATCTGTCTTTCCATCTTTTGGGAGGTCGTCCTGGAGGTCTGCTGGTTTGGGGGATACTGTCCCTGGCCATTCTTACGGCTCTTGTTTCCGCCATTCTGGATACATGTTCGTTCCAGAACCTTCTTCTCTGTCCTTCATATTTGACAATATCTTCAACTTCGCACATCCTTCGGATTTCTGTGTTTCGTACTCTATCATGAAGGGTTTTGCCAGCGATACTCCTGTGTACCTTCATTTCGCTGGTTCGAAGGAGATTTTTGGTTCTGACAGTGTTGGCTCTGGACTCTATGCTGTATGTCATTATGGGGCGGACACAGGTCTTGTATATCCTCACCTTACTTTGGATGTTCATATAGGTACTTGTTTTTCCAGATAGTGTTCTTTAAACATCCGGAAATAGCTGCGGCCTTTTGTGATTGTTCAAGTACTTCGCCATACAGGTCATTATTGCACATTATGTTAGCACCCAAGTATTTAAATGTTGTAACTTGTTCCATTGGGGTGTGGTCGACCGCCACACTGCATCCAACTTGCTCTCTGGCTAGAGTCATGCATTTAGTCTTGCTGATGGAGATAGACATGTTGTAATTTTTAGAAGCCGTGTGGAATCGATGTAGCATTTGTTGCAGGTCTTCCTCTGATTCGGCTATGATGGTGGCATCGTCAGCATAGCATATGATGTTTAGCATATTGTCACCCATCTTGTATCCCAGGTTAAGGTCGGCAAATTTTTCTATAATTTTATCCATAACCAAGTTAAATAGAAATAGGCTTAAACGATATCCTTGTCTTACTCCGGTTGGTGTTGAAACGTCATTAGAGAGTTAAAATTGACATTCTACAATATTCATAGACTATGCATTGAAAGAGTGCATAAATACAAATATCTGAAATGCTGACTTAATGATCAGTGGGATTATTCAGGGAATTTAGAAACGGGATTGACATGGCACGGAACTATCTCTCAAAAGCAAAACATATTATCTGTAACAGAGGCTTCAACCTCAAATTAATAATGCGTATTGTATGATGTTAGATTTTTTCAGTACTTCGTTATGGCGTAAATATTCGGACGTTCATCCAAGTCACTACACAAATAATAGAAGCATTTGAAATGTGGCGCTACAGGAGAATGTTCCAAGATTTTCTAGGTTGATAAAGTGCGTAACGAAGAGGTTATCCAAGACATGTTGCAGAAGATATAAGAAAAACAAAGTGTAGGAAGAAGAAGTAATTCATGGAAGAGAGTGATCCCGCTGTAGCACAGAGACATTGTTCAGAATTGTTGCAGATAAAATTAAAATAGCCATGATGATTGCCAACTTCCAAAGTGGAGAGGAACGTTAAGGATAAAAATAATGGGTTAGGACTATGTTTGCTATCTAGATGCAAGGGAGAAGTTGTTGGATAGACTGGAGAAGCCCCAAAACGTTTTTATTAAGTTTATTTATGACCTAAAAAAAATATGATCAAATATTAGAACACCGTGCTGGCTTAAAATTAAACAGCGAAGAAATCCACGTTCTGTCGACCCTCTTTGGAGTGCTGAACAATCCAGGCTGTCTTAAGTAACTGCGTGCAAAAATTAAATTTTCTTTGTGAGTACGGGCTGCCTCTCTCTAATCTAGTGACGGCAGAATCCTTTTTGTATCAACGCAGCATACATCATCTTTTGCGATTCACTCGTCTCCACTTTGAAACTATCATCTTGGCTTAATCATATAATCTCCATCCCAATCGATATAAGAATAAACTAAAGAAGCATTATTTGTCTCAAAAGATTCCCCGTTCTTAACTCCCATTCAATTCCCATCCTTATCTCTATTTTTCTCTATATTTATATTTTTTTAAAGCTTTTCCCTAATATTGTTTTCTTGTATAACGTTGAAGGCACGTTCATGGATACGGATAATATTTATGAAACCATAACTAATTGATTTGAAGAATATTTTTAAAGCAACAAATCTGTCAGTTGTATTTGAGTGCAAGTCTTAGATAAATAAATAAAACGATGATATATAAAATATTTGAGAGCGCGAAGAGTAAATAAAGTCCGGTTGAGTAAAATAAATCGTTCTATAAGAAAACAAACATAATTTTTAGTTCTATATATTTATCAAACTCGAAAATTTAATTATGTATAAGTGACAAATTTAAAAGAAATAAACCAATTCAAATAATAATTTCACTTTCATTCTCCTATAGCAGTGGTGCCCAAACTAAGGGCTACGCGTCGTATCCAGCCCGCCAATTGATTTTATAAGCAAGTCTTCACTTCTTTACAATAACAACAAATATTTACATGTTCATTTGTTCATTATCATGCTTTTGTTTTCATAAATGTACTTTTGTTATTCTAACAACTGCATTTATGCTTTATTTATTTTATAAAGCGTCCACAGCTGAGATGGTACGGACACATAAGAAGACGGAGACAACCAGACCATGCGGTAAATTAGGCAATGTCTATGGATCTTCCTCGACAGCCGTCCAGAGGAAGACCAAAGAACTCCTGGATAACTCAATGCTCCGAAATCCTGCAGAGAAACGGCCTATATGAAAGCGACACCCAGAACCGAAGAACATACAGCCTGAGAACGAAAAGAGCCGACCTCAACAGCCTACCTAGGCAATGAGTTGGGATAGTGCCAGAAAGAAGAAGATAAAGCGTCCATATCCAGGTCAAACCCTATTATATACCATACAGTACCCGGCGGTAAGTAATACACATCGGGCTTAAGAAAGAGACTGTCGGCCATAATCGGCTAACTTTGGCTTTGTAGAGCGTCGCTCTACAAAGCCGAAATTAGCCGATTACCCGATGTGTATTAATTACCGACGGGTACTGTACTAAGTTTCAAGAGATATATAATAAATCATATACAGGAACAAGAAATAAAAATAAAGAAATATTTGCTATGCCGATACAACTAACTCCCATTACTAAGAATGTTCAAAAAAAACTTTTTTTAAATACATTTTTGTAAATGTTGTTTATCGTTAAGGCATTAACGTTGTGGAAGTTTAAAGACATTGTAATTTATTTATATCAAACACTGTTTATTCCACTTTTTTGTAACGTTATAACCCAACCGGTTTCAAGGCTTTCACCTCATCTTCAAGGGAGCACAAACAAGACTTGTTGACGACCTCCGTGGCCTGGTGGTAAGACACTTGTCTGCCGATCCGGAGGTTGCGGGTTCGATAACCGCTGGAACCCAGATTTTTTTAAAAAGGATTCCAGCCTGGTTAACACTTAAGGCCTATAAAAACATCATTTTGGTTGGTTGGAAGATATTGCCACATGGCAATAAACTCGCCAGGTTAAAAAAAATTACAATTACAATTTTTGTAAATGTTGCAGATGCCAATATCCGAGCACTATTTAAAAGCGATAGTCCGTGTAACAAAAGGTGTACCACTTGTAAGGTTAGTTCTACTTATTTGCAGTCTAAATAGTTCAATATTTTTGTACCTCAGGAATAGTTGTCAGGAACATACCATAAATATCTCACATTTATTATAAGTATATTGTTTCGACTTCCAATTGTAAATTATATAACTAAAGAAAACATTATGAATCTATTATTGTTTGAAGTTGATTGAAGAAATATAATTTATTTTTGTTAAGCTGAGTATTGTGTTGCTTTATTTATTTACTCGGGGGTATTATTTATAGAAATCTATATTCATTTTCTTTCCGGCCCACTTATCACTGACATTATTCGTATGTAGACCTAGCTTACAGAATATTTGAGGATTGTATCCCTATAGAATGACAGAACGATAGTTTGTTAGATTGAAAGAGTTTGAAACAATCAAAATCGACCGTGAAATGTGTATTAATTACAAAGTGATAATAATTTAAAATATGCATGGCAGGTTAGTAGTTTGTTAATTCCATTTTTGTCAGGCCGCGGAGCACGGGCGGGGATTTTCAATGAAATTGTGCCAATATATTTATTTAGCCGAGTAGTCAGACTGGTTGTACTAAGCCAAATATCACATAGCAGCAATGAACTTAGTGATATGGCTGATAAAAATAGTTTATCTTTTGTTTGTGCTCCCCTGATGATTAGGTGATTAAGAGAAGAATAACAACGTAAGCATTTGAAAAACAATTTGAAAACATTAAACCACTATTAAAGCACTTAAGAAAAAATCAAAACCATCAAAATTATCAATGAGCCTCCGTGGTTTAGTTGGTAAGACGCCTGCCTAGCCCGAGGTTGCGAGTTCGATTCCCCATTGGAAACCAGTTTTTTTAACAAGGATTCTGAACTGGTTTTCACCGAGACCTCTTAAACATCGATCTGGTTGGTTGGAAGTGATTGGCACATGGCAGTAAGTCAGCTAGTTTGTACTGTATACAACAAAAATGTTATGCACTATAATATTTTTAAAATAAAAACAGCGTCTGATAATTACTTTTATTTATTTATTTATTAATATATAACAAGAAATCTTACATGTTAAATGGATAATTTGTGAAAATACAACACGTCATTTAATGTGGACACACAATTTTAATGGATCTGGGTTTCTTGCCTTTCGTTTGTCGTGTCCTCAGTAAACTAGGCTATTGCCTGTATCTTACTCAGGACATTTGACATGGAAAAATAAATTGATATTTCAATACCCCATTGTATACTCTCATCTATTCGATAAACAGTGTCACACAATAATATATACATATATCACTCGAATCAAATCTTCATCACTTCAGACATACCAAAAAGTCCATCCCATAATGTGCCACATTAAATCATCGCCAACACACCACGCTCAAGAGTTCACACAAACCTTTGCAACAAGTCATTTCTCCTGTAAGCCCAAGTATTCCAACTCATGTCGCAATAACAACCACACTCCGATCCAATGAATACATTTATTGCCCCCCTTTGCCTTTATTTAATGCGGCGCCCTATTGTCATGGGAGCCAAATAGGCATATTGTCTTTGGGCAAAAGATGTTCGAACTCTAGGGATGGTGAACATTTGAACAGTTGCCATGCGTGTCATGTGTCTCTGCTGAGTTTGAATTTTTTTCTTGATGATAGTGCCAGAGAATGGATTTGAAGTGTAAGTTTGGCTACGTTTAGGACCCGATACTCCCTGAAACTCCATACATACATAAAATGACCACACTGATTGGACAATCAGTTTTAATACTTTGGCTACTTAGGAATTTTTTGATCAAAGTTTATAAATAATGGGATTTATAATTTATTAACGTTAATCCAATAATTCGAAGCATGAAATGCTGGCGTATATAGCAGCTGGGGTCAATGAAGAGCCAAATAAAGTGTTCAAACCGTAATATCCTATGAGTTTATGTATTTGATTAGTCAAGTTAGTCAGGGCACGATGAACAAAGGCTAGGAGAATTATAGAAGAAAGGTACAATAAATCTATTAAACTTGGATTAACTATTTTTAAACACAATAAAGCGCACAATAAATCTATTAAACTTGGATTAACTATTTTTCAAACAATGAAAATTATTTCCTTAATATAAATAAATAAACAAATAGTAAACTAGCGTACGAATAACTCAGATATTAAAGGGAGCAGAGCAACGTATCGGGCGAAATTAGCGGCTGTCTATCGAAATCCACACGAGCGGAAAGTTAATCATAAAATTCAACGGTTTATATTAAGTAGGTCGGATATATAATATATACATACTCGTATTAATAAAATTAGAGTGATTTTCCGTAATTTAAAAAAACATAAAATATAACGGTTATTTATAAAGGTGCTGTATTTTATTATTTATTTATTATTACACATGACAAAAAATATATACAATTTGCGAAAAAACAACAGATAATTTGATTTGGACATACAATTTTAATGGATCTGGGTTTGTTGCCTTTCATTTGTCGTATTCCCAGTAAACTCGGCTTTTGCCTGTATCTCACTGAGGATATTTAGCATGAAAAAATAAATCGATACTTCTTTCCGATTTTTGATTACACAAAAACCAAACCCCGTTGCACGCTCTCATCAACCTGACAAACAGTGACACTCAACTACAACTGGAAACATTTTACGAAATTCAACTCCTCACACATCATCACTCCAGAAAGACCAAAAATATTCATCCCACAATATACCACACACAATCATAAGAATAAAAATTAAAATTAAAACAAAAAATACACAGAAACACAAATACAAAAACAACCAAAATTAAAACAACAAGAAGAAACCCACACTAACGAGCTCACACAAATCGTTCCCACTCGTCATTCATCCTGAAAGCCCAAGTACTCAAAATCCTGTCGCAATAACAACCACGCTCCGATCGACTGTCTAAATGATTTTCCTACCTTTACCTTTAATAATTACATTTTTAATAACTAACCTCAATATATTGCATGAAAATATTTTTTATATTTCATTTCCTTATCAATTTATACGGTACGCCTCAACGTATCAGAATCGGCTATGTGAGTATGTTGAAGAGCATAGCCGAGAGACAACACTGTCTCTTAATATTTTTTAAGGCCCAGGCTAAGTTTCCATACGTCTAGTTGGCCTCACCACAGTGTGCCGTCATTATTTTGAATATTTCAGAATATTTTTTTTTGCAAATACATTTTTTCAACGCCTTTTGATGCTTCGTCTATCTAACAAAAACATACCTCCCAGACATCAAAAATCCTAAAATTGCTTTTGTTAATTTACCTATTGTTCATACATACAAGTTCAAATACTCGTAGGATGTCTGTTTTCGATAAGATTTATTTACATTGCTTTTTCTTTCTTTCATATTTCATATATTTTTCTAGGCAAAAATCGTTTAATCATTTTCACATTCTGTCCCTATTATCACAACGTCAACATGCAAAAGAATTCACGACTCCCACATTTTGAAGACGCTCTACAATAGATTATGCACATTTTGAAGACGTTCTGCAATAAATTATACACATTTTGAAGACACCCTGCAATAGATTATGCACATTTTGAAGACGTTCTGCAATAGATTATGCACATTTTGAAGACGTTCTGCAATAGATTATGTACATTTTGAAGACACTCTGCAATATATTATGCACATTTTTACTTATCTGTGAACTACTTTGATTACCATTGTTTAAAAAATATATAGCTAATTTATGTCTTCATATTTGTTTTCGAATCGATCGATCTTTACATAAGTAATACATTTGTTTATAATGAATTGAATACCATTTGAAAACAATATTATTAATACGAGTATTTGTAGAAAGCATATTTTTTTACATTAACGATAAGGTTATTTATATATTGACAAAATAATCATTACTTAAGTACTCTTTATATAATCATAATACAAAATATAAATAACTTTAAAAAAAAACTAAGTATGCAGTTTCATTCTATATCGCATATAGAACGAAACTGCATAAATAGGTTTTTTTTGTTTTTATTTGGTACTTAGTGCCTATTTTACTTCAACCATTCATACATGTCTTTAAAATATAGTGCATTACAACACGAAAAGTAAAAAATAGTCAAATATAATTAATAAAATTCAGTAAACAATAAATTACTAAGTATTTCCCTCAACGGCAGTGACAATACGAAATTATAGGGAAATTTACAGAAAAATTACTTAAGATAAAATTGAATAATCAGTCTCCCTGTAGACTCAGCTGAACTAAACAAAATCTACATTAAAAATATCCACCGATCCCGACACGGAGTTACCCAATAATGGAGGTTCTGAATTTTCGCTAAAAAATAAAACATTAAATAAAATATAATTATTTATTATAATTTTCTAATTAACTTTCCTGCCCGGTTAAGCAGAAGAAAATTGACATAAAATGATATATTAATCAACGACACAACACGAACCCACGCAAAATAAAGATTACTTCACAAATTAAAATATTTGCCGAGAGAAAATACTCCAGACCGAAGCCGCGCCGTAGGCGGACTAACGATATTGTTCCTGACACCAAATTGGTCTCAAGTCAAAAGATAGAAAGGAGAGAGTTAAATAAATCTACAAAGAGAGATCCTCCCATTGTGCTCACGTCAAATATATCCCGATATTTACTTTGTAATGTGGATAACGTTTGGAAAAGTCTGTCTGCAAAAGTTTACCCAAAAATCTTTTTGACACGGGGATCAAAGTGTTACACCGGAATGAGTTCACGGCAAACGGAATGGGAAGTAAAGGAATGAATCCTTAAAAGTAAATAAAAACAAAAATATATGAGCGAAACGTATTTCAGTACAAGGTAAATAAAAATGTACTCGTACCTTGGTAAAATGATTCAAGATGTCGTATATTAATATGGTTAAAAATTAACGTTACTTTTATCTGTATTTAGGACATAATTTTAAACGTACATATAAGTTAAGTATGAAAGCAAGTACGAGTATTATAGCCAAGTCAAATCAATCGACAGTAAATAAAATATTTCAAAAAATTTGATTATTTAATATTTTATTTTTAAAATAAACAATCTGGATATATTCGAGGGAAGTTGGTAAGACGTGTGTCTACCATGAGGATATTTCATGTGCATTTGCGATGGTAATCGAAGTAACATAAAAGAAAGGGAACCAATCTCATAAAACAGTAAAAAAATCTCCCGCTAGACATGTGCGATAAAATTGTTAACATACACGATAATGGGCTACGATTTAAGTGCTAAATCCAGTGGTTCAAAGTAGCAATAGACAATGATGACTCTCGATCATGTTTTTCAACGTTTCTTCGTCATTTATTCTAATATACTCGAATGAAAGGCGTCATAGAAATAAATTAAATGAAAACTAATGTATTCAGATAAATATGTATGTTATTAACATATACTATATGTATCGAAATATCTTTGAAAACCAATAAAAACTGTATGCTTTAAAGGTATATGTTTTAAATTCTAAACAAATTATTCGAAGAGCAAAAAAATAATCAATTTCATACAAAGAAGCATTTACCAACTTAAAAAAACAATATTATAGTATTTCGGCATAATATTTCAAGTCATGAGATCCATATATCATACATGTACTCGTATTTAAAGTCATGATACCTTTATATCATACATGTTCTCGTATTTCAAGTCATGAGATCCATATATCATACATGTACTCGTATTTCAAGTCATGAGATCCATATATCATACATGTACTCGTATTTCAAGTCATGAGATCCATATATTATACATGTACTCGTATTTCAAGTCATGAGATCCATATATCATACATGTACTCGTATTTCAAGTCATGAGATCCATATATCATACATGTACTCGTATTTCAAGTCATGAGATCCATATATCATACATGTACTCGTATTTCAAGTCACGAGGTCCATATATCATACATGTACTCGTATTTCATTTTTAATTTGAATTTCGATAAAATAAGCGGGTTTTGTTTCTAGCATGACAAATTGGACAGCCTCCATTGCCAAGTTAGAAAGACACCAGTCTTCCGACCCGGGGGTTACAGACACGAATTCCATGAGTAACTAATTTTATTAAAAATATATTTTAATCTGAGTTTCATTTCAGGCCTCCTTGAGACCTACGAAATGGTATTGTATATAATGAAAGCGTAATATAATACTGTACATTAATATAGTGGTTTTCAAACTCCACGGCGCCATAGGTATATACTCGTATATATAGTATTTTATATACGTTATAAAGATGTGCAAAAAAATGAAGTGGCAATGGGCAGCACACGTAGCCAGAATATCAGACTGCCGATGGACTTCCGAAATAATCTAATGGTACCCAAGAGGTATAAAGAGACCCAGAAGAAGACCGAAGGTACGCTGGATAGATGAAATCAAGAAGCATGGCAGCATCACATGGCATCAACGAGCAAAAAACCGAACTATTTGGAGTCAACTTGGGGAGACCTTCATCCAGCAGTGGATCGACCCTGGTTGACAATGATGATGATGATGATATAGAATTTTAACACGGATATTTATCCTTCACTGATATCAGAACTTCAACCAGTTCATATAGAGAAATTTTATTTTAAATTTAACATACAAATATTACCTGGAATGATTAATATTCTCGAATATTCCACGGCCCCCATGGTATGGCACACGCCCATGGCCCATGGCACACACTTTGAAAACCTTTACCTCAAAATATTTTTTTTTACTTCATGGGACGTAATAACTCGACAATTTATCAATACAAAAAATAAAACAAAGGATTAAGTATTTAAAAAATTTAAGGTATAGGTCAATAAACTTACAAAAAAATACAGGTGTCAAAAAAAAATTTTTTTTTACAAACACCGATTATTTTATATATTTTTTTGTAATGCTTGATAATATATTCAAAAAGTTTTTTCCTGGAAAAAATTTCATAAAATACCGTTTAAATCCAACTTTTTGTCCGTAATATAATGCGGAAATGATGAGCGGGCGGGCAAAGCGTGTGGGAGGACGCCGGTCCATTACAGAGGACAGTCTCTCTCCGTAGTGGTCACCCAGCTAGACAAAGCGATCAGAGATGAAAGGAAAAGTACCAAAAATCTGTTGGAGTTAATCCTCAGGAGTGTTGAGATATTTCCTGGTACATTGACTCTGCGTGTTGAAACATGCAAAGGAAATGAGACGAAATAATCATAACTGTTTTAGAAAAATCATTTATTTTTATTTTACAGAAATAATTAAATAAACTTAGAAAATATAAGATGTCTCAAAAAAATATGTTACGATTTTGATAAGCCATTAATAAAAAACCGAGGAATGAAAGCAATTGAGAAATGTTATAAAATACACATAAATGATGCTAAAAATAAACCAAGTTCTCCATTTACAGTTTCTGTATGATTAAACGTTTATTTTACTTTCAGAATATTACAGAAAAACGAAAAAATATGATTATAACAAGTAGGCAAGCTGTCAAATGAAACTTTATGATAGAAACTCACAAACAAGATATACTCGTAGTGGCAGGAGAGAACTCCTTACGAACATTTATGGAGTATTAATACAATTTACAGTATCTGGATAAAGATTCCGCGCCTGCTTCGAGTTTATCACTTGACGCTGACAAATACCGAGCAAATCCTCTCCGATAATAAGCTAGAGCAGGGGAAGGCAAACCTTTTTCCACAAAGGCTCGGATAGGAACGATTGATTTATACTTTGCAGAAAATCGAGTAAGTAACAGCGAGATTATTCTAACTACGAGTATAATATTATCTGTTTGAGGCACTAAACACATGTTGGTGTAAAGCAAAGACATAATATACAAAACATGCATAAGACCTGTTATGACTTACGGAATCGAAGCAAGAGCAGACTCTGTAAGAACGAAACACCTCCTCAGAACAACAGAAAGGAAAACACTGCGGCCTATCGTAGGTAGAACCCTTGGACATAGGATACCTAATGAGGAAATCCGCAGAAGTTGTAACATTGGGGACATCGTGAGATGGAGTAGGCAAAGAAGACGATTCTGGAGGGGCCACGTTGAAAAGATGGACCCCGCGAGAATACCTAAGATTGTAATGCACGAGATTCCAGAGGGTCGTCGACCACCGGGACGTCCACCAAAGAGATGGAGAGAAAGTTGGACATCTTCGTCACAGGACCAAAACTGAAATCCTGTTTAAAAAGATCGCAGGATCTAGAAGAACAAAAAAAAGGCATTATATTACAACAACATATATTACGTTATATCAATGTCATTATTTTCCTCACTGTCCCACCTCATAAAAATCCCTTGGCTTTATAAACCACACACTTTCGAAAAAACCTGGCATCACATGATATGATCTAATAGACAATCCCTCGTGATCGAGAATGATTCTCAGCCATCCTGCCGATAAAATACGCATATGTGCGTGGATTAGTTTTTTTGTGTGTAAGTTGTTGCACTTCAACAAGAATATAATCTTGACATATCAGACCCAAAGTTCCATGACGAGGTTTAACTCCTGCAGCCCTTCATTAACAGAGTCTTGAAAGCTCTAACAAATATGATAAGCAGCATATAAGCTATATGAAAACAAACGTTTCATATGTAAAACAGCTCAAATCTAAAAATAACCCGGAAGTGAATCCGCTAGAAATTCGAACATGGGACTCCCGCTTGCTTAGCGTGAATAATAACCATTAGACCAAGGCAGCCGAAAATGATTCAATTAAACTGAATTGCTATGTTACACGTATTTTTTTATAAAAAATCCTACATTTTCATTAAAAATATCGCCCGTGAACAGATTTGTTACGAGTATAATGGTAAAATAATCATTGGATAAACTATCTGGTTTTGCTTAAATGTGTTGAAAATACAGCATGGCATATAATTAGGGTGAATAATCGATGTTAAGGAGCTCATGAAAATGTCGAACATGTAAAAATGAAAATGTCGAACATGTAAAAATGTTCATGAAAATGTCGAACATGTAAAAATGTTCATGAAAATGTCGAACATGCAAAAATGTCGAACATGTAAAAAACAAAGTTTAAGAAATAATTGAAGCACGTTTTGAGAGATGAACACGACAAAAACTATCAACAATTAAAATTCGAGTAAATTCTTTAAACCTCCACAACGTTAATGCCTTAACTATAGTATAAACAACATTCGAGTAAATGTATACTAAGACTATGGCATAGATGATCCATCTGTGATCCATGTTTAATTGTGTTTCAAATGCAAAGTATTGTTTCCCCATCTCTTGACCAGAATATCAATTGATAGTGCATGTCTGTAACACATAAAAAATATATAAATAGAGCCTCAGATCCAGTACACGGGCCAGTGTTGTTGAACCCCTTGAATTATAGTTTGAGGCACAAAATAACCACAGAATCTTGGTCACAGAGTAAATTGCGAATAAAGACGTAGAGTCTTTATGATGATATTCGTTGTGGATGTTAAACGGGTCTCATCGTATCGGACGATATTCGTCCCACGTTCTTGGTTCAGAATCATTTACACGACAGATAATATTTATGCATTTCGAGAAGGGAGAATACTTAAAATAATACAGGTGAGGGATTTCAAAAAAGTGAACGCACATTGATCAAAAAGCACAAATTTTTGAATTTATTTATAGGCAAACATTTTCTCAACATTCGGGGGGTTCAACTGGTGCCATAGTTTATTTTGAGATATATGTGCGATTTCGGAATGTAGTTATATACATATATGTAGATATTCGGAATATAGTTATATACATATATGTAGATATTCGGAATATAGTTATATACATACATGTAGATATTCGGAATATAGTTATATACATATATGTACATATTCGGAATATAGTTATATACATATATGTACATATTCGGAATATAGTTATATACATATATGTACATATTCGGAATATAGTTATATACGTACATGTACATATTCGGAATATAGTTTTATACGTACATGTACATATTCGGAATATAGTTATATACGTACATGTACATAAAGTACCCCGGCGGTAAGTAATACACATAGGGCTTAAGAAAGAGACTGTCGGCCATAATCGGCTAACTTCGGCTTTGTAGAGCGTCGTCTGTCATTCATGCACGTGTTCCGTCGCGATTTTTCTATCGTTGTCAAGTGTTCTTAGGTCGCATCGTGCGACAGAGACGACGCTCTACAAAGCCGAAGTTAGCCGTCAGTCCCTTTCTTAAGCTCGATGTGTATTACTTACCGCCGGGTACTGCTACCTGTACCATATGTTGCTATAAAAAAATATAAAAAATCTGAGGTGGTATTTGTGGGATACTTTTTATTTTTTTCTGCCATTTATTAATTTTCTGTTTTTTTTTCTTCATCTATATGCACAAGAGTGTGGGCTGAAAACATCTGATGTCCTCGCGGCCGGGCCCGACATATATTGGTGGGGCGTATCTCGGGCGGGGGATGTTATGAGATGAGCTTAGATCTTTTGATAACTTCTCTTTTAAATGTATTTTTTGCTATTTATCTTGAGATATATATGTGCGAGTTTGGAATCTATTTATATATGTATGGACTCGTACATACTATGTTGCTATTAATAAATATATATTTTATGTTGTTTATAGTTAAGGCATTAACGTTGTGGAGGTTTAGGGAGTCTTGTTTGTGCTCTCCTGAAGATGAGGTGAAAGCCTTGAAACCGGTAGGGTTATACCGTTACAAAAAAGTGGAATAAACAGTGTTTGATAAAAATAAATTACAAACCTATATTTATTTATATAGAAAGTGTGTGTGTAGCTTATTGACAAAAAAGAAACATTTTACACTGAAGGGTGACATTTTAGCATTCTTTGGCGCCATTTTCCTTTTTTTGAAAGAAAATAAACCAATTTCAGTACTTATAAGGATATATAACATATATATTCAAACATTCTTTTTGAGGAACATCCAATATAAGCTAGGAAATTTCAGAAATTAAGAGGTACATGATGGAATTATTACTAACTTTTATTGGAATTCCGAAAAGAGGTGAAAACATATTTGATGAGTAAATATCACAGTTTGCAAAGCCGCTTAAAAATATAGCATAATTTAAGTTGAGTATTCGTGAAATTTCTGATAGATCGTGGAGACATTTGCCTATCATGTTACTTTTATTTATGAAAATAAACAAGGTTTAGTAAAAAAAAAACATGGTATTTGAAACGCAAGGAAGGTAAAGTTATTTAAATGTTTAATTGACCAGCAGGCAATTATAAGCAACAGGTAAATTGCAAAATAACGAAAGGAAGAAATTAATTTCCGTGCGCAATATTCGGTGAACGATTACATGGGGCGAGGTGCAAACATTATCTACGAAAGATAAATGGCACAATTTGTCTTTTGTACGATAAAGAAGACTAAACAGTGAACGGTATCTGCATAAATTCATACATTAAATATAGAATAAACACGTAAAATATGTATGTATAAAAATACATTATGAAGACATGACTACAACAGGTGTTTTGACTTTCGCAAGACTCTCGTGAGATTGAAAAAAAAAGAGATTGTCAAGTACGAGTATGTACCAAAACTGTTTCTCGAGTACTATCTAAAACCAACGAAGCAAGGAATTCGGAAGATGACCCTCCTTTTGAAGGAAAAAAAAACTGGAGTAAATCGATACGGATGTTTCATGATTTTCTGCCTGAGATTCGCCGAATGTCGCCGGAATGGCGACATTCCGAGCCACCACACGTACAGAGAAAGCCAAGGCGACAAAATTCCAAACAAAATATTACGGCTATCGTTTTTCGGGATTGTCCGAGAATTCTATTATTTGACTTCAAAAAGAGAAACACAAACGGATATTATGTATCGTTAAGGCACGAATTGAATGTGTTCACGAAAACGCCGAGGAAAGCTGTCAAGGGGGTGCGATTATTCCACAACAATGTATAAGCGCACAATTAATTATGTTGCTGCAAAAGCTGCTGCTTAACGTTGCGACTTCTAAGAACTGAATCATCAACCCTAAAGCATCAACTTGGCTCCTAATTATTTTTTTAAATTTTAAAAATTAAAACCCGACATGCGAAAGAGATTTCTGTTTTATCCATAAACAGAAATCTCTTCTGCATGTCGCAAAACAATAAAATACGTTATTTATAGTTAAGGCATTAACATTGTGGAGGTTTCAAGACATTGTAATTTGTTTTATCAAACACTGTTTATTCCACTTTTTGTAACGGTATAACCCTACCGGTTTCAAGGCTTTCACCTCATCTTCAGGGGAGCACAAACAAGGTCTTGTTTGTACTCCCCTGACGATGAGGTGAAAGCTTTGAAACCGGTAGGGTTATACCGTTACAAAAAGTGGAAGAAACAGTTTTTGATAAAACAAATTACAAATAAAATACGGTTTTAAGAAGTATATTGAATGAACTAAAGGGACATTATATCAAGAAAAAGGAATGGTTATTTTACTTATTATAATTTTTAATATTTTGATGTTTTTGCTATCAATTACTTAAGCATATCAGCTGTTTAACTCTTCCCTTACGGTGATAAAAATAATACGCGTGTTACGGTGTTGGGTAGTGAGTACGCAATAAAAAATTAGCGATTTTAAATCGGAAAAATAAGAACATTCATAGATAATCCCCTTAATTAATTATAATTGAAGTTAAAAATTATAATAATTGAGATTTATTTGCTGAAAACATTAAAAAAACCATCTGGCAACGCTCATGGAACGGGCGTACGTCTAACCTATTTGCAAGCCTAGAAGCTACTAGTGGCGCGGAACGTCAGTCGCATACCCCGGCGCTTACGCTTATGCTTGCGACGTTGAGACAATTCAGCTCCTCGCAATTCAGTCTAGTATGCAAGAGTGAGATGCGAATATAGTGTCGCGCTTCCCGCATACTATTCACCTATCGTCAAGACGAGGGAGGCACTCGCAGCGTTTAAATGCGAATTTGTTTTCGATCTTTACAAAACACCTACGATGTAGTCCATAAACTCTGATTATTATTAATATTATTTTTTAAATCAATGCGTAAATATATTATGGAGGAATACCTAAAATCTTAACCTTGTATTTATTATATTTATAGAGATATTGATGGTTATTAGAAGCAACGTGTAGAAGATACCCAACACAGGGAAGGAAAGGTTAAAATCATTTCTTAAAAAGAAACACTCAATTTATCACTATTAATCTGATTGTTATTTTGTAATTATCCTGTGATGAACTGATTAAAGTAATAACAATAACGTTGAGAAATGAGGCGTGTATAGTACAGTGAAATATCGTGACAGGAAATGGTCCTCTGATACGAGCAATAGTAATTATTCTAATAATCACAACAAAAACCGTCGGCTACTTGGAACATACAAACACCCAAAAGGCACATTACGCACGTAACATTTTATCTTCACGAATTTATGTCTTATTGTGTGAAGAAAATTTTATCATAAACAAAGAAATTCCCGATAAAGGTTCTCTGGCTGTAAGTATGGTAAATAAAGCATTTCAAGTTGGAATAGAAATAAACAGACATAAAATGAAATACAGTAAAACCTTGATAAGACGGACTGATTCGGACGAATGGGTGTCTGTTTTAACTCTTTCACGGCTACGGACCACTTAAATGGCCCATACATAATACGTGCCGTCCTGGCGAGCGGCCTTTTAAGTGGCCACTAACTTTGCGTGTCGATATCTCGGCCAAAATTAAATCTTCTTTAAAATTTTTAACCTGAATATAAGACAAAACGTGTCCTCTAGTGACATCTCTTTTAAAATCATCAAAACTTCAAGTACTTGATCCATAAGAAGGATTTAAACAGACCGATTCGAGGCCGTCGAAATTTAAAGCATTTTAAATATTAGCGCCACACGTTCGGGTGTGTTGAAGGTCATATTTCTAATGACGATTGCTCCCGATCAATATGACGTATTTTGCGTCGATATTTTTTTTGTAAGTACGCGTATTGCGTATTGAATTAATTGCCTTTTTCATTGTTTATGGATTATTGTTTTCTTTGTATAATAAACATACTTTTATTTGTATAATAGTGTTATAAGAATATTTTCTAATATTACGTGTGTATAGTGTCAGCTAAAAAATGCATCGGCGCACAGTTCGACAGTACTCAGATTCGGGATAATGGTAAGTCATATTTTTATGTAGATACAATATAAATTTATTGACTTAAAACACCGCCGCCTGTGGGACACACGAAAGATACTCGAGCCATCGCCGTAAAAAGGTGAAAACCGAAGGTCCGTTATACAGGGTGGCGCAGAGGAAACGCGTGTTTTTCGAATGGCTAGTATTTTGCAAAGAGAGGAAAGGCATGTTTTTCATTTAAGCATAATATTGTTTATTTTCAAGATAATTTTTTGATTAATGCAGGTAAATGAAGTAATAATATTGCACCTTTAAATTAATTGTGAAAAATAATTTCAGGCAAGTGTTGCCCTTCTTCGCCCACTGAAAGTTTCTATTCGTCAAGAAATCGAAGGAATACCAGAAGAAATGGTTGTGAGAGTGATGCATAACTTTCAAGAGAGACTGCAGATATGTGACCGCGAGACCGCATAGAAAATACTTATAATAAAGAAATCGAATGCAAATTACTGAACGTGGAGATTTAAAACAATACCTCACTAATTTGAAGTCAAATATTGAATCATTGCTATCAGAGCATCAGGTTCATCTATCTCATTAACAGTATTGTGTATTAATTTTATGTAACAATTTTTACTAGGTTTTGATTTGTTTCGTACCAAAGCCAAATATTTACTTGCATTTTGCGTCTTTTCAATAATTCAAAAATTGTACAGGTTTTTCTTTTTTTACAATTGTCTACTCTACAAAAAACCTTATCAAGGTTAACAGCACTGCGTCAGCTGTCAAAAACACATTTGAAGTTAATAAGTTTAGGAAAATTCATTATTAGGCAGGCAGTGGGTCTACGGAAAAAAAAAACCGCCAAGTGGTCTACAGGGCGAAAAAAATTGGGAAACTATGTTCTAAATATATAAGAATTAACCCAAAGTAACATTTAATTGTCTTGTATTTTTTTGTAAAAACTTAAATAATCTGTAAGAACTTAAAAAGCGATTTTTGTAACAACTTTCGCCTCAACTGTGCTTCAAGAATTTATAATATATATAAAATAAATAAATAAATAATAGGTTTATTGATAGTGTACCTACCTGTACACCTACCTAAATGAATTGTCAAAATAACGAGCGAATTGTAAAACACAAATTAAATTAAATTAATTATTGTCAATTGATAAACATACAGGGTCATTGACCGATCAAGTATTCATAGATAGCTACACGTCAAGAGCGGCGGTAATATTTACTATTTTTGTAGTACCCGCGAATTGGCTAGCCATCTCCAAATGTAAATAATATTTCTACCGCCAGTACATGTGATAGAGCAAGGCAGATATATATCGCCCATGTATTCATCCACTGGTATAAATTGTCTGCACTCTGCGAAATAAACATACACTTTATTGTCGTCCATTCAGCTGTCAAAACTTGTATTATTTATTTACCCGCTGTCCACTTATCGAAATATATCCGCATTCCTGAGTCTATAAATAAACCGATATTGATCAAGATCATCACGACAGTTAACATAAGCAATCCGCTATATTGATGATTCTGTACGAGAATTAACGCAGAATCAACTAAAACGAAGATAACGATGTCGATATCAAGATCATCAGCACGTCCCAATAGGACACATGCTACACTGATAGCGTACATCGTTACAATAGCAACATAGTATGTACAGATTATATTTGAATAACACTTCTAAAACACATAAATTGCAGATAATACATTAAATACAGAAGCTATCAAAAGGTCTGGGCTCATCTAATAGCATCCCCTCGGCCAAGATACACCCCACCAATATAGGGCGAACCCAGCCACGGGGACACCAGATGTTTTTCAGCCCACACCCTTGGACACGTAGAACAAGGATATATATAAAAAAAATAAACACAGAAAATAAATAGATGACAAAAAAAATACATTCAAGAGAGAAGACACTTAAAGGTCCGGGCTCATCCCACAAACATTCCCCCGGCCGAGATACACCCCACCAATGTTAAAAGCCTAGTTTACTGGGGATACGACAAATGAAAGGCAACAAACCCAGATCCATTAAAATTATATGTCCAAATCAAATTACCTGTTGTTTTTTCTCAAATTGTGTATATTTCTTGTCATGTGTAATAATAAAAATAAAATGTAGGGCGAGCCCGACCGCAAAGGCATCAGTATCATCATATGTATTAAGAACAAGCTTAACAATATATTCAGATGAAAAAGGCCTGAAAAAAAGCAAATATAATCTGGATCAAAGCTACGGTTCCAACGTTAATAAATTAAAGATATATAGTATTATGTTAAAACGGTAATAAAAATACATTACATTTTGATAATTACCCTTACAATTACCATTCATATTTCCAAGTGCCTTCGATATCGACTTTTCTTTCAATTTATGTTTAGTTTTTAGCGAATTTAAATAATATTCTTTTGTTTATTTCAAGTCAAAAGTTATTTGAATAGAACTAAATACTAAAATCAAAGAACGCTGATAATTTTTATCCACTATTATACTTTCTGTCCTTCGATTCCGATCTCCCGAGACATTCAAAAGACGTGAACTGAAGTAGAGCTTGTTATCGGCGATTCTTCAGTTCATTTGAAGGCAGAAGCACAAATTACACGTTCAATTTATCCTACAATGCCCAGCTTTTTATTGGCCGGAATGCCTTTAAGTGGCGAAGAGACCGTTGGACTTAATTCTATTCCATCTGTCTACAGCCGCAGTAGGACTTGTGCTACCCGGTCAGAACATAGATACGCAACCAGTTAATTAACGCAGTTATGATAAAAATCAGAAATAATATTAAATTTAACACTTTATAGATCAGTGGTTAAATATAATATTTAGTCACCAGTCATGATTGCCAGTGTTCAAATGTGACATGTGTCGAATATTAAGACGAAAACTATGCGGAGTAGATATACAAAATTATAGATAAGAAATGATGAAAATTAAAATATAAAATGTTATAAATATATCCAGGAATTGGGTGTCCCGTATATTAAGGCATAAAATAACTTACTAAAACTGCGTGTATATAAGCATATGCTCTAAAAAATCTAGTTGGTTCCTATTTTTTTTTAAATAATGTTAAAGTCTGGTTTACACTTAAATTTTTAATGCTGAAAACGCCTACAGGTGTCCATATATTTTTTTGTTTTTTATTTTTATTCTTATGATTGTGTGCAGTATATTGTGGGATGAATATTTTTGGTCTTTCTGGAGTGATGATGTGTGAGGAGTTTAATTTCGCATGATATTTCCAGTTGTAATTTAGTGTCACTGTTTGTCAGGTTGATGAGAGCGTGCAACGGGGTTTGTTTTTTGTGTAATCAAAAATCGGAAATAAGTATCGATTTATTTTTTCATGCTAAATATCCTCAGTGAGATACAGGCAAAATCCTAGTTTACTGGGGATACGACAAATGAAAGGCAACAAACCCAGATCCATTAAAATTGTATGTCCAAATTAAATTACCTGTTGTTTTTTCACAAATTTTGTATATTTCTTGTCATGTGTAATAATAAATAAATAAATAAATAAATATAGACATTAGCTAAATGCTCAAAACGGCCATCGCTCTTCTAATTCAATTTTTTTAACGAATTTCAAACCCAAATACCCCAGAGTGGCTTAACGGTACGGATAAGGTTTGTAAGGGTATATCACAATGAATTAATTATACATGGTCTCACCTCGTGTGTTAAGACCTCTTTAGCATCTTTCTAGTCGATTGAAAAAGGTCATGTGATAATGTATAAGACATGTTGTATTGTAAACAACGAAAGCGTAGTAAAATACAAATTAATTAATTGCTTTTTATTATTTTCGTTGATAAGTTTTCATTAAATGGAAATGTATAAGTGTAGATGTATACACATTTCAGTTTAATAACAAAATTATATATTTATTACATTTTGGATGATTTTTACACTTAATGTTAAAATAAAAGAGAAATTTTGCCGATTCGTGAAAGATCTGTAATTCCGACAATTTATACAAACTGAAAACTGACCAGTTGACATAACACCGTGTGGTGCCCGCACCGCGTGGTCTTTTTTTTTAATTATTTAAATCTATTTATTACATTAAATCTTAAAATTTCTGTACATATAACGATATTTTTTGGTCAAAAACCATAGGTTACTTATCCCTAAGTAATGAGGTTCTTCCATATGAACGTATATATGTCAAAAAGACCCAACCGACAAAATACATTATTTTTATTTACTCGTAATATCGAAAAAAAAAAACATAGATCAATACTGTATGTGGTAATATAAGTCACTTAAATGGGTATTTTATGGTTAAATTGCGGATTAAAATCACCTTGTTCCATGCAAAGCGGCGATATACGTCCTCAATTATTTCAGAACAGGTTAAATGTAGGTTGGATCCTTTATGTTTAATTACGTCCATAAACCTATTGTACCATTACTCCTCATTAGGAGCGGGTACAAAGGCTTATATCCGAGAGAAAGATTACGTTTAAGGAAAAGATAAAAAAAACACATATTTTGTCATAATCACTCTCCATCGCGCAGCCGACATAAGTGTTGAAGAAGAAATAGGGTAAGACAGTGTTCCCCAACCGGTGGTCCGCGGCCCGATGCCGGGCCGCAAACAGTATGCCAAATTTCAAGAAATCACCATGCAAAAATATTAAATATAAGATTTTCATCCATGTCCTCGATAAAATCGAAACAAAGGAATATACTGGACGTGAATGCAGCACTTCGTATTTCAGAGACAGCACTGCAGCCAAGAACATCCAATATATTAGCAAAGATCAAAAGCAGGTTTCGCATTAGCTTGTTGCAAAAACCCCATGGCTTTTGTTAAATTTTAATTGTTCCAGACAATGTTACAATTAAAATTGTTTAACTGTTATATGTATATTTGTCAATTATAGTTACATATGTCCATCTGTCGCAATATAAGATTTAAAAAATATTAAATAAAAAAAACATTTTTTATTTCAGTATTAGTGGTCCGCGAAAATTTTTTCCTTTTTTACCGGTCCAAAGGTCTAAAAAGGTTGGGGAACACTGGTGTAAGACATTATAAATCAAGTTTAAACACAATGGCTCAATGGGTGGCCAAAAGGGTTAATCTCTCAATGGGTTTTATTTAATGAATAACGTATGTACACACATATATACAATACATACATACTATCATGCCATTTCTCTGTGGGGGTAGATAGAGAGGGCAGAGCGTACGACTTTACTATCCCGACATACATATTTCGCTTATTCTACATACATACACCTTCTCATTCAACTTCAACGATTTCTCTGATATTCTACGTTTCCTTATTTAAAAAAATATAATTCACTTGATCTTACCATCCTTGACTTGATCTTCCTCTACCACGCCTTTCACTCACCTTTGCACTATACATTTGTTCCGTTAGTCGTTCTTCATGCCTAAACAATCTCAGAGTGCTCTTTTTCCTCTTCATCAATACATAAGCCTTAAGTTCACATTCATCCCATAACACTTCATTCCGTAATGTCATACATTGTCACTCCATGTATTTTTCTCAATGTACGCATCTTTAGTCATTATTCGGCTTCTATCAGTAAATTCTCATACAACTTCTACAATTTCTCTGACTTTGTACGAATAATTCTTTCAGAATATCGCTTATTTGATCCAACCACACTTCCCTTGGCCGTTTTGTTGCATAAAATATATGTGAGGATTATTAACAAAACGTAAAACAAGTAATTTTACAAACCGACATGATCCGAGCGTAACCGCGTAATAATAACAGAAATGTAAAGATAAGAGGAAAATGTATTGAAAAAAAAAAACAATAAACCACACATTAAAATCATATTAATAAAACGTGAATATTTATCGGGCAATTACGTTGAAATGTAATATTTATTATAAACAAACGTATAACTTATACAAAGGAAAATAATGGCCATATTCGAAAACAAACATGAATACATAATTTTGCTATATATTTTATAAACAAACAATATAATCAAAATATTTAACCAAGGATTTTGCGCGTCGTGTACTGGACGGAATCGACGACAGTGTTTTGTTGGTTACGCTGATGACAAACGCGAGACGGAACGCACTCTCTGGTTTCTAGGGCGGCGGCAGTTTGATACGAACCGTAGCACCTATCCGGTGGTTCGTATCAACCGGCTCCAGTTCGCAAACCGCTCCAGTCAAATATTTATCAGTTATTACTAAACGTCTTAAAATGTCAGATTTCGTGCTGAATGGTTTTTTATATGCAGACGATATGATGATAGTGGCTACGAATGAAATTGATTTATTAGTTTTGGTCGAAAAATGTATGCAGTATTTGGGAAAGGATTTAAGAATGAATGTAAATAGGTCAAAAGTAATTGTTATGGAAAAGAGTTAGCACGCAAGTTTTGTAATGTATGGGATGAACAATGAAAGACTAAAGCAAGTTGAGGATTTTTATTAATTAAGTATTCGGGAGACTTTAAGAAAAAGAAAGACATCGAAAGGTGTGTTGCAGCAGAGGATAAAGGCCAACGGTACAATTAGAGCCGTATTTCCCGATAAAACAATTGCAAATTTATCTATAATTTGTTAGTGTACTGTGATGTGTTAGTGCCCGCCTTGAAGTACAACAGTGACGCCTGGACATCAAAGACGATTTATATGATAAGAAAAAACGAGGTCGAGCTTGGAGTTGAATACGCGGCATTACAATTTATGACGGATCAAGCAAGACTGTATTAGGAATAACTGTTTGTTACAGTCGGGTGTTTTGTCTATTGAAAGAAACAGGACAAAGTGGGTGGGTACTACTTTATTTATAACAATGCACGTTATTTTATCGACCATTAAAAATGGTTACAATTATTAATTTCCAATTAGAATTTTGAGCGCGCTTCAACACACAATCGACGTGTCATAAAAAGTATAAACATTGACGTGACTGAGAAAGGACGTGCATACTTCCTTCTTACCATACATATAATACAAACATAAGACGGGCAAGGGTTCAGGAGGCTGTTGAAAAAAATATATATACATTCGTATTATGCATGTAATATTGCAAAACATTTGACATTAACACTGCAAAATAACGTCACTTTGTTCAGAATACAAAAAAAAAACTAGGCGTTCACCTGTACCTATGTCTTATTCAAAATCGATAACATTTACACTTCAAAAAAAATTTGATCCTGACATACATACGAGTAAATTAATCAAAATTCTTTCTAACCTGTTAAACTGCACTTCGAGTAATCCGACATAACATATACAATAGTTTTCGCCTATACATTTCATTGTATTACATTTTCGTTGTATATAGTACAACTAGACTGGTTGTATATAGTACAACTAGACTAGCCTGGGTTTAACTATAACGAAGGAAAACGAGGAGCATGCTGAGGTTAAGAGAAGAATCACAACAGGAAACAAAACATTCTTCTCCCTACTGCCGGTGTTCAAGTCCAGAAGTGTCCACAGAAAAACCAAAGTCACCCTATACAAAACAATTATTAGAACAGTGGTGGTATATAGATGCGATGCATGGACACTGACAGCTAAATCCGCAGAGCTGCTGGATGCCTTCGAGAGAAGAGTACTACGTAGGATCCTGGGGCCCGTAAATGACGGCGAAACCTGGCGAACACGATACAACGACGAGCTGTATAATATCTACAAAGCTCCCAGGCTACCTGTACATGTTAGACTGAGCAGATTGAGATGGGCCAGACATGTGGAGAGAATGCCGTCATCGCAAGCACCCAAAATAATCATGGAGGGACACCCTGCGGTGGGAGGACGAAGTTGAGAGGGGCGCAACCCGACTGCTGCAGGCGCAGGATTGGAGGGTCGTGGCGGAAGACGGGAGGAGTTGGAGGCGAAGATTGACGGAGGCCATAGCTAGATATGGGCTGTAAGACCATCGAAAGAAAAGAAAAATACTGGTTAAACGAAGCAGCACACAACAAATAAATAATTTAATATCAGTAATATATTAATAAAATCTTTATCACAAATCAGTTTTTATCCATTCGCGACAGGTAACAGTTTAAACTTATTTGATACAGATAAAACAGGGGCTGTGTTTAAATAATGCAATATGATAATTAAATCAAATCATAAATCAAAGTGGCTACCTACACATCAAGATCAAACATTCAATTATACGTTCAACGGAGCTAAGATTGTTATCAAGCATGTTCGTATCATCATTATTATATGAAACGTAATTATTTATTAAAACGGAGACGCCGGGAAAGATGCGATGAGATAAATTGAATTTGATATGTTATAAACAAACAAAGAAAAGTATTCAGAGCGGTATTATCGGGTTAATGGGCCCTAGGCCAATTTTTTTTTTCTCTATAATTAACATTAAAGAAAACAAATTAATAATGCCCACCCTACTCCCTATCTTTCTTGAGATTTATATTTTATATTATTTTTTCACAAATATTGTTTTCATTAATTTAGTTAAAAGCACAGGGTCATTCATATCGATGATAATTATGACACAAAAGCTAGTGATTTTAATAATTTTATTATTTATTTGTTTTCCCAAATATTGTTTAATAATACGTTTAATTAAAATCACAGGGGTCATAGATACCGATGATAATTATGACACAAAAGCTGGTGATTATAATAATTTAATTATTATTTTTTTTTTTTCATAAATTTTGTTTTCATCCATTTAGTTAAGGTACAGAGGGCATGTACACCAATAATAATTATGACACAAAAGCTGGTGATTTTAATTATTCTATTATTTAAATTTTTTCATAATTTTTTTTTCATCCATTCAGTTAAGGCACAGGGGACAGAATATCAATAATAATTATGACACAAAAGCTGGTGATTTTAATAATTCTATTATTTAATTTTTTTTCATATTTTTTTTTCATCCATTCAGTTAAGGCACAGGGGACATGTATATCAATAATAATTATGACACAAAAGCTGGTGATTTTAATAATTGTATTATTTAAATTTTTTCATTTTTTTTCATCCATTCAGTTAAGGCACAGGGGACATATTTAAATTTTTTCACAAATATTGTTTTCATACATTTAGTTAAAAGCACAGGGGGTATACCGATGATAATTATGACACAAAAGTTGGTGATTTAAATAATTCAATTATTTCAATTTTTTCACAAACAATGTTTTCATGCATTTAGTTAAAAACACAGGGGTCATGTACTCTTATATCAATAATAATTATGATACAAAAGCAGGTTATTTTAGACTTGTACAAGTCCACGATCGGGGATGCGCTGAACATGTGACTAGGGTTGTTATTTGAATTATGACATTAAAAAAACTCTGGTTAAGTCACTTAAAATAAAATGATATAATTTTTGCAAACTAAGAGATAAAATTTTCGCAAACGAGATTGACGTAATTGTGATATTTTATAAGGAAGCAGCGCTATACAAGCCATATGTCTATAATTTTAAAGCTACATACAATCTTAGTTTCACACACGAAAAAGTATTATTAAAATAATGTTAGAAAAAAATAATAATAATTCTTACTGTCATGCATTCGGTTTTCTTATTATCTTAATTATAAAACAATTTGTCTTTTGAATACACGACGGAAAGAAATGTGGTATTTAGTTATTCAATTTAACCACTTAGTAAATTATACAAAGCGGATAAAAATATCAAGTAACTTACATAATTACATTGTAATACATGGCGATTTGAATTCTGAAGGATGAGAATTTTAATGAATGTGAATGAATGTATGAAGCGGGGAATTAATACTGAATATGGTGACTACATTGGAACAGAGCAGAGATAAAAATACTATCGAGATAAACTTCACAGCGACCACTTGGTTGTATTTTCCATTAATGTTGAATTTACTGGTGTCAGATATTTTAATGGAATGTATTGTAAATGAGTTAAAATAATTTAATAATTATCGTGAAATTAATATTATTACGTGATATTTAATACATATATATGATCAATAAACCATTCCAATGGTAAAAGAATAATACGTGGTGTGATGATGTATGTTAGGAAACGTAATGAGATGATTAAGGATGAATGTGAACTAATGAACGATGTTATGAGCAGAATGAAGAGTGCTCGTAAATGATTAGTGTATATCGGCATAACTAAAGAAAAACCGAAGAAAAAGTGAATTATTTTTTGAAATAATGTTAAACTACAAGGAAAATTACAGTGTATGAATATTGAAGAAAATGTGTGTCTAATCAAATAAAAAAGTCTGGTGTGATTTATGTATCTTCTAATTATATTACTTACCTAAGGTCGTGAAGCCGAAAATGAAACAAAACCTAGTGACCGTAAAGTGAAAATGAAACGAAACATACAGCAAAACTGCGTAACGTAAGTATTCCAATGTTGACAAAAAAAAACAAGTAAACAATTAAAGGCAGGTAGGTACAAATGATTAGTGTGTATCGGCATAATTAAAGAAAAACCGAAGAAAGTATGGGCAAAGTCAATGATTTTTTTTAAATAATGTTAAACTACAAGGAAAATGACAGTGTATGAATA
The DNA here is from genome assembly GCA_949825065.1 of Odontocerum albicorne. Lineage (NCBI taxonomy): Eukaryota > Metazoa > Arthropoda > Insecta > Trichoptera > Odontoceridae > Odontocerum > Odontocerum albicorne. The sequence continues at coordinate 37,140,996 of OX463852.1, read as the reverse complement.
TAGAAGAGAATGTGTGTCTAATCAAATAAAAAAGTCTAGTGTGATTTATGTATCTTCTAATTATATTACTTACCTAAGGCCGTGAAGCCGAAAATGAAACAAAACCTACTGACCGTAAAGTGAAAATGAAACAAAACATTTAGCAAAATTGCGTAACGTAAGTATTTCCAATGTTGACAAAAAATAAACAAGTAAGCAATTTAAGGCAGGTAGGTACTTGCAATATTCAATTAAATCGTTTAGTTTTAAAACTTAACATTTGTTTTGTACTTTTTACAAAACAAATGAAAATATATAATATTATTTATAGTTAAGGCATTAACATTGTGGAGGTTTAAAGATATTGTAATTTGTTCTTATCAAACACTGTTTATTCCACTTTTTATAACGGTATAACCCTACCGGATTCAAGGCTTTCACCTCATCTTCAAGGAAACACAAACAATACTTGTTTGTGTTCTCCTTGTTTTTATCAAACATTGTTTGATAAAAACAAATTACAATGAAAATATATTCATTGTCATGAGCATTCAGACAACACATGCACTGAAATATAAATTAAATATTCAGTGAAATATTAAACATTTTAATCATATTTCAATGTGAAAATGAACTAGATTTTTCTTGACGTATTGCATAAACTTAGTAACATTATGTGCGGACGTTAACTTTTAAATTTGATACAAAAATAAATGTTTTGAAATATGTGGAAGACCAAGATTGACAGAAGATCGGAATGGGATAGATTGCAAGTAGGTGTAACAATTTACAAGTATTTTAATTTTTTTCTCACATTGTTGGATGGGATTTTCACCTAGTATATAATAATTTGCAATAAAATTCACAGTTTATAAAATTTACGAATGATTTAAATATAGATAAGATAGTACAAATAGCCTTTATTATATAGAAAATAAAAAAGTTGCAAAAGTATCCATCATTGATAAGAAATACTGGTCAAGGGACATTGAAATGTTTTAAAAAAAAATTTGTTTTAATTTTCAGTTAGAAACCTTGATTGGTTTAAAAATCGTATAAATTGAATTAAATAATTATAATAAAATTGTGAAAAAGTGACTTGAAACGAAATAATACTTTGGGTGAAAATTGGTACTAACAACAATGTTAAGGTAAAGGTCAATGTTTTAATACGTCTTAACCTTTTTAAATTATAAAACATTCACCCTTAAATGTGAGGCACTAGAAATTGAAAAGATCATGTTTTATTATAAATGTCGAATTAACGATAGCGGAATTTGTCTATTAATTTATTTATTAAGTTTCATGGGCGGAACGAAAATATTAGATATCGAATAGTATGAAGTAATTTAAGTTTTAAGTTTCGGACCCGCGTAATTGATGAAAAATTCATGTGTATTATTTATCAGGGAAGTTCTCACTCAGAATCAATTAGAGTTTCCACGAGGACGCGTTGCCTACCAGCATGAAGCCACACCCTGCCATAAATTATCCCATGGTTTGTAGGTCAGGGGATCACAACGTTATAAAAACATAACTAGAAATATTTATATTTTTACTGAGCTATACAAGTGTGGGTTTTATATAATTTATTTTAAATGCGTCTATGAAATGAAAATTATATGAATAGGTCAAATAAAACGTGGAAATTAATACTTTAATACAGACTTTTGCTATATTTAATTTTTAATATAGCAAAAGTGGTAATTAATACTTTAATCGACTTTGGTATTATTCAAATAAAACGTGGAAATAAATACTTTAATAGAAACAATGTGGAAATTAATACTTTACTAGAAACAAACAACGTGGAAATTAATACTTTAATAGAAACAATACAGACTTTTGCTATTATTCAAATAAAACGTGGAAATTAATACTTTAATAGAAACAATGTGGAAATTAATACTCTAATAGAAACAAACAACGTGGAAATCATTACTTTAATAGAAACAATACAGACTTTTGATATTACTCAAATAAAATGTGGAAATTAATACTTGAATAGAAACAATGTGGAAATTAATACTTTAACAGAAACAAACAACGTGGAAGTTAATACTTTAATAGAAACAATACAGACTTTTGCTATTATTGAAATAAAACGTGGAAATTAATATTTGAATAGAAACAATGTGGAAATTAATACTTTAATAGAAACAAACAACGTGGAAATTAATACTTTAATACAGACTTTTGCTATATTTTTACTGTGCTATAAAAAAGTGTGGGTTTTTAATAATTTATTTTAAATGCATCTATAAAATGAAAATTATATGAATAGGTCAAATAAAACGTGGAAATTAATATTTTAATACAGACTTTTGGTCAGATCCGAATAGGAGTAAATTTAAACTTATTGCACTGATCCTGGAAGAGTTAATTGACGCTGACTTTTGTCAACGATAAGTTTAAAACGATGTTATCAAATTATATGGACCCTTCGCTCTTGCGTAAGCAGAGAGTTTGGAACGGTTTGTGGTTCTTGGAAACGAGGAAGGACAGCGCACAAGAGGATGATGATCTCCGACACGTTGGACCCATCAAGTGAGAGACGCAATAGGACAAACCATAACCGCTATTTTTTAACTGCGGGTTATACAAAATGGATGGAAATATTGTCAAGGACTGTTATGGGAGTCACGATGCTCAGTAACAAACTATTGTATATCATCGGGATGATAATTTGGTCAGTTTAAAACAATAAAAATAAGCCCTTTTCAAATTCAAGTATGTCTGACACTTATATATGTATTCAAATGAAATAGATAATGTTGCTTTAACGCATTGATTTAATGGTTTGTCCTCTCTGACTAGCCTAAAAGGGACATGGTATGATGTATAGCAATAACAATAAAATAACAATTTATATGGCGCCGTTTAGAGATTTAACTCTTCTAAAAGGCGTTTTTACTCGGTACTCGAAACCACTATTAACATATTAAATATATAATATACAATTTAAGCGTAGGGATATGAAGGTAGTGGCTGCGGGCATTAGATTAGGTACATCTCCGCATATGCATATGTTCAGAAAATGTAAAAATAGAAAAATGTATATAATGGAAGAGGTAACCCGAAGAAAATGTGGTTAGATAAAATGGACCAGATTTTGAAAGAAGGTAAAGTGACAAGTATACATAATATAATATTATGCATGACTATATACTATAAATGTGGAGGAGGCGAAAGTTGTGCTTGGATGGAAAATTTTGGATATTTGTTCTCTCTGACTACCCTGCAAGGGACTAGGCATGATAATGTATGCAATATACTCGTACATATATTATGTTAATTTTAATTTGTTTAATCAAACACTGTTAATTCCACTTTTTTTAACGGTATAACCCTACCGGTTTCAATGCTTTCCCCTCAACAGGGGAGCACAAACAAGACTTAATACAAAGTCTTGTTTGTGCTCCCTTGGTGATGATGAGGTGAAAGCCTTGAAACCGGTAGGGTTATACCGTTACAAAAAGTGGAATTAACAGTGGTTGATTAAACAAACGTCAATGTCTTTAAACCTCTACAATGTTAATGCCTTAACCATAAATAATATATTGTGTTAATTTTGTAAAAACGTTAGCGTCTGTGAAAATGAATGCAATTACTAAATATTATTTTAATGAAAAAAGTAAAATGAAACTCAGCTCGTCCACAAAAGACAGTTTGACCCCCTCTGTATTATCTGCTGACTACATAACATATCCCCCCATATTATTGAAGCTGTTTATTTACATTCAGAAGGGCCCCCCTCGAATTGGGATCGACTCACAAGACGCTCCAAAAATACGACACTAATGCGATGCAACATTCACTAAACTGCTCGGAACTGGGAAGTCAAACAGAGCACATCCAAAATTATTGAAAGGGGGACATTGAACGTTTTTTGCAGACTGCACTGTATTTTCCATGTTTGGGGAGTCGATTGGTTTTTGCAGACTGCCCTGTATTTTCCATGGTTGGGGAGTCGATTGGTTTTGTTGTGGAGTCGGAATCGAGAGATTCTATTCTAAATTAGACTCCGACTTCAACGTTTTTTTTAAACTTATTGGCTACATAAATCATACTATGAAATTATGAACTATGTACAATTTAGTATAAAGAGTGTAGTAACATATGATGAGAAATTCCCATCCATCCATCCAAACCCATCCATCCATCCATCCGTCCGTCCGTCCGTCCGTCCGTCCGTCCGTCCGTCCGTCCATCCATCCATACATACATACATACATACATACATATGTACATACATAAATACATATATACGAGTACATACATATATACATATATACATACATACATATTTTTACTCTAATTACTTACACTACTGTTATTTCAAAACTAAAATCATTTTAAAGTTTCAATTGATATAAGTTTTAATATAATTATTGTTAAGTCATTCTTGATTCATAATAAAGTTCAAAAAATTGTTGATGTTTTTATCTGATTTTCAATAATAGATTATATCAATAAGTAGTAGGTATTTTTAATCTTTAACATTTTACATACTTTAGAACTGTAAATAAAAATGTTACTGAGGAAGTCACTTCACTCCGAAAAATCTTCAAATTCGTAATAAAATAACGAAAATATTCACCGATTCTTTCAGCGTCTTTGCGTCGTTTATCTTGTGTAGTTAACTCACCTAAAACAAAAAGAGAAAACATTGTAAGTAAAAAAAAATCTTTCAAGAAAATTAGCAAACTATCAAATAAAGTGGTAATGGAGAGTATTTAATTGACACATGTGATAAAGCTGGTCGACTAAAAACGGAAATTCCCAGTTAATCAACCACCAAGTTTACGGTATCTAAGCATACTAATTAAGCATGATGGGGGAAGGGGAATTAGTTATTTTTATGATTATTGAAATGTATGTTTTTATACTCCTGTTACGTTATTATTGTATCTCTCCTTGTCAAGTAAAATAAATAAATAAATACACAAAATAATTAATAATAAAAAATAATAAAAATAAAATCAAGTGGTATGATTCAAATTATAAATCAAAGAAAAATCTAGCATTATTCTTGTTCTATGTAAGCGTTGTTCCACTGAAAACAAATCTAAGTTCTTTACCACTAAAAAATAACTCATCGACAATTACGTAAGTCTACTTGGTAAAATTTGGTAATATTTTGTGATATACATACATACTCGTAAATTGAACTTAAATATACATATTACTATTAAATAATTTTAAACAATGACTTGTAATTTATTATTATTACTGCTTTTTGTATCTCCATGTTAATTTAAAACAAAGTTTTGTATTTTTTGTCAATAATTTTAAGCACTTGTATAACTTGTCATATGTATATAAAAGAACTGTTGTGTCGTTAATTAAATAAATATATAAATAGTTAAATTAAATAAATTATATCTTGTAAGAAATCCGAAGTAACCACGAATATGGAACCCATTGTAATGGAAATACAGATATCACAGCTTTAGCACATATATAGCCGAAGCATATCAAAGGAACGCCAAAAACAGGACTTCCTTGTAATTTAAAAAAGTCCAGACCAGAATGTCGTTTCAAATTGGATGAAGAAGATGGAGCAGTTTTGCGACGAGAGGTTGAAATTCGACTGGGTGGAGATGGCTGATTAGTTCAGAAATCAAGATAAGCGGAGAGTGGAGATCTGCGCTAGCGATGCTGCAAACCCGATACAAACAATGAAGGGGAAGACCGAATAGTATTACACTTTCGTTGTATACAGCACAACGATACGATGACAGCTTATTGACGCACTCCAGTTCGTTTCCTGGTGGATTCACTTCCGGACTGGTTTTACTCTTAGACCGTTTTACACCTGAGTTTTTCTATAGCTTATATTATGTTTATCATAAATTAGTACAGCGCTATCAAACATTATAAAAATAGTGTTATATAAAACTCTGCTTAACGAAAGGTTGCAGTAAATTATAACCTGTCAATAGTCATGGAACTATCGAATCGTTAGGTTTGATTTATCAAGACTTTATGCTGAAGTGTAACAGCTTGCACACAATACACCAATACGTGCACAGGCTTATTTTATACACTGGATGACTAACAATTATACTCAATCGCGAGGAATAGCCTATCGTATACAGTATAACCAAGCGAATCTATTGCCATGTGTAAATGTCTTCCAACCAACAAGAAATATATAAAAGTGGCCTTAAGTTAAAAACCACACTGGAACTATCTTTAAAAAAATGTGGGTGCCACCGGGAACTGAACTCGTAACCCCCGAATTGTAACACAGGAATTTTACCAACTAGGCCACGAGTGTTGTCGAGTATGATGATGAAATAAAGATGTAACTTTTATTTATGTATGGCTAAGCTCGTAAGACTATAACCGGTCCTTTTAAACTATCTTTTAACTTGGGAGTATACGAGTAGACCGGCTATATAATAATGCTAACGGACAGGCGCGGACTGCTTCCGTGCGCCGCAATTTGCCGGGAACTGGGCAGGTGAACAGGTTTATCATATATACGGATATTCTCTGTATACAAATATCCATTATAAAATATATAATTCTACTTGACAATGGCGAAGGATTCGCGGCGTAATTGTATACTTGTTAATTTTCCAATAAATTATTATATTATATCGAAATAATCATGAAGATATAAATAAAGAAGATTGATTGTTAAGATTATAGTCAATTAACTCTAGATATTCAAAACATATTTGATTTCACAAATCTGTAAAATCAACCATTGATTAATAATAATAATAAAAAGATAATTTACAAAGCGCCTCGTCGAGAGTTAACCCTCAAGGGCGCTCTAAGTCAAGATTCGAATCCATTTATAAATTGTAATTAGATTGCCTAAAACGGATCGTATTTAAGTACTTCCGAGCTCCACACTCGCCACCCATATCTCTGACACTAGGAGGCTGACCATTCCACACCATCAGACTATCGACAGTAATCATAACACCCCGGATTTATTTGGATCAACCAATTTATTAAATGACGAAGAAATCGATTATCCTTCTCGGTAAGGATTATCCTGCGAGTATAGGTGACGTCCGCCTTCACCCCTTGCCAGGGACGACCCCTCACGCGGTTATTAAAGCCTGCGTAGAGACCTAGTTATCAACTTGGTAACATCGTTAGTCGTCCTCCTCCGTGGGGAGACACATTATTTTTTTCCCTTGCACTAGGGAACGTCTCGGCTCCCCGTGGGGGTATCCAAACTATTGGTTTACTCAATTTCTCTCTGGCCATGGGGGTTTTAATGGCAAACTCTTTAGATTCAATATTGTCCCTTCGCCTTTTTTCAGCCATCTGGATCAATTCACATTCTGTGGTACTGCGATGATAATCGAGTCAACAATTTTCGAAGGGAACTCCACTCAGCTTTGAATGGGTTCATCGCAGCGATTGGCTTCTCTAATCTAGTGGCGTCAAAGGATATTTTTGCTGCATTCGATTTTTTTGCGAAAGTACTAGCAACTTTCGAACACGGCTCCCGTGTCCATACAAAATAGCCTTGAATGTTGAGTGCACTCATAAACGTCTTCCGATCTTCCGATAAGGATTCGGTTTTATGTGTTTTGAAGACACGAAGGAATACACTTGTATATGATGTTTCAATAGAAAGTAGAATTTGATTTTTAACAAAGTTATGGGTTTTCAAAAATTCGCGAATTTTCAGCATCTCTGTATGACATTTTATACGCAGTGAATGTGTTAAGCCATTTAATAAACATATTTACTGCACTGCGAGACGTTTTCCTTCTCCCGTTATGTCAACCCCTTAAGTTCGTCGTCACAACTATTCACGCTGAGGGATGTCGCCACCGGAGGAGTAGTCCCTTCGGTCAGTCCCTATCACTACGTGACGTCGCCCTCATAATATAAAGAAAATTTCGATTTTCTAGTGTAGATTGCACTGGGTAAGGGTTTATTTTGTTCCCCATAATAGCGTCGGTGGTGGTGAGATCGAGCTTGATTTCATTTTTTTATAAAATTTACACTTCAACTTACGCTACGAAATGAACGATGTTCTAATCCCGTTAATAAATCGTTAGCTATAAGGCTTCAGTAGATGATTATGCTATTAACATAAGGAAAATATTTAATTTAATTTATTGAATCTTCGAAAAGACTATAGTTTCACTTTGTGGTGCCATGTTTTATGTAAAAGGAAAAATAAGAATTTTTTTGTGTTCACCACAGGTTTATTTTAGGGTTTCCAAATGGTTTCGAAGACCACCGTCTTCATCGTCAGGTGAAGATAAACTAAATTGCTAAAAATATATTTATGTACAGGAAATATATTTTTAGCAATTTAGTTTATCTTCACCTGACGATGAAGACGGTGGTCTTCGAAACCGGTTGTAAACCCAAAAATAAATCTGTGATGAACACAAAAATATAAAATAAGTTTTTTATTTACTTATTTTTCCTTTTACATATTTAATTTAATTTCATGTTTTGAAGAGGTTTTACGAAACATTTCGATAAATAAATACAAAATTTTAATTCTAAACGTGTTCATTTATCGAAATTTTTTAAACGTTTATTCCGTAAGTTTTCTCGTGTATAAAACAATTCAGCAAAGAAATTATCTCATTCGATTCAAGCTGACTGACTGTTAGTTGTATGTCACCAAATTGAAATCACACTCATAAGTTGCGACCATAAGCGGCTCTCGGAGTTGACGCCTCGGCGAGTTAAGCGCGAGAGCTCTTCCGCAAGCGCGGCGCCGACACGGCTGTGCGCCAGCGCCAGCTTGGTTCGCCGCTTTATGGTTTGAGCGAATCGAGCTGTGAACTTCACCGCTTTTGTAATAAGGCTTTACCCGTTCAACTTAATATCTTTTGCATCGCTTTTGTTTTGGATCCAAGGTGTTTAGTGTGATTCTAGAAGCACTAAGTTTACATGTACCTAATAAATATAGCCGTGCAAAGAATCACCCTCTGTTCTACATACCAACTTATAGGACGAATATCATGGCTAAACACTCAGTCACGCGTGGTATAGATATATTGAACCAACTGAATGACACTCTTGATATATTGTCAGTACCGTCTAGCAGTATGAGAAGAATCCTGGAGGATATAGGCTTTAGGAGCTAAATGGTCAATGAAAGTAAGTTAAGGCCTGTAGTAAATAAATCCCTTGACTTCTTCTGTTTATTTTTTTGTGCTGAGTCAATTTAAACGATCATTCTGAATATGTTTTGCAGAAAAACAGCAACAATCCAAATTCAATTCGTTGCACTATATTTATTAAGAAACAAACTTGATGTATCATGTTGAAGCTATTTTCTTGCATTTCGAACAGACAACTTTAGATCCTACAAAAAAAAACATCAATTACAACATAAAATTGCCCGAAAAAACGATCTTTATAAAAATAGTATTTAATATACGAAATATTCATAAAAACAGTCAAGAAATTTTCCTTAATGGTGCTTTATACATGAGCGTATAAAACAGAACTCCGATATTTAAAGGGAATGGAACATTGAATACTGAACACTTTCTTACCGCGTCTAAACTTACACAATTTTCTCGACAAAAGTACTTTCTCCTCAAGTTACCTTAAACAGGCTATACTAAACCGTATCCATTTAAACTACCATCGGTGAAGACGAAAAAAATCAGGAGATTGGCAAATCTTCCCACCCTTGTCACAATCCATGAGCGACATCCTGGAGAAGCGGGAAGAGAGAGCCACCGTTACCAGTCTGAGTGACATCTGTCCTCGGAAACGGGTTTGAAGCCGTGTCACCGAGTGTCAAAACCGTTGTCTGTAAGACGCGACATCCAGTTCCTGCCGCAAAAAGTATTTTTATAAGAATTTGCGTTTCTTGAAATTTGACATCAATACGATCGTCACACTGTTGAAACCAGTTTTGTTATTGAAAAATTTGAGTACCATTTGTCGTGTTTGTAGCTGAATAAATTTAATTTATTAAAAAATAGTTCTTTTTACATATACGAATATATCACATGAAAACTGTAGTGTATGAATAAGAATACGATTTTTTTAAATATTTTATTACCCACATAAAATTATTTAAAATTAACGTTGATTTATTTTAAGGGGGTATTCTCATTTGCATTTTTTAATTTTTTTTTGGATTTTATTTTTTTATAATCTTTTCTGAATCATTTCCAGTAAGAAATTTTCAAAAATCTTGAAAATTCGAAAAGTTATGAGGGTTTATAGTCGAACGCGCAGGTCGAAAACGACGTCTATTGTAAAGGCAGCAGCCTTATTTTCCAAGAAGTCTCGTCCAATAGGATTTCTTGGAATGATGAATTGATATTTAGTTTGTCGGGATTTTTAAACAAGTTTAAATGGCCCTGGAATTGCTGATTAACGGCAAGTTGAAAATATTTATTTTAATTCGTGTAAAAATCGCACTTGAATATTTAAACGCGTTTTCTGAAAAATCCCTTTTTTTTTTTAAATATTCCCCATAATAACTCAAAAACGAATTAACCGATTTTAATGAATAAGTACTTATTCTCTTTATTATACCTCTCTCTATAGCCGGTACCAGAATTATTGCAATTGATTCATTTTTTGGATTTTTTTTCACTCCTCTAAAGACAAAAAATCGATTTTTAATTTCAATAAGCCGCTATTTTTTTTTTCATTTTTTTTTCTTATTATTCTGGTACCGGCTATAGCCACATGCTTTCTGAGTAAAACGTTTTTTTTTTTATTTTCTGACGAGTACAACAGCCACAATCATGGGCATAATGGACCCCCTCCATGTACGGGCGGCCTTACTTCCGATTTAATAACAACAAAAATATATATATTTTTTTATTATAAAATTTTATGAAAATGTTCTTAAAAGATAAATAAATATGTCTAAAAAACAATTTAAAAAAAATATTCGTTCACTGAAAAAAAATCTTAAAAATCGTCGTTGTCCGGCCCATAAAATGAGATTACCCCCTTAAATGCGAGCCGTCCAATATAAGTACATAAAAATTATAAAAATTTAGGCAATGTCTCCGACGAATATATAACAAAATCGGTTGTTGTGCCAGAAAACATCGATGTTGTGCGTGAACTAATATGGCAAGATCGTCATGTGACTTATCGTGAGATTGAGGCATGTTTAGGCTTTAGTTTCACTCGCATACATTCAATATTGCATGAACATTTGTCCGTCAAAAATATATGTTCGCGTTGGATACCGCATAATTTGATAATTGCTCAAAAAAAGGCTCGTGTCGATTGGTCCAAAGAAATGTTGAAAAAATTCTATCGCGGTGCTTCAAAAGACGTCCATAAGATCGTGACAGGCGACGAATTATGGATCTATGCATATGAGCCAGAAACTAAACAGCAGTCGACTGTATGGGTCTTTCAAGACAAGCCAAATCCAACAAAAGTTGTTCGCGCACGAAGCAAATTGTGGCTTGTTTCTTCGGTATATATGGTAATGTTGCAACAGTGCCTTTAGTGGAATGTCGCACGGTCAATTCTAAATGGTACACCACCATTTGTTTGCCAGAAGTGTTCGGAGAAATGAGGAAAACCAACCACCGAAGACGGATCATTCTCCCCCACGACAATACGAGCTTTCACACATCGGCTCAAACAAGTTACTTTTTGAGCACTCAAAACATCGAATTGATGGGTCATCCGCCGTACAGCCCTGATTTGGCACCCAATGACTTCTTTTTATTCCCGAACATCAAAAATAAATTGCAAGGTCAACGTTTTTCGACGCCTGAAGAAGCGGTCGATGCGTTCAAAACGCATGTTTTGAAGTTACCTCATTCGGAGTGGAAAAAGTGCTTCAAAAATTAATTCAAACGCATGCAAAAGTGTATTGATCTTCATGGAAAGTATTTTGAAAAACAATTAAGCCATTTTCGATGATAAATATTTGTTTTTACTTGTCTGTCTCAAAACTTAAGTAGAAACCCTCGTACAACAAACCCAAATCCATATAATTTGTAAGTGTCCGTCCACTGAATAATACTTGTTTATGACTTTATTGTTTTTTCATATATTATGTGTAAATATTAAATATACTTGTCATGTAAATAAAAAAAGTATATAGACATTAATTAATTCACGATATGCGTTTCAAGAAGGTTTCAAAATTGAGTTTGCTTATTATTTTTCGAACAAACAATTGACTCAACAAAAAAAATACTAATCAAAGCAATAAATAAACAATGTGCCAAATGTTATTAATTTGCTCACAAATAAATATAACAACATTATGTGTTTGAATAATGGTTGACATAAAATACTATTAGACAATGAACGATCAAATTCTAAAACATCAAATATCACCCAGTATGTATGTATCATAAATGGAAGTGATTTAATCTATGTCATAAATTTGTGCCAAATTTGGATTTGAGGACTCTTCACTTTTGACAGTCGAATAATTCGCCACCGACAGCGGAGTATTCGTTCGAGATTGAGTAGGTTTTATAAATGGTAGCAATTTAATCTATGTCATATATGTGAACCTTACCGCTAATGTAGCGATGTGAGTGATGAACCCGAGTCTAACCTGAAACAGGGCATTAAGTGGTCCAAAATGTCACCCAGATACACATTACTTAGAAATAAAACTAGCTAAAAGCCAAGATTTGATTGGACTCGCTGTTTTGGAAGTGGGCCAACTTTCTCAAGTTAAACGTTTAAAATTTGTTTTAATTTAACAAAAAAAAATAAGTTTATTTAACTAAATATATCTTTGATGTGAGTAGACCTCATTACAAAAAAAAAGAGTTGTAATGTTTTACATACTCGTATAATACAGGATATTAGAAAAATTGAATACTTCTTTAATGTTCAGATAAATCATTGTTAAGTTTTTATTTGTTAGGTGTAACACATCGATCATTAAGTCCCGGGACTAACCAACAGATGGCGTCTCTAATAACAAATCCATTCTCAGTTAGTACCAGCCTTTAGAAGTTACGTGTCAAACTTTCATGACATTGTGTCATTGAGTTACAGTGGTTTTAGTGACGCTACTTTTGCTATTTTCAAAACAATGAAAAAAAAAACGAATTTCGTGTGTTGATAAAACATTGCTTTTTAATGGGAAAAAATACCGTTCAAACTCAACGATGGCTTGAAAAGTGTTATCCGGGCTCTGCTCCGTCGAAAACAACCATTTGTCGGTGGTATACTGATTTCAAACGCGGTCGTACAGACACAAATTATGCTGAATGCTCTGGTCGTCCAAATGAGGCTGTTACACCAGAAAACATTAAAAAAACTCAAAATCGTGATGAAAAATCGCAAAGTAAATTTGTGTGAGATACCTGACGTCCTGAAGATATAATTTTCTTTGCTTTTGAAGGAGACTATGTTGATGAATAAAGAAGAATTTTGGCAAACAAATGTTGTTTTAGTAGTAAGTCCCGGGCCTTATTGATCAATGTATTATTGTTGAAATTTTAATTGAAAGGAGTATAAAAATAAAGAAGTTATTTTAATGATTGACCGTTCTCTTGCATGAAGTAATATTTCGTTAGCAAATTTAACTTTGAAACCTGTTGTATTTTTTTTAGAAAAGAGGATCGCAAATTTGGGACAAACGTGGAATTTTACATAATAACAAGCTTTTTATAAGAGCTGCAATATTAATCTTGACACAAAGACATCACCTCGTCGGAGAGGATCGGAATGAATGCGTTCAATGCTCACCGATGCTCATTGTGTGGCTTAACAAAAAGCCGGCAGCATTTGAATCTAGGCTCTTCCAAGCGAGCAAACTTACATAATGCGCAACTATGACGAATGAAGAGCTTTATCTACAACCCTCTGGTATCCTAATAGAGAATTAAAACAGAGATCGTGACCAAACAATCCTTCTGAAAAGAAAAGGGAGCTTTATAGCATTAAAAAGTAAGGAGTGAGACGACTCAATTACTAAGTTATTGGTTCACAAACCATTTTGTAATAATAATTATAATAAATGGAAAATGTATATACCGCCGTTTAGATAGCAAACTCTCCTTAAAGGCGCTCTTACTCGGGACTCGGTTAAACTATTATTGACAGATTAAAAATATCAAAAAATAAATATGTATATAATTTTAGTTTAAGGATAGGAAGGTAGAGGCTGCGGTCATTAGCATCGGCATATGTTGTGTCGATAAATGTACGATCAACTTACTTAAACAACTCTTTTATGTATTCTTACATTAAATGCACACACAGCATCACGCCGTTTCTCTGTTGGGATAGGCAGATAGTATAGTGCGCCAGACTTTCCTATCTCAACACAAATGTTTCGCCTCTTTCACATCCATACAACTTCATTTCTCTGACTATTTTACAATTAGTTCTTTTAAAATATAATTTATTGATCCAACCGTACATTCGTTGCTCTTTCTGTCTACGTCATCCACTCACTGTATATTTGCTTAATTAGTTTTTCTTAATCAATTCATTCCACGTGCCCAATTCATCTCAAAGTGATTTTCTTCATCTTACTCAAAACATCATTCTTAAGTTCACATTCATCCCTTATAATTTTATTTCGCATTTTGTCATATATTTCTGCTAATAATTAGTGGGTTTAAGTCCCAAGCTAGAGCGCTCTTGACGAGAGTTTGCTCTAAATAAACGGCACTAAATAACCTATGTGCAGGCATTTCTACAGAATTTATTTGGCTTTTTCAGTCTCGAAATGATTTTATTAATATTCATTTCAATATTCAACTGAAAAGTTTAATCATAAATTTAAAAAAAACATTTCAACAAAATACTGACTTGCGCTGTATACAGTACAACCTGGTGGACTTATTGACACGTGGCAATCTTTTCCAGACAACCAGATAGATATTAAAGAGGCCTTAAGTGAATAGCAAGCTGCAATCGTTTCATTTTTAAATCTGGTTCCAGCGGGATTAGAACCCGAAATCCCCGTTTTGAGAGACAGGCGTCTTACCAACTAGGCCTCGGAGGTCATTTTGAAGTCCTAAAAACAAAAATAGTAATTGGGGACAATTTCGAATTTTTTCAACCTCACCGATATAAACAGAAAAAGTCAACAGACTACTTTACTTTTTAATGACATATGTGAATGGTATGGGGGAGCCTATTTGTACGGAAGAATAAGAATATAGTTAATGGCAGGTGTCTTAAGGAGCCGTTTAATTCGTGTCAAGTAACAGGAAGTTTCAAGAGAAACAAAATGACTGACAATTATTATAAACTAGGTTACTAATGCTAGACTAAAGAATAAATAATGGGCCAATTAACAAACATTTCGGTACCAAAGCTTTAAAATAAATGTAGTCATAATTTTGGGATCTTAAATTAATAGTGTAATTTTATATAAAAACACATTTATTTATTTATTACTTTAGTATCCTTCAACACATGTGAATTGGTGATTCGGGTATACTGAAGGGCGTGACAGGGAGACAATGCTGTATTCGCCCCTATTTATCGAACATTCAGGCTTAGAACCCACTAGTACAACCCTGTAAATTATTTAATTTTTAACGCTATTTATAACATGCCATAATGTGTTTAAATGTTATTTATATATATTTTTTTTCTCAAATGTGTTGAAATTAAGAATTATTTTATACGTGATTTTTGTTTGTTTTATGTAGGTACTTGTTGATATATTTGTTTATTGTCTGAATAAAAGAAACGTATAATGTGCAAACAGCTTTAAAATAAATTAAGCTTTTTAGACCGGAGCTCGTGGTTCGTCGTCGCATATGTTGGTAATATTATCCCGCACGTGAAGAACCAAAAACACTAGCACACGTCACTTGTGAGTATTGTTACAAGACGGACTCTTTTGCTAGACTGGGACTGTTTTTTTTATTTGTTTTAGTTCTAGGGTATCATCGGCAATTGTATCCGAAACCCCAGGTGGAAGTCGAGCGTCTTACCAACTAGATTTTTTTTTGCCTTTCAGCTTACTTCGTACCTTTCAAGTATTCTGTTAGATTATCTCTAAGACATCTAACACTTGATGGCTGATCGAATTTTTTCTTTTTATCTTATGGACGAAGTGTTAGTAAACCTAGATATATTTGAGAAGAAAGATTGCAGGGAAGAAAAAGCCAGTCTAAAAAGACGGAACCATCATCAAGAGGCATAACGCTATGTCAGGGTTATAAGACCAACAGAAGTATTAATATGCGATTTAGAATATTTATATATAAAAAAAGATAAATTCAAAGCTTTTAAAAATATGTTGTCTTTATAATTGAATAAAAAAGATGTTATATATAAAGCATTGTCTTGATAAAATGAAAAAGCTCCTTATAAGATCTATCATCAAATTGTATATTCTTAAAGAATATGCCAATTGTTTGTTTATGGAACCATACCATAACTTGGATTAAATTTTAAATAAATTGGTATAAATTTTCATAGACGACTTCACGATTAATTTATCAATACAAGGTTCTTTAGTTGTTTCCTTATAGAACTCATGTAGAGGTGTATATGATATATAATATAACCTTCGTTGCTTTTATTAAATAATTCTATCAACGATTATTATATACGAGTTTACAAAAAAAAAAAAAAACAACCATCACGTCCAACATTATCATGACAATAATTTATGTGCATCTTTTGTGAGAGAATAAAAGCTAAAAGGGATGTGGAAGGAACGGATACTTATCATATATCCAATAAAAGGGGTGACTCACGCAGGGAATCCAGGATAACAGATTAATACCTCCAAGTCATCCAATAAAGGATACGTTTCATGACTGAGTCACTTGTTTGTTCGACAACTCTCAATTCGGTAGTCAGACAAAGAAGGACGCACATAAAAACTGTATTAAATTTACACTAATACCTCGCTTTATGCAAGACTTCTCTAAAATTGTTCGTAAATTTAAATTCAATATTTAACGTGCATGCGTTACAAGGAATACATAAAGGATGTACTCGTATAGCCTCAGTCAGATATCATTCCAATGGATCGAACGCACCCCAGTTCGTCTTTATCGTAAAGCATAGGCAAAGCAAATACACAATCGTACACATGTAAAATAAAAGAAGAACGTTTGAACATTTTTTGTAAACTGAAACTATTTTACACCATACCCTGTTAAATTATCAAAACCAAGGAAATTGAAGAAACATTTGAATGGTGTTTTGGTAAGGAGGTACATGTCATCAATTACTTATTTGTCAGTTTGAATTTTTGCAACACTTGTATTCCTGAAATACAGACCTCAGGTAAATTTTAAAGGTAAACTTTGAATACATAAATAATTTATGTACGAGTATTCAAAGTTTACCTTTAAAATTTACCTGAGGTCTGTATTTCAGGAACACAAGTGTTGCAAAACTTCAAACTGACAAATAAGTAATTGATGACATGTATGTTACCTCTTTACCAAAACGCCATTCATTTTACTGTACAATAATAGACATACGATATTCTTGTACTCGATCCGTTTGTCTTTTTTTTTTGTATCAATCGGCAACATCTATATAACATATTCTATAAAATATATAATTTGGTAATAATGCTGAAATGAACCAAACACGAGCAGATCTACTGCGCACGTGATCAAATTTTAAAATACATCATACTGTCCTTCTAAAAACTCGATAGGTAAGCGCCTATTCAATACATGCAGTATAAAAATAATTTATTTTCCCAGACTTACAAAACAAAAAAATTTTTTTTTTTGTATTTCACATATCAAGAACGCTCTTAACTATATTTTTAAAAGAAATTAGCTATATTAAAAAAATGTTATTATTTTCGCACGTCTTCGGGTAGGTTTTCCATCTAGTTATGAATACTTACTTCTCTTATATTGTATCTCTGTTAACTAAATGGTGCTATAAAAATAGAAGATAATACATATATCAACGTACAGACAGCATTTCCAATAGCGTATTTTCGCAATATTATTTCGAATTATATTGATGTGAATTTACATAACAGAGGTTGCGTATAACAAGGTATTAGTGTATTCCGCTTCACAAACCACGGTGACTTGAAAACATTTCTTAGTAACCAACGACTTAAAGAAAAAAAACATGTTAAATTCCGCATCCTGGACAATTACAGTATTCACTCAACACTCAAATAGACTTGTAAGATAGAAACAAGTTTTTTTATATCTGAATAATTTGCACGTAATCGTATTTGGCGACTATGAAGTCATCTTGGTCTTGTGTTTTCAATAGTAATTTTATGAAAAAAAGTCAATATTTTCTCAGCAATTATGCGAAAAAAATATAACTATTTTAACCAGCAAAATATTTCTAATATTTTTTGTTAGTAATAAAACAAACAACGTATTCAGATTTTAACAAAACAAAAGCAAAAATATTCAACGATGGACACAATTTGTAAATAAGGAAATACGAGTATATCTCGTTTTTCCTGATTTGAAAGTTGTGTTGAATCGCTTTTTCGTTGTATACAATAACCCTGGCTAGTTTATCAAATGGCGATCTCTCCCATCCGTGTCTGAGCATCGTCACTCTCATGATAGCCTCTGACCACTCCTCTCCATCTATCTCTGGACTCCGCGGTTCGAAGAGTAGCTGTTAAGAGTAGTCCTAATGCGTATCTCACTAAGTCAGTTCAACGCATTGGCATTCTTCCTCTTGTGTGTTCTTCGCAATTGTTCCTTCCAAGCCTTCAATAACCGCAAGAATTTCAAAATTACCTCCTTGGCCACGAGCAATGTGCCCAAAAAAATCGAAGGACTCATCAGCGAAAATATCTTCCAGCCAACCAGTAAGATGTTCAACAGGCCTTAAGTGAAAACCAGACTGGAACTTTTTTTTTTATATCGGGGTTTCAACGGGAATCGAGCCCGCCACCTCCGGATTGAGAGAAGCGTCTTGCCAATAAGGCCACGGAGGTAGTCAATCATACGTTCGAACTCTCGGACAAAAAATTAATAAGTCGAGTGTAAGTTAAAGAACGACTGCTCCTATCAGGTTGGGCCATTTTCCGTATGTAAAAATTTTTATATCGTGGTTAGTAAAAACATTTCACCTCGTCTTTATTTTAAAATAAATTTGAACTACCTATATTGTAAAGGAAATATTGTCTGTTCTGCTATCACCTGACACATCTTTGATCTTCACAATTTGAAAAGAAAAACATAGGTAGCAAAGGAGACCGAAATCGCAATATCCGAGAAGACAAGTGTTTTACGAACCAGACCAATCATGCGAAATTTATGAAGAAATATATCTGAAAGTCTTATTTCGAAAATAATAATGAATTTATATATGAGCAAAGCATAATTGAAAAAAAGGTCGTAACTTTAAAATATTTAAACGCATTGCCGATATTTTTTACGAATCCAAGCGGTATTTTATAACTTGAAATTTAAATATATTTTATCTACATTCGTATCATTTTTATTTAGGTTACAATTGAAAACATTTTATTTTCCATTTAAAAAACTTAAACTACAGTTGTGATTTATGTATTTGAATGTAACAAAAAGTAATCAGATTGATTTTGCATTTGCTGACAAAGAATATCAATCACTCTGAAAACATTATAATTGAAACGTGCATTAGTTGAAATAGATGCACTTAAGATAATAACCGCAGTAACATAAAATAAAAATATGCATTAAAAACACATATATTATATAATCGATAAACTTATGCAGCGTCATTGTATAAATAATACGGCATCAATAGTTCTTATTAGAATTTATGTAAAACAGCACACAAATATTAATATATGGGTAATATAATATGATTCAGACGAATGAATACTTTCGGCAGTAATAACATATGCATTGAAAGAAGAAGGCATAAAACCAATACCCATTAAAATAAATAAAACAAAGGCGGCTAAAATGAGGAAGTTTAGAGGCGAAGGGTGATGCGCTAATAAATTGAGTTAGAAATACTAAGCGAATGTACAAATCAGACTAGACTGAGGAAAGAAGAGAACAAAAGAGTTAGACAGAGGAAAATGTGGCTGAATCAAATGGACCAGATTTTGAAAGAAGGTAAAGTGAGAAGTATGAATAATATAATATTGTACATGACGAATTGAATTTGATCATATCGTGCGGCTTTTAATAAAATGAGAAGCGTATTCTGCAATGATAATCTAAACTTCAAACTTCGACAACGGTTAGTCAAATGCTACGTTTGGTCAGTGTTATTATATGGAGTGGAATCATGGACCCTCAAAGTTGGTAGTATGAACCGACTGAAGCATTCGAAATGTGGATGCACCGGAGAATGCTATGGATACCTTGGACGGATATGGTCAGCAACACAAGGGTTCTTCAAAGAGCCGAAGTTGATAGAGAGTTCCTGACTAATATTAAAATCCGAAAGGTGTCATATTTGGGTCGTGCACTTAGAGGAGAAAAATACAAATTACTGCACCTGATTATCCAAGGCAAAATAAAGGGTCGAAGAGGTGTTGGCAGGAGGCAAATCTCCTGGCTCCGCAATATACGTGATTGGACTGGTATAAGGAGCGTTGGGGATTTTTTCGGGCTACCGGGGACAAAGATGCCTATTCTCAGGTGATAGTCAACGTTGGGGGGACCTGACATGACACTAGGAAGAAGAAGAAGTACATGACGAAATGTACGAGTGTGGAGGATGGGCAGGTTGTCTTCCTGGATAGAAAAGTTTGGAGATCTGTTATCTCTACCTACCCCGTAAGGAACACGGAATGATATGTATGTAGAAATGCTAATATAAGAAAACCACAAGACGACCTCCGTGGCCTAGTTGGTAAGACGGTTATGTTTAAACCCGAGGGTTGAGAACCCAGATTTATAAAATATCCTGTCTGATGTTTATTTCGAGTTTTTAACATAATCCAAGTGTAGTACAAGGCGAACAACTCAATTTATTTCTATATAAAAAAATCTACATTCAAATACATCTAGCGGATCAATCAATCAGAACAAATTTCTTCCGATCGGATCAGTTTTAACTTCATAATCGATTATTCTCGGTATCAATAATCGTGTTTAAAATAAATGAATAAAAATAAATATTTGAGTGAATGTAAAATAACAAAAATCAAAATAAAATACATATCTCAGTAGAAAATAGAGATAAGAAGGGAGATTGAAATGATAGGGACGAAAAATATTTAGAATTTGATTAGTACATTCTTAGTAGACATGATGCCATAATCGACACATTTTTTTTATTTTTACAATTTCAAATTCATAAACTGAATAAGAAATGCACGATATTATTTTGAGGTTAACGAGAACTGTGTTCGAAATATAATAAATAAAAAATATACGATATTATTTTGAAGTTAACGAAAACTGTGTTCGAAATAAATAAGAAATGTACGATATTATTTTGAGGTTAACGAGAACTGTGTTCGAAATAAATAAGAAATGTACGATATTATTTTGAAGTTAACGAAAACTGTGTTCGAAATAAATAAGAAATGTACGATATTATTTTGAGGTTAACGAGAACTGTGTTCGAAATAAATAAGAAATGTACGATATTATTTTGAAGTTAACGAAAACTGTGTTCGAAATAAATAAGAAATGTACGATATTATTTTGAGGTTAACGAGAACTGTGTTCGAAATAAATAAGAAATGTACGACATTATTTTAAAGTTAACGAAAACTGTGTTCGAAATAAATAAGAAATGTACGATATTATTTTGAGGTTAACGAGAACTGTGTTCGAAATAAATAAGAAATGTACGATATTATTTTGAAGTTAACGAAAACTGTGTTCGAAATAAATAAGAAATGTACGATATTATTTTGAGGTTAACGAGAACTGTGTTCGAAATAAATAAGAAATGTACGATATTATTTTGAGGTTAACAAAAACTGTGTTCGAAATAAATAAGAAATGTACGATATTATTTTGAGGTTAACGAAAACTGTGTTCGAAATAAATAAGAAATGTACGATATTATTTTGAGGTTAACGAAAACTGTGTCCGAAATAAATAAGAAATGTACGATATTATTTTGAAGTTAACGAAAACTGTGTTCGAAATAAATAAGAAATGTACGATATTATTTTGAGGTTAACGAGAACTGTGTTCGAAATAAATAAGAAATGTACGATATTATTTTGAGGTTAACGAGAACTATGTTCGAAATAAATAAGAAATGTACGATATTATTTTAAGGTTAACGAGAACTGTGTTCGAAATAAATAAGAAATGTACGATATTATTTTGAGGTTAACGAGAACTGTGTTCGAAATAAATAAGAAATGTACGATATTATTTTGAGGTTAACGAGAACTGTGTTCGAAATAAATAAGAAATGTACGATATTATTTTGAGGTTAACGAGAACTGTGTTCTAAATAAATAAATATTAACACGCGCTGTATCTACAAATATGTGATATTTTGGTTTGCACCATGCAATATCAATTAACGCAGGTATAAGTGGGAGATCTAGATGTAGGATGCCGAGAAAAGAATGGTTAAACCAAGTGAATGAAATTTTGAAAATAACAAAAGTAAAAAGCAACAGAAGCAGAAGGAATTGTATGAGAATATCTGTGGATGTGGAAGACGCTAAAGAAGTATGTCGAGATACGAAGGTTTAGCGCTCTGTGTGCTCCAGCAGGGAAATGTCGTGATGGCATGTATGAATGTTTGGAAAGTCGCATTGCTTTTAAGATCGTAACCAACTATAGTTATTTTTCTAATGTGGATAAGAATGAAGAGCAATCTGAGATGGGTTGGACATGTGGAACAAATAAATGGAGTGGGACTAATAACACGCAAATATATAGTGCAAATGTGAAAGTAAGGCGTTGTAAAGGAAGACAAAGGAAAAGTATGGTTGGATCAAGTAAATTATATTTTGAAAGCAAGTGTAGAATTCCAGAGAAATCGTAGAAGTTGTATGAGAAGCTGTATATGTAGAGAAGGCGAAGGATGCCTCGAGATAGGAACATGTGGCGCTGTGTCCTCTTTGCCTACCCCGAAAGGAAAATGGCGTGATAGTATGTATGTATGATAAGAATGAAAGATCTGATTTAGTCAGGAAATTCCAAAGTTGGTCAAAATATTCCGTAAAAGATGATTTGTGATGTGTTGAAATACAAAGGATAATTAATATTTCGTTAATTCATATAAAGAATATATAATTCATATAATATCCATATAAAGACGACCTCCGTGGCCTGGTGGTAAGACGCTTGTCTGCCGATCCGGAGGTTGCGGGTTCGATCCACGCTGGAATCCATATTTTTTTAAATGGAATTCGAGTCTGGTTTTCACTTAAGGCCCATTAAAACATATTTCTGGATGGTTGGAAGAGATTGCCACATGGCAATAAACTCGCCAGGGGAAATAATAATTAAAAAAAAAGAAGTCGAACTTAGTTGGCGTGGAAATGTTCTCCGAATGCAAGATAAACGAACGTTTGCCGAAGTAGGTTCTATTGACGACTCCGTTAGGAAGGCTTTCTTTGGAGTCTATCTAGGCATATATGGAGAAATCAGATGGAGAAACTGCAAAAACAGGTTGGGTTTGCAATGGCAATGGTCAAATTGACACGGTCAGGTGACAGGGTCAGGTGACAGGGTCTTGGCCAGGCGATAAAAATAATGAAATGCCTTATAAAACTTGACATGGAAATCGTTCAACGTAAATATCGCAAAAACATTTCAAGAAAAAACAAGATTTAAGTGGGACATAATATACTTGTATCTTCTGCGCATTATATTACATTTATATTCATACAAACCAGAATTTTATATCTAAAGAATAACCTAAGCAATTCGGCATACATCCTTCACCTTTTCTACATTCACATACCTACGATTCGGCATACATCCTTCACCTTTTCTACATTCACATACCTACGATTCGGCATACATCCTTCACCTTTTCTACATTCACATACCTACGATTCGGCATACATTATTCACCTTTTCTATATTCACATACCTGCGATTCGGCATACATCCTTCACCTTTTCTACATTCACATACATACGATTCGGCATACATTCTTCACCTTTTCTATATTCACATACCTGCGATTCGGCATACATTCTTCACCTTTTCTATATTCACATACCTGCGATTCGGCATACATCCTTCACCTTTTCTACATTCACATACCTACGATTCGGCATACATTCTTCACCTTTTCTATATTCACATACCTGCGATTCGGCATACATCCTTCACCTTTTCTACATTCACATACCTACGATTCGGCATACATTATTCACCTTTTCTATATTCACATACCTGCGATTCGGCATACATCCTTCACCTTTTCTACATTCACATACATACGATTCGGCATACATTCTTCACCTTTTCTATATTCACATACCTACGATTCGGCATACATTCTTCACCTTTTCTATATTCACATACCTGCGATTCGGCATACATCCTTCACCTTTTCTACATTCACATACCTACGATTCGGCATACATTCTTCACCTTTTCTATATTCACATACCTGCGATTCGGCATACATCCTTCACCTTTTCTACATTCACATACCTACGATTCGGCATACATTATTCACCTTTTCTATATTCACATACCTGCGATTCGGCATACATCCTTCACCTTTTCTACATTCACATACCTACGATTCGGCATACATTCTTCACCTTTTCTATATTCACATACCTGCGATTCGGCATACATCCTTCACCTTTTCTACATTCACATACCTACGATTCGGCATACATCTTTCACCTTTTCTACATTCACATACCTGCGATTCGGTATACATCCTTCACCTTTTCTACATTCACATACCTACGATTTCTCTAATTTTCTACATTTCCTTCTATAAAAACGTTAATTTAACCCAACCATACTTTCCTCGGTCTTCCTCTACCACCCCTTCCGCTCATAATTGCACTGTATATTTATTTTATTAGTATTTTTTCATTCATTCCGTTCTACATGTCCAAACTGTCTCAGAGTGCTCTTCTTCACCTTACCCAACACACCAACTTAAAGTTCACGTTCATCCTTTATATTTTAGCCCCTTGTTACCTGAACATAGAAATAACATGTTTATTGCTTTTTTTTTAAATATCTCTTGTAGTAGGATGTTAGAGAGGGATTAATTTTTTTTTATTCTAAGTCATCCAAAAAAGGGTGGTACAAATTTGTACTGTCAGTGAACAAAGGCATAAAAACGACAGATATGTTTTGAACAATCGTATTATTATAGCAATCAATTTTACGAAAACAAATGTTAATGAACTTCTACTTTCAACAAACACACTTACCTACCATTTTCATTAATATTTTTATATCCTAAAATGAACAATAAAACACGCGTCCAATCAGTGTGACAGTCAACATTCACCTGAGGATACCTGTTGGCATTTTTAATAAATACACGTTCCAATACTGTTTGCATTGTAAAATATTAGTACACATATATGATGACAGGGATTGATCAAACAAATTTTGATGTACTCGTATAATGCTAGAATGAACGTTTAAATCTGGTGGTACAAATTTGTACCGTCAGATGGCAAAGGGTTAAATTTTTTCTCATATTTATTCATTTTGGTTTATGTAATTGGGTTCAACCAGTTTGAAATTTAAAACAAAAAATAAATGTGTTCATAAATTTGATGACAAGTTAAAACGTGCAATGTGGGTTGGATCTTTTATGAATATGTAAGTTCCAATTGTCGAAGGGGATATCATGGGAGCAGAGTGAACTCGGTATGGAAGCGGACCAAATAATGGACAATCAACGTAACAATTGAATGGAACAACCCCTCCGCTGTTCCACTGGGGTTGCTCTGACCTTGATACGTGAGCAACTCACAGAGGGGCGACTGCTTCCAAGCAACGATAAAGGAACAAAGAAGACTGACGCAACATGAATACGTGAAGCCGATTTTAGGATGAATTATTCTTACAATTATATTTTAAAGTGTATCAGGTGAAATACATACATACCACCATGATATGTTCCTTTTGGGATAGGCAGAGATGACAGATGTCTAAGCCTTTTTATCTATTTTACTATGCTAAGGAAACTTTTGAAAATATATTCCCTAGTAAAATTCCTCAACGTGTTCTTAAGTTTCATTGTTTAAATGAAATATAAAATAATTTAATACAATCTTCACATATCGGCATGTCAGATCAATAACAACCCTGTATTGAGGGATGATGTGAATAAAGTTAAAATATCTATTATAATAGATGATTATCGCCGAAACATACGGCATCCATCAGCAAGAAAACGAAACATTTCTCGTATATACATACTTGTCAAAAATTATATGGCACATAACGAATTTAAAAATAAATATCAAATGAAAACCTAACACTTTTCATCTGGTCACACCGTCGTAACGGGGGATGCTTGGCTTCCGCTCTTTTTGCCATTCATAATTATATTTTAAATAAATAATACATATTAGTGATTAGGTCTGAGTGTTAACTTAAGGCTGATTAATGTGTTGAGTAGGATGAAGAATTGCACTCGGAGATGGTTTGGACACGTGGAATGAATGACTGTAGAACGACTAACAAACCTGATATACGATCCAAATATGAGAAGGCGTGGTAGATAGACAGATACCTATAAAAGTATGGTTGGATCAGGTGTATAATAATTTGAAAGAAATGTGAAGTCAAAGAAATCGCAGGGGTATGGATGAAGAGGCGAAAGATGCGTGTCGCGATAGGAAAGTCGGGCGCTCTCTCCTCTTTGCCTACCACAAAAGAAAGACGAAAGTTGAAAGTATTTACGTATGCACACATATATTTTCAATAAATAAATATCAAAAGTGAATTATTTTTTAGAAAAACTCCATAATTTATTTGGATGATAAAAAGAAAGACAACAATATACGGAAAAAAAAGTTTCGCCGTGAATATGATTATTCACGAGCCATATTAAATTTATTACGGCGATGAATTTAATTTAAATTGTTTAGCAAGTCAAATCGCTTTGGTGAAAATTTTAACAGATGTTTTTTGAAAACAATATTTTAATTTTTTTCTCGTGATCCCTATTCTTAAAAGGTTCTCAGAAACGAAAACAAACTTCGTATTAAAAGGAGGATTCATATTGGATTATGTCAGGAATTATTTAGTTTACTATAAACATTATACACAGTGGTTCATGGGAAGCTGATATTTTTTTCCATCAATTGTTCTTATTTATTTTTAACAAATACTCCCCTGTTCAACCAGTCTGTTTCTTAACGTCGACAGGATTCACAAAAAAAAAGATTAATAATAATAATAAGCCATAAGAATTACATGACATTTCAACACAAAACGATTTAAATATCGCTATAATCACATAACACCAGGAAAGCATTAATATTCGAAACATTGGATGTAAAAAGAATCATTCACTGATTTGTCGACAGTAAAAATCACTCACAATCAACAGAATCAAGAAAAAGGGAAATATTTCACATGTGATTCTTTTCCATTCCATAATTCTGATACAATTTTAGCTTTCATTTTGTTTTAACGTTATTTCTTAATAAATCTGGTATGTTTTTCATTTACCGTGTATGTTGAAGATCTTAAAATGAAATGAACAGTAAAATTTATAACTCAAATAATTATTTCTTGTTACATAATCATATGATATAAAATGCATTTTGAGTATACAAGTATAACATGATCTCACTCATTATTTAAACGGCACGTTTGTCAAATGTGTCGTCGCTGCTAAATCGTCAATTTCGTATCGCTGCTTGCACCGTATTGTCTGAAATTTCTTACTGTAGAGTTGTCGTTAGTGTTCCAAAGTTAATTCATGTACACTTGAGCCACGACGTAATCTGGTAAAAGGGCAAACCTTGGAATGTCTCCTAGTCTGGAAATATTTCCCTAGCCACCTGTATGAATCTTCTGGCAGTATGGACTGTTGCTCTATCTTACTGGAACCATACTCTCTTGATCGATCGATCGATTCCAGGATGATACAATTCTGGAGAAAGGAAGTTCCTTAGCATTTCTGTGTACCGAGCACCATGACCGCCTGCTTATCAACTTCTAAGAAATAAGGGTATACTATTTAAAACATGGTATACCACACTAGACGGTCAAGAGGACTGTTCTGTTCTATTGTCATTAATATGGTGACTGTTATGCAAGTTTTAACGTGTTCCCCGCGGGGAGCACAAACGCCTGTGATCTGACGACAATCCAAGTTTCAAATCACAAATACTTAAAAAAAATGACACAAAACCGGAATAAAAATTGAACTAAAATTTAAAATAATCTTTATTCTAGCGACATCTCTGAAAACCTTGTCAAATAATATATTAGTTTATGAGATATTGTTGAATAAAAAGAGCGCCGAATTTTTTTGGTTTCTCAATATTTCCAGCATTAACGACCTGTCGCGCGGATCGAGTCCTGCGATGAGTCTCTCTTACGTAAATAAACATTACTAAGTCTCTCTTACGTAAATAAACATTACTAGTGCTATATGCATTTGATCGGGTGAGTGTCATGAAGCATTGATTTGATCGTAGCATTCCTTTGTTTATTTTACGTAATGTTTAGTTTATCTCCTTTATTTAATGAGTCTCCTTAAGAGTAATGACTATTATTTATTACCAGAAAATTACTTAAGTGTCATGTTTACTTGGTGTTGTAATCAAATATCAGTGGTTCTAAACAAAATATGTGTTTAAACTTAGAAATTAAAAAACGCTGAAATTGTGCCGCGCACAGGATTCGTGGAATTTGATTTTTAACGCGGTGAACAGGTTAAGCCCGTTTTCTTCCTAAATGTCAGTGTTAGCAACTAATTATACTTGAACACTGACAGGTTCGCATAACCCACCCTGTATTAAAAAAAGTAGAAAAGAAACGATTTAATCTATTAATATAAGTATATTTCCAACCCAATTTCTCAACACAATAAAGGATTTCAAAAAAAAATATTTATAAAATACAAAAAAGTGCCTTTACAATTTTCTTTGGAAAACTAAACTACAAAATGTTATACATAAAAATAAAAAAAAAATATTATTTTTAAACTTATAAAAAATACATAACTAAGCACTTGAAAAAATATTTTTGAATTATCGAATATTATTAAGTTTTTTTTTAATGTTCGTTTATATCTATAAACTTTCATATTTTTTAGAAGCAAAAGCGAGAAAAAATCCAGTCTCGAAATGGAACTATTAAATATCATGTATTCGAACCAAGATTTATTGCAAACAAACAATATGATACGTACGAAAACGTTTCTGAAAAAAATAAAGTCAGATTTAGACGCAAATATATCAATCTTACAACTGATATTCAATTTAAAATCAACTTATAATAATAATAACATATTCTGATCCGTTTAATAAAACCCATTTTCCACTTTAAGGTAGCGGTATAACCATACCACAATGGTTTCCAAAGTGAGTCATGGCGTCCATGAGCAATGGAGATGGCTTACAGGAGCGCCACGGAATATTTTCAATATTTTCACTGAAATGTATCTAACTCCACATGTCCTAATTATTTTAAATCTCCTTTCTACGTTAGTGTTTTACCAAACAAATTACACTGTCTTTAAACTTTTTGTATTGTATTATACTTTCGTTATCTACAGCACAACTTGGCGAGCTTATTACCACGTGGCAATCTTTTCCAACCAACCAGAAAGATGTTAACCTTTCCCTTCCGGAGCTAAAAAAATCGCGCGTTCCGGTGCTGTGTATGCAATACACATGTAAAATGAGCTATTTAAAATCGGAAAAATAATAATATTCATAGCCAATCGATTAAATGTATTCAATTTGAAGTCAAAAGTGATAATAATTGAAATTTAATTGCTGAAAACATGAAAAAACATCGGCCGATATTCACAAAACGGGCGCAGATACCACTTCATATGGATGCCCGCAAGCTACTGAGACGGGACTCGGTTCACTAACACTGTGTTATACCTCGAAGGAAGAAACAACTGCAAACTGAGATTCTATTTCTTGCGTTCCCATATACCGAAGTAAAGTGAGAGTGAGACGTGAATAGCGTCGCTTCCTCGCCCATAGCGGTTTTTAGAATAAATATACCTACGTCACACACTGGCACACGTTTGATTGTATTGGTGAATTTATTCCCGATTTTCACAAAATATCTCTGATGTGGTCGATAAGTGCTAATTATTATTAGCATTATTTTTTCATTCAATGCGTAAATGTATTACGGAGGAATACCTAATATCTGAACCCAGTATTTATTATATTTATAGAGATATTAAAGTTTTTAGAAGCAATTTGTACTAGCTACACATCACAGGGAAGGAAGCGTTTAAGAGACCTTAAGTCAAAACCACATTGGAATCATAAAAAAAGAGCGGGAATCGAACCCGCAACCTCCAAGTTTGGAGACAAGCGTCTCATATACTTGGCCAGGAAGGTCGTCTTTATAGTGATAAAGCCTTAACTATAAATTATATAATTATAAGACAGTATTCAAAACACAATTTGGTAATGCCATACCTATGTTTTATGAGTGTAAAAAATATGTTGGTCATATTATTCTAAATGTACTTTATAAAATTGAGCCATTTTACACAATTAATTATACTAAAATAGAATGCGTAACTTAAGTCAGTTGAGTAACATCGAAACAGCAATAAAACTTGGAGTACTAAAATGATTATTAATGCTGACATGTGAAAAGCATTCACAGTAATTGTATTAAAACGAAAAGGAATCTTGATAAGGGATAAACAGCGCCACTTCTTAGTTGGGGAGATCTGATAAGGATATGGATAAGAAATACAATAGAGTTCCGTCATAATTACTTGAAATTATTATCCGCTCCAACGCGGTATTCATTCCCTCCCCAGGAGTAAAATAGTTAAGTGATAATTTGAAGTGCGCTTCGAAGCGTGGTGGTGTTACTTCTCGGTGATAATTAGTAGCTTAGAATGTTATAAACACTTGAAAGTAAACAGAATAACTTAAACTCGACTAGATTCAAATTACTTTTCCATTTTAAACAGTTACACCTGGTGGGCTTATCATTGCCATATCATACAATAATATTGGGTTGATGCAAAAGTTATGACCGTTTTTTACATATAAAACTAAACATTTTTTTTTTAGATTTGTATTATTTATTTAATCAATTATATAATTTCCATTAGTTCTTATAACCTTCTCCCATCTTTCTATCAACTTATTAATATCATTAGTGTAAAATTCCGTGGATTTTGATGCGAAAAATATAGTAAGGGATGTTTTTACCTGCTATATTGTATCAAATTTTTTATCATTTAAAATTTTTTGCAGTGATCGGAATAAATGAAAATCGGAAGGAGCCAGATCTGGAGGATACGGTAGATGCTTGATAACATCCCAATTCAACTCATTTAGCTTGTGTTGGGTCATCATAGCCACATGTGATCGCGCTTTGTCGTGATGAAACACTACCCCTTTTCTGTTTACCAATTCTGGTCTATCCTTTTGAAGGGCGATGTTCAATTTGGATAATTGCTGACAATATTGTTCTGCTGTAATTGTCTGATTGCGTTCCAAGAGTTCAAAATACACAATACCCTTACAATCCCACCAAACACAAAGCATAACTTTTTTTTATGGATTTTGGCCTTCGAAGTTGTAAATGGGGCTTGTCCAGGTATAGCCCAATGTCTTTTTCTTGTCACGTTGTTGTACACTACCCATTTCTCATCTCCCGTTACCAAACGATGCAAAAAAGGTTCATGTTTTTGTCTCGCACTCAAAGCAACGCACGTTGAAACACGATCCAATAAATTGGCAGCCGACAATTGATGAGGTATCCAAACGTCGTACCGCGAAACCATCCCCATACGCTTCAAATGTCTTAATATGGTTGTTTGGTGGACTCCCATCATCGACGCGATCTCCCTGGTGGTTAGACGTGGATTGGTGTCAATTATGACTTTTAACTTGTCGTCATCAGACTTCAATGGCCGCCCGGTACGTGGTTTATCAATTAGTGAAAAATCCCCAGATCGGAATTTTGTAAACCATCTTCGTACCTGTCGAACTTTGATGACATCTGCTCCATACACTTCGCAAATGTTTTCGGTTGCCACACTCGCGGTATTGTCTTTACGGAATTCATAAAGTAAACAATGACGTAAATGCACTTTATCGACCGACATTTTGAAAAAATACAAGGGCTCTTCACTGTACTCTGGCCAGACCAAAACTGAATAGAAAGTAGAGGGAAAGCATCCTTTATACAATGGAATCATTTAAAAGAAGATACTATTCATCATTTCTTACCTGGGTATTTTTTTACCTGGGATCATAAAAAACGGTCATAACTTTTGCATCAACCCAATATAAATAGGCCATACCCGCACGGTTGTCGTCAAAGAAAGAATACGAGAATTGAATTTTGAATACAAGAGAGCGAGAGAGGAATACTTCGAAACAGATTGAAATTATACTGAACGAACCGGTGTAAAAGGGGACGGTGCCAATTTATTTTGAATTGTAATTCATTAAATAATTCATTTATTTCCTATTATATTGAACCTTATAATTACTTGTGTTTATTTATCTTATGCTCTTTTTTTGAATGCAGACAATTTTATGTGGCTTTTTCAAGATGTCGGAAACGCGAAAACATTCAAGTCAATATATCTGAAACAAGTCTTCAAGGAAAACTTTATCAATGATTTAAATTGAACAACAGTAATAAGAGATTTTTGAGAATTAAATAATTCATCAATCAAGATGTACCTTTTTTATTTTAAACTTTAAACATTAATGAACCCAAAAAACTTTAAGCTGATCTTGCTCCATTCGGTATTTCAAAAATGTATAATTTGTTTGACTTCCGTGAATATTTCACGGGTTCCCACTAGTGATAATTAATTCTAACGAACCAAAACTGCGTTCAAATAAATTGTGTTCATTCATCAATTCGCGTAGTCTTCCTCAATGTACATGAATTCGCTAACGCCTCCATTCTCGAAGAACTTATAATCACCGACAGATTGTTGACAATATGCCTTCGACGAGTCCTTCGATTCTTTGGGCATATTGCTCGTGGCCAAGGAGACAGTTTGGAGAGGTTTGTGGTCACTGATGTTACTGACGATGCACAATATGAATAATCTCAATGGGTTGCGGTGACCAAGTGAAAGACGCAACTGGACCACCCTTAACAACTGCCATTTGAGCCGCAGAGTACGGGGATCGATGGACAGGAGTTGTCAGAGGCTATCATGGGAGTCACTATGCTCAGTCATGAGCTGACAGGACGATGATGATGATGACGACATATCTATACCATAGGTATTTGATTAATATACCCGTGAAATAAATCCCCTTTGACGACCTCCGTGGCCTGGTTGGTAAGACGTCTGTCTCCCAGCCCGGATATTACGGGTTCAAATCCCGTGGGAAAACAGATTTTCTTAAAAGGTTCCCGTCTGGTTTTCACTTAAGGCTACTTTAACATCTTTGTGGTTGGTTGGAAGAGATTACCACATGACAATAAGCTCGCCAGGATGTACAACGAAAGTGTAATACAATACAATATACCCTCTGTTCTACACACCACCTTACTGATCGAATATCATGGCTAAAAACTATCCAGAATTTAGCGCGAAAACTTAAGGTCAGACGACAACCGCTCTACAATTTAGGCGCCGGAAGACAACGTAACCATCCTTGAGTGAATTAATCAATCATTTTTATTCATATAAACTATTGACAAGGTATACGTAAAGTTTAATTGTGACATCTGATGGATATATTGTAATATACGTAAATATATACAGTACAACCCAATGGGTTTATTGACACGTAGCAATCTTTTCCAGCCAATCAGAAATATTTCGTGACAACAAGATTAGAATACTTATTTAAAAAATGGAAAACCAACAGAAATGGAACCCACCACCCCCGAGTTGGATGCAACTAACATGCTTTTTTTTAAAAAAAAAAAATGTATTGGACGTATGTGACACATATAGTAGTAATTTTTATTTATTCGTATTATCTGTAAACATTGTGAAATCATTGCTTTCATATTATTATATTGGAATAAAACGTCCCTTTGTCTGTTCCTCGTATTATCGCTACTTATGATCGGACGGCCCCCGCACCCGATAAATGCCTGGGAAACGTCGAGCTAGAGCAGGGCGACGGCATAAGCGGTCGGATCGAGGTGCTTGCGATGTGCGATGAACTAAACTAAGGACGCAAAATGAGCAAATAATATTCTCGTCTTTTGAAACCTCATACTGTGTTTTTATTTCCAGAAAACTCGACTCGTCAACAATAAGATCCCTTCATCCAGCTCTTCACTGAGTCTCATTAAAGTCAAGCCGAAATTTCCGAGAAATGTGCGCGAATCATCTACCTATTCTACAGTATTTGTACTGGTGCTGTAACATTCATTAGAACTAGTTGCAGCCCGTGAAATATTCACGGGAATAAAACAAATTATACATTTTTGAAATACCGAATGGAGCAAGATCAGCTTAAAGTTTTTTGGGTTCATTAATGTTTAAAGTTTAAAATAAAAAGGGTACATCTTGATTGGTGAATTATTTAATTCTCAAAAATCTCTTTATACACGATGTTTTGTGTATAAACATTACTGTTGTTCAATTTAAATCATTGATAAAGTTTTCCTTGAAGACTTGTTTCAGATATATTGACTTGAATGTTTTTGCGTTTCCGACATCTTGAAAAAGCCACATGTAATTGTCTGCATTCAAAAAAAGAGCATAAGATAAATAAACACAAGTAATTATAAGGTTCAATATAATAGGAAATAAATGAATTATTTAATGAATTACAATTCAAAATAAATTGGCATCGTCCCCTTGTACACCGGTTCGTTCAGTATAATTTCAATATGTTTCGAAGTATTCCTCTCTCTCTCTCTTGTATTCCAAATTAAATTCTTGTATTCTTTCTTTGGCGACAACCGTACGGGTTTTGGCCTATTTATATTATGATTTGATAGAAAACAATATATTTACTTTATGTTGTAGTATAATGCACATGATTAAAATGCGTCCCACGTTAAAAGAACTTCGTTCAATAACTCGATTTCACAATATGTCCTCAACAGTTCCGAGACGTTTACCGTATAAGTTTAACAGCCGATTTATTATCTTACATATTAAACTGAAGGCTGCTGCTACAGGTTATTTTAGTAAAGGAGGAAGCGACTCTTCCGAATTGTGTATGGACGGCGGTTGTCATTGGACATTTCCTGTTTATTATTTCATATCAGCTGCTCTGTCTGTTGGAACTATTCAAATTATTACTAAAATATAAAATAAATTAATTAATCAAATATGTAGTCGCATATAGCCTGTTTTTTATGACGTAAAATATATTTTTTTAAAATCTATACTACCATTAATATTATTTCTTTCGGTTCGTACCCTTAAACATATCCGAATTGCTGATTCGGACATACTAAAGAGCGTGAACGAGAGACATTGTTGTCGTCAGTCCCAGTAATCGAGCCTCCGCTCCGGGTTTAGAACTATTCGAGCTGGTTTATCATTGCATGTGCTAGTAACACAACCAACCGCGCGTGAAGTGAAAACAACATGGGCATACGTACTCAGCGCGTGCGAGTATTGTCATCTGAGGAATTCCTTTTTTACAAGACTAGGGGCATTTTTTAAATAGCATCAAATCGGAGAGATCACATAGCAATAAGCCCGCCAGGTTGTACTGTACTGTACAACGTATCCAGAAAGTAAGTGTACTGAGGCTCTCACGACCGGATGGATTTTATTTTCGACATGTTGGCTACACTTCCGTGTAGCCTGACCCTTCCCCTCCGCAACGAGACCGGTTCGAGGTCAGTACGTTGAGAAGTGTCGACGCGACAACACGTTTTGTGAAAAATGTCAACCCAATCTTCCGCCAAGTGCGAAATTTTGTAAAAAGGCAAGAGTTTTTGAGGCGCTGCAAACTCCATGGAGATGAATTTCTCCGCTCCATCGTTACTGGAGATGAAACTTGGGTTGCACACTACACGCCTGAAACCAAAAGGCAGTCTCAATAGTGGCGTTACACCTCTTCACCCTCCGCCAAAAAGTTCAAAACCACAATTTCAGCCAAGATAATCATGGCATCCGTGTTTTGGGACTGTCAAGGCATAATTTTAATTGAATATATGCCTCAAGGGGAGACCATCAACTCTGCAAGATACTGTGAGACCCTAAAAAAATTGCGGAGGGCGATTCAGAACAAGAGGAGAGGCATGCTGACAAAGGGAGTCTGCCTGCTGCATGACAATGCCAGACCACACACGGCCAACGCCACGAAGGAACTGCTCGCCTCGTTTAAATGGGATGTCCTGAACCATCCCGCGCATTCCCCTGACCTAGGACCTTCAGATTACTATCTCTTTACCTCCCTGAAGCTGTACATGGGTGGAAAAAGGTTTTCAACCGACGAGGAGGTAAAAGAGGAGGTGGAGAAGTGGACGGAGGGGTTGGCGGGAAACTACTTCGAGGAAGGCATCAAAAAGTTGATACCCCGCTTCATCACCTGCATTGAGAGGAATGGCGACTATTTCGAAAAATAGCTTACATATGTACTACGGTAACCACGTAATTTTTTTGTTTAAATAAAAAAAAATGTAACCTACTAAAATTCAGTACACTTAGTTCCTGGATATGCCTCGTATATCAAAGAGGACATGACTGAATCAAGTTGGTTATAGGAATAAAGAAAGGATAAAACAAGAAAAATAGCAGATTAGGTAAGATGAGATAAATTACATAAAGGAAGCAATATGGATGGCTGCTGCCGAGAGTTGAGTAATATGAAGAAGAGCAATCTGTTGTTTTGGGCATGTAGAACGAATGAACGAAGAAAGACTAACAAAAATATATATAGTACATATGTGAGGAAAATACGTGGATATGGCAAACTAAGGAAAGTATGGTTGGATCAAATGAATGATATTTTGAAAGAATGAAACGTAGAAAGTCAGATAAATCGAAGGAGTTGTATGGATATAGTAGAGACGAAAGATGTATCGAGATACGAAAGTCTGGGGCTTTGTCCTCTCTGCCTACCCCGACAGGGAAATGGCATGTATATATATAGGAAACAATATTGTGTAATTCCGATGCTACTCTCGAAAAATAGATTAATTTTTAGTTCCATACTACGAGTACAACCACAAGTGGTTTATTTTCATACTTTTCATCATAATCATCGATACCATCACGCAATTGGAAATGGCAGAGACAATAGATCTCTACTTCAATCTCAGACACATATTCGCTTCTACCACGTCTATATACCTGGTCATGCATACTCTCCTATTATAAACGCTTTTCACTCTTCCCTCTGTCAGAATATGATTTATGTCGTCAAGCCACGTTTTCTAAGTCTTTCTAAACTTATTTTATGTTATTTTTGTTCATACTTTTGAAGTTAAAAACTCAATTTTGTCGAAATAATGTTATTTTGACTTGTGGAAATAAAACATTTAAGGTGCGAAACGTACGTTTAAACTGGAATTTAAAAAAGTTGAAAATTTCAACATAAAAGTCTCGAGTTAATGGGAAGACTTATACGAACGAGTCTTCGTAGTGTTGCAAACATGTGGTCCAAAACGTTGGCGCCGTGCCAACCTTCTGAAGACGTTTAAGTGCGTCATTTTGTAAAATAAAGTGTATTCGTTCAATTCTGGTTTGCTACTGTGTGCATTGAATTGATTTACGTTGAATATCTTCAGAGCTTTCATAAAAAAGATAAACTTAAATATTGTGGAAGAAATGTGGCGATGAAAAATTCACTGCACAATTAAAATTATTAAATGGATTGTAAACTCTTGTATATTTATGTATCAAATATTAAAAATGTGTTTAGTTTCATAAGCGACGAGGTTGAATTATATATTAAACTTCAAATAATTAATATGAAAGTGTATTACACATAGCTTTTAAAAATATTCATATAATCACACTTTTTACAGAAAAAAAAAAACGAACATAAAAAATATGTATATTTAATTTACATTAAAACAGTTCTTCCGGATTTCAATCCAATGGAATAATAACTTAACTTAGGTGTTTCGTGGACCAAACGATGAACAAATCACATTAATATCACAAAGACGCAATCAAGAGCATGCACTCGTCGCATTCTTCAGTATTTCGGTTATATTTCGCGAGGGACGGCAAAGAGAATATTCATGGTCACTGGCGAAATTCAGGTAGCGGGAGCAGAGATAAATCACCAACACGCTGGAGCAATCAGGCGAACAGTGCTACAGGTTTGCCTTTGCTACAGTCTCGAGAGAATCAGGAAAAAAATACACAACATACAGCAATTTCAGTGTAGGTCACGTTCCTCGGCATTGAAGTCATGACGCGGAAGAAAAATGACTTAACTCGCCGAAAGTATTCAACGTTTTTCCGATCACGGGCTTGCACTACGCTCAAGCAGAGATTGTTTATTGTGTCTTTTACAGTTAAACGCTCTTCTTTTTTAGGTCTTCCTACACCATTCATGCAGTGAGGCTCTGGAATTAGTTACCAACTAATAATATAAGACTCGCTCCGTCATTGGTATATTTCTAAAAGTGAATGAAGAACTAACTATTTCAAGCCAGAAATGCTAAGTGTTTCATTCCCGAATTTTCAACATCTATTCGTTTGACTGATTACATCTCGCTTTTATAGTTGTTTGTATTGTATATTATTCATGAATTTTGTATAAATTAACATAATTTGAATACATATTTCTTTGACGGTGTAGTTTTAAAATTAATTTTGTCTAGTTGGTTTAAAAAATTTGCCACCTGGCAATAATTACACTACATTTTTATACAATGAAGTGTTCAATAAATATATAAATATGATACGGTAGAAGTTGCCAGTTACCAGATTTCCTATTTTCTATTTACTAAGGAAATCCAAGTGAACTTAATTTCGTGTGACTTTAATACAAAGAAATCATAATTAATCGTAAAAAATATATTGCAACATGTCCGCAGGCTTAACAATATGCACAAGAAATATTCTAATAAGAGAATGGATTGATTTTCAACGCAATATCCCACGGTCTACGCAAGGAAATGGCAAGATTTTCCTTTTAAGGACAACATTACAGATATACTTTCCACTTGGACGGTAACTGGTTATTTCTCTTCTTTTCCACTAACGCAGCTGGATTTAGCCGATTAAATAACAAAGCTATATGCCATTCCACTTACACAAAAAAAAAGTGAACTTCACTGATATTAAAGTATAAGTTAAATTTACATTTTCAATATAATATCCTTAAGTTATTCCACAAACAGAAATCCGAAAAATTTAAACAATATGTATATTAATTTCGATGGAAATAAGTTTCAATCCCTAGCTTATTATTTAGTCTCATTGAAATGTCGAATGTGAACACCACATAAAATTGAAATGTCGAATGTGAACACCACATAAAATTGAAATGTCGAATGCGAACACCACATAAAATTGAAATGTCGAATGTGAACACCACATAAAATTGAAAATTATATGTAACATAAGCGCTGTTTCTGAACCAAAATTCAATTAAAGACCGCTTTGTTTTTTTTTATTTATAGAAAGAATGACTTAGCGACTATACAAGTCAGATGTGCAAGGTGTATGTGTGAGGAAGAGGTTAGACCTATGAAAACGTAGTTGGATCAAGTGAACAAAATTTTGAAAGGTGGAAAAGTGAGAATCATAAATAATAAAATATTGTACGTGACGAGATGTGTGAATGTAGAGGAGGCGGATTTTATGTATTTTGACAGAAGATTATGAAGATATGTTATCTCCGCCTACTCCGTTAAGCACGTGACATTATGGTGTGATAAACAGATTGATGCAGAATGATTTCTGAAAGTAAGTTAAACACAGTAATGCTAATAATGTGTACCAAGACTATTCAATGCTGAACGATGTCTATGGAGTTAGTACAAACACATACCATACATATAGATTATTATGAATCGATAATAACGTGGGATATGATATACTTTTTTAAGATTGCTGCCTATGGAAAGCAGTCAAAAATGACCACATTGATGTTGAGCCTCCTTGAGGAAAAACTGAGCTCTAAAATGTCCTTTTATTGTTTAGTAGAGAAACATGGAGCTGTAAAACATGAGTATTTAAAGGATAAACAAAATTCTTGGAAATTGAAGAAATTAATCATGCATTATAAATTTGTTTAGTCAGTCTTTCGTCACAAATCCGTTCACCATGTCCAAACCACTTCAATATGCAGTTTGTCATCATTCTAAATACACAAGTTTTAAAAGCTCACTTTCATTCCTATTTTTTAAATATTTCTTATCGTTTTATTTTGACCCCCAACATAATCTTAATATTCCCAACGCACGTATTTCCACTGCATTGACTGGGCTCTTTTATAAATAAGAAATTAGTAATCGTCTAAGTATTAATTTTCATAAAGTAATTAGTAATTAGGAAAATGTGAGGTTAATGTACGATTCAGTCGAGAGTTGTAAACTTACGTAATTCCTAACGTAAATATCACGGTAGGACAAAGGGTATGGCACTAGGATTCCGGGAAACAAAGATAGCAATATATGCGGTTCTCAGGAACAATACGGCAATGATAGTTCAGAGAACTAGCGGGTATGCTCCGAGATATAAAATTACCTATAAAATAGTTTGGAATTAAATGATAATTGGATTAAATGAAACATTAACATAAACATAAATATAACAACATACGTGCTATATAAACAAAGATAAGCAAAATAAAACCAGACGAATTATTGATAATAACAATAAAGCAAGATTGTATTACAGTACAACAAATATAAGAAGCATTGCCCCTTTCAAGCAAAAATTCGTTAAATTATAAATGTTATTGATAAGTACAGTTTGTATTTTATTGTTTTTTTACTGTCGTTTTTTTTGTTACGTAAATTCCTTAATGTAAGCCTATTTTTTTACAACGTAATCAACCGACCAACAGACGACCTAAATAGTCTAGTTGGCAAAACGCCTGCCTTTCAACCCGGCAGCTGCGGGATCAATTCTCTTCGGATTCCAGTCTAGTTTCCACTTAAGATCTATTTGACACCTTTCTGATTGGTTGTAAGAGAGTTCCACTTGGTACATAACTTAATGTACAGTTGACAATCAAATGAAAACGATATGGGTGACTTTGATAAACGCCTGTTGTCAAATATCATTATTCATAATTCAGGATAATGTTCAAATACAAGTGTCCCAGTTTATTTTTTTCGACAAACACAGTTTTTTTCAACATTAATTAACATTAATTCATAATTAATAATCAGTTTGTCGTTAGGTGGAAAAAAATTCCACATGTCGATAACCCAGACAGATAACAATGCAAATAATGAAAAAGAAAATGCAATTTTTACTAATGGCAATTCTTTGATATACTATATCTATTCGACGACCTCAGTGGCCTAGTTGGTAGAACGCTGTTCTTCTAACCGGGAGTTCCAGATTCGATTTCCAACGGTATCCAAAATAAGAGCTCCAGTCTGGTTAAAGAATTCGTCTTGTAAGAACACTTTCGCGTAGGAGTATCGTTACATGTCCACGGGCGGCAGTATTTTAAACACTCACGATGCGACCGTGAGTTATTTTCCTAATCAAGCGGTTCTTAACCCAAAGGTTCGATTACTGAGGCCGAAACCTATATATATAGTCTTCAGGCCACGCTCTTCAATATGTCCGCGAACTGATCTAGATATGCTGAGGGGTACCACACAAATGTATTAATTTTATTTTTCTATGCAAAAAGCATTCAACCTTCGTTTTTAATAATATTATTAAT
This sequence comes from Odontocerum albicorne, assembly GCA_949825065.1. Taxonomy (NCBI): domain Eukaryota; kingdom Metazoa; phylum Arthropoda; class Insecta; order Trichoptera; family Odontoceridae; genus Odontocerum; species Odontocerum albicorne. Next base: position 37,099,310 of record OX463852.1, on the reverse strand, counting down.
AAAAAACAATTTGTATAGCCCCGTTTAGAGAGTGGACTCCCCTCAAAGTCGTTCTAGCTTGGAATTCGAACCCAATGTTACTGACATTAAAAATATAACAAAATAAATATTTATAAGTTGAGAGTAAGGACAAAAAGATTGAGGTTGCGACTATTATAATGGGTATTAATTTCCTCGCATATTTTTATAAAAACTGTTCAAAAATATTTGGTAATAAAACCGCAGAAAACGAAGGAAGACGAACTTTCAATTCATTTGATTCCACACTTTCCTTGGTCTTCCTCTAACACGTCTTCTACTTACATTTCCACTATACACATAATGAATGAAGAAAGACTTACAAAACGTTTTTTTAAAGGTAGAAGACGCTATAAAGGTGTGCAAAAGAATGAAGTGGCAATGGGCAGTACACATAGCCAGAACGTCAGACTCCCGATGGACATCCGAAATAATCCAATGGTACCCAAGAGGCATAAATAGGCCCAGAAGAAGACCGAAGGTACGCTGGATAGATGAAATCAGGAAGCATGGCAGCATCACATGACATCAACGAGCAAAAAACCGAACTATTTGGAGTCAACTTGGGGAGACCTTCATCCAGCAGTGAATCGACCCTGGTTGACAATGATGATGATATGTTTGTAAGAATTTCTTCATTAATTCGTTCCATAGACCCGAACCTTCTCGACGTGCTCTTCTTCATCTTATTCAACACATCAGCCTTACGTTCACAACCTTCTCTTATCACTTCATTCCATACTCTGACATACAGTGTTACTCTATGTATATTTGTATCAAAGCACGCACTTGTGCAGCATTTATTTGCCTCATGTTAGTCTTTTTCCACATCCGCGTTTCACTCGCATACAATAAATTTGATACCAAAATACTACTGTGAACTATCACCTTAATAAATTTTGATACTGTTCGGTTCAAATAGATAAATATGTTTTAGAATGAATTGAATAAAACCATAACAATGCGATAAAAACTAAAATAAATCACCAGAAACAGAAAAAAAATAAGAATCACTCTGAAGTGACATTGATAAAGTGGAAATAATTAAATAGATGAAAACAGAAACAATAAGATATTTTGGAATAAATTACCACGATGTGAAATAATGGTATAATAAGGGGGCATTGTCCTGCCTCAAGTTGACGGTCATCGACTGAAATTATACTGACCAAGACTTTGTAGACATGTATTATCCACCATAGACCAAAGCTGAAATGACTGCAAAGAGTAATGAACTCCGCGATCACGATCCAGTATGTCTCTTAACACAGTTGAAACTAGGAAATAAAACTCATCCATTCTATTGAAAACACTTTAAATATGTTGCAAGCTTCAAATCGCTGAATACCCGATTCAAAATATCAGAAGCGAAGGATGAATGCATAATATAGAAGAAAATAATATAAAAGGATTCGCTCACTGAAGATACTCAGAAAGAGAAACAAAATATATAAAAGAGAACACAGAAAAACGAACGATACCATAATAAATTGTCTATAATTTTATATGACCATATGGAATAAAATGGGAAAGATCAAAGAGGAATCAATGAATAATGTGACATTTAAGTACATACATATGTACCATTACGCCATTTCCCTGTTGGTACAGGCAGAGAAGACATAGCGCCACACTTTCCAATCTAGACATATCCGTACACCATTTCCTACAACTCCTACGATTTTTCTGACTTTCTTTGTATCCTTTTTTTTAAAATATCATTCACTTGAACCAATCATACTTTCCCTTTCTTCCTCTACCCTGCCTTCCACTCTCATTTGTGCGATATATTTGTTTTGTTTATCTTTCTTCATTCATTCGTTCTACTTACCCAAAACCATCTCAGAATGCTCTTCTTAATCTTATTTAACACATCGGCCTTAAGATTACATTCACCCACTCCGTATTCATGCATTCTTCTCAGAAACTTGCAAAAATATAGCACGGTATGATAGGGGGCAAGTAATTGGAAATAAGTGATAGAAGCGCAAATGCTTAATTCTCCCTGGCTCCACCTAGGCTTCCACGAATGCGTGAGCTTTTTATTTTGTCTCTTAGGGACACACCAGCTGACCATCTTAGCATGCGCATTTCAGCAGTTTCTAGTTGCCTAGAATAAGAGTTATACATCGTCCAGCATTCGGAGCCATAGAGGAGTGCGGGTCTGACAATCATTTGGTATACTTTTTCCTTTTAACTTTACTGGCATTTTCGGATCACATAGAACTCCCGTCATTGATCTAAACTTCATCCATCCCACACTAATTCTTTGTTACATCTGTTGCACATCCTCAATCGCTATGGATGAGTGACCCAAGATACTTAAAGGAGTCACAATTTGGTAATGTTTCTCCATCCATTCGCATTACGGGAGTGACAGCATTTGTGTTCTCGAATGGTAAGTACAGATACTCTGTTTTCTTTCTGCTCAGAAGCGCAAATGCTTACATATTTACATAATACGAAAAGGTAAAAAAAATAGCGGATGGTGATAGAAAGGAAATCCTTCGTTATAGAGTATGATTATTAGCAATCCTGTTGCTCTTCATCAAATACGTATTGGTAGATTAAATCTAAAGTTCCGATGGTGCAACTTGCAAGGTGAGTCAAGTTCCAAAACGATTCTCGGATTCAATCTATTGCAGTCCCTCTTATATAACGCCACTTTATTATTGCTTGGAAACGTTTGAAGGTTTTATGATATGGGAAATGACCTATAAAAAACAAATTTATATGTAATATAATCTAAGAATAAAATCATCCCGGAAGAGAATCCACTAGGATTCGAATTTGTGGCGATTGCTTGTTAAGCGCAAATGCTAACAGTTAGACCACGGTCGTGGACAGATAATATGTACGTGTGCATGTATGTATGTTAAGCTTTTAATACACTATTTTTTACGTAATTTTATACGACCAAATTGAAAGATTTTCAACACGATTAGTAAAAATTTAATTGATCAAGACAATATTGAGAAAATTTCAAATAAACAAGAAAAAACTTTTTCTATCATCAATCAAAAACAAATTGACTAATGAGATTATTTTCCCGAAATTGAGCCAGATTAAAGAGGATAGAAAAGGGGGAAAAACATTGAAATCATTGAAAAAGTTTTGAAATAATGAGGCAACTCCAGAAGCTATCATGAACCAAGTGTTAGATCTAAGGGAAGTTAAAAGTGGTACGATAAGATTGGGTAAAAATATCAGTTTACCCTTTTTGTTGATCCCATCGAGGGTGTTGTATAACGATATGTAAATTAGATTCTCAAATGAAAGGAAATGTCGAGATTCTAAGGCACTTGGTAGGAAAGGTCGTATATGATTTTGTTATCGATTTTTTTTTAAGATACGTATTCATGAATAAAAACGGATTTTTTAAAACAATACAATATTGTAAAAACCACTCAGTAAATAAACAAGTATGATAGTGCGACATGAAAAACCACTCAGTATATAAACTAGTATGATAATGTGACATGAAAAACCACTCAGTATATAAACTAGTATGATAGTGCGCCATGAAAAACCACTCAGTATATAAACTAGTATGATAGTGCGACATGAAAAACCACTCAGTATATAAACTAGTATGATAATGCGACATGAAAAACCACTCAGTATATAAACTAGTATGATAGTGCGACATGAAAAATTACTCAGTTTATAAACTAGTATGACAGTGCGACATGAAAAACCACTCAGTATATAAACTAGTATGATAGTGCGACATGAAAATCTCTTGCACAATATACTGGAGGGAATGATTGAGGGATCGATTGGCAGAGGGCGTTCTGGCCGAGATTATCTGGAGCAAATATGTCACGATATGGACTGCACCTGCTATACAGAGCTCAAAAGGATCGCTGAAGATCGAGCGGAGTGGAGGAGGAGATGCAGGGCTTTGCTGCTAACCAATCCCCAGGATTGAAACTGAAGAAGAAGATAGTGCAATTTTTCGTTAAACTTGATCAACTGAAGAGCGCACCGTATTCAATATTTTAAATTGCAGTTTATAAGAATGACTCGATAAAATCAGATAAAGTTGTGAAAGTAAAATGAAAACCAGGACAACAAACATGGAATTCCAACATTCATTTAACAATTAGAGCAGGAATGTTGCTTACAATGTTCGGGCAGATATTCATAGAAGTTTAATTATATAAATAAGCAGGACATTAAATTTTAAATGGTTCATGTAGAAAACGCAAGCCGTATTTGGCAGCTGATGATTTTTTTTTAATATTAAAAATATTTGGAAAGAGCGTAGTTGACGATTTTTGCCGATAAATCTTTATTAACCATTCCTGTCCTGTGATGTGCAACTAGTAACCATTGCTTCTAAAAACTTTAATATCTCTATAAATATAATAAATACTGGGTTCAAATTTTAGGTATTCCTCCGTAATACATTTACGCATGTTGAATGAAAAAAATAATATTAATAATAATTAGCACTTATCGGCCACATCAGAGATATTTTATGAACATCGGGAATAAATTCACCAATACAATCAAACGTGTGCCAGTGTGTGGCGTAGGTATATTCATTCTAAAAAACCGCTATGGATGAGGAAGCAACGCTATTCACGTCTCACTCTACTTCGGTATATGGGGACGCAAAAAATAGAATCTCAGTTCGCTCACTTCTCTCGCTTAGTAGCCAGCGGGCTTTCGTTCGAGGTGGTCGCTTCGCCCGTTTTGTGAGCGTCGTCCGATGTTTTTTTTTCATGTTTTCAGCAATTAAATTTAAATTATTCTCACATTTGACTTCAAATTTAATTAATTTAAGCGATTGGCTATGAATATTCTTATTTTTCCGATTTTAAATCGCTCATTTTTACATATGTATTGGTGTGTATTGAATACACATCACCGGAACGGGCGGATTTGTTTTTAGCACAGGAAGCGAAAGGTCAACTGAGAATATAAACGTTGCAAATCAATATGAAGAAAGAATATAAGAATACAATGGTCATTGACGAGATAACAGTGATAATCCTTGAAACTCCTTATGAGTCATGGCTTGATTGACAACAGCTCTTCACTAGTCTCTTTCTTGTGTCAACCTCCTTCGGTTTCCAGCCACCTCGAATTCTCTCGACTGCGTCTATCTATATTTTCCTCGGTCTAACTCTTAAAATTCTCCCTGAGTCATCCACTTAGGAGTTCTTGTATCCTCAATTTTCCCAAGTGCTTATCACATCTTAGATTCTAAGGCTTGTAAAAGTGGATGAAGGTTTCATGTTTCTTGACGGCCTTCATTTCTTTGTTAGTTTATTACAGTTAAGATCTGATATGGTTTTTACTTAATCGAAAAATTGTAATGAAAAGATATTAATAAAAGTTCAAGATTTTCACGTTTTGTGTTGCAATATTCGTCGGACAAGTATTTATGTGTAACCATTTTAAACAAGCTTTCGCATACATAATGTGAGAGATTAACAGATAAATATTACTCGTATATGAGAATAGTTGCCGGGAGATCCCGCAGCGAGCGTGTTAAGTGGAACACACCTGCAAAAAAATAAACGAGATGGACGAAATATTTGAAAACAAATACGTATATATAACACTAATGCATCCATGCGGTAAATAAAGCAGTGTATTTAAATAAAACAAGTCTATATCTTGATAAGCCATTATTTCAGCGTATGAACTGATGTATGTTAAACAGAAAGAACATCTAAAACGGCAACCAGGAGAAATATTTATGTAATTGGAGAAGAAAATTAGTCTTAAAAGAAACGTTACTCGACGTAAGATCTGAGAATATATGTTAGGAAACTAATAAGTGCCAGGACGACAGTAAATTAAAATGAAAAAAGTTCTTCCAGTTCAGTAAACATCAAGAATTGAACTACGAGTATTTTAGGTAGATTGAGCAAATATACCGATTTATCTCCGATCTCTTGAAGTTATTAGTCCCTCGACGTGAAAACGATTTCTTTTGGAGTGTAATATTTATGACGATCTTCAAAAGCTTGTTAACACTTTTTGTAATACATTACGTGATGACATTAACTCCGTTGGTTAGTATGTGATTTTGGTCACTTAATGGCATTATAGAAAATTATAAATGTGAAATGTTAATATCACCGCTGTCCATATTTTTTCTACGAATAGACGCGACCTACACTCGGGGAAAACAAAACCCATGACAGCTGATAAATTGTACACGAATACGAGGATTCATAAACAATCCAACACATTTAATATAACTTATTATATATTCAATTGAGTTCTTCAGAATTTTTTCGGTTTTCTACCTTTTGAAGGCAAAATGGAGAACTCATTTTAGGATGGTAAATTCGGAAAATGTTTAATTTGTTAAAAAAAAAACTGTAATTATAATGTATTTAGTGTTAAGTATTTAGTAATTATATTTTTTATTTAGTAAAAAAAATATAAATTCAGTGTTATTCTCAGAAGAGTTAATAAAATTCTCTTTATGTCTTTAAACCTCCACAATGTTAATGCCTTAACTATAAACAACATATAAATTCTCTTTAGATTTGTTTTTAGTATTGAGCTATGGTATCACACTTTCGTTGCATACAGTACAACCTGACAAATTTATTTTCATGTGGCAATCTCTTTTCAATCACCTAGAATGGTGTTAAACAAGCCTTAAGCGAAAACCAGGCAGGAACTCTTTTTTTATAAATATGTGTAAAAACGCGTCTTGTACGAAAAAGTAATGGGTACGCGAAGGGTTGGTGCGCAGAGAAAGCGCTATAAGGGCAGTCTGCGAGAGTCGCTAACTTTGTGCGGGGCGATTGAGGACTGGGAGTAAATGGCTTAGGACCGTGGAGAGTGGAGCGCCACATATCCTCGGGCTAATGGCGTCTCAACAGTAAGATGTGTGACAAACAGTCAGCGTGCTGCGAACATGGGTCAACATTACCAGACAACTTAGCAGGAACCACATATCTGTGACATGTGCGGAGGGAGTGCGCATCTAGAAGATTCGGGATTTTTCTCACAGATCACATGATCGGCACGGAGGAGCAGCTGAAGATTGACGTTGGAGTTGCGACGGGATCCTCGACTGCGAGACCCAGCAATGACGACGTTTTCGGAAACATATATATGATATATGGCCTTCGAAAATTTGATTTATTTTTACACATACAATAACTAATGTGCAAATGTTTCGTTTAGGGCAGGGGTCGACAGACGTTCTAGGGAAAATAGCCAAATATTAAGTAAACAGAATCTCAACATTTCCATAGATCCGCAACATTATTTTTCACAGCTATATATACTCGTATTACATTTTAATGACGAAAAAAAAAACGAGATAAAATCAAGATTTTTATTTAAAATTCAAATTCATATCATACTCGTAGTTGTAGGCTATTTAGAAGAATATAATATCATATATGGGAGTTATGAGCTTCAGTAGCTCAGTGCACTACTTATAAAACAAGAAAACCTAAATAGCGCAACTTATTGTGGAGAAGATCTACGTACTCGCTATCCATTTCGTCCAAGAGTTCTTTAAATTGGTGATGATCGAGTGGTTTGGCCAAGATGCTGTTAGTTACCTTGATTACGAAGTTCATTACTTCAACAATTTCATTCAGGAAATGTTTCTATTATTTCTTTACGCAGGTGGAAAATATGCATTGCGATTGTGCCGTTTGTGTTTGTTCGGCGGCCGTGTTCATGCTCTTCTGATGAGGCTGCGGAGTGGATGTGAAGATGGAGTTGAAGAGTCGAAAATGCAGATGAAAAGAGCCGCATGCGGCTCGCAAACCGCGGTTTGCCGACCCCTGGTTTAGGGTATTCAATATTTAGATACGTTACTATTTTTTTCATATACTACCCCGCATTTATCGTTTAGTTCAATTCTCTCCCTGGCTCCATCCCAACTCATTGTCTGCGAAGACTTTTGGGGTCAGCTCTCCTCGTCCTCAGGTTGTATGCTCTTCTGTCCCGGACTACGTCCCCCAGGCCGTGCCTCTGCATCAGGTTATCTCTTTGCACCACCCATGAATTCCTTGATCTTCCTCTGGTTGTTATTCGAGGAAGATCCATGGAGATTGCCTGGTTCACAATGTGATCGGGTGCTCTGCGTCCAACGTGCCCATACCATCTCAATCGCCTCTCCTCCATCTTGCTGTTGATGTCTGTAACACCCAGGCTTCCACGAATGTGTGAGCTTCTTATTTTGTCTCTTAGGGACACACCTGCTGACCATCTTAGCATGCGCATTTCAGCAGTTTCTAGTTGCCTAGAGTAAGAGGTATACATCGTCCAGCATTCGGAGCCATAGAGGAGTGCGGGTCTGACAATTGTTTGGTATACTTTTCCTTTTAACTTTACTGGCATTTTCGGATCACATAGAACTCCTGTCATTTATCGTTTAGTTCAATTATTTCTTTAAAAAACAATACATAAAGGTTTCACTGTACATGTTAATTGATTCATCGTATATATCGTTCGTATAAAATTAAAATCATATTATGTAAAGCGTTATCAATAAAATTATTTTATCGAGAATATCGTCTCCTTATCGGATATCTATAATCTAGCGAAATATTTAAATTAATATACTGCAATTAAACAACTAACAAACGGTGCAATTAATAAGATAATAAGAGTTTTTAAAATACAATAAGAGCCTGGTCAGCTTGTTTAAGAACAAATTATGAATTCTCCGAAATGTAAAATATTTAAAAGGGGAGAATACAAATTAGCGATCGTTCGTGCTAAGGCGATAAATTGAGCGGTAATATTTATTCTAAGCACATGGAAATATTAGGCTGGTCGGAGTAATACAATTCTGTCTGAACAGTAAATTCGGTCTAGCAATTGGGAAGATTTATTATCGCAATTTGTATGGAAAGAGAATAAAAATATTTTATAAACTATCATTGTTTATATTTATCTATTTGTGATCTTTGATTGCTAAACGGTTGCCGTTTATTTTTGTAAGTATTTTTGGATTTTTGAGACAAGCAATTCATAATAATAATTGATTCCAGTCAGTGTGCAGAAAAAGCAATGCATCATAAGCTAATTATAATTATTTCGAGCTCCATGGTCTAATAAGTAAGGCGCCTCATCATCTAACATGGGAGTTGCGGGCTCGATTGCCACTGGGACCTAGATTTCTTTAAAAAAAGGATACAAATATGGTTTTCATTTAAGGCCTTTTTTTAAACATAATTCTGGTTGGTTGGAAGATATAACCACACAGTAGGAAACTTCCCAGGTTGTACTGTATACAACGAATAATAAAAATAAAAGGACAATTTATGTAACGCCGTTTAGAGAGCGAAATCCCCTCAAGGGCGCTTCAACTCGGGATTTGAACCCACTATTATTTACAGATTAAAAACATTACAAAATAAATATATAAGTTGAACGTATGGATAAGAAGTGACCTTAAACATTACATGAGGTTCTATGGAATAACTGGTATTTATTTAAAAGAAACCGAAATCCGACTAGTTAAGTCACTGGTATTCGCCGTATTACTGTATGGAGTGGAAATATGGAAAATGATAGGGAAGGGAAGCAACATGACATATGCCTTCGAGATGTTGTGTTGAAGGAGGATGCTCCGTATCCCATGGACTGCAAGACGCACCGACGTTTCAATTATCCAAGTATTGCAGATTGCCGAAGACTTCGACAACATGCAGAAAAAATATCATTACGTACTTTGGACATGGTACTAGAAAAAAATATGAAAGTCTGGGGAAGCTGGTGATCTCGGGGATATTTAAGGGAAGGTGTCTTATGAGATGGACAGATCAAATAAAAGAGTAAACCGGATCCTTTTTAAGCCCTGTATTCAACATAACCCAGGACCAGGGGTGCTGGAGACAGGTGTGGCGCCGAATTCGAGATATTTATTCAAGTCGATTTCTTTCAGAAAAAGACATCTATCGACAATGAAAAATAAAACGTTTTAATCAAATTGAGTTCAAAACATTTACGGGAAACTATTAAAAATGTTTCTACTATTCTATTCGCAAAGTACATTTCATAGAAAACTTGATCATAAAAGGAATAAATAAAAAATCTTCTGAATAACGCTATGAATAACTTAGTGTCAACTCGAGTAGCTGCATTGAAAAGTAAAGTTTAAATAAACCGCAACATGGAAAAAGCTCCAGTTGGTGCAGTCAGCGAAATTTCATCCTTGCAAATGCACAAAATACAAGCTTGCATTATACTTAGAGCTGAATTGTATAGAAAGGATACACTAGTGTATCTACTCCTTTCTTGTGCTTGACATTGTATAAAGACTTGATTTTCCTGAACGTTAGATGATACGTACTGCGTACACAAGGGAACTCAGCTTTATCTACAGATAAATGTTAGTTGAAACAGAGAAGATTGCAGTGCATTTCGAAAGACTGTCTTATTTTAAAATTAAACTATTTTTTACATTTTCTAAAAAAAGTCCCGCGAGTCGGAAAATGTTAAAACATTTTTTATAGGTACATTGATACCATCATCACACCATGTCCGTTTTGGGGTAAGCAGAGAGGACATATATTTATATGTCTTAACGCACACAGCTCTCATCCAGTTCACGCTCACATTTTGCACTTCATAATTTTTATCGCATTTATCTGCCCTTTCAATGCCCAAGCTTCGTTTCCATAAATCAAGGTGTATACAAGCGAACTTCGATACATAACTTTCATCAACTAACAACTTATTTTAGACCCATTTTCTTTAATGATTATTATAAAATGTCTTTTTAAAATTTCAAAATACGGCCTTTTTTGGGTATAATTTATTTCAAAACAGCACTATGAAAGAAGTGTATTTTAAGGTATAAAAATGTTATTTTTTAGTGTATCCTGAGAATTGTATTTACATCATTATGATCAGCATAATGATATATCCTTATAGGGGTAGGCAGAGAACAGATCTCCACTTCATTCTATCCTGGCACACATTTTTCACTTCTGCCACGTCCATCGACCTCGTCACGCATAAATATAAAGGCCTTGTGCTCTTGTCTTTTTCAGATTTTAATCCATTCAGTCGTGCCACGTTTTCTAGTTCTTCCTTAACTTTTAAATTTTTCATAATTCGTCACTTCTAAGTGGCTGAAACATTTCAACGCTATTTTCTTGATCTCAGGCACTGCATCTAATACAATCCACATTCTTTCCTAATGTCATACATTATTCTTGCACTCATTTTACACAACTTACAAATTTCCATCGTATTTATTTTATTACTTTTTTTTGCCGCGTCCAATATCGGATGCATGCATATTTTGTATTCGGATGCAAGTTGGGTCATCACGAAATGTTATGGTCGGTCAAACACACTGTGTAACCCACCATCATTCCCTCTATGCCAGTGGTTACTTTTCTTTCAATACCCGATATAAACATGCTTCCAAGATATAATTTCTTTATTTAATTTTCTTAGTATTTAAATACAAAAATAACATTTTCTCGTATTAGTCAAAATGGTGTTGTAAAACGGTTCAAGTCATCGGTAATACGTATCATGTTAATAATAGATACATTGTAACAATTTGGTATAAATTTTAACAAAAGAAATACGCATATACTCGTAGCATGTTGCAAAATGCATTCGTTGCAATCCATATTGAGAGAACATTAATATGAATGATTTTAAAGCATAATCGATAAAGTTTCTCTTACGAAATGATACAATATATTCGCATAACTTGATATGAATCGTATTTATAACGATAAGAAATACGCCTACTTTGTCACGATATCAATTTAAAAACATTTTTTATCATCCATGCAATATAAGTATTCTGTTCAAATGATTAAAAATAAATAAAATATGCACAATGCATTCAACTTGAATTTCTTATGCGTATTATTTGGTTAAATGTATTTATTAAGGTTATTCCGAAAATAATGGCCGATTTTAACCTTCAAATTCAATCAAACATAATTTTATAGTAAATAAACTTTATTAATACAATTAAGATGCATTTGATTCTAGGTATTTTTGCCAACGACGTACAAACTTATTTTATGCCTATAGAATAAAACTCAGTTGGATTAGGAACAACCTAATATAATGAACAACCTAATACAAGCAAATAATAATAAAAAATACTAGGAAATTACTAGTAACTCAATGACACAATGTCATGAAAGTTTGACACGTAACTTTTAAAGGTTGGTACTAACTGAGAATGGTATGGATTTGTTATTAGAGGCGCCATCTGTTGGTTAGTCCCGGGAATTGTTGATTGATACGTTAGCTCTAATTGGTGTTATGTTTCATCACGAGTATGTAATGGTCAAAAGAAAATAATTGTTTTTGTATTGTGTGCTTATGTATTTTCAGATCTTTTTCTTCACGTCTCTTATAAAATTCACTTATTAAATTCTGTAGTTAATCACCACTTCGTGCTAACATTACCGTGTCATTGGCATACAGCAATCCGTATAGATTCCCATTTGACAATTGTATGCCATCCATTGACCTCTGTAGTTCAAGAATGACAAGAAAATCCATAGTTTTTCTTTAAGAGGAACTCAATTTTGAAAATGTCAACCCAGATCCATTAAAATTGTGTGTCCGAATTCAATTGTATTTCTTGGCATGTGTAAAATATATAAATAAAATAAAAATATATAAAAATATAGGAAACAAATAACGTAAATCAATTATATAAGCAATATTGCTGACGATTACAGTGGCCTAGTTGATAAGGAAGGCGCCTGTCTTCCGATACGGGAGTTGCAAGGGTTTGATTCCTGTTGTATCCCAGATATCTGTGGAACGAACTTCCAAGATTTATTAGATGTGCACCATCCTCATTTGTGTTTAAGAGAGAATTGAAAAATATCACGAATAATATCCTTTAATCCTTATTTTCCATTGCTTCCCTTAATTATTAGAAGGTTGTATGAAAACGCATAAAAAATAATCCTAGATAAAACTTTGGTGACGGTTCCACAGTCGACGGTTAAATAATGCAATTATTTGTGTTATGCAACTCTTGCGCATCAAGACTGTACAGATGAGGTAATCAATATGGAGATTGTATGGATTTTCATGTGACTTAGACTACTTCCAGGAGTAAAGCGAAGAAGTTTTAATTCTTCTTCTTCTTCATCTTATTTTAGGCCTGTTGTCCTGTTATGGTCCTGCATCATTGTTTGCCTCTTGTGATGTCGACTGCCAGCTGTCTTTCCATCTTTTGGGAGGTCGTTCTGCAGGTCTGCTTGCTTGGGGGATGCTGTCCCTGGTCATTCTAACGGCTCTTGGTTCCGCTATTCTGGATACGTGTTCTTTCCAGAGCCTTCTTCTCTGTCGTCCCCATCTGACAATATCTTCAACTTCGCACGTCCTTCGGATTTCTGTGTTACGTACTCTATCACGAAGGGTTTTGCCAGCGATACTCCTGAGTACCTTCATTTAGCTGGTTCGAAGGAGATTTTTGGTCCTGACAGTGTCTGCTCTGGACTCTATGCTGTATGTCATTATGGGGCGGACACATTGCCATTTGGATGTTCATATACTTGTTTTTCCAGATAGTGTTAATTGCCGGGATGAATTGATCCAATTGTATAAGTTAGCTCTGATGCAACGGGTTTGATTTATACTAGTTGAATTAATATTGTATAACTATTATATGATAATTTGTAATCGTTAATATAAAAAAAGAAGTGTCAGAGGAAAACCAAAGATAATATGGTTGGATCAAGTGAATGATATTTTGAAAGAAGAAAACTTAGTAAGTGAAATCGGACGAGTCAAATAAAAGATGTATGGATGTAGAAGAGCCTAAGGATGTTTGTCGAGATAGGAAGTATGGCGCTGTCCTCTCTGTATACCCGACAAAGAAATAGTGTGATGGTATGTGTGTATCAAACCGATCAGATCGTAATAATAAAATAAAACGTAGTTATTTGAAAATTGACGCCAAACCTAGCGAATTATCAATATTTAAAAGAAAGATCTCTGTTGATTGACCCTAGATAATAGATAACTTGAGAGGATTAACAAAAGAATCGGAAATAAAAAAAGAGGCCCCCGAATATGTTCTGTCACAGTTAAACAATGCGGTCATTACGAACGCTTAATTTCCTCGCAAAGTGGGTGCTAATTTTCGTAGCAACCGTTCTTTGAGCGAGTGTATTTCAATCCACGAGGCGTATCCAAGTGTCTTTGACCGCGTGCGAACACTGAACAGTGAACAGTGAGCACTCCAAGACTGGCTTAGAGTTTCAACTGTGCGTTGGCCATTCATTGCACACAATTTCTTAAGGTCTTATTTGTGCATTGCAAAAATCGTGTGAAATTATGCTATTCTACAATACATAAAATTCTTTCGATATTCAAGTTAAAACTATTAAATACCGTTTTTTTTAAACAACCCAACCTCGGCGTTGAATGTTAAATGGAGTTTAACCGACATAGTTTCTAAACACACAAGAATAAATAGTTTTACTTAAAAGAAAACTTTGTTTGATCGCTTTATTTATGTTTCTTTGAAAAAAATACGATAATAATAAAATAAAGAAACTTCAAACAAATAACAAATAATCAGGATTCAGTTTCCAAAATTTTGATAACGATCGTAATAGTTCATATAAAAGCGGTTTTATTTATTTCACTTTTTATTATACAGTGCCAAATATCCACATGCCCAAACCATCTCAGCGTGCTCTTCTTCATCTTACTTAATACACCAGCTTTAAGTTTACATTCATCCCTAATCAATTCCGTATTCTGTCAAAAATTCACCCCGTGTATTATTCTGAATGTATTACAGCATTTATTCCGCTCCTATCAGTCATTTTCCAAGTCCACGTTATACCCTGATACACCCAAGTTGGCACCAAAACACTATTATGTACTATCATCTCAGCAGATAACACTGTCAACAAGTAATAAAAATAACTTAATAAAATACATATAAAAACAAGTTTGTAAACTTTATTTCTTCGAAAGCAAAAAGCAATAACCCGATTTGGACTGATGACTGCCGATTTGAATACTTCTTTGTTCGCACTGAAGAGTCGAAATTTTAGCAACGCTATTTCAGTGTCGGTGTTCTGTGATGGTCGATATGATTAAGACCGTGACAATACCGTTACTCGGCCACGAGGTTATTATTGTATATCCACGGAGGTACGAAGGGCCACTACGGATCGTTACAGTTTGCCGCTTCAAAAGCAGAACGGGCGGATGGCTCGTGTATTGATAATAACATCACATGCAAGGACAATACTTTGCCCCTGGAGTTGAGTAACCCTGCATTAACATGTGTAATGTTTTGATGTTGCAAAGCAATTTGCATCTGGAGCTACCAGTGAGCCCATGTGGTTATTACATTTTTAAGATCTATTAAAATTCTCTATAAATCAAATTCTTCCTATTATATGTAAGCCTTGAACCACTAATAAAAATTTAAGGATTTTTTAACTTATTCTGCTTCCAAAAATAGTTTAAACTAATAATTAGAAAAGCATGTTAAAATAATATCAGTATTCTTAGTAACAAGCTTCAACTTATGTATTAACGGGCAATTAATTCATACAACCTTTTTCCCCTATAAAATATGTGTTCCACTGTTACGAAAGTCTACTTGGTTAAATATGGAAATAGTTTGTATTATACATACATATAGTGAATTTAAATATGGAAATAGTTTGTATTATACATACATATAGTGAATTTAATTATGGAAATAGTTTGTATTATACATACATATAGTATAGTGAATTTAAATATGGAAATAGTTTGTATTATACATACATATAGTATAGTGAATTTAAATATGGAAATAGTTTGTATTATACTCGTACATACATATAGTGAATTTAAATATGGAAATAATTTGTATTATACACACATATAGCGAATTTAAATATGGAAATAGTTTGTATTATACATACATGTAGTGAATTTAAATATGGAAATAGTTTGTATTATACATACATATAGTGAATTTAAATATGGAAATAGTTTGTATTATACATACATATAGTGAATTTAAATATGGAAATAGTTTGTATTATACATACATATAGTGAATTTAAATATGGAAATAATTTGTATTATACACACATATAGCGAATTTAAATATGGAACTAGTTTGTATTATATATTACATACATGTAGTGAATTTAAATATAGAAATAGTTTGTATTATACATACATATAGTGAATTTAAATATGGAAATAGTTTGTATTATACATACATATAGTGAATTTAAATATGGAAATAGTTTGTATTATACATACATATAGTGAATTTAAATATGGAAATAGTTTGTATTATACATACATATAGTGAATTTAATTATGGAAATAGTTTGTATTTTACATACATATAGTGAATTTAAATATGGAAATAGTTTGTATTATACATACACAAAGTGAATTTAAATATACATAATTTAAACAATTACTTTGTTATTATTACTACTGCTTTATTGTAAAAGTATATTTAGGTTAGTTTTAAACAAACGTTTGTAATTTTATCAATAATTTAAAGTTATTAATATTCAAGAATTTAAAGTTTGGAGATCTGTTTTGTTACCTACCCCGCAAGGAAGACGGCGTGATGATACGTGTATATATATGAACTAGTATTTATAAGGATAAGCAGAGAGGACTGATCTCCAAACTTTTCTATACAAGCCCACAATCTTCGCCTCCTCCAAATTCAGGCATCTCGTCGTGCAAATCTTCTATTATTTATACTTTTCATTCTATCTTTTTCTTTTCACTAAACGTCATGTACAATCATGCATTATTTATACTTCTAACTTTATTTTCTTTTCAAATCTGATCCCTTTGATCCAGACATGTTACGTTGTCTACCCATTCCGCGCACATCTCGTACTTTTGATTTGTATACTAGCTTATTCATTATCTCATCATTCATTCTCTCTACCTATCCAAATTATCTTTTAAGATACTTTTTTCATCTTAATTAAAACATCCATTTATTCCATGTATTCATTTCTGAAGTCTTCATTCCGCCTTCTTTCATACACTGCTATTCCACATTTTTTTCTTAGTGCACATCATTAAGCTTGTATCCGTCTGCTAAACATTTGATAATAACATGACAAGCTGCTAGTAATAAGACTATTTATTGTATAATAGAGTTATTCAAAATAAAAGGTATTCAAACGTAACTTAAAAAATCGGAAAATGGACAAGGTTTATCGATTAAGATAATCCAGTTCGCTCCCGTAACAACCCACGCAATTGGGGTGGAGAGGAGGGATAAACTAAATACTTTTCTTCATCACTAAGTAACTGTTCAAAGGGATGCCTTCTCTTCTTCGGGACGGGGACACACCGAAGTGTGAAAATAATAGTAGCGACGACGCACTTAAGGTCCGACGACTCGCAGATCATTAAATATTCTTAAGCAGCTTAAGGTATCGCGTTCAAAGAGCCTAACAGGTTGCCAGTGGTTTAGCAGAAAACTTCGAATACAACAAAACTATCCTTAGGCGCAACTAGCTCGGACTTGCCAGTCGGTTCGAAGATGTACGTACGATGTAAGACTATTTATTCAGACACTATATTGCGAAGTATACAAATGTCAAGTTTATTACCATGCGGCAACTGTTCCAGCCAACGAAATAAAAAATCCGATGTAGGGATTTTTATTTAGACACTGTGCAACAATGTATACAGATGCCGAGTCTATTGGCAACCAACCAAATGAAATTTACGCAGATTCGTACCAGTGGCCGAGTTGTTACAAAATACCGAAAAAAAAAGTCAAACCTACTGAGGAAACCCCAGCATTAAAGGTTGGGAACGGAGAATAAAGATGCGAATGTTGACGAGAACTCGAAGATAATAAAATAGATGTTTTTTTAAATAATAAATATGACAGAAGACATCGGTATCCGTTTACCTCCGAAAAATAGGTGGCAAAAATTACGGTGCGATTCGTGAGCAGCAGCACAACGCGGGATTCGATCTGGTAAAATTCTGAGCGATAATACACCGCTTTTTATTTCTAAATCACTTATAATAAAGTTCTGTCCTTAATTTTTATTGTTAATATAAAATAATAACCTTATATAACATACTCGTATATCGCATGTTGCCTAGTTGGTAGAAATCCTTTCAGCCCGGGGGTTGCTGATTCGATTCCTGAAGGCACAGATTTTTAAAAACGGATTGCAGTTTGGTTTTGACTTAAGGCCTCTGAAAAATATTTTGCGGGTGGTTGAGAGATTGCCACATAGCAATAAACCCGCCAGGTTTTACTGTATACAATGATAAGTATGATATAGTACAATATATCAGCAAGTGCCATCTGAACCCACAACCTTCTCCTATTCCGTATCATTGACAATAGCTTAAGTTGTTCTAGAAACTTCCGAGAAAGACTGTAATGAGCTTAGAAGCTATTTTCAATAAAATAAAAAAGAACTGACGTGTTTCTATTCCCTTTTATACGAAAAAATGAAGATAAACACTTTATTATTTCGTAAAAATGAAGATAAACACTATATTCTTTCGTAAAAATTAAGATAAACACTTTATTCTTTCGTAAAAAAGAGTGTTGATACTCATACAATACGATCGAAAATATCGATAAATAAATCGAAACAAACAATATTATTTTTCCTACAGTATCAGAAATTTAAATGACTGCATTCGATTTTTCTGACAGATACTTATATTTTTTTAATAAAAGAAAGCCGTATTTCCTCTTAGACTTTTTTAAGTCCTATAAATTCGTGTTAAGTTATCGTGATTGAACATCGTGAAGCGATTAGCCTGGTCGCTAATGTTGCCTTCACAGCGTGTTGACGGCCCAAAGATAGACGTGTCGCAACCAATATTCATTTGTGATTTGACAAGTTCATCGAGCCGCACCGCGCCGCACACTGGAAGAAAACCATTCCACGGGTGAATTGTGAAATTATAGATATTTATTAGTATTTAAGCACATTTCATTGTATTATACTTTCGTTGTATACAATATAACCTAGCGGGCTTAATGTCACGTGGTAATATCTTCCAACCAATCAAAAAGATGATCAATAGGCGTTAAATATAACCCAGACTGGTATCTTTTTCACAATAAACAGAATAAAAATTAGCTGGAATAAATGGAGAGAAACAACAGGGGTTATATGCTACAGACGGCTACCAATAAAACTTAAGAGTAAAATCTACAAGACAGCGGTCCGCTGTACTACATGGATTCGAGTGTTGTACTCTAAAGAAAAAAATAGGAACTACAAGTCGCGAAGATTTGCGTGCTCCGGTGATCACTGGGCGTCACTAAATTGGAGACCAGATCCGAAATTAAGCAATTCGTTGAACAATAAAAGTGGCTTATGTAATACATAAAGCCCGGTCCACGCTGGTATGGGCACGTCCAACAGCGAGGACCATCGCTAAAGACAGCCATCAATTGGGAACTGCTAGATAGACGCAGAGGGAGACTCAAGAAGAGCCTACATAAAATAGTAGAGGAGGAAATGGTAGTCGATATCAAGAAACATGTCAGAAAAAGGTCTAAGCAACCGACCCCAAATGGATGGGATAAGGCGAAGGAAAACAAGAAGTGAAGATCTTATTCATATTTTAGTGAAAATAGTTCTAAAAATAAACATTGTTACGTTTTAATATTATATAATACTAATTTAATACATAACAAAATATTGTAATTTATTTTTAACAAACACTGTTTATTCCACTTTTTTATGACGGTATAACCCTACCGGTTTCAAGGCTTTCACCTCATCTTCAGGGGAGCGCAAACAAGACTAAATGCTGTTCGAACTGGTACCGATATAGACACTTCAACGGTTGGAGGCGGGAGGGGTGAGGGGAAGGCTAGGTATTATTTCGGCCAAGAGCGGGGAGATTTTGGGGAAATAACTATTCAACAGATGCTCTGATCGGTATATTGACTTAGAAATTTCTAGGGCCTCCAATCTGTCCAATCTATTTCCGTTGTCGCTAATATGTAAGAATTTGGCATCATTGATAGAAAAAGTATGATTCTCACGGTGACAATGATTAGCCATTTCAGAATAAATTAGAGGATTTGTTAAGGCAGATTGGTGTTCACGAAATCTCTTTTCAAAAGATCTTCCTGTCTTTCCTATATAGAAATTATCACAGTCAGCACATAAAAGTTTATACACACCGCTGTTGTTAAGTATTCCATTTTTGCCTTTCCCATTAAATAAGAGTTTCCGGAGATTAAAGTTAGTGTAAAAAGCTGGCTTTATGTGACTTGGAATATTTTTGGTTATTTCATTTGATATATTTTTTATAAATAGGACTTTGCTCCATTTATAGGTATGCTTATAGGTGTCGTTAAATATATAAAAGATTATATATTTAACGACACCTATAAGCATACCTATAAATGGAGCAAAGTCCTATTTATAAAAAATATATCAAATGAAATAACCAAAAATATTCCAAGTCACATAAAGCCAGCTTTTTACACTAACTTTAATCTCCGGAAACTCTTATTTAATGGGAAAGGCAAAAATGGAATACTTAACAACAGCGGTGTGTATAAACTTTTATGTGCTGACTGTGATAATTTCTATATAGGAAAGACAGGAAGATCTTTTGAAAAGAGATTTCGTGAACACCAATCTGCCTTAACAAATCCTCTAATTTATTCTGAAATGGCTAATCATTGTCACCGTGAGAATCATACTTTTTCTATCAATGATGCCAAATTCTTACATATTAGCGACAACGGAAATAGATTGGACAGATTGGAGGCCCTAGAAATTTCTAAGTCAATATACCGATCAGAGCATCTGTTGAATAGTTATTTCCCCAAAATCTCCCCGCTCTTGGCCGAAATAATACCTAGCCTTCCCCTCACCCCTCCCGCCTCCAACCGTTGAAGTGTCTATATCGGTACCAGTTCGAACAGCATTTAGTCTTGTTTGCGCTCCCCTGAAGATGAGGTGAAAGCCTTGAAACCGGTAGGGTTATACCGTCATAAAAAAGTGGAATAAACAGTGTTTGTTAAAAATAAATTACAATGTCTTTAAACCTCCACAACGTTAATGCCTTAACTATAAACAACATAACAAAATATTAATATTTTTTTCAATTTGACTATTAATAAGTTAAATATGAATTGTAATTTGTTTAGTCAAACACCGTTTATTCCACTTTATATAACGGTATAACCCTACTGGTACCAAGGTTTTTTTATGCTCCCCTGACGATGAGGTGAAAACCTTGAAACCGGTAGGGTTATACCGTTATATAAAGTGCAATTAACAGAGTTTGACTAAACAAATTACAATGTTTTTAAACCTCTAGTGTTAATGTCTTAACTATAAATAATATGTAAATTATTTCAGCAATTTGATGGACACATATTTCTACGTTTGTAAGCAAGTTAATTTTTACAAATATATTACGATTTTTCAAATATTTATCATTTGATCCACAGTGCGTTGGAGCTTACGAGCCAAGCCGCTTTTCAGGGGACACATAGTTCTTGGAAATTAGCAAATGAATATGCAGTGTGAGATAAATATTGATTTTACAAGGATAATATCAAAATTGTACGTACGTGCTAGTCATTTATGGACGAAACCGACTAATAATAATAAATCAGCATTTAATTCGCAAGGTATCCTTGACTAATAATTAAAAGAGTATTTTGGCTATTGGAACACTATATATTTATACTTTTATATTTCCTGAAGTTTTTATTTGATTTCAAAATAGGTAAATATTCCAATGGAATGATGTATGGAAACACTGATTATAATTTTATGAAGTAATTATATCGCGTTCTTAGTTAATACGAGTAGAAGTGAAAATGTCTATCTATGCCTAAAACACCTAAATCGGTTAAAACGACCAATGTACAATTGAAAAGACTTGATTGTCTTTCTGAAGAGATAGAGATTCAAATAGCGTGATGTATTCAAACTAAATGAATATACACTGGAAATTTCTTGAAGTAATTTCTTCTCGTTTTAATTTAACAGCATTCAAAAGTGCATATGACAGAAACACCTGAACTGATGAAAACGAGACATAGAATTGGTAAATAAAAAATTAAATACATAGAATTTGACTCATATCCAAATATGGGTCCGATTATACTATATATACAAGCTGCTACTGCTATATTCAAGTTTCACAGAAGACTGAATTCTAGAAATTCTATATGAATAATTAAGAATTCCAATGTTATTGGGATATGCCTGTATTATGAATTGAAATAAATAAATATGCATATATTATACATACACACACATACACACTACTAGTACATATACATAGCATATGTATGTTACATGTATATGTATTTATGTTATGATATATGCATATAACATAGATACACACATATGCATATGTATGTATGTGTGTATATATTTGCATATGAAAATACATATGTATATCATCATCATCATCATTGTCAACCAGGGTCGATCCACTGCTGGATGAAGGTCTCCTCAAGCTGACTCCAAATAGTTCGGTTTTTTGCTCGTTGATGCCATGTGATACTGCCATGCTTCCTGATTTCATCTATCCAGCGTACCTTCGGCCTTTTTTTGGGCCTCTTTATGCCTCTTGGGTACCATTTGATTATTTCGGGAGTCTGACATTCTGGCTACGTGTCCGGCCCATTGCCACCTTCTTTTGCACACCTTTATAATATAACACATATAATGTAATTTGTTTTATCAAACACTGTTTATTCTACTTTTTGTAACGGTATAACCCTACCGGTTTCAAGGCTTTCACCTCATCATCAGAGGAGCTTAAACAAGACTCTTGGTCTTCAAAGATTGGACTTAAAAGTATTCTTTGTGTTCCCCTGATAATGAGGTGAAAGCCTTGAAACCGGTAGGGTTATACCGTTACAAAAAGTGGAATAAACAATGTTTGATAAAAAAAATTACAATGTCTTTAAACCTCCACGATGTTAATGCCTTAACTATAAATAATATATATTTAACATTTTCTAATGTTGACAATTATATCTGTGGAGCACAAACAAGACTCTTGGTCTTCAACGATTGGACTCGAGAGTCTTGTTTGTGCTCCTCTGATGATGAGGTGAAAGCCTTGAAACCGGTAGGGTTATACCGTTACAAAAAGTGGAATAAACAATGTTTGATAAAACAAATTACAATGTCTTTAAACCTCTACAATGTCTTATCTATAAATAATATATAAATAACACATATATTTAATAAAAGTATTCCTTTTATAAGATAGTAAAGCAAGATATATATAAATCGAGCGGAAGGTCAAGGAAATGTCCAGATAGCCTATAGGTCATGGTAGATATGGTTGACTGTGTCACTAATGTCAGAAATCATGACGCTAAAATTATCTGAGGATGGGCCTCGTTTCAAAGCAGCGTCACTTTTATAATAAGTCAGAATCGATTTCAGATGGTTGGCTGCAGTCCGTGATGATGCAGGGTCGCCGTTTATCTCGTGAGTCACATTATTCATATTTGTATAAAAAGAACTAAGAAAATGGCCAACAATTTAGATTTTTTTTGCGCTGATTCACTTAACTACGTAATACCATGATTCACCAGGTCTCAGAACGTACACATTTTCGTTAAACCAAACCCATCAAACGGGTTCGGCTATCTTGATTCAGCTTTCGTAGCGGATGATTCTATTGCATGGAATAGACTTTTCATGGAGTGTCGGGGGGCTAAGAATACTGCCTTCTTCGAAACAAGAAGGCAAGAATTCAATGCGATATTCCTAATAAAGGTTTTCCAAGGTTGCTTTAACTGTCCCGCGATTCTAGAAGCACTAAGTGTATATGTACACAATAAATATAGCCGTGCAAGGAATCACCCGCTATTCTAAATACAAGCTTACAGGACGAATATCATGGCTAAACGCTCAGTCACACGTGGTATAGAGATATTGAACCAACTGAATGACACTGTTGATATATTCTCGGTACCGTCTAGCAGTATGAGAAGAATCCTGACTGATATTATTCCTAACGAATAAGCTAACGCTAGAAGCATACCCTCTTTGTGTAACAGGAGACATCCGTGCAAAGTGGATAAAAAAAGAGACTTTTTAATGTAACACTTTCTGTAAGACACTCATGACATGATTGCTACAGAATTCAATTGAATAGCTTTAAAACTTAATTGAAATGACAGAATGTGAATATTCAAAGATGAATCAATTTTCTGTAGAATAATGAATAACATACTTGTACACAAACGCAGTGTTTCAGTTCAGGTTCAGAAAGATTATTGGATAAACGAATATAACTATAGATAAATAATTCAACACGCAATTTATTTTGCAATGTTGTAAATTATGGTTGTGTTTCGTGTATTGTTGTTATTTTTTGTGATGAATACAATTATTCTGCTGTCATTAAGGATATTACAGCTAGCAATGTTTGTTTATTTATTTAATTGTTTGTTATTTCTACGTAAGACAAACAGCCTTTATCCGCCGTCTCACTTAGCTCATTGCCTGTTCTGACACAGCTGACTTACACCCGTGAAATTCGCATAGAAACAACTCAACAAGTGCTAGTTGCAGTCGCTCGTATGATTCGACAACTCGCAGGAAAGAAATATATTGACCATAACATTGAAATCCGGGTATATTTATATCAAACCCAGTTTGTCGAAATGTTCCAAAATGTGATTATCCCTGCGCCCGTTGTATTATAACAATATCTTACGAAACTAATCGAATGACACATTCCTTTTTTCTTTCGTATATTATCCCTTCAACATAGTCGACATTTTCATTCGGACATATTGAATAGCATGGTCGGGAAAAAATAGTAACGTCGGCCCCAGTATCGAGCCGTCGGGTTTAGAACCACGGGAGTATGGCAGGAATTCGCTTTACGTTTTTGCACGTATTTGTTTTGAGGCAAAAACACTCGTACATGTCTAACGCGTGTGAATATTGATACCTGACGAACTCTTACGAGACTGGGACCTTTTTAGGTACCATCGGGAATCGAACCCGAAACCCACGGGACAAGCAAGTATTTTACCAACTAAGCCATTGAGGTCGTCGTAATTGGCAGTTCAGTAGATTTAGTACAATAAAACACGATAAACGGAGATGAAAGAAAAATGTTAAAAATAATATCTCCCACGGCGGAGCTTTTCAGAGAGTATCAGGTCCTGAACATAGCCAATTTACATCTCAAATCCATTCTCTGGCACTACCATCGAGAGGAAGGGAAGATGCAGACTCAGCAGACACACATGACACGCATGGCAACTAATGAAATGTTCACCATCCCTAGAGTTAAAACCTATTTTGCCCAAAGGCAATATGCTTATTTGGCTCCCATTACATACAATGGCGTGCCGACTTCAATAAAAGTAAAGGTAGGAAAACCATTTAGACAGTCGATCGGAGCGTGGTTGTTATTGCGACAGGATTTTGAGTACTTGGGCTTTCAGGATGAATGACGAGTGGAAAGGATTTATGTGAGCTCGTGAGTGTGGGTCTCTTCTTGTTGTTTTAATTTTGGTTGTTTTTGTATTTGTGTTTCTGTGTGTTTTTCTTTTTTTTTTGTTTTGAATTTGTTTTGATTTTTATTCTTATGATTGTGTGCGGTATATTGTGGGATGAATATTTTTGGTCTTTCTGGAGTGATAATGTGTGAGGAGTTGAGTTTCGCAAGATGTTTCCAGTTGTAGTTGAGTGTCACTGTTTGTCAGGTTGATGAGAGCGTGCAACGGGGTTTTTTGTGTTATCAAAAATCGTAAAGAAGTATCGATTTATTTTTTCATGCTAAATATCCTCAGTGAGATACAGGCAAAAGCCTAGTTTACTGGGGATACGACAAATGAAAGGCAACAAACCCAGATCCATTAAAATTATATGTCCAAATCAAATTACCTGTTGTTTTTTCTCAAATTGTGTATATTTCTTGTCATGTGTAATAATAAATAAATAAAATAAATATAATATTAAATCATTTAACGAAAATGTGTATTTTCATTTTCTTCATATAATATAATAATAATAATAAATTGATTCCAGGTTTTATAGCAAATATAGTGTAGGGCTGTAAAATCCATATATTATACAAACAAAATACATATATAAGATACGTAAACGCTGTGCAGTGAAAAAAGTTAATGAGAAAAATGTAACGAAAGTAAAATTGATCATAAGCGAGAAGAAAATACAATACATAAAAAAAACAGCCATTACATTAACGTCCAACTACAGAGTCTGGAGAAATTACCATCTTACATTCAACTTCAGTGCTTAATGAAAAAAAACACCCCGGATCACTTCGTCGGTGTCTCTCTCATAGTCACCATTCGATGGCGTCTCCGTCATATTATGCCCCTAAAGCCATGAGTTCTGCCTTCTGCGAGTATGGCTACAGCAGCAAGAGTGGCCAAATATGAATCGATACGATTATCTTATACCCTGACTCGTTTCTATGAAAACTATTTTATAACTGACTTATAGGTCGCATAAATCTTTTTTTGTGTCACTATATATCTACAATGATTTTTTCAATTTTCCTCGTTTGACTATCTAAATCGTCACCATCTGCGAGATCTTCGTTAATTACATGGAGCTATTCAGGATAACTTTGTCCGCATTTCATCCATGTCTGAACGCCACCAGTTGTTTTTAATGAATTCTATTCCCTAGTGTGAACTGAGGCATATTTTTTTCACATTAGTTGATTAGAATTCTTAATCTATTTATTAATGGTGATAATAGAACTAAGCCATTTCTTCACATAGTTTGCTTTCTAGACAAATACTTTAATTATCGATAATTACTGAAATAATAAACTTTCATTGGTTTCGCAGTAACATAAAATTTAATGCGTCATGTTTGAAAAGTTGTGTCAATTAATATATTTAATATCAAATAAACATTTATGACAAATCAAATTAAACCGATAATTTCACAAATTAATTTTATTTATAGACTTTCATATAATGTCTCTTTTGGGAAATCAATTTGCGGAGATGCCGATAGATTTCTACATAGTCTGTCGAGGTATAAAAGAAAGCTGATTGCAGAGTTGACGAACTGTTGAATTTTTACTGTTCTATTATTTTCGCATTAATGTCAACTTAGTATGGTGAAGTGCGGGCAGCTGACAAGAGACCGCCCCGTATCATGTGATCAACTGTGTATATTGTTAATTTTATATCATTATTTTGACTAGAGTACTTAACATACTATGTATCATTTTAAATGTTTTATTATATTGATAAGTCTTTTATTTGGTTTTGTTGAATTGTTCTAGATTATTATTTTTTGTTCTTTTTTCGCGTCAAGATTATTTTGTATATATTGTTAATGAAGCCCAAAAGAGTTTTTTTAAATAATTTGACTGGTTGTCATAATATATTAAACGTATCGCTTCGAGTTGAAATAAATGCCATAATGGAAGTATTCGATTTTAATGTTAACATATATTGCGAGAATATTTAATTACCGTGCACTAGTTCAAATATGTAGACGAATATTTAAGTTACTTCGACTGGCAACTCTTGATACAACTCCATTATAAATAAACATAACTAAAAAAATAACATCAATTTATTTTACTAACTTTATACTCATAAAAACATTGATTGCTGAATTATTTATTTTATAATTACTGTGTTAAAAGTTTTGCTTATGTTTTTGAGAGCAAGTATAATTCATCGCCATGTAACCCTTACAAACTATCAGTACCGTAAGGCCGCTCTGGGCCCACTCATTTTTTAAGTCACCCAAAAAAATTGGGAACAGAAGGCATTTTGAGCACACTGCAAAAGATTGTAAGAAGGATTGTAAGATTGCAGGCGTTTTCAGCGATTAACCGGAGTTAAAATGTATTAACCGGAGCATCTTCAGTGTGGTCAACGCCAAACCAGTATATTTATTATCTTTTTAAAACATTCAGATGTTTACATAACGCAACTGTACAAAAGATAAACGGTTTATATCAGTTGTCTCACAAGGCTCATTGCCCGTTGTGAGACAGATGACTTACGTCCGCGAACCAACACACATATAAACAATGCAGTAATTCCGAGCTGCAGTCACGCGTGAGATTTGACCATTCTGATAAAAAAATAAATAATATATTGACACAATATCATTGAAAATACCCGTCCTCAAGCCACTGTTTAACAAAATATAAAATTCACAAACTTACCTGTCACACATGTTTTATATCATTAATTTATAAAAAGTATTTACACTTGCTAACATATCATTAATTTATAACAAGTATTTACACATAACAAGTATTTACACTCACTAAAATTATTGTACAAAATATTATACAATGACTCTTCTATTGTATTACACTTTCGTTGTACACAGTACAACCTGGAGACTTATGCCATATGACAGTTTCTTTCAACTAACTAGAAAAGTGTTCAAGAGGTCTTAAGTGAATACCAGAGTGAATCCTTTTTAAAATATATCTGGGTTCCAGAGGGAATAGAGCCCACAGCCCCCGGGTTGGGAGGCAAGCGTCTTACCAACTAGGTCTCGTAGTTTATGAACTATATGGTGATAGTGATAATATAACATTTTATATCTTTATTTGTACTAAAGTTAATGGAATAAAATAAAATTAAGTAATCCCTAATCCTTCTGTATCATATCATACTTGATCATCCCAAGTATTTTTGTAAGGGCACGCATTTCACTGCTATACGCCATTATATATACACACACACATATATTTATACGCCAATATATATATACACACACACATATATACAAACCCTTTGAAAATGTTTGCTGATATGCAAACGAAACGTCAGGACGAGGACGGTATGTCTATCAGTTCTGGAATATATACGCGAAAATAATTCATATACTTCGATTCGCGAAAACTTACGAATAAACACACACACACACACACACATATATATATATATATATATATATATATATATATATATATATATATATATATATATATATATATATATATATATATATATATATATATATATATATATATATATATATATATATATATATATATATATATATATATATATATATATAAATTTGATATATCAATAGTATTGAGAATAAACATAAACGCAAACTAAAATAAAAAATATATTTTTATAACATTTTTTTTTCTTTTTTCGGTACCAAAACTATGAACACAACTTGAGTACAAATTAAATGAGTATCAAAATCATTATAATTTGATCTTCTAAGAATCAATATTGGAAATGGGCAATTGAAATTGCAGACCTTTCTATGTGTGAATATAGAATACTTCTGAAAATTTTGTTTTGTAAATGTTTATGTAAAAAAATATACACATCATGTATGAACAAAGTAATCTTATTAACACAACATTAATATGTTGGGATATATAAAATAAACAACATATTGTGTTATCAAACCTGACGCTTCGTTCCCATTGTTCTTCGTGTGACTCACCTGTAACGAAAGAAAACAAATTATTAGTTAATTTCAAATTTAATACTTCAACATCTACAATTAGTTTAAAAAGCGTACTGTATCTATAATTAGCTTAAAAAGGTACGTTTAAAATATTCCAATATGCAATTAACAAGTTATATATAAATTGTCCTCAGTAAGATGTAGCCAAAGGCCTAGTTTACAGAGGACACGACAGATGAAAGGCAACAAACCCAGTTCTTTCATAAATTTTGTATTTAGAAAATTTCTTGTCATGAATAAATAAACAAAATAAATAAATACAAGGTCTTTCAGAGTGTTGCACTCACTGCGTGGTTTGCCAAATGATGCCGACGTTTCGAAAACATTTCAGTTTTAATTTTCAGGGCATGTTCGTAGGACATTCACCACAAAGCACACGCGTCCGATGCCGCTTGGCTTACAGCAGAACCTCAACCGTTATGACGAAGTAGACAACGAACTACCCCTGAATATGAAAACTGTAACGTTTTCGAAGTATCAACATCATATGCCAAACTCCGCGATACAACACTCCGAAAGACCTTGTATAACTGATACGAAGAACTGCAAAAGCCTTAATACTTATTGTGTAATTAACAAGTTCATTGTAGCCCACGCGATATAGCGTGGAGAGCTCGAGTTTCGTGTATGAGCCATTATAGCAACCAGTCGGAGAGTATGACTATTTTGCTTGTGGCGTACAACTCCTGAAGGCATTAAATATGTGGTGATAGAAACTGCATTACATTTTGAACAACTCGCGTTGTTTTTAATTGTTTTACGTCTGTTTTTTTTTTACTGAAAATATTGTATTAGTCGACCATCGTCAATAAATGATACTCGTTACTGGCAACTGAAAAATTGCAGCAAAAATAAAAAAAGCGAGCTGTGAGACATAAATTTGACTATCTCTGTAAATTATTGTAGAACATAACATAATTCACGGAATGAACACTAAGAAGTAATATTCACTATTTCCAAGTTGTTGTTTGAGTCCTAATGAGTTAGACTGGCCAAGTGAAAGACGCAACTGAACAACCCTTAACAACCGCCCTTCGCGGAGTGCACAGATGGATACAGAGAAGTCGTAAAATATGCAATTTAAACAATTAGTTTGTAATTTTTACTACTGCTTTATTGTATTTTCACATTAGCTCAAGATTAACTTTTGCATTTTTGTTGATGTATTTTAATAAACTTGTCTTATGTGCATTTGTTTCCATGTTTTATAATAGAAACTGTTGTGAATTAATTAAATAAATAGTAATAAATGTATCAAATGATATGTCATTTTTTAGGTCGGTTGGGTAAGTTAATTAAAATCAAGGTTGGAAGATCATATGGATGGTTCAGAAGCCAAGTGAACCAAGTCCAAAAATATTGAATTTTAGATCACTGCATGAAAGGTGTGCGAAAAGCTTTAGCTGTTAGCAGAAAATGTTTTTGTACAAAATAAGTGTAATTAATGTACTTAATATAACACTTTTCAGAATTTCGATCACTAAAATACCGTACAAAATTAGAAACACTAAAATGTTTGAACGTAGTTTACTCAAAACTAACCAGAATGGACTTGGTTCACTTGGCTTGTGAACGACCCATATGTACATGCACAAGAATACACTTGGTTCTCCATTAATTGTAACATACATTTGAACATATTTCTCCATGGTTTGAAACTGCTATTAAACTGCCAGATAATACTGGATGCAAGTTTTATAGTATAAAATAATAATATTGTTTACATAAAACTCCCGTTGTATCCAGTACAACCTGGTATGTTTATTGTTTCGTGACTATATCTTCCAATCAATCAGAATGATGTTAAATATGCCTTAAGTGAAAACCAGACTGGAAACCTATTTGATGAAAAAAAAACCTGTATCCTCCGGGATGAAGGACAGGCATTTTAACACTAAGCCACGGAGGTCAACTTTTTAATATTGATTCATACAATAATCGAAGAAATAAACCAATCCAAAATAAAATGGTAAACGAAATTTAATAACAGTAACATTATGTTATGTCGTGCTCCAATTTCTCAGTGATTCGCCGAAGCGTTTACATAAATATCCTATCGACGCTTCATATTATATCAATGCCTTTTTATACTCGTATCAGACCTTTCTGAAGCAGATTCCTGGAAATGAAACCATTGACCCATTTCGTGTGTATCCCACGACCCATATTTCGCTTCAACTCACTCAGATCTATTCAGAAGGCTAGCAAAACAACTTTTAAGCTGTAAGGCACAGAAAACAGTTATTGGAAACGTGACTCAATTTTTTTTTAGTATAAAGTTAAAACTGTTTTTCACTATATTCAAAGCTCTAAATGGCCTTACGACATCGTGTGTTTCTGAGAGGAGAGACTCCATTTATTTTAAGTGGTCAAATGATCTTTTTGATACAGAAGGTTAAAAAAATGTCAACAATCATACAATGAAGTGTTAAAGATACAATAGCAAAACAAAGAATAAAACAAACACAATAAAATAACAAAGCAAACCATTCCTCCCACCAACAGTAACTTCTTCACTTTACTCTTGTAACTATTCCAAGTAATACGAAAGTCCATAAGTACACACAATGGCTATACTGATTGTCCAATCAGTATGGGCATCGTTTGTATGTATGTATGGAGCTTTTCATATAATATCGAGTTCTAAACGTAATCAACTTACAATTCAAATCCATTCTCTACCATCAAGAAAAAAAAGCAAACTCAGCAGACACATGACATGCATGGCAACTGATCAAAATGGTCACCATTCATAGAGTCAGAACATATTTTGCCAAAGACAATATGGTAATTTGTCTTTGGCAAAATACGTTGCCATATAATCTCATAACATAAAATGGGATACCGAATTTGATAAAGGCATAAGGGGGCAAACAATTTAGGCCGTAGATCAGAGTGTGGTTCTTATTGCGATAGGGGTATGAAAGGGGACAAAAAAAATTAGGCAGTTGATCGGAGTATGGTTGTTATTTTTACTTTCCAAGTCACTTGAGATAATAATAAGAAATGTAGTTTTACTTTCCATTTCTTTATCCTTCAGACGTAATTTGCTATTCGGTATGCATATTATTTATAGTGAAGGCGTTAACTTGTTATTTGTTTAGTCTAACACTGTTTATTCAACTTAATAAGTAAAATAAACAACGTTTCACTAAACAAAGTTTAATCTGTAAAGTTTTAATAAAATAAATAAAACACTTATTTTTTATTTACCACTATTTTATTTCAGTCCACTACCGGATTCCGAGACTTCCGTCTTTCATGTCAGGTGAAGATGAACTGACGAGGAAGACTGAGGTCTTTGAAACCGGCAGTAACTCAAATAAAACAGTAGTGCATACAAATTAAAAATAAGTGTTATATTTACTTCATGAAAAATTTATAAAAATGACAACACAAAGTGAAACAAACGTATTTTTTAAGATTCCTGAAAAAAA
Source organism: Odontocerum albicorne (assembly GCA_949825065.1). Lineage (NCBI taxonomy): Eukaryota > Metazoa > Arthropoda > Insecta > Trichoptera > Odontoceridae > Odontocerum > Odontocerum albicorne. The sequence goes on along the minus strand of OX463852.1, from coordinate 37,066,444 downwards.
GCTTAATATGTTTATGTGTGACCTAAAAACTTTTAATCCTTCAACAAGCAATAAGCTACAGTCTAGTTGGCTGAAGAGGGCAATAAGCCCACCGATTGTAGCTTTGAACAATGCAGTGCCAAATAAATCAAATTTAATAATTCAGTGAATAAATTGAGTTAACAACTACGATACTAACCCAATCACCTTGTGCCGTTTCATTTAATTAAGTAACACTCGGATGAGACGGAGCTCCTGTTGACAATGGTTTCAGTGACATTGCACCGTCCATGTATGAGATGCAATTCTGTAATTATAGTGCATTTAACATATGCATTTCTGCAATTACAGACCATGAAATAGGCACATTTCTGCAAACGCTGTCCAAGTAGCAATTTTTTATATTTTTCTGCTGATGACTGCTAGACTCTCACATCTCCAGATTAGTTAATAAATTAATAAATAGCATACATTATTACACCAAATAACTCCCGCAAACTTCAGGCGAAAAAGGAAAGAGAAAACCAGTTCGAATTTAAAAACTTTTTTGTACAAGAACAAAAGCGTTATCTATCTAATAATTTTTTTTCAGAATTTGCAATCCATAAAATAAAAAAAAGTCATAATTTCAAAGATAAGAGGTTAACGTTGTACATACGTCACAAAGATAAGAGATTAACGTTTTACATACGTCACAAAAATTATACAAAACAAACAATTTAAAAACATTGGAGATACACAATGTCATAAGCAAAAACAAAAAATGTAATAAATATTTGCAAAAGATTTCACACCATTTTTCCTTCGCATTTAAACCGAATTCATAAAAAATATTTATATAAAGTCTTGTTTGTGCTCCCCTGAAGATGGGGTGAAAGCCTTGAAACCGGTAGGGTTATACCGTTACAAAAAAGTGGAATAAACAGTGTTTGATAAAAATAAATTACAATAAAATATTTTCATCAATTTATTGAAATATTTTATGCAAATATGGAGCGAATAGTTGATGAAAGAATGACTAAGCGAGTATACAAGTGGTAGGTTTAAGAGGTAACGTGGCTGGACTAAATGGACCAGATTTTGAAACTAGGTAAAGTAAAAAGAATGAATAATAGAAGATGTATGAATGAAGAGGAGTCGAAAGTTGTATCCTTGGTTACAAAAGTTTCGAGATCTGTTCTCTCTGCCTACCCTGCAAGGTACACGGCGTGATTGTATGTATGTAAGTTACACATACTTTCGATATGGGTGATCCAAAGTAACATGACACCAGTCTGATATTAATAATGCTTTCATAACCCACCGTGTTCATTCATTCCCCCTGAAGAGAGCCTCAGGAGGTACAAACACGTATAGCGGAAATTAATGTTATTAGTAGAATAACTGGAGCTGTCCAGTATTACCTACTTCAAATATTAGCGTTAAATGTTCCTAACAATTACACTAGACTGGGCCGGCAAGAACTGTTCTAAATAACATACGCAAGAACGGTTCTTCCAGCCGCTATGCCTGTTGGAAGGGCCTTAACTCTTTTGAACGGGACTGCTTCGGATATTGACATATTTCATATCACATTACCAAAAGCAAAAGTAAATGTTCTTCTAAGATTGAGCGCGTTAGAAAGCACTCATCAACGTATTTAAGTGACTTTGCATATACTCGTATGTGTATGTTTGTGTATATACTCGTATATGTATGCATATACATAATTTTTTATTTTATATATATTTTTTTAAATATTTAATATTTTTCAATGTTTCTATGGGGTTAAGCCTGTATTGAGAAAATAAATCATAAAAAAAATATTGTTAAAAATTCTAATATTCCACAAAGTTAAGTCCTTGATAGAATACAAGTTTGTCACATGATCTCTGGTTTATGTGTTTCCATACTAGGAACCTGAATCTATTCAGTATGCACCCGAGTTCCTCGGTAAGGAGAATCAAGGCACTTGACAGTGATGGATCCAATCCCAGTTCTTATGCAGCGTCTTTGGCTTTTTCAGAGTTCCTGTCATTTTGTCGTCATCCGTGGTTGCCTGTTAGCCAAAATGGATACGGTGATTATGTATGTTGGTGGAGTGGCTCGTAACATAACAGTTGTTATGTTAATCGATAATTAAAATTTAGTGTCTTCTTCATATACTCCTTAATGAGTGTATTTCTGTATATTTAGCATATATTCTTGAATCGAAATTCTATTTTGCAATTACTCTTCATGAAACACTAGTCTTTATTCTTACGATTACCATACTTACAAGGAAAAATCTGTAATTAACTTCCAGGTAACAAATGTATTTATAAAATTATAAATATCAATAGAATTATGATTCCTCTGGTTCCGTTTATTTACTGAAGTCAATTCTACGGCGCTTAGCTGTTAATGGCGTAAAACAGTCCTTACATGACATGACATCGTTTTTGTGTAAGTATACCATTTGGGGAGCCACGTTCACGTGCATCTATCTACAAGATATTAAGTTTTTGTAGGGGAGTCGCGAAATTTTCATTTTATTTTATTCGTCCTTTTTGGGGGGTTTAAAGGTTGAAAAACAATGGCTTAATATATGTTGAAGTATCCTTTATATTTTTGAAAATAACTTTGTAACTTTTTACCCAAAAATCAGCACTTTTCTGCGTAACCTTTGTTTGGAAGGTTGGAAGTGATAGCCGTATTGCAATAAACTCAGTATTTGTATATTTTACAGTGTATCTAAATATTGTAAAATAAAATAAACAAACATGAACGAAGTGCAAGCACATTAAATATGTCACAAGGGACTGTGAAAATAGCACATAAATTTCTGCAATTTCCATTTATTGTGCAGATGCATTTGTGCAATTACTGTCAATGTTGCAGATGCACTCCTGCAAACACTCGATCAAATTACGTAAATGTCTCGCTATCACGACGCGACACGACTGCACAGGGATGCAAATTGTTATTAATTCTACGAAGTAGGAAATGTTTCAATTAACTGCGATATTATTCGATAAAACTTCATTAGTGGAAAGTGAATGCGAATAATTTTTATTGGCTTTATCTTTGGTTTGAGAGACTTCTTGAATTATGTGATGGGAAATTCCTCGGTGAGAATCTCTTGATACAAAGAAAATTATTGCATTCGATCAACAAATATTGGTCGTCTAATTTTCAATTAAATACATAAAATCAAGATTTAAATTTCCAATTAAATACGAGTACATAAAACAAAGATTTAAATTATTTCGATAACATAAGTTTGATTTTCTATCATTTTGAAAATATTCCGTCGAAAGACATTTGTAGCTTAGTTGATAAAACAACTTTTTAGGAGTTACGCGTTTGATTGCCGTTGGTGCCCAGATTTAAAAAAAAATTATTTCAGTCTAATTTTCACTTAAATCTCCCTTAAAACCTGACTGGTTGACAATAAACCCGCCAGGTTGTAGAGTATACAACAAATGTGAAATATAATTTGTTGAGGTAGGCGTTTAGAAGCGTGTCAATGAAGGATATAACAGTGTTTTTCTTCTTGCGCGGCATGTGAACCTGGACTTTCTGAGCTCTGGTTAGTTGTGTGTGGTAGTACTATTTATATTAGTGTATTTACATTCATATTTTATTGAACCATCTTAAATTTTGTATTCACTCGAATTTGGAATTTTGATGTTTAGTAAAAACGGTTAATGGTCGAAATGCAACAGTTCAATTTCAATTCCAGGTGTTGAGTAAAAAAGTCATCATGTCAAAAATCAAAACTTTTTATATATTTCATTTATTTATTTATTTAACACTTCTATTGCAAATACAATCTGGCGGGGTTATTGCCAGGCGGCAATCTCTTCCAACCAACCAGACAAAAGTAAATGAAGCAAGTTACGTGGTCGCATAAATCATTCAAATGACTATCCATCCCCACGAAATCCATTAACGTATACGTGAGCACATCCCCACGGACCCCACAAAGACGGACAATCACCCGAACATTATTTTTCATATAAAGTGAGATATCATCAATCAAAAGGAAAGGAAGGGATGGGGGAGAGGAAAGGAAAAGAAAAATCAGGAATGAAACACGTTATTTTACTGACTAGAAATTAAGAGTTTTTTCAGTCGCTTCTAAAAGCATGTCAAGGACGGAGCAAGTCTTATATTGGTTTGTAACTGATTCCAGAGTCTGACAGTAAAGGACGACGTAAAATAAGAGGAGCGATGAACTGGAAAGGCCAATAAACAATCTCTGTTTGAGCGTAGCGCTAATCCATGATTGGAAAGACGCTGAAAATTTTCAACGAGATAAGAAGGGGCGGCGGGACAGTTAAAGATATTATACAATTGAGACAGTATGTGAATTTGGACAGTTAAGGATACTATACAATAGCGTTTTGAAAGAAGGAAAAATAAAAAATAGAAGAGGCGAAATTTGTGTATCGAGATAGAAAAGTATGGTGCTTTGTTCTCTCTACCTATCCCAGCTGAGAAATGGCGTGATGGTATGTGTTCCCACGTATTAATGAACACATTCTAAATACAGTGCCCGGCGGTAAGTAATACACATCGGGCCACCGTGCGACAGAGACGACACTCTACAAAGCCATGTGTACTACTTACCGTCGCGTTCTGGTACCCAGCGGTATGTATTACACATCGGGCCATCGTGCGACAGAGACGACGCTCTACAACGCCATGTGTATTACTTACCGCCGGGTACTGTGCTGTAGTTTATTTGACTTCTTTTAGTATTTTTTACATTCGTTTCACTCCTGTACGTTGAAATTGTCAACCATCGTCATAGCGAATTTCAATCATTTTCGGTTCTAGTGTATATAGTATTGGTGACTAAAGATAAATATCACGTTATATTGTACGGTGTGATTTTTTTACTCATTCACAGGATAAAAGGAGCATTCTTTGTCACAGAGTGAAGACATTACATGTCATATATGGTGTAATAGACATTTAGTGATAACATCATTAGCGGTTATAGCCCACGGTATCCGGTCCATGCCGGTAGTGGGCGGCACGTAAGAACCAAGAGATTTACCAACTTCACCATTCTTGCCTTTAGAAGCATTATTTAATGGATGACTACGAAATGATACCAGTTGACCAATTGAAAAAGCCAGACCAAAGAGAGAGAGAGAAAAATGTCCGACTAGCAATGTACGAGGGTCATCTAAAAAGTAAGGTTACAAGGGCTCCTGAGGCCGGGGGAATTTTTTCGTTTCGAAGTTGGCGCACCTGGCGTGTAGGGGGGATCGTAACGGTCAGTTTGTTTGGTTCCGCGTGTTTGTCGGCCATTTTGTTCAGTCCCAGTAAATTCTTCGGGTCAAAAAGAGCTCGTCGCGCGCTCCCACCACCTCCCGTCCGTGCGAGATCCGCGCGGGCATCCATTTTTTGACTTTGCAGAACAATACCGCAGCGAATATCCATCGGAAGCTCGTGGAAGTTTAAAGATAATTGTATCTAGTAACTTCCGTGCTATGGTTGGTATTCACGTTCCTTACCTCTGAACTTTACAATCTGCTCTTGGTTGTTTTGTTCTGGCTTCGATCCCGTTTCTCATGATCGTTATAATTGATATTTTAAATCACTTCAAAATAATTATAACACTAATGTAAATTTGAAATATTGAATAATAATGAACTTTTAAAATATTGAAAAGTGATCACGGACAAAATAATTCGAAAATTGATTGTTTCAAACAATAATCAACGGAAATGTAGTCAAGCATATTAATTTGGTAATAATTAACGATAAATTTGACCGTAATCGACTAAACGGTTGACAATTTGAAAATAAATTTCAAATTAACACATTTGTGGATAAATTAATATGAACCAGCTAAATTTAAAGGATTTGTATATTAAATAAAATTGATAAAAACCTACTGAATTCAAATGTAAAACCAAATAAAAATACATACATATTTTTCTGTCGAGATAGGGAGATAGGAAAGAGCGCCTGACTCATCCATTTCGATACAAATCCTTGATATACCTTATCATACAACGCCTATGATTTTCTGACTTCTTACGTCTTCTTCTTTCAAAATATCATTCAATTTATGTACCATAACCATCATCTCACATTTTCAATATATATTTTTTAGTCTTTCCTCATTCATTTTTTCTACATGTCCAAATCATCTTAAAATACTCCTATTAATTTTACTCACCACATCAGCCTTAAGTTCACATATTTCCCTAATCCCTCTATTTCGTATTATGCCATACATTGCCATTCCGTGCATTCTTCTCTGTGTACGTATTTCTACAGTATTATTCAGCACCTTAAAGCATAATCAAATAAGTTTATTTTGTAAATTGTCTAATTTTAATCGTAACATCTTATAAGAGTTAAAAAATGCAAATATGAATAAATTTTTTTTTTAATATTATTCTTCTGCGTGTAGTTCTCACACACAATGTGTCCTCTCCAGAAACGTCATAGCATCCTATGTCAGTCTGTGCAACTCCTTCATGCATCCAAAACGTATCCAGCTGTCAGCTATGTGGTCTATGATCTGGACATTCCCCCACTCACACAAAGGCAATTGTGCGAGGCCCCAGATGTGCATAGCATATACAGTTCGGCACACTCCGTATGGGACCCTATTCAGAATACACCACTCTAATAATAGGAAATATGAATATTTATACGAAAGTTGCAATCTGACTTGACGAATTAGTTCATTTTACTAATTTATTCGTTCATGTATAGTACATATGATACATTTTTTAGCATGATACAAAGTGTTTATTGTATAATTTTTGGCTCAAAAGCACGAGTGACGACCCAAAATGATTAGAAAACGCTTCTGAATTTTAAGAATAAAACTCTAGAGAATTTCGGAAGACCAGTGGCTGCCAACACATGGAGATTGATATCGAATAAGGAAATCCACAGGCTGACTTAAGAACGCGTCGATGGCCTGGATTGGACACGTTCATCGAGGTAGAATGCTCTCAATTATATTTGAGACAAAGCAGTATGCGAGGCAAACGTGGTTGGACCAAGCAGGCCAGATGTCGAAAGAAGGTTAAGTGAGAATTTTGAATAATATAATATTTTATATGACAAGATGTATGAATATGAACAAGGTGAAAATGGTGTGGTTGAATAGAAAAGTATAGAGATGAGGTATCTCTGCCTGCCTCGCAAAGGACACTGTGTGATGTGTTTTTACTATATTACACTTTCATTGCATACAGTAAAACCTGGTGAGGATTTTATCACGTAGCAATCTTTTCTAACCAGTCTGAATGATGCTCAAGAACCTTAAGTAAAACTTTAAAAAATCTGGGTTTCAAAATAGAATTGAATTCGCAAACTCCGGGTCGGAACACAAGCGTCCTACCAAACAAGATACGCATGTCGTCGTAATGATAAGTTTGTATATACTATATAGCATGGATCTTAACAATGGGAATGAATTCTGGCGGTCACGAATTAAAAAAATATTGAAGTCAACAATAAATGGTATCGTATGCCAAATATTTGATCAGTAAAAAAAGTTTATGGCACAAAGAACACAAAATAATTCTACCCATTTCCCTAATACCTCTTCAGGCATCATTGCCTATTCTATTTTCCATAAGAGTGGTTTCAATAGGATGAAATAATATGTTTACCGTTCTCCATACTTCGGGTAATCCATCTCTTCTAGTTTCCTTTTTATTGATTCTTAAAGAAAATATGTTATACGATAAAAAATTTCTGTTGCCAAGAAAGGATAAACCATACATAATATTGTACGAGTACTTAAGATATTATTTTATTTCAACGATAAAATTACTTTTTCGGTACAAATATTAAAAAAACAACAATATATAGAATTTAATATTGACACGTAAGTAGTGTTCTATGTACAATAGGAAAAAACCGAACAAGTCGAACAATACAGCAAAGCTATACAATTAAATCAATTTATCCCGGCAAGAACAACTTCTTCACTTTACTCCTGTTAGTAGTCAAAGCAATATGAAAATCCACATCCGATTTGTGCAATTTTATTACGATAAAAAAATTCAAGATTTCATTAAATTAAATAGTAAACATTTAAGCAAATCACCGGCATAAAATTAACGAATATATACAACACATTTATTATAATAAAAAAATATATTTATGCACTAATTAGGTATCATGTTCAGAGTTTCCAATTCCGTAATTTTTATGTACTGTTTGTTAGAGACGGATGTTACAAGTATAAGAAAGGAATCCTGAAATGTCAGATTTGGTTGTAATACTGTTTGCAAATAATATGGTATAATGATAGTGGTGGAAAATTTAAATAATTTAGACAAGTTAGTTGAAACAATGAATGCAAAGAGGGGCAGAAAAAATAAGAAATTTTCTTATTTGGGAAGCATGTTTTTGAGATATGGTAAGATAGCGAAATATATTGAAAGGCGTATTGTTGCTGGTAACAAGGTCAATGGTGCATCTAGTATTGTTTCTGCAAATAAATCGATTGCAAAATCTTCAAAAATGTACACACAATGCTATGATAATGTCAACCATAATACGAGTATAAAGAAGCGATAACTGAAGATTGAAAGGAAGTGACAACACAGAAAAAAAGAGAAAGAAATGCGTGCCCTGCGTAGAATATCTCGTATTACTGTGTTTTATACATTAAGAAATGATCAGGTGAAGGATGACTGTTTGTTAGGTATGAATGTTATAAGTAGAATTAAGAAACAAATGCATGAAGGGAGTGCGAAGAAAAGGTAGACCGAAGAAATAGTACAAGGAGATAGTCGGAGAAATTTTGAATGAGGGAACGGTAAAAAGGGTGAGAAACAGAAGGCAGTAATTCGATTCATCTTTTGGTTGTTATGAATCGATTAACATGATATTTTATCAGAAATAAATGGATTTCTAGAAAGCACGTTTATTATCTGGCAACTTAAGTTTTCTTCGCGATCTTAATATGATGAAATATATTATTTTATTACAAGTTCATTATATACAGTACAATCTGGCGGGTTTATTGCCGTATGGCATTCTCTTCCAATCAACCAGAAGGATGTCGAAGCGCTTTAAATGCAGACTAGAATCATTAGACTTAACGACTGGCCATAAAAAGTATTATACAATAAGTAAAACATAACATTACGATTAGGATATGCCATCTTCTAAATCATGTGGCTCTTAACTGAGCGTCGTGGTTCCTTGATGAATCTGGAACTAAGAGCATGATTCGTACCATCTCCTCCTGGCTCTGAGCCATGGTGAGTGCAGCACTCGATGAGAAACTAGTCATCTCTTTGATTTGGTAAATCTACCTTGCTAGACGCCGTACTATTGCTCGCCGCCCTTAACACTTTGACTCACTGCGAACTTTTCAAAACTGTCTTCATCGATGAATCTGGAACAAAGAGCATGATTCGCATCATCTCCTACTGGTTCTGAGCCATGGTGAGTGGAACTTTTCAAAACTGTCTTCATCGATGAATCTGGAACTAAGAGCATGATTCGTACCATCTCCTCCTGGCTCTAAGCCATGGTGAGTGCAGCACTCAATAATAAACTAGTCATCTCTTTGATTTGGTGAATCTACCTTGCTTAAGGCCGTACTATTGCTCGCCGCCCTTAACACTTGGACTCACTACGAGCTTTTCAAAACTGTCTTCATCGATGGATCTGGAACAAAGAGCATGATTCGCATCATCTCCTCCTGGCTCTGAGCCATGGTGAGTGCAGCACTCAATGATAAACTAGTCATCTCTTTAATTTGGTAAATCTACCTTGCTTGAGGCCGTACTATTGATCGCCGCCTTTAACACTTTGACTCACTACGAGCTTTTCAAAACTGTCTTCATCGATGAATCTGGAACAAAGAGCATGATTCGCATCATCTCCTACTGGTTCTGAGCTATTATGAGTGCAGCACTCAATGAGAAACTAGTCATCTCATTGATTTGGTAAATCTACCTTGCTAGAGGCCGTACTATTGCTCGCCGCCCTTAACACTTTGACTCACTACGAGCTTTTTAAAACTGTCTTCATCGATGAATCTGGAACAAAGAGCATGATTCGCATCATCTCCTCCTGGCTCTGAGCCATGGTGAGTGCAGCACTCAATGAGAAACTAGTCATCTCCTTGATTTGGTAAATCTACCTTGCTAGAGGCCGTACTATTGCTCGCCGCCCTTAACACTTGGACTCAATACGAGCTTTTCAAAACTGTCTTCATCGATGAATCTGGAACAAAGAGCATGATTCGCATCATCTCCTACTGGTTCTGAGCCATGGTGAGTGCAGCACTCAATGAGAAACTAGTAACCTCTTTGATTTGGTAAATCTACCTTGCTATAGGCCGTACTATTGCTCTCCGCCCTTAACATTTTGACTCACTACGAGCTTTTCATAACTGCCTTCATCTCTTCAAGTGACATATCCGATGTTTGACATTAGTATCTTCCTGCATGTCGTAAATATTTGTACAATATACAAAAAATAGTAATTGAAGAAATAAACGATCCGGTTATATGAGAAACAAATGTTATAAAAATCCCTCCAAGTTATATAATTTGTTCTGTTTGTATAAATTGAATAACACCCATACTATTTGGGGTAAAGGTTAGCGCACACGTAGAAGGATGCTCGTCTATTTCAATTGAACGATCCCGTCTTGAAACTTTCTCCGTATTATGTGTGTTAAGCGCGCAGAACAATATACTTCGGCCGCCAGCCACCGAGCGCGGTAATGTCTTTTCCATTCAAATGTAACGATACCGAAACACGAGCCAACTTCACAATGAAGAGCGGCCTTAATACCTACAAAGTGACTGACTGACTTAGCTATTTCATTTACCAATACCTACAAAGTGACTGACTGACTTAGCTTTTTCATTTACCAATACTGAAGAATTCATTTGAAATACGTATTTCGACAGCAGTTGAAATTTTTCTTATTTATTCAAAATACAGTTCAAATGTGAGTGGAAAGTGTGGTAGAGGAGAACCAAGGAAAGCATAGTTGGATATTTTTAAATAACGTAAAAAAAATCTTGGAAATCAGATGAGTTGTATGGATGTAGAAGATACCTAGCTTTTGTTTGGAGATAGAAAATTCTGGCATTCTATCCTCTATGCATACCCCGACAGAGAACTGATAAAAATGTTCGTGCGTGCAAGATGTATGCAAATGTTGTTTCTTCACATAATCTAGTATGTCCAACATGCGTAAGTTATTAAAAAAATATTTTTATTTACTTCCAATATTATAACAACATACGGAAGATATAAATATAGTAAACTAATATACGCACGCATGCGCACTTATTAGTAGTATATTGAGTGCATGCTGTTGCACTTCAACAAGTCCATAATCTCGACAGACTAAACTCAAAGTTCCGATGGCAAGGAGATCGAAGTTACAAGACGACCGGCAAGTTTAATACGCTGCAACCTCTCGTCAGGCAGTTTTTTTATACAGCGCTATTTTTGCGTTGCTTAGTAGCGATATAAAAAGTTATGATAAGTAGCATATATGGTAAACTGCGAAAAAACATAAATTCAAATGTAAAATGGCCTAAGAGTAAAACCAGTCCGGAAGGAAATGCGCCAGGAATCTAACCTAACCACGGCGAAACACTCAAATTTTTAATATCAACATTATTCAGCTTTTCAAATACTATGTGAAAAGCTAACTAAATTTGACATTGAAAATATATAGATCTGCGTTAAAAAAACGAAAATGACTGGTGTTGTTCTAATGAATTTCTATTAAAATAAGTAAGGGATAAATAAATGTGTTTTTTTATGATAGAACGACACATTTCGTTGCGAATGTTAAGAACAAGAAATATATTAAAATTTATGGTTTATTTGTATGACCATATGCGAGTGACATAAAGTTTTATTAGTATTTTAATTTTTAAACCGCATTTTTCTCGATCTATTCCAATCAAAACTTATCTGAAAGAAGGTATGAATGTCATACCTGTCCATTTATGGCAGATAGAAAAAAAAAAGACTTCGTAGAAAACGTATTGACGTTTCAATATTTCTAGTCGATAGTACGAGCATATATTCATATTTTCACATTACCAAGTGAATATGTCGACATAAAAATGTCATAAGGTGAATTTCACATAAAGATTCAGAAAAGTGACACATATTGAATATTAAAAAAAGTTATATTGATACCAAATGTCACTAGAATTTGACAATAGCTACACAGGGAAAATTTAAGATGCAAAAATTATTGACAGTTTATCTTGAATAATTTGTTTTCGATTCCGTGTGCTCTGTCAGCAGAGTTCGATCCCACAACCCCCATCGTCGTTATGGACGAAAAAAAAAGTCTCCATCCAGTGTGATCAACATTAGAATATCTAAATCTTCTTTATACTTTAACATATGAGCGCGACTTCATGTAGTGCCGATGAAGGAACTGCTCAAAAGAACTCAGCCTGTGGTAACACACACGAGAATGAAAATAAAATTGTAGCGACCATGGATGATGTCCGACGGACAGAAGGAAAATAACTCACAACGCAGACCCTGTGGTCTGATTACCAGAACTGCCTCTCTTGAGATGTTATACTACCAGCTATTCTTCTATCTTTATGGATGCTGCCTGGGGGACGATTGCCAATGGATATTTCAAACATTGTCACGTATGGAACTCTTGTGTTATCCATCATGTGTCCTATTCAGTTTCTACTCCATCTTATAGTACCTCTACTTCTCGGATACGGGAGTTTATATATCTACGTATTTTGCATGCAACGGCGCTGAAAGTTTTTATTTAATTTATTTTGAGCATCTTTTCTGTTTTTGTTGTATCTACTCGAGACTTTTTCCATAAGTTGTAATTGGTCCAACACATTCTTGGTCAATTTTGACTGTTCTGTCTATTCTCACGCATTCGTTATCACAAACCTCATTTTTATCAATCCGGAGACAGCGGCTTGTTTACAAGACTTCTTATTTCTGAGTCGAGATATTGTAACTGAGCAAATTGGCACTTAGATAAATATGTGACTCAATTGTTTTCAATGGGTTTATTAATCATAACTTGACTGATATTTTGAATCCCTAAAACAGAAAAATGAACCCAAGAGATAAAAACAGTAAAATGGTATCGGTTTCCAAACACTTGAAGAATAAAAAAAAACAATAAAAAAAAGAAAGATCAAAATAAAAAATAATAGCACAGAATGGTAGTCCATACTCGTATAGTATATACATATTGTGGAATCTTCATTTTGTCCGTTAGCCAAATTTGGCTATCATTATTTTGTTGACAACTGCACGGAAATGGTACAGATATACACCACTAAGGTCAAAAGATTTCTGGACTGAACAAGTTAGAACGCGTATGAACTAGAAACATGCTGTCTAAGGAGAATCTTCTCCATAGACAGCATCTAAATATCTTCTTTTGAAAGAAACTTGATAACCGCGCGATATTCGATTTTTAACGTATCAAAATATAACGCAACACGTCTTATATCGGCTCTCGTTGACAGACTTCTTATGGTCGAGTTATTAATTTTTTTTATCCACATTGAATGGACTTCTCATGTTACACAAAGATGGTCTGCTTTTAGAGTTAGCTTATTCGTTAGGAAGAATAAAAGCCAGGATTCTTCTCATACCGCTAGGCGGTGCTGAGAATATATCAACGGTGTCATTCAGTTGGTTCAATATCTCTATACCACGTGTGACTGAGTGTTTAGCCATGATATTCGTCCTGTAAGTTGCTATGTAGAACAGAGGGTGATTCCTTGCATGGCTATATTTATTAGGTACATATACTCGTAAACTTAGTGCTTCTAGAATCGCGGGACAGTTGAAGCAACCTTGAAAAACTTTTAGTAGGAATATCGAAATGGATTCTTGCCTTCTTGTTTCGAGGCTTCTATAGCTACACATTTCGAGAAGTTCAACATGGTGAGCATATTTTGGGTAATCGCCCATTGTTCTGTACCATAGATATCTGAGGATTTTTTTGTATTTGTTCTATATCGTTTTTATATTTGAGCTGATGAGGAGCGCAAACTGTAGATGCATATTATAATTTGGTTCTTATTAGATAATTATACAAGTTTCGAAGGATATCGGTACTGTTAAATTATCTTGATATTCTCATTGTAAAACCAAGTAGTTTGTAGCAGTCCGATATCAATTGTAACATCGCTAACCCATGCGGTGGGCATGGTATCTATCCATGCATGCTTAAACTTGTTCAGACAGGTAACTTATGTTCTCCAATAGTTCAAATCATTACTACCGCGAGTTCTTCTACATAGTTGATCCCATTCTTCTTCGACTAATTTTTTTTCAATTTTACTCTGAATTACTTATTGCACGTAAAATCCCTTCAGAGGTGGACGAATCACATATTCAAGATACAAATTTTAATACTCAATGATGAATTAACCAATAGTACGCTATTTCTTACATTTAATACTCAATGGTGAATTAACCAGTAGTACGCTATTTCTTACATTTTAATACTCAATTATGAATTAACCAGTAGTACGCTATTTCTTACATTTTAATACTCAATGGTGAATTAACCAGTAGTACGCTATTTCTTACATTTTAATACTCAATGATGAATTCACCAGTAGTACGCTATTTCTTACATTTTAATACTCAATGGTGAATTAACCAGTAGTACGCTATTTCTTACATTTTAATACTCAATGATGAATTAACCAGTAGTACGCTATTTCTTACATTTTCAAAAAATCAACATGCTGATAATTTTAGAAAATACTCGTATAATATGATTGATTAAAACTATTAAAACATTCTATTATACGAGTAGTATTGTGCGAAAAGAGGCTTAAGTTTAAAGAATTTGAAAGTGTCCCTGATAGAAGAGCAAGAGGTCCATAACCAATGAGATGGAGTGAAATATAATGAAAAAAAAGCCATATCAAACAACTATGAAATTATTATTTTATAAAGAGTAAAATTATCTTTGTCATCCTGTTTTATTTCCCTGCAGAAAATACAAGTAGCGCAGTTTCACTTTCAAACTTCTTAGGAATTAATTGTTAAGTATTATTAAATCAACTTACCACACTTATTTTATGAAGTAATTTAGGGATATAATCAAGGCCAGCTTACCTAAAAAGAAAGAAAAAAAAGAGGTTAAAATATGAAAAAAAAAAAAAAAAAAATTCTTTTTGATCACACTTGAAACATTTTCACACCAATGAGCCCACTCACAAAAGGCAACATCAGCGTTCAGGACAGTATGGGATACAGAAGGGAGGCAGATCTATGCAGTTGACCGGGGTGATGATAGTGATTCTAATAGAAACTTATAGACGTTCTTCAGGGTTCAGGATCAAGATATGTTTTGGGAGGCGAGACATGCATTCGATGCAAAGTCTCGAACCATCGAAATCTCCTGATATTTTTTAAGTTCAAGACACAGGGGTTGATAAAGCACTGAATAAAATTAAACTATCCATAATGATTGTATTTAAAAAGGGGCAAGGTGATTAAAGGAGGGAAGATTTTTTAACAAGATAATTTAAAATACGAGAATAAATAAATCAATAATGAATTATGAGAGAAAAGACGAAACAAATTGACAGAAATATGTGTTCTCATAAATATGCGTAAAAAATATATGCACCAAAAATGGGTCGTATTCCACTTTGTTCTATAGAGTACAGTCTAGCGATTTAATCCCATGTGACAATCTCTTTCAACCAACCAAAAAGACGTTCAAGGGTACTCAAGTGATAAACAGACGAAATATTTTTATTAAAATTGGGTACCAACAAGAATCGAACCAGTGTGAAAAAAACTTGAAAATCTGGAGAAATTGCGAGTTTGTACCTATCAATATAATGTATTATTGTATTACACTTTCGTTGTATACAGTACAACGTGGTCGATTTATTGCCATGCGACAATCAAAACGTTAACGCTAGGTTTATGGACATTTTTTATATACCTATCTCTACGGGCACCCGTCAAATTGACGGATATACACAATTAGGTATTTTTTTCTTTTTAAATTATTTATTTAATTTAAATAAGACTAAAATAGACATAATATACAAATATAAATATTATTACCAGTAAAATGGTAAAGGGAGTGACAATAAAAATAATATATTCAACTATTCGGAACATTTTTTACAAATATATTCAATTTTCTTAGTACATTTTCCACACGCAATCTTTTTACATTTTGTACATGCGTTATTGCTTCTATTTTTTTACAACTGCCTATTTGACAACGTTTGCGTATTTAAGAAGTGGTGATCCGTGACTGACGAGAAACAGATGGTGTCTGATGCAGTTCATTATCTCCCTTGGTTAGTTCCTCGGGCAATTGAAATAAGAAGTCCTTTCTTGATATATTGAGTCCAGTGCATTTTTTATAAAGTATCTATGCATTTATTGCTGCCAAATCTAAGAAGTTGAAGAAAACTTGGAGAGGCCACCTAACACTTTCTGATTTGACGGAGTATTTTCGAGCCATTTGGTCACCAACATCAACACCACACTTGGTCTTGTTGTAATATCCAATTGTTTCTGGTAAACGTTTATCGTTGTTTTTTTAATTATACGAATGTACGCTTTGTGCTCAGAAGGACTTTTATTTTTGGTTTACTTTTATAAACGGTTAGTATACAGTTATCAGATTTTATAAATGGTTAGTATACAGATATCAGTCAACGGTTAGTATACAGTTATCAAATTACCAAACCCGTCAATTTGACGGGTGTCAGTAAATGTAGGTATAAAGCGACCAAATTTTCAAAAATAAGAAGTTTCCAAAATAAGAAGATAAAAATAGAGTAAACATATTTGAATTGTTAAATTATATAAAATCGTAAAAAAAACCTGGAAAAATACTGTCTGTTTTGTAAAATTTGCAAAAGCAAATCGGAAACCCGTCAATTTGACGGGTGCCGTAAACCTAGTGTTAACCCTTCCCTTACGGTGTTAAAATTGAAACGCGTACTCCGGTGTTGGGTAGTGAGTACGCGATCAAAAATTAGCGATTTTAAATCGGAAAAATAAGAACATTCATAGATAATCCCCTTAATTAATTATAATTGAAGTTAAAAATTATAATAATTGAGATTTATTTGCTGAAAACATTAAAAAAACCATCTGGCAACGCTCACGGAACGGGCGTACGTCTAACCTATTTGCAAGCCTAGAAGCTAATGTGGCGCGGAACGTCAGTCGCATACCCCAGCGCTTACGCTTATGCTTGCGACGTTGAGACAATTCAGCTCCTCGCAATTCAGTGGAGTATGCAAGAGTGAGATGCGAATATAGTGTCGCGCTTCCCGCATACTATTCACCTATCGTCAAGACACAAGGTCGAGGCACTCACAGCGTTTAAATGCGAATTTGTTTCCGATATCTTCACAAAATACCCACGATGTAGTCGATAAATTCTGATTATTATTAATATTATTTTTTAAATCAATGCGTAAATATATTATGGAGGAATACCTAAAATCTTGACCTTGTATTTATTATATTTATAGAGATATTGATGGTTATTAGAAGCAACGTGTAGAAGATACCCAACACAGGGAAGGAAAGGTTAAAGAGGCCCTAAGTGAGAACAGGACAAATCCTTTTAAAAAAATCAGGTACAAACGGGAATAGAACTCGCCACCCTTGACTTGGAAGACAGACGTCTTACACCACGTCACGTAAACGGCTCTCGAAGAACACACAGTTTTTTTATTTTATAGTTATCGGCTTTAATAAGGGGAAAGTATAATACTATTTTAGGGAATGTCCCTTAAAGGTATATGATGATTATGATTGTTAATAAATAAATAAAACACGTTAGATCGCTAGATTTATTTTGATAGTACGTAGGTATTTATAACATTTCAGAATGGGCGCGGGAGTGCGCTCGCGATATGCTTCTATCTCGCTTCTGTGAATGCAGAAATGGTCAATTGTAGTATGTAGGTAACAATCTATTTACGGAACCGGCGAGACAGCGTGGTGCGTTCTCTCTCTAGTATGTAGTGCGGCCCGCTCGCTACGGGATGACTGGCCGGCGGGTGATCTTTGGACTTGAATGGACGGCGTATGTACTTTGGACTGTTTATTTAAATTTGTCGAGGAATGCGAATCTCATCGGTCATTGGCCGTATGTATGCGACAATATTCCGCGACGACCGTGGATCCCTACACTATCATTATAATAATTCACAACTAAAATGGTCAAGAACCACATATAGTTTAACCCATATAATATTTTATTCAATTACTCGTTCGACCCTTCGCGTAGGGCGTAGAAAATAAGAGATATGTTTTACCTACAGACAGACATATTGCATAAAGAAGAATACGAATATATTATCTAACGATAGAGATGATTTACAATATAACCTCCGAGAATCGTTCCGATTTCTGCTTTGAATTTCTAAGATATCCGAGTGAATAAAGCTGTTTCCTCATACCCTTATTTATATTTATTTTCATGATGGGGTGAATATTCAATACAGAACGAAACGAATCTTCTCTAGAATATATAATATCATATGAACGAATATATTCAAAAAATATCCAACCAATATTTCATATGTTTCGAGATATTTGAGGAAAAATAACATCTGTAGGTAAAAAATATTTAATGATATTTTTAAGGCTATAAAATAGTGACTTTATCATCTGTGTATTTTTTCGCATGCCTTTGTGCTAATAGCAAACCGATTAACGTAATATTTTCGAAGAAATCAACATTATCATAAGTTCCACCAGCAACCCAGAGATGACATAAAATGTCTCCATCTATGTCGGTCCACAGCCCGACATTCTTACGTGCTCCCATGAGTGCCTATGAATCGGCATGTTAGAATGGGTATCCGATTCGATAAATACCACTGCACTTGACCAACTAATTGGTGGCATCCTCAATACGTGGCCAAACCAACTTCAGAGTCTCACCCCTATTGTGGTGGTTATAGGTTGTGCCTGCTGCGTCCGATGACGAACCATCTCAATAGTAACGTGGTTGTCAAACTTGAGCTTTTATTGTAATCTTAATACGATTAAACAGATTATTTTAATAAAATTGTATTACACTTTCAATATTTACATTACAACTTGGCGACTTTATTGCAATGTGGCACTCTTTTACAAACAACCAGATAGATGCCATATTTGAAATACAAACAAAAATTTTCGTATCGCACTTTCATTACTTACGAGTACATTACAACCTGGCGTGTTTATTACCGTGTGACAATCTATTCCAACCAACCAGGAAGACGTTGAAGACGCCTTAAGTGAAATAAAAATAAGAAAACTTAAAAAAAAAAACTGGATTCGAACGGGTATTGTAACGATTAAATTAGTTGTAACATACTATATTTTTATCAAACACTGTTTATTCCACTTTTTTGTGACGGTATAACCCTACCGGTTTCAAGGCTTTCACCTCATCTTCAGGGGTGCGCAAAAAAGTCTTGTTTGCGCTCCCCTGAAGATGAGGTGAAAGCCTTGAAACTGGTAGGGTTATACCGTCACAAAAAAGTGGAATAAACAGTGTTTGATAAAAACAAATTACAATGTATTTAAACCTCCACAATGTTAATGCCTTAACTATAAACAACATATACTATATTTTGATCACTAAATCTCGTACCATCAATATAATAGTTGACATTTTTTTTAAATTCTTAAGTATTTGATTTTTGTTGCGCTTCTTTCTTTGAATTTGTTTTTATTATAATTGTTTTCAATATATTTTTGTCTTTTATAATGAATGAAGTACTCATAACTGAATATTGTTATTAGGTATTCTGCATTGTTTATTAAGTCTGCACTGCACTGTTTATTAATTGAAATAATTTAAAAAATCCTTTTTCTGAAAACTAAAAGCCTCACTCATAGGGATGAAATTAAACGTGTTTTAAATTATTTAACAGGTGAAATCTGTATGATGTGGAGAGTAAATAAAGAGAGTAAAATAAAAGATTTGTAGGAACATAGTTCAGAAAAAAATGCTTGCTGATATGTTAAAAGAAAAAAGAACAATAGTATAGATAGACTAGTGTTTGCTGAGACACGTTGAAGGAAGTCATAAATTAAAAAAAGTTCACAGAAAATTATCAATTCGGAGATAGAAATGACAGACAAAATAATCGTCTGTACTCAATTTTGTAGTTTCACTCGTACGACTCCACCGTACAAACTTCGGCAAAAATTAGTACGTTATAAATAAATTCGTTGACAATGTTTTCTTATGACATTGGATGAACTGAAATATAATAACACCGTCCAGCCTTCACACTATTGTAAGTAGACAAATATTTTTATTTAAATATTTTTCCACATAACGAAAAATTCATTAAATTTTTCCTTACATTGATCTCCTCAAGCATAAATAGTGGGTTCTAATCCCGAGTCAAAGCGCCCTTGAGGATGATAGTCTGCTCTCTAAACAGCGCTATATAAATTATTTTCTTATTAATTTTATAAGTCACCCTATATATGGATACAGTAGGTTTCTCAGTAATTTCAAATAAAGGAAAAAATGATGTTTCTTTTGTGCGTTGGATCTTTCCTGCAAATATAATTCCATATACAAGATCATAAGATTTGAATTGATATTAAGTTATTTTACGGCATTACCGCATCAACACGCGAATAACATAAACTTAGAATCCGTATGAATATTATGAGAAATAATATTTCTGATATCAAAACTTTCCTTCAGCAATTCTCTCCGTAGCGATAACAGTGGAATGAATGAAGGGTGAACATGCTGTGATATTTATTTGAATTGTTCAAAAATGTTTTATGACAAAAGGTTAACATATAAGAAATAATTTATGGAGAAATTCCATATAGATTATGATCAAATTCTTAAAATAGATTACATAAAAATACATTGATATAAGTTTGTCTTCCGACCCGGGGATAGCGGGTCCGATTCCCGTTGGAAATCAGATATAAAAAGATATTTCAGTTTGGATTTCCTTTAAGACCTCTTTAACAGATTGCTCTTCTTCTTCTTATTTTAGACCTTTTGGCCTGTTATGGTCCTGCATCATTTTTTGCCTCTTGTGACGTTGACTGCCAGCTGTCTTTCCATCTTTTGGGAGGTCGTCCTGGAGATCTGCTTGCTTGGGGGATACTGTCCATGGCCATTCTTACGGCTCTTGGTTCCGCCATTCTGGATACATATTCGTTCCAGAACCTTCTTCTCTGTCCTTCATATTTGACAATATTTTCAACTTCGCACATCCTTCGGATTTCTGTGTTTCGTACTCTATCACGAAGTGTTTCAGCAGCGATACTCCTGAGTACCTTCATTTCGCTGGATCGAAGGAGATTTTTGGTTCTGGCAGTGTCGGCTCTCGACTATATGCTGTATGCCATTATGGGGCGGACACAGGTCTTGTATATCCTCACTTTGCTTTCGTTGTTCATATACTTGTTTTTACAGATTGCTCAAAATCAATAAATCCGCCGGATTGTGTTGTATGGTATACAACGAATGTGTAATAAAATAATACGATGACCTCAGCATTTTTCTCCGCACTATAACATTTTGCAAGATTGCTTAGCGAGAGCACTTTTTGCTAAGATCTGAGCCCGATTTCAAGATAGCAAAGATACATTGGTCAAATACTCCAACATTCAACGCCTTTGAAACACTACTGAGAAATGTCGAACTATGTTTACCGCAAACTACACAGAAGATATTTATTCTCCTTTCTATTTCGACAGATTAGTTATCTCTGCTAACTGTTATTTTGTGGCCGAGATAAATATAACATATTATTATGTGAAAGAATATGCCATTAAAAAAATTGTGAGTTAAAATATAATAATAAAAAATAAACTCAATGACATTGTTAAGTAAGCAAGTCAGATCAGAAATGTTAATTCAGAAATGAAGAAAATAATGAATGAGGAACTTTTAGAGGTCAAAACATAGGCATGTGAGTATGTACGAGCGATGCGAATGTTGAGTGTGTGATAACAAGTTGTTGAACATGATTTTGATGTAGTTGGAATTATGCATGTCATAGCTTGGGATTTAAGTATGAGTAATTTCAAATGGATTGTATAAGTATTTGGGATAAATATATGAAATTTACGGTTAACGGATGTGATCACTTCATTACAGGCATTGCCTAGTGAAGTGGTTCTATATATCAACAAAATGTGTTTTTTTTTTCATTGTAACGTACTTGTAATCTACGGTTAATAATAATAAAATGACAATGTATACGAGTATATCGCCGTTTAAAGAGAAAATTAATCAAAGGCGCTCTAACTCGGGAACCAAACCTACTCTAACAGATTAAATATATTACAAAAAATAAAATAAAAGTGGGAAAAGGAAAATGATGGCTGTGGACTTTAAATGGGTACTTCCCCGTATCCGAATTTGTTTAGAAAAATATGCAGATGCCCCCGAGGTTCTTCCCCTTCCATTAAAACGATGTAAATTTTAAATGTCGAATAGTGGATAATACTACCAAAATTCTTATCCATACACATACAAACCATCACGCTGTTTGCCCGTCGAGACCGGCAGAAAGGAAATGGCGACAGACTTTTCTACCGCAACACCAATCTTTTGCGTTTCTTTACATCCATCCTACAACTTCTACAATTTATCTGACTTTGCATTTCTTTCATTCAAAATATGATACAATTTATCAAATCCTTTCCTTGGTCCACTTTTACTATACCTTCCATTAGCATTTACACTGTATGTTATATTTGTTTTGTTAGTCTTACTTCATTTATTCGTTTTACATATCCAGACCATCTCTGAACTCATATTAAGTTTACTTAATACAGCAGTCTTAATTTCGTATTCATCCCTGATAACGTCTCCGTATTCTGTTGCACAATTTCATCCATGATTTTTTCTAAGTGCAAGCATTTAGACAGAAATATAGATCTTTACATATATCGTAAGTTTAAATTCCACACACTGTACTAAAGATGATTAAAAAGATCGTTAACAAGACGAAGTACATAGTTGTACAGCACCAGTGCAGGCAATTGGATTGAATAGATGCCATCCTTGATTTTTATGATAGGATCGTGACCGAACCCGGATAGCGACGGCACGAAGTAGCTGGATGCGTGCGTGTTCTCACTACACTATAAAGCTACACGGCTCATTGGTCTACTAGGAGCGTCGCAACCTATATGACAAATTGATCTAATGACAAGACAAATGTTTTAATTGGGTCAACCTAGAAACGAAAGGCCGTGTGGAGTTTTTCACATTTTAGTGCACTTATTCGGGGTATTATGATCGATCTTTTGCCGTTGCTGGTCGTGTGACCTGGAATGGTATGGGTGGCATGCACAGCTTTATGAAGCGATTAAGAAAACCTTGTTTGTCAAACACTACAGTACACCTAAAGCCGAATGTGTAAGTATCACCTATCGGAAGATCATCAAAGGTTTATTTGTAGTTCGTCTTCCCCCGGTACGATTCCTATTTTTTTTTTAATAAAATATTTTTATCTGATCTGCAGATGCAGGAAAGTACCTTACCTGCTGACCGCAGCCACTGCCTTTCTATCACTACACTCAACTTACATATATTTATTTTGTAATTATAGTGGGTTCGAATCTCGAGTAAGAGTGCCCTTGAGCATTAATCAGCGCTATACAAGTTGCCCTTATATTATTATTTAATTTTTTCTCTTATATATTCTCAATTATTATGAAGAATGTCGGTGCTTTGGAGTCGTACAACCTATTTGACATACTATAAAAGTAAACGATTCCACTGGTATAACAGACAGGAAAGAATTTTTTTTAGACATGGCAAGATAGGGTTATAAGTTCGAATAATACTGTGGAGATGCGTGCACTGAGAAAAAAATGAGTGCCAATGTATAAAAGAAGGCGGAATGAAGACCATTATTCGTTATGTATCAACATTTAAATAGGTTTTTATATTTTCCTACAAGCAATAGTAGTTCTAGAGCTCGACAAGAATTAGTAGAAGATGTTAAATATAAATATAAATGAAGATCTTTTGTATTCAGTATTTTTGTACCTTTGCGTATTCCCAAAATTAATTAACATATACAACAGAACCAATACATTTAACATCAGTAGCCAAGTTGATAGACGCATGTGTTCGAATCCGGGGAAAGCAGATTCGGTTCCAGTTGGTACCCGGTAGTTTTTATTTAAGGTTTTTTAATGTCTTTCTGGTTGGTTGGAAGAGATACCCACATAACAAAAAGTATACCCATGTTAAACTGTATAAGACGAAAGTGTAATACAATTGAAAAAATCTGTGATATTAAAACTAGTGGCTATAAGGACATAGTGAAAGTGCGAGTATTTTTATGTTCTGTTTGCATTTCTATTCCGGTTCCGCGGCTACAAACTATGTCGGACGAGTCGCTCTAAATATAAACAGCGGGCGGCTATACTTAGCCAATTTATCGCCGTGATAATTCAGCGCCAACAATGCAGGTTGCCGACAAATTGGGGACATTTCCTATAACAATCGGATTCTGGCCGATGCAATATGTCGATTGTTTCGTTAACACTGCCGAATAAGGCCAATAAAAACATAATGCGACAGGGACTGGCCGTGATCAACTATTGTGTGTTATTTAGATTAAGAAATTTTGCTAACCTGTTACCGATTGAATGTGACACCGTAATTTGCTGACCTATCTATTAACCAATTGAAGGTGCCACCAAATTTTCCTGACTTTATTACCAATCGAAGGTGCCACCAAATTTTCGTGACCTATTACTAATTGAAGGTGTCATCAGATTTTGTTGCTTTGTTACTAATTGATGGTGTAACCAAAGAATGTTGACTTGTTACCAATTGAAAGTTTCATCAGACGTTGCTGACTTGTTTCAAATTAAAGGTGTTGTCATATTTTGCTGACTTGTTACTGTCATGCATAATCTCTTACTACATACGAGTAAGCTTTTCATTCTTTCTTTCTTCAGCCATGTCACGTTTTACTATCTCCTTCTTCCTAGTGTCATGTCAGGTCCCCCTAATGTTGACTATTTTTGTCCCCGGTAGCCCGAAAAAGATACCCAACGCTCTTTATACCAGTCTAATCACGTATATTGCGGAACCAGGAGATTTGCCTCCTGCCAACACCTCTTGGATCCTCTATTTTGCCATGGATGATCAGGTACAGTAATTTGTACTTTGCTCCTCTAAGTACATTACCCAAATAGGACACCTTTCGGATTTTAATATTAGTCAGCAACTCTCTATCAACGTTTTACTATAATATAGTACGCAAACACGCATACCTCGCTTGATACGGTGTATATTATACATATTCCCAAAATTCTTACACATATATTTCTTGCATACATTATTTTTTTTACAAATCTTTTATCGTTAATTAATTTTGTGGCCGAAAGTACAGTCCCGGTGGTAATTAATACACATCGGGCTTAAAAAAGAGACTGTCGGCCATAATCGGCTAACTTCGGCTTTGTAAAGCGTCGTCTGTGACATTCATACACGTGTTCCTTCGCGATGTGTCAGTCGTTGTCAAGCATTCTAGGGAAAGAGACGACGCTCTACAAAGCCGAAGTTAGCCGACAGTCTCTTTCTTAAGCCCAATGTGTATTACTTACCGCCGGGTACTGTAATTATTTGTTAAATGTGAAGACAAAATTATTTTATTTTACAGAATAAATTAATCAAAGGTTTGATTCAACCAGAAAAGGTTAACTAAAACAAATAAAATGATGATTTATTAATATCGCCTTCTGGCTGATTATAATCAGAACTATTAACATAACTAATTATAAACGGACTATAATTACTATTAAAGTACGTTTTATCTAATTCTGGGAATCCAGCATCAGGTTTCATAATACGCAATGAAAAATAAAATGCCGTCTAATTGCCTTGGTGTAATCGTTAATCAAATATTTTGATCGAGTCAGCCTGACTCGAGTACTAACATATAGGGTCTTTCAAATTGAGCGTTTTTTAAATTCTTAGATAAAACACAGGTGGCGTCGCGAACTTGTCTGGATCTTGTGACAATTAAGAAGTGTAATGTATGGCATTTATAAAAATGGAGTCGTATATTATATAACAACGCGTTCAAATTGAGAATTATTGTATCTATTGTAATCTCCGGAAACGGTGATGTTAATTGGCAACGAAGATCATGTGATCTGACACCGTTGGACTATTTTCTCTGGGGTTACGTGAAAATCCAGGTCTATATGAATGACCCCCAATCAATTCCTGAGCTGAAGGACGAAATTATTCGCGTTGTTGGTGAGTTAGAACCGCAATTATGCCAAAATGTCATCGAAATTTTTGACAAAAGAGTGGACATCTGTGGAGCTGCAAGAGGTGGACATTTGGCGGATATTGTTTATTGTGTTTAAATGGCATACATTATAATTCAATGACCAATTAAAAGGTTTTTGAAATCAAAGCCAATTGTGTGTTTTATTCAAGAATAAAAAAAAATATTAAAAAAAAACCGCTCAATTTGAAAGACCCTATCTATATATACTATTGAAGGTGTGATTTCATAATTAATTTGAAAGTAATCTATGATATGGGTTGTTGGTATTTTATTCTCATCACTCCTACAGATTAAGAACACTGGATAGTACTTAAAATAATTATAAAATTTCTTATTTATTGTAACTTAATTTTATTCAGGAATTTAAAAGTACAATAAAATTCAACGTAAAGTCTAAAATTTCCCATACTTCTCTATGTATCTGAGACTCGGGTTCCATATAGAAGGCACATTCGAAATCTTGAAATATTCTAACATCGTTTCCTTCGGGTCCATTGGAGTGATCATGTCAGCAATGTCTCCAACTGTAAACTTGTAGATGCTATGGCTTTAGAAGCGAAATTGAGGAGGACCAGACATGTAATACGCATAGGTGATCATAGGATTTCAAAACGCGTCTTATACGAGGAAGTAATGAGCAAACGGAAGGGCAGAGAACGCGCTAGTCTGCGAGGGTCGCTGATTTTGTACAGGGAGCCTGAAGACTGGTAGCAGGTGGCTCAGGATCATGTAAAGTGGAGAGCCATCTGTACTCGAACTGATCTCGAGTCTCAACAGATAGACGTATGAGAAACAGTCAGCGTACTGCTAATATGCGTCAGCCAGGGGACTCACCAGGATCCACATGCTGTGACGTCTGCGGAAGGGAGAGTAAACTATTGGGTGTATAAGAATTTGAAAAAAAAACGGACACAACTTATGTTAACACCCAATACATAATCGACCAAGTTTCGTACCAAGCTTTCGAATCACAACATACTTCCTCCGCCTCCTCAATATCTATACATTTTCTCGTACTGATCCTTGTGTTAATCTTACTCCTTACTTTTATATTGTTTATAGGGTAAGGCATTAACATTTTGGAGGTTTAAAGATATTGTAATTTATTTTATCAAACACTGTTTATTCCACTTTTTTGTAACTGTATAACCCTACCGGTTTCAAGGCTTTACCCTCATCTTCAGGGGAGTCTTGTTTGTGCTCCTCTGAAGATGAGGTGAAAGCCTTGAAACCGGTAGGGTTATACGGTTACAAAATAGTGGAATAAACAGTGTTTGATAAAATAAATTACAATCTCCTTACCTTGCCTTCTTTCATAATTTCAATCACTTGGTTCCACAATACTTTTCTACACCGCGCTCTTCCACGACTACCACTTACGCATGCATTATAAATTCATTTTGTCAGTCTTTCGCCACTCATTCATTCAACATGTCCAAACTACCTCAAAGTGCTATTTTCTATAGTACTTATTAAATCACTTTTTAGCTCACATTCATTATTAATAATCACACATTTTATTCCGTTACACATACACACGCCACATATTGTTCTAAGAGTTTTATATGTTTGTCTCCAAACGTCTACAAATCGAAAAAAGTCAAATCCAAACATATATCTAGAATATACCTCAATTCTTACTTTTTGAAGCTTACAGCTATGTATTATATTCACATACATATAAACCATCACGCCTTCTTCCTGTCGGGGTAGGCAGATAGGACAAAGAGCCAAACTTTCCTATCTCGACATACATCCTTAGCCTATTTTACATCCATACAACTTCTACGATTTCTCTGACTTTTTAGGCATCCTTTCACAATAGCATTTACTTAATCCAACCATACTTTCTTTGGTCTTCCTCTCACAAGCCTTCCACTCACGTTTGCACGGTATATTTGTTTCATAAGTATTTCTTTTTTCATTCATTCCACATGCCCAAACCAACCCAGCGTACTATTATTTATCATCTTACTCAACACATCAGCCTTAAGTTTACATTCATCCCTAATCACTTCTTTCCGTATTCTGTCATACTATGTATTTGCCACACTATGTTTTTGTCAAAGCACGCATATCCACAGCATTTATTCAGCTCCTCTCAATATTTTTCCAAGTCCACGTTTCACATATTTACTAACATAATCGAATATTTGATTTCTCCTCTCTCGTGTCACGTATCCCGACCACCCAAAATGGTCCTGTATCAGAGAGGCGCACCGTAGCTGAACGGTCCCGGCATGGGTCGGGTCCCGTTGTAAGTACACGCTGAAGATGGAATGCACAGCGCATACCGAAACGTATCCACTACTCACGATGCCGACGGAAACAGCCATGCCGTACTGACGGCTGTATTATGCAGGGCTGAGAAAAGAGTTTAAAATAGCAAAAAAAAAAACAGTATCAAGAAACAGTATAAAAACGATTATATTTATCATACGTCCCGTATGCAATATTAGGTGTTGAAATAGCAAGGTTTAAAAATTATTATTGAATTATGTCATAGCAGGACTTCTATTTTAAAATATTATTTGATAGCTATCACTTTGTCATATGACAAGGTATAAAATAACAAAATCAAATTCTTACATATTAGCGGCAACGGAAATAAATTGGACAGATTAGAGGCCCTAGAAATTTCTAAGTCAGTATACCGATCGGAGCATCTGTTGAACAGTTATTTCCCCAAAATCTCCCCGCTCTTGGCCGAAATTATCCCTAGCCTTCCTCACCCCCCCCGCCGCCAACCTTTGAAGTGTCTATATCGGTACCAGTTCGAACAGCATTTAGTCTTGTTTGCGCTCCCCTGAAGATGAGGTGAAAGCCTTGAAACCGGTAGGGTTATACCGTCACAAAAAAGTGGAATAAACATTGTTTGTTAAAAATAAATTACAAATAATATAGTTATTAAGGAGAGATAAGTAAAATCTAAATATTACAACGAGAAAGCAATTTATGGGAGAAAATTTTCAATTTCTCACATTTATTACATTAACACTCAATTATTAGATTCACGCTTATTCTGTTCTATTTAAATAAATTCATTTTTCTGTCAATAAAATAACATATATACTCTGTTATGGGTTTAGTTCCATTCAAATTTTATATCTAAAGATATCAAGTTACGTTCCGGAAATGGATTCAACTCGTTATCGTTCTATTTTTCAAAGAATTACAGACTTATTATTGTTAATCTATGTTACATGACACGACGGCTGCAAAAATAGTTGCAGATAGATGCATGCTAAAATAATGAGACGGTCGCGTCAATCACAACGAACGAGAAATACTCTAGAGAATCAGCAATGCGAAAACACCGTGAAGCAGTACACATACTAACACAGCATCATATTGAAAATAAAAAAAATGTTTACTTCTGTCATTATTGCCGGGTTATATTATTGAAAGTGTGAAAATTAAATATATTTACTATGAAAATGAAACGACCCTTTTAAGTTAACACTCTGTGCACACAATTTCGAGCATACAAATAAAAAATGCAAATATCGTTTTTTACTGTTTTATACTTCCTTTGTACGAACTATAACTTGGCGTGTTAATTACCTCTTATTGGCGGGTTAAGTAACAATCTCTTTCAACCAACCAGAAAAATATTAAAGAGGTAGAAGTACCGATAAGATAGGAAAACTATTGTAAATAAATCAGACTGCAGTTCGAATTGAAGTCGTAAATTCCGAGTTGGAAGACATGTGTCATACCAACTATGTCACGAATAATATGTGAAAAGATCCCCAAAACTGTTTTGCAGTGGATATATGAAAAGATTCCAATACTTTTTAGGCATTCATATTACGCGAAATTCTATGAAATATGTACTTTTTTTTCATTAGACTAAATGCTCAACATCTTGAGAAGTGGTTCACATTACCAGTACCTGTGTTTTCATTAGACTAAATGTTCAACATCTTGAGAAGTGGTTCACATTACCAGTACCTGTGTTTTCATTAGACTAAATGTTCAACATCTTGAGAAGTGGTTCACATTACCAGTATCTGTGTTTTCATTAGACTAAATGTTCAACATCTTGAGAAGTGGTTCACATTACCAGTACCTGTGTTTCAAAAGAACATGACATTAAAAAAAATGTTTGAACACTAGAAGTTTTTCAATACTGTGAACCCAACTTTATATAATCACTATCGTGACCTAAAGACGTCTGTCTTCCAACCTAAAAATCGGGTGAAAAAGAGCACGCTGAGGTGGTTTGGACAAGTTGAACGGATGTGTGACCAAAGAATGCCTAAACAATCTAAAATCTAAGCATGAGTAGGATTGGTAATAAAGGAGGACCAGAGAAAGTATTGCTAAACCAAGTGAATGGCATTATAAAAGGGTAAGAAATAAGATAAAAAGAAGGAACTGTATAAGAAGTTGTATGGATGTAGAGGAGGCGAAGGAACTATGTTTGGTGCTCTGACTTATAAAATTGCATGATGGGATGCATGCACGTATGTGCTCTTGACCGTTGGATTTCGGAAAAAGTTACTTTAAATTCCAAATAAAATCTTAATACAAAATTATGTTCAACCCTGCTAGGGCCGGGAAACACAAAGTGTGAGAAAGACATCGGTTTCGTCGTATCATATACTCAGACATAACACACAGTGTCATCAAAACAAATGGGTCTATTATCCATTATTAACATGTAGCACACCACTTCTCCGCATGACACTTCTGTGTGGAGCTTATCCAAAACTCGACTAGCAACACAATGCATGTTTAATAAGAAATGGGGATTTAGGAAGTAATAATAAAACGACAATTTATACAGCGCCGTTTAGGAAGGAAACTCTCCTTAACCTTTCCTTCCCTGTGTTGGGTATCTTCTACACGTTGCTTCTAATAACCATCAATATCTCTATAAATATAATAAATACAAGGTTAAGATTTTAGGTATTCCTCCATAATATATTAGCGCATTGATTTAAAAAATAATATTAATAATAATCAGAATTTATCGACTACATCGAAGTGTTTTGTAAAGATCGAAAACAAATTCGCATTTAAACGCTGCGAGTGCCTCGTCTTGACGATAGGTGAATAGTATGCGGGAAGCGCGACACTATATTCGCATCTCACTCTTGCATACTAGACTGAATCGCGAGGAGCTGAATTGTCTCAACGTCGCAAGCATAAGCGTAAGCGCCGGGGTATGCGACTGACGTTCCGCGCCACTAGTAGCTTCTAGGCTTGCAAATAGGTTAGACGTACGCCCGTTCCGTGAGCGTTTTTTAATGTTTTCAGATGGTTTTTAATGTTTTCAGCAAATAAATCTCAATTATTATAATTTTTAACTTCAATTATAATTAATTAAGGGGATTATCTATGAATGTTCTTATTTTTCCGATTTAAAATCGCTAATTTTTTATTGCGTACTCACTACCCAACACCGGAGCACGCGTATTATTTTTATCACCGTAAGGGAAAGGTTAAGGGCGCTTTAACTTGGTACTTGAATTAACTATCATTGACAAATGAGAAATATTACAAAATTTATATACATAAGTTGGGTGTAAGGATATGAAAATAGTGTTTAATGATTTCGTTGCATAATATATCACATTCGTTGTATACAATAAAGTCTGACAGGTTTATTGCCATGTGGCAATCTCTCCCAACCAACTAGAAAAGTGTTAAAAAACAAACCTAAATTAACATCAGAATGGAGCCCCTTTTTTAATAATTCTGGGCACCAAGAGGAATCTAACCCGCAACTCCCACGGGTTGGAAGACAGACAATTTAATTACTGCTGGGCCATGGAGGTAATCAATTAATCTAAATCATAATTATGTACAATGAATGTGATCTCAATATTACAAGTTCAATTCAAATCTTTTTGTTCATCATTCTATAGTTCGGAAATTCTAGGATGAGTCCTGTGACATCTCACAAATTTGCCCCAATACAACCTTGTAACGATGTTCAGTAACTTTAATTATTTTATCAACTTTAATATAAGCCTCAATTCTAATAAATAGCAAGTTATTTAGGTAAATACATTACATAAGGTTGTATTGGGGCAAATTTGTGAGCTGTCATAGAACTCATCCTAGAATTTCCGAACTATAATTATCCTCCATTTTATTGTCATTTTTCAAACTCTGGAGACATTTTTCATATACTTTATTTTACTATTTGTTTTAAATGCATTAAATATGTTTTCCTTTTAATATTATTGAATATAACGATGTTACCGTTTCCCCCGGCAATGGTCACGAAACTGCATAACTATTTGTTGAAAAAGATTTGTATACTTAGCAAAAAGTGTCGAAATAAAATACAACATAGTGCAATCCAATGAAAAAGATTTGTATACTTAGCAAAAAGTGTTGAAATAAAATACAACATAGTGCAATCCAATGAAAAAGATTTGTGTACTTAGCTAAAATGTCGAAATAAAATACAACATAGTGCAATCCAATGAAAAAGATTTGAATACTTAGCAAAAAGTGTCGAAATAAAATAAAACATAGTGCAATCCAATGAAAAAGATTTGTATACTTAGCAAAAAGTGTCGAAATAAAATACAACATAGTGCAATCCAATGAAACACATGTCGCGGTGATAAATTATTTTCAGTGGGATATTTGAAGTATTTTTTATTTAATATTTGATATCAAGTTTCACAAAGTTAAAGCCGAAACTTTGGAGAAAATAGCGTGTATTTGAGTTCTAAATAATCTCTCAGAAGAACATTTGTATTACTATAAATATTTCAAAGAATTCTACTGATATTCAACATCTAAGTTTATAACACGAATGCAAAAAAGAAAACCCGAAAACCGAAATTGAATAACATAGTCGTAAAAATATTTCAACGAATTATTACGAATTTGAATATTTTTTCATACACAACCGTAATAACTACGACGGATTTTGGTTTAATTTTCACAAATGTAATTTTTATTGTTTATGAAATATTGTTTCAAATTAGACCTGAAAATGTGTTTCTCAGTCGTAAATTTATGTCATATGCTGTTTTTAATATTCGATTATGTTTAAATTATTTGTTTTTTTTTTTTTATTTTTTCATGATTCTGTTTCAAGAATTGAATAATTTATGTAAATGTGATTCTTCATATAGCTTTTCTGTTGGTGTGTCCCATTATTTAAAATGATTTTTTTTCCTTTGTGTAATTAATTCTTAAGAATTTTAAAGAAATATAATAGAAAAAATAATATTAATAAATGGTTTATTGAATAAAAAACTAACATGATTGTTCCTTTAAATGTCACAATAAAATATGTTTAACTTAACTACCGCATACCTTTAGGTCGTTTTAATAAACAAGTTCAAAATGTACATGATTCGTAAAAAAACACTAACTTATATATACTGTTACTGGCGAGGTACGTTGCGTGTACTAGAGAAAATGTCTTTGAAAGAACTGCAAATCGAGCAGCGTTTGTCTACAATTATAAAACAGCGAATCACAGGTGCCTCGGTCATATCATGCGAGGAAGATATAATGAAGAAACTGGTGATCCAATAGAAAATAGGATGGCCCCCATCACGAGGCCGATCACCAACGTCATGGATAGACCTGGTGAAGAATACTACAACAACAGCTCATTCTAAGAGCGTAGTAGAAATGCTACTGATCGTGAAAAATGAAAGCGAATCATATTTTTTGCAGTGTGGTAAATTCGCTCGCAAGATCAAGATCAATGATCACGACTGATCTGTAAAGAGCATGAAAAATAGAACAAAAATTATCAGCACATCAAATAGACAAGAATACTTATCTGTTAGTTTAAATATCACAACACACAAAGTTAAACTTAACCAAGAAAAATATTCAGATAAAACGTCGTTAAAGACGTATATTATATTTCATAAGTACATAAAATTTATATATATTATACAATATTTTAATGAACTTCCAAATGTCAGAAATAAATTAATGTGATTATTTAGTTATTTATAAATTATTATAAGACCTTCCGATAAAATACAACAAAATAAATAAAATCAGGGTAATCGATACGAAATAACCATTTAAGAATATTTGACGTGGGTTGAAATAAAATATTTTCCTTAGCCTAAACTAGCGCCCGCCCACATACCTGACAGAGTTAGATTTTTAAGGTGTCAGTTAAAATTAATTGGGATATAATTTGACTTTTGATGTGATGTAATGAGAATTGAGGATGATCACATAAAATGGATAATGGTAAATATGGAAATGGGGGGGCCACTTTCTAAATGCGTGTCAATGATGAAAAGCAATCCCCGTGAAGATTCTAAGTGTGGAGCACTCGATAATCTGTGAGCTTTAGCTTACTCGATAATCTGCGAGGTTTAGCTTACTCGATAATCTGCGAGGTTTAGCTTACTCGATAATCTGTGAGCTAAAGACATGCTACATAAGGATTAGAAATTTGGATATGTCTGATATATTAATTATTTTAGATTTAGACAAAAAAAATTAACGCAAGAATTTGTAGTGTCTATCGTAATGAATATTTATTTATTTATTGACAAAATAAACGACACTTTTGTGGTCTGGACATATCATCGTCGTGGCTATTATAAAACAAAAGATAACATATCATTGTAATTTATTTTTATCAAACACTGTTTATTCCACTTTTTTGTGACGGTATAACCCTACCGGTTTCAAGGCTTTCACCTCATCTTCAGGGGAGCGCAAACAAGACCAAATGCTGTTCGAACTGGTACCGATATACACGGTTCAACCGTTGGGGGCTGAGGGAGGCATGGGACAATTTCGGCCAAGAGCGGAGAGATTTTTGGGGAATAACTGTTCAACAAATGTTCGGATCGGTGTACTGACTTAGAAATCTCTAATCTTTCCAATTTATTTCCGTTACTACTGATAACATATCAATATCTTTCAAAACAACTAACAATTCAGGAAACATATATTTTTCACATTATGATGCATGAAAATACCAATGTACAGTACAACACGGAAAGTGACAAAATACAATAAATTTAATTCAATCAACAATACAAAACTTCAGCAGGAAAAAATAAAAGCTCTCGAAAGGGTATGAAAAATACGAAATTATAAGGCAAATTACAGAACAAAAAATACTTAACATAAATTAGAACAACCAGTCTCTCATTGAAGATCTAAGATTGAGGAAATGCCAGAGAGGGATGCTCCTGAACTCAATAACATCAATATTAAAAATATCCCACAAAGAAGATATATAGTTACCCAATACGGACAGAGCTCTCAAACTTCTGAAATATATATATACTTATATGTGCTGACTGTGATAATTAATATATAGGAAAGACAGGAAGATCTTTTGAAAAGAGATTTCATGAACACAAATCCGCCTTAACAAATCCTCTAATTTATTCTGAAATGGCTAATCATTGTTACCGTGTGAAAACCATACTTTTTCTATAGATGGTGCCAAATTCTTACATATCAGCAGTAACGGAAATAAATTGGACAGATTAGAGAACCTAGAAATTTCTAAGTCAGTACATCGATCTGAACATCTGGTGAACAGTATATATCATATATTCCAAAAATTTCTCCGCTCTTGGCCGAAATCGTACCATGCCTCCCTCACCCCTCAGCCCCCAACCGTTGAAGCGTGTATGTCGATACCAGTTCGAACATAATTTAGCCTTGTTTGTGCTCCCCTGAAGATGAGGTAAAAGCCTTGAAACCGGTAGGGTTATACCGTTACAAAAAAGTGGAATAAACAGTGTTTGATAAAAATAAATTACAATAATATATATTCATTTATTCAGAAAGAATACGAAAGTTTGAAGAAACTGGTGATCGCGGGGACAGTTGAGGGTATCCTAAGAGATGGAAGGGTCAAATAAAGGAATTAAGAGAATCCTCTTGAAGTCCTGCATTTAGCATGGCCCAACATCAGAAGGAATAAAAGACAGGTGGTGCGCCGAGTTCGAGACGTAACAGCAGTGGACCATGACGCTTCGCATTGAGCACGCGATGAAAAAGATAAATTTATTCGTTACGAGACAATATCTAATCTGGCACAATATTGCACGATCCACAATGTTTGCTTTTAAATTCTGGAAACCCCACAAGTAATTAATTTTAAATAGTACGTATACAAGTAAAAAAGACAGACATTCAAAACAGGAAATAAAGTTTCCGGTTCGTCCTTTAACATTTTACACAGTGGGTAACGAAAATGTGGCAAAACCCCTCTCCACTTCCCCGGGTCGACAGAGTGCGGCGTTATCTGAATCCAGTGGCGAAACAGGCGTTTTTTAATTCATTAATGTTGTCGCGAGTTCCTGTTTGCGTCCGACTAGTAAGTAGCGATCTACGAGTATTATTGTAGATGAGAATTTTTGCAAAACATAACCGACATTAGTTAAACTGGGTTGAACAATGGTACTGTCGAAAGATACACATGCAGGGTTTGACTTATAATAATAGTCGAAGCTTTTTTACTGTGCGGTAAAAAATATCCCTTTATAAAAACGCTTTGGTTTTTTAATTTTTTTAAATCGCAGCTTATACGAGTACATGACGATCTCTGGAGCCTAGTTAATGAAATGGCTGCCTTCCAACCCGGGGCGTATGGGTTTGAATTCTGTAGGCCAATAGCTATTTTGGCTAACAATAGCTGAAGAGATTTCACCAGTTTAAGTGAGAACTGAACAGTATATTTATGTATTTAAACACTACAATGTACAATGTATTATTTGGCGGTTTTATTGCCAAAGGTCTACCAAAAGATAATAAATAAAAATGTTTTCAGTAGTGGGTAAAATATTTACGCTTATACAATGAAGGACGTGAGCTTTATACAATGGAGGTGCATGGCCGCGTGGTAACGCATTGAACTTGCGTGCGGAAGGTTGCCGGTTCGAACCCCGCGCTGTGCTACTCCCCTCGAATGACACAGGCATTTTTTCCGCCTAATTTTCGGGGTATAAGGATAGCTATAACTTCGGCAATAATGTAATTCTTTAAGAAAAACGTAAGTAAAACATGCCAATGTGCTCCGATCGTCTAATTTCAGGTGTGCCATCGGATCCAGTACACCGGTATGGCCGGTGAATTTTCTGGTGTACAACGGCTCACTCACTTAAAGAGGAGTAAAAAGAAGAAAGATACGAAAACTCCAAGGCACAGTTTCGCTTTCCAACATTGATGCAGGGATGGTGAAGCGATCCTCGACTACGAAACCCAGCAACAACAATACGAGTACCATGAAAATTAAATGATAAAATAATTAATTATGAGATGAAAAGAAGACATGACTTATTGGACGATATAAATATAACAATTTCGCCTGAGCTTAGGAGATTATGTATGTTTGGAAAAATTACGAGGGAACAAAAATACACGCTTTGCCACTAAAGGGAAATATAGTACTTTTTGAGTCACTGTTTTAAACACGCTAACGACGGAGCGAGTATATTATATTGGTGCCAAGTATACATACTTCGTGAACCTTGACGCTAGACAAGTATACTGCCCTCATAAGCAAAAACGCAGCTAATGGCAAAAGTTAAGTTTTGAGAAAACTGTACTTTTATGTTTTTCATTGCTGCTTAAAAATGTCGTGATTCATAAACAAAAAAAAAAACAGTAAAATGTGATTCATAAGCAAACACGCAGCAAACGCATAGGCACTTGCTGTTTTTTTTTCTTATAAATCACATTTTTCTGTTTTTTTGCTTAGAAAAACCTAGTATTTTGTAAAATTAAAAAAGACATTATGTCGATTTTTGTATTGAAATAAATGGTTTTCTGTATATTTTTTAATGGATTCAGAATTTGATATGGAATATTACCTCATAATTAGTTAAATTTCTGAGTTTTCCCCGTTAGCTACGTTTTTGCTTATGACGACCTCATGCGAAAAATCTTAGGAAAACTTGAAGTAAGAAATAAGCGCTTAAGGTGAAGTTTCTCACTAAAACGCGTAATAGAAAGTTTATTATACAAATCCTAGAACTGAGATATAAAAGTTCATTTTTACTACGCAGTCGAACATAACTTGGCCGCATTTGAATCACCAAATATGTCGGTGCGAATACGGTGGAAAGATATCCTTCCAATTAATTTTACTTCGCTCAAAAACCGCATTGCAAGTAAATATAAAAGAAAAAAGGTGGCAACATGCTAAACAACTACATAATTCTTAACGTTTTATAAATCTTGATATTGATGTAGTAATTCCATTGTTAAACTCCTCGTAAAGCGGTGTGACTGATAATAAATTATGACCGATTGTTCTTATCAAGTGATTTCCGAACAGGAAAAACATTACAGATATTTACATGTTTTATAAAAACATTACATACAGATATTTACATGTTTTATAAAAATTTCCGTGAAAAATGAGATACGCAAAAATGCAAAAATATTCCCAATTATTTACATGACGACCTCCGTGGCCTAGTTGATAAGACGTTTGTCTGCCATCCTAAAGATACCAGGTTCGATTCACATTGGAACCCAGATTTAAAAAGAAATCCATTTTAGTTTTCGCATAAGGCGTGTTTAATACGTTTTGTGGTTGGTAGGAAGAGATTACATGGCATTAAACACCATTAAGTTGTACATTTTACAATGAAAATGTTATATAGCACAATTTTACGTTGTCAAACTCGTTCGAGGAGTTGTGAGCTGTCCAGCATTACTACAAAAATTAGTGTTAAATGTTCCTAACAATTACACTAGACTGCGCCGGCAAGAACTGTTCTCGATAACATACGCAAGAACGGGTCTTCCAGCCGCTATGCCTGTTGGAAGGGCCTTAACTCTTCTGAACGGGACTGCTTCGGATATTGACATATTTCATATCACATTACCACAAGCAAAAGTAAATTTTCTTCTAAGATTGAGCGCGTTAGAAAGCACTCATCAACGTATTTAAGTGACTTTGAATATATGTGTATGTTTGCGTTTAGGTATACATGTATGCATATACATAATTTTTATTTTATATAGTTTTTTTTATGTTAAGAGTTCTTGTATTTTTCAATGTAATTGGGGGCTATGCCTGTTTTGAGAAAATAAATAAAATACATTATTTATTGTAATTTGTTTTATCAAACAATGTTTATTCCACTTTATGATATGTAACGATATAACCCTACCGGTTTCAAGGTTTTCACCTCATCATCAAGGGAGTACAAACAAGACTTGTCAGGGTAGCACACCACAAAGGTTTTTAAATCTCCACAACGTTAATGCCTTCATTATACAATAAATAATATATTAAATGCCAGTAAGGCAAAAAAGTATAGAAAGTGCAAACTTAAAGATAGAATGTTGTCTCTCAAAATATATTTCAACTAGTGCTGTATGTAAGAAGAGTTCTGTTTATGCTCCCCTGATGATTTCTACGTTTTTAAATTTGTATTTTTATGTAGGATAACTGAAATCTTTTTCCTAGCAATTTGTTGGGAAAACCCATTGACAAAACCCTACGCAACAGCGTCAAATAAAAAAAAACAAAAACTTCTAGGAGATTTTTTATAAACAAGTATTTATAAATAAATACTCGTAAATAAAATAGAAATGTTTCTATTTATGAATAATTACACATAAATTATAAAAAATATGTTTTTTTTAAAAGGCTAAAATTTCACCAAGAAATAAAATTGGAAGGTGTTTTAAGTATCAACATAAAAAAACAAGGAAATGTCACCGGTTTACTTTGACAATACAAAACAGTTCAATTTGCTATTGGAATTGGCAATTCACATAAATAAACAAGCGTCTGTCTGTAAAAGACAGATAAATTGCTAACATAAAATAATTATTAATATTCAAATCATAAATGACAAATACTGTCAAAGATGAAGCATAAATATAAAAAATAGGTAAATAAAAAACCGGTTAAATGTGATTTGGACGTGTATGCAAAAGGATCAAATCCACAATTGACCTGCCTTGAGTTATACTCGTATCACATAAGGAAACAATGTTGCGTTGTACGTACATACGAGTATGTGTACATACCATCAAGCAATTTTCCTGTCGGGGTAGGCAAAGATGATCGAGTGCCAGATTTTTTTCTTTCTCGACATACATTCACGGCCTCTTCTACGTTTATACACCATCTCATACAACTTCTACGATTTCTCTGACTTTCTACGTTTTCTTCATTCAACATATTATTCATTTGATCAACCATACTTTCCTCGGTTTCCTCTCAAACGCCTTATACTGACATTTACAAAGTGTATATGTTTGTTAGTCATTCTAAATTCATTTGTTCCAGATGACCAAACCATATTAAAGTGCTCGGCCTTATCTTATTCAACATATCAGACTTAAGTTTACATTCATCCCTCAAGACCTCATTTCGTATTCTGTCATACATTGTCACCCTATGTATTTCTTCTTAATGCACTCATTTCTATAGCATTTATTCTACTTCTATCAGTCTTTTTCCACGTCCACGGTTTACTTCCATACATCAAAATAGGCACCAAAATAGTGTTGTATAGGAATCTAAGTTTTTAAAGAGTTTTAACAAATAAATACAAAGTGGTAAGACTTTCATCCAGAATTTTCAGTTTCGATTCAGGATGGTATCCGAAAAAAATCCCAGTCTAATAAAAGAGTTCGACTGATAACAATACTCACACGCAAGGGACGAATGCGAGTGTTATTCCTTCTTCAGATGCGGTAGTATGACTAACACGCGCAATTACGAAAAACTATTTCCGTGCCTACTCCAATTGTTCTAACCTCGAAAGGTTCTATTAATGAGGCCGAAAACAACGTCGTCTCCAGAACTCGCTCTTCAACATATCTGAATCATCCAAATGAGTGTTTCGTACACACAGGATTGAAACATTATTATTAGATTTCAACTACAAACTATGTTCAGGGGGTTGATATTTTTATAAGCCTATTTGTAAATATAGTAAGACACTCGTAGCCACTTCACAATCTGACTGGATACCAATAATAACACGCACGCCTCGAGATGTTCGTTGGTATACAACTTCGCTCCTAATGTGTTGCCTCGGGGAGGGGTCGAGTAAATAAACAAACGTGCGGTAGCATAACACTACGTATTGAGAAGTCTCGAGGGAAAACAGCGAGATATGAACCAGTTCTAGACTGTCAATGAAAACTATTTCAACATAGTTTTAACTACGAGTATTATAGATTTTGTGTTGATTGTTGAAAATAAACGTTGGTCGCTAAAATCAAAGAAGTAAAGATAAACCACAATAGATGAGATAAGACAGTTTACTAAAATAAAACGTTCAATTATTGGTTTAAAAAATTCTTCAGATAAGATTTCAATTTCGGCATAAATTTATTGTTTCGTATTACACTTTTGTTGTATACAGTATAACCTGGCGGACTTATTGCCATGATGTGGCAATCTCTTCTAACCAACCAGACCATGAAAGAAAACAATACTGGAATTCTTTAAAAAAATGGTTTCCAATAACTAGACCACGCAGGTTGTTGGTGAATTTGAGAACTTAACAATGAAAAATAATATATCATCAAGCCATTTAATGGCAGTGAATCCGCCACCTTATACTGGCTGTCAGCGTTTCTTAACTCGATGACCGCGAAAGGTCTTTTGGGAGCCACGTAGGCAAGTTAATTTTTGTTTTTTTTTGTTAATAAAATAACAATTTTAAAAGTAAAAACCAGGGGGCCGCGAAAATATTTTAGGATACTGAGGGAGACGCGAATGGTAAAAGGTTGAGAATTATTTGCTGTATACAACGGAAGTTACTATGTATCAAAATACATTCATCTATAAAATAAGAGTTTTCAATAAATAATATAATATAAAAATAATAGAAAATAATAAAAAAATATGAAAGGTATTTTATTTTAAATGTGCGAGTTCAAAAAATGATAGTAATAAATTGAAGGAAAAGCATTTTTATCTGTCATATATTATTTGCCAGCATGCGGTAAAATTATTCAATCAACTGAAAATATACGAGTACATCGATCGCTTCAATTCATTAATACCGAACAAAAATATGCTGAAAAAAAAAACAGCAATGAAATCTCTCGAAGAAAAGAATATCCATCTCCTCGAAATCGAGATTAAAAACTTTAGCAAGAGCGTAAGTAACTCCGGATCGACGAAGTGGTTTGGGAACTCTAAACGAGACAATCAAAAGAGAGAAAGGCTCTCTTTTCGGGGTCTGCGATTAGGGTTCCCGACCATCACGGATTTCAAAACGATTTACCAGAATCTTAAAATGATACTTGACTAGATGCGTTTGAAATTCACGAGTCTTCTAAATTGTGTACAATGTAAAAAAACCGGGTTCCTTAGATAATTTCATGTGGCAATCTCTTCAAACCAACCTTAAATGCATAATTTATTTAAAACTATTAGTTTCGCCTAAGGTGTCATGCTAACGTAATAAGAAAAAAACTACAGTTGGCATTAGTATTTTTTCTTTTGTGTTTTATAATGCTTTATGGGTGGTTTTACGTGGATTCAT
Source organism: Odontocerum albicorne (assembly GCA_949825065.1). Classification (NCBI taxonomy): domain Eukaryota; kingdom Metazoa; phylum Arthropoda; class Insecta; order Trichoptera; family Odontoceridae; genus Odontocerum; species Odontocerum albicorne. Next base: position 37,023,741 of record OX463852.1, on the reverse strand, counting down.
TTTGGTTTTATTTTTAAGAAATCCTAATTTGTTTTTTTTTAATATTAATATTTTTTTAATGTTATTAATAAATAAACACGAACCTTCGAAAATATTGAAAGAATTTCCAACAAAACCCGAACAATTGTCTGGTTTTTGGATCCTCAACACATATTTATTTAACACTTCCATCCAAAAACATTTGGCGAATTTATTGCTTTGAAGTAAGGTTTCCCAATCAACCAGCTGTTATTTCATAATAATTATTAGTATCCATGACTTGTTTCTTTAACATAGTGTATTAAAACAACATTTGTAAAAAAAACTCAACAATAATTAAAAGGCAACTCTCGACGAAACTAGGTAGAAGGAGGGACAATGTATGACAGTTAAGAAAGAGATATATATTGTTTCTTTAGTTTATTCTTAAATATCGATGCTGTAGCACATCTGATTGTGCTAGAAAGATCTTCCATAGTCGAGATCTTCCGAATTAACTGCTAAGATCTGAGAAAGATCTTCCGAATTAACTACAAAAGATAAAGTGATGCGTTGATATACAAAGGATTCTGCTGTCGTCAGATCGAAGAGACAAGCCAAAGTTAGAAAGAAAATGAAAGATTTAACGCAGATACTGAAGAAGTTTGGATTGTTCAATACCCCAAAGATAGTTGACAGAACGTCGAGATGTCCTCGCTGTCTTATTTTAAGCCATCGGAGTCTGGCACGATATTCGGATAATTTTTTTATATAAAAAATGCAAGGAAAATCAGTCTTGCAATCTTTTTAAAATAAATTGGCATCCAACGGAATTCGAACCCGTAACCCCCCAGCTTGGAAAATATGGGTCTGGGAGGTCATTGTAACCGTTTATCGATAATTTCAATTGTTATTTTGAATTTTGTTGAGCATGAACTGTTAAAATTAATGATTATTACAAAGTTAAACGCACTCAGAAAAAAAGCATAAAAAAACTTCGGTTTATCACTTTGCATTTTGTTGACAGATGTTGGCAAAATATGTCCAACATATTTGATTTGTTAAATAATTAGTTACGTACTATTTACGAGATCTTACACTGAAAAGTGGACGCCCTTGAAGAGATCTTTTGATAATAAATGGTGCCAGAAAAATAAAATAATGGTAAACGTATAAAGTAAACAAACAGATAGAGGATGGTCTATACGATGAAAATGTTATCGTTAAAATAAAAAATAGTAATCAATTTGCATTATAAGGATTAACATTAATGTGTTTAAAAACAGCCATATATTCGAGCATTTGAAACTGGAAAGGGAAATGTGAAAAAAGGAAATATTTTTTTCAAGAAATTTCTCGTCAAATCGTGTCATGGTCACGTGCTAACGTCATAATCCGCCTTTTGACTAGATTTGTTGATGGTTGTAATAAACACATTTATTAGGAATAATGGACGACTTCCGTGGCCTAGATGATAAGACGCCTATCTTCTAATCTGGGGGTGGCGGGTTTGATTTTCGTTGATACTATTTTGTTTAAAACAGTTTCTAGTCAGATTTTCACTAACGACTTTTTTAACATCTCACTGATTGGTTGAATGAAATTGTCGCATTGCAATTAACTAGTTAGGTTGTAATTTATACAAATAAAGTGTAATACAATAAATACTACAATAAAAAAACTAATAGATAAAATTAACAAAACTAATTAGACACACATACACCATCACATAATTTCCCTGTTGAGATAGGCCAAAACGACAGAGAGTCACACTTTCCTATCAAGACAAACTTCGTTAGCCCCCTTCACATACTTACGTCTGTCTCGGTCTTTCTCTATCACGATTCATTCATCCTCATGTTTGCATTGTAGCTTTATGTAGTCAGTCTTTCGACACTCGTTCAACATGTCCAAACTACCTTAGCATGCCATTTTTTTAACATTCTTAACATATCGGTTTTTAGTTCACTGTTATTAAAAAATTGATATTCAAAAAATGATTTCAAATTAGTACAGTACAACTTGGCGGTTTTATCGCCATGTATCAATCTCTCTGAATCAACCTTAAATAAACCAGACAGGAATCTTTTACAAAAAAAAACAGGTTACAGCGAGAATTGATGCCGCAACCGCCGAGCTGGAACAAAGGCGTCTTACCAAGTTCGGCCACGGAGGTCATCACAGCTTACTGGTAAATCTCAAACTAGGTTTTCTTTGAATATTAAACATGTAAAATCAAAAATAAAATTAAAAATACCATCCCCTTCCAATAAAAAAATGTGATCTAGTACCTTAGTACGGAATCGTTGGGCAAAATGATTTTGCACCCCTAACAACGATACCGGATGGCGCTGTTTTCATTTATTAAAATAAAAATAACGGCGTAAGTCAAGCGTGAACTCTGCCGGACGAAACAATAAGCTCTCGAATAAAAGTTTTAATTGGTAGTACGAAAGCTCCCTAACGGATGTCGGGCTAAATGCTAATATTGTTTGGCAGAAGCTCCTTTCATTAATTATTATTGTATTATTCTTTTTATGTTTAATGAGAGACGATAATTTCATTCTCCTTTTCTATTGAGATGTTTTTAAATGCGGAAATTGACAAACTCTTATATTTTGAAGGAGTTTGTTGAAACGTAATTAATATTTTCTTAATAAGAAGATTATCTTTTTAATAAGATTCTCTTGAGTTTTGAATCATTATTATTTGATTATTGAATCATTTTATTAAACCGTTTCTTCACTCGGGTAATGTTATGATACCAAGTCGGATGTCGCGATATCGGCGCAATATTTTATATTGTAGTACAATTCCGTTGTTGCAATATTTTTCAACCGACCAGACATGTTAAAAAGGACTATTTAAAAAAATCTGAGTTCCAACGGATATCGAGCCCGCACCATCCTGGCTGAGAACAGATGTTATAAACAATCAACGGCAAGCGAAATGTTAGTTATCCGTAGCAATTGATTCATCTGGTATTTATGGCAGAATACAATGAAATGACAGATTATAGGAGGAATATGGTAATGCTGAAGTCGACTCTCACCTAACTTAAGCCGTCGTCGTTGCTGGGACTTGTATTCGAGGATCCCCTCGCCATTCCAATGTCAATTCGGTTGGAAAACGAAGCGGTGCCGTGGAGTTTTATTTCATTTTTTTTATTTCTTTAAGTAAAATCAGCCTTATAGGATAGGACCGTATAAGATATAGGACATTATAGGATCCGATTGCATACCGAGTGAGACGATCGTAGCTTGCTTTCCATCTATTTTTTTAAAGAATATATATGACCAAAGTCATATGTCAAAATCAATGCCAATACAAAGCGGATAAATAACTATCATTTGAGGGGAGTAGCACAGTGTGGGTTCGAAATATGCATAGACAAGGAATTCTCCGAGTTACACATATTATTGGATATTTTAAAATAAAACCCCAACTGCAAAGGGTGAATTATAATGCATTCAACATCGTCGAGAACAGGAGGGATGGAGACAGGTGGTGCGCCGAGTTCGAGACATAGCAGAGGCCAAGGACGCTCAGTATTGAACAAACGATGAAGAAAAATTATAAAAAAAATAATTATGTACATTTCATTCATACAATGTTACTATCGCGACTCCAGTTACACGTACCGTTAACGAATTCTTCAGCTGACAAACTATTGGCACACGTAAGAGTTAGCCTCACGAAAACCGAGAAAACACGTTCCTGGTTAGTTACAAGAGATTGCTATATAGCAATATACTCTCCATGTCATACTGTACATCAAAATAGCAATAAAGCTCTTGAATTTTAATATTTATTTTCCTCTTCAACGGTGTTATAACTCGGAATTCGAACCCGCTATTATTGACAAAATATATATATTATAAAGTTTTGATTGGGAAAAAATAATAGACTCGAAAAAGTATATTTTTTTACATGAAACACAAATCTTACGAAGCTTTTGCCTCTACATTCGAAAAAACATACAAATTGAAAAATTCAATATATTTAACAAAAATTAAACAAATCAAAGAAGATTAAAAACCACCAGAGCTCAGCCACAACAGTTAACGAAACATCGCGGTAAAGTGTAACCGGTTTCTGCTGGGACCGAACGTAATGCTTATTTCCTACCAATAATGGTCTTATTGCAAACGAGCCACGCCAACAAAACGCATGGACAATCTTCAACACGCTAAAACCTAAATACAATATATATTAGACACCTTTCTATAAATTAGTAAAGCTAGATGAAAATATATAGCAACTGGGATCAAAGCTAGGCAAACAAATCGTTATGGTAAATGCATCGATGTAAACACACACGAATAAATCTGTCACCAATATCGGGTTTGGTTTATTTGAATTCAGTTATCGCGTGCAAAATCAACCGAATATTGGCGGTGACACGTCATGAACGCATATTGCATCTTCATGAAATTCAAACCGTTATTACAAACCGCTCGGATATGTCGGTTGAATAACGTAGTGAAAGATGAATAAAAGAGTAGCAAATAAATTAAAGGTGTATAAATGAAAGGGACATTGCAAGAAGGGTAGAGGGCAGGGAACAAGGTAAACGGAGAACGTAATGCAATACACAACAACCGCGAAATATCGATAGTAGCAAAAATTATATAATAGTGTGTTGGTGCCCACCTTGACATATGGAAATATAACTTAGACTTGGCAGAAGAAGGAAAACAATATTAATGCTGTGGATAAGCGTGTGCAAAGAATTTTTTTAAGAAGTGTCAATGTAAGCCATCAAAAATGTATGCGTGGATAAAATTGATGTTTTGAGTAAGATGAAGAAAGGAACTTTAAGATGGTTTAGACATGTAGAGGGAATGAATTACGAAAAAAATGACTAAGCGAGTAAGTCAAAAATGCAAGGTGTGCGTGGAAGAGGTAGGCCGAGGAAAACGTGACTGGTTCAAATGGACCAAATTTTGCAGGAACGTCAAGTGAACGTCAAGCATGAATAAAAAAGATTGTGCATGACGTGGCTCACATCGTTAGTTGCAACACGTGGCTCACATTGTAAGAAATATCGTCTTTGGCGAGCTGACGAAAGGTAAAAAAAAGCATGATGAATAAATAGTACAAGAGATCTTTTAAATTTTTTTTATCCACTTTGCACGGATTTCTCCTGTTACACAAAGAGGGTATGCTTTTAGTGTTAGCTTATTCGTTAGGAATAATATCAGCCAGGATTCTTCTCATACTGCTAGTCGGTACCGAGGATATATCAACCGTGTCATTCAGTTGGTTCAATATCTCTATACCACGCGTGACTGAGTGTTTAGCCATGATATTCATCCTGTTAGTTGGTATGTAGAACAGAGGGTGATTCCTTGCACGGATATATTTATTGGGTACATATAAACTTAGTGCTTTTAGAATCGCGGGACAGTTAACGGAACCTTGGAAAACCTTTATTAAGAATATCGCAATGGATTCTTGCCTTCTTGTTTCGAGGCTTCTATAGTTACACACCGTGAGAAGTTCGGCATGGTGAGCATATTTTGGGTATAAGGACGTACTGCATGAAACCCTTAAAATATTAATGGTCAGCAAAACTGGAGCAAACAGCAACAGATAGAGCCAAATAGCGTAAAACTGTTTCTAGTCATCGGATACCCAATAGAGAAAAACGATGTAGACAAGCTGCAGGTACTAAAGCTCCATGCCCTATATGCAACAGGATATGCCTGTCACTAATTAGCTTACATAGTCATCTCCGGTGGCACCAATGTTCCCCCTCGTTGAGTTGAGCCTTATATTATACTGGTCACGGGTAGTGGCCATTCGTTAGCCTAATTGGTAAGACGCCTATTTTCCAATGCGCAGGTTGTGGGTTCGATTCCCATTCGTACAGGATTAAAAAAAAAGGTTCCTGTCTGGTTTTCACTAGGGTTTAGAGATCATCGACAGTGTTGAAAATATAAACAAAATAATATTATTTAGTACCGAAATTGGCCATAATATACCAAATTCAGAAGATTAAAGATAAGGGGTCAAAATCATCAAACCGTTTTACAACTTTTATACAATTTTGTTACTGTTTTATAGACTATAATGATGGAATAATACGCAATACTAATAATTATTCAGTAGGGAAAGATCCAGAACGCGTAGATTATATCAAGATTTACGATATGTTTTGGGATAATAATTAAGCTTTATTGAATGCCTTCAACTTTAGCTAGGTAACTATTGTCTGGAATAAATTAACCTTTTATTTGACTAGGATCAATTGTTGAGAAATTGTTTTATCGGTGCTACGGGATATTTTAAAGGTGGGACATCTATGGGGAATCAACTATATTATATATGAGGGAAATAATGTATTAGTTTAGTTCACTTCAATCCTACCACAACCTACGTCGATATGGGGAACAAAATGAGGTGCACCGTCGAGCGATAACGCACTGGACTTCTGTGCAAAAATTCGGCGGTTCGAACCTTGGGTTGTGTTTTATACACATATGTTAAGTAAACCAAAACGGTGTGATTTGTCGAAGGAGACAGAGAGGATAAATCACCAGACTTTGGCTACTCTACGTCAATACACTTTCTCATACTACTCGTACAATCGACTTTAAATTTTTCTTGCTTCAATTTATCATTAACTTGATCCAACCATACTCAACTTGGTCTTCCTCTACCACTTTTTCAACTCATATTGATTGTGTATATTTGGTTTGTTAGTCTTTCTTCATTCATTCCACTTGAACCTACTTAACATTCAACTTTAGTTCACATTCATCCCTTATCTATTCATTGTGTCATACATTGTCACCCCATGTATTCTTATCGGTGCAAGCATTTCTACTGAATTAATTTAGTTTTTTTTAGTATTTTTCCACGTCCACATTTCACTTCCATACACTAAAGTTGGTACTTTCATATTGTTGTGGACTATCGGTTTAGTCAATTTTGATTTTTAATGTTCAGTTCGAGAGGGGTATTCTTTCCCGCCTTGTAATACGGGAGAATAAGTATATATATTCGGCCAAAAATATTTTTTAAACAGTTACCAATCAACGCGATCTATATATTCAACAATTCAATACAGCTTCTTATATGTTATAAAAATAAATATGTCACTATTGAAATTGTTTTTTTTTTATCTTATAAAGCTATATACATGCTAAACCCAACTCAATCACAGCGCCAAGAGAAATAAATACTGAAATAGGAAATGTTGTGTAGCAACAGCATAATTTTAATATGGAAACATGATATACAAGGCATCTATATTTTTTGTTAATTTTCAATAAAAGTGCGCATTGAGAATTTCTCGAAAGAGTACGGATAATTAGATCATTCCTTAAAGCCTCCAAATTCAAGAGTAATCATTTCAAGTTTCATTAAAAATTCATAATATTTTTGAGTGACTAAAACTCGATAAAAAGACGGGATATTAGCAAAATAAAAACTCATTTATAGCCATAAAAGATAAAGACGAGTTTCATGGGAATAAGCCTCTTCGACAGGAAAAAGAAAAAAATATTAAATAATTATCCTAGTAAGAGATTACGAAAGAGGATAAAGGATTTCGGAGGTTTCCTTGGTGAGTGAAAAAAGAGCAACAGATGGCAAGTCGGAGAGAGGAGAAGAAATCCTCGGTTGGGAGACGAGTCCACCAAAAACTGCTACGGTGTACATAGATTTGTCGGTTTACTAAATGTTCAAACTACTCGTATGCGTGTGAATTTAATATACAGTTAATATGTAGTTATGAGGGAGGGCTAATATGATTGACGTATATTGTAAGGTTCTACCAAGCGAAAAAGGGATACGTCATATAAATTTATTTCAAGTTATAAGCTTCCTTTTATATATATATATATATATATATATATATATATATATATATATATATACATATCAACACACCATGTCCCTTGCGGGATAGGCAGAGATGACAAATCTCCACACTTTTCTCTACATCTAATCACACCTCATCCAGATTCATACATCTCGTTAAACACAATATTCTATTATTCATCATCTTTCAAAATCTGGTCAACTCGAATCAGCAACGTTTTTTAAGATTACCTATTTCATGCGCACCTTGCATTTCAGACTTGTATACTTGCTTAGTTATTATTTTGTGATTCATTATTTCTGGTCTTTTACTAACACTGCTTCACTAATATGCACTATATATTTATTTTATTAGTCTTTTTTCATTCATTCGTTCTACATGCCCAAACCATTTCCGAGTGCTCTTCTTCATCTTATTCAACACATTAGTCTAAACTTCACAATCATCCCTAATAACTTCATTACGTATTCTGTCGTGCATTGTCACCCTATGTATTCTTCTCAGAATACGGATTTATAGAAAAGAAAATCTCTAAAAAAATCGACATACAAAATAAGTCTGGGTACTTTTTAGTACAAATTCATTCTGATTGAAATTTTAGTTTGCTCTTAAAATGCTCGAAGCTCATTGGTCCCAGTCCAGTTACCCTTCATTCTGGTCTCGAGTAATGGCTATTTTAGAGGCTCGTGACCTCTTGGAATTCGTGTTGAATGGGAGCACAATCAATTCTACATGATTCGGTGAGGGTTCATCGGTATTGATATAAAAAAACAGTTCTATATATTTTCATTGCGGAAGCTTTTTCACTTTCTTAAAAAATATATTAACCGTGATAATTTTTACTATGAAACAGCAAATCAAAAATTGTTTATTTAGTGTACGGAAAAAATAAATTTAAATGGAAAAGTAAATATTATTTATTCAAAATGACACTTAATGTGAAGAATTAAACTTTTTTTCTTTTAACATTATTTCAATATTTAGTTAAACATCAGTAGAATTCAAACTTAATTCTGTATTTTGTTTTTGTTAGGAACATACGGGATTTCGAGCTTTTTCCTTCAGGCATGGGATGGTGAAATACATTTTTTACACGTTTTTGAAACTATTTGGGATGGTGAAATACATTTATCATACGTTTTTTAAACTAATTGGGATGGTGAAATACATTTCTTACACGTTTAAGAAACTAATTGGGATGGTGAAATACATTTCTCATACGTTTTTGAAACTATTTATTAGAATAACCAAAAAAAAACATGTTGTATTACAGAACCCCATTTTTCCGGCGAAACCCGAGGGTTCCACGGAACGCAAATTGTAAACCCCTCATTTAAACTTAATATTTAACCGAGAGGCAAATATTTTTTTAGCCTGGCGAATTTATTGCCATGTGGCAATCTCTTCCAACCAACCAGAAAGATGTTTTTATAGGCCCTAAGTGTTAACCAGACTGGAATCCTATTTAAAAAAATCTGGGTTCCAGCGGGGATCGAACCCGCAACCTCCGGATCGGCAGACAAGTGTCTAATCACCAAGTCACGGAGGTCGTATGGGTCTGATATAAAAAAGCACGTGAAATATTAGGAATAAAATAAACCCATCCAGATAAACTAGTTAAGAATAGAAAATCTTCAATATATTTAAATATGTATTTTTATTTAAGGAAAATACAGTATTCTGGGTTCATTCATTGTACTTGATTTTTATTTAATTTTCTTTTTAATAAAAAAAAACGTAAATCCTTGGATTCCTGGGAGAGAAAATAATTTCACAAATATTTTCTTAAATTGTAAAGCCTCTTTGTGGGGGCTCGATACAGACGTGGGCTACACAAGCTCTTTAGAATTAAATACGTTTAAAAAAATATTTGAATACGGTGAGATAAAAAATATACCGTCAAGAATGAAAAGACCACCGTTTTTGGAGGAGAATATTAATGATATTAGAGAAATGGTTTATCGTGTTTAACAAACTATCAATTAAATCAACTCAACACATAAAAGTCATACATATTTATAGAATAATAATAAAATGACAGTATGTATAGCGCCGTTAAGAGAGCAAACTCTCCTCAAGGGCGCTTCAACTCAAGATTTACTCTAACCCCCGAAAAAAAGGTTGTGAGGTATTATCTATATACTACACTTGCCTCCCATATAATATATCTTACACTAAGGTTGACGTTTCCACGCCACAGGACCAGCAAACTGTAGAAACTCTATCATAATACCCCACCCTAATAGATTCATTTCGAACGACCAATTTATTAGATAAAAAATAAATCGACCTCAAAGTTCTTCTTGTCTCTGAATGAACATCTCTCAGACACACATTCGAAAGATATAGTACAATTGAGGCATCCCATTAAGGGACTTGAATACAAAGATAGAAATCAGTCTGTTCGCGACATTTAACCCAGTGTACACTTTTTAGAAGTATTAATAATTTGAATTAACCACCTTTAAACTATATTAGAAAATCGAGACTATAAAATATATATATATATATATATATACTCGTAAATCACACTTTCGATATTTTATGTAGTTACTGACTTTTCTCTTACAAGTGCAGAAAATGTCATCATAACATAGAAAAAATGTCAAGGGCTTTTTATAAATAGCAGTCTAACTAAACCGGAACTTAATTTAAAAGTTCTTGAATAACATAACATATACGACATTAACCGCTAGTGTATTATTTGTGTACGCGCAATACGACAAAAAACAGTACATGTGAGGGGCTATTGCTTTAAGCATCAGAAATAATTGCCTTGACTGGTGTTAAAGCGTGACCGCGTAACGCCATAGTTGCATTCCATCAGCAACACTACCAATAGTCCTACTCCTAGCGTCCACGAGTGGCCTCTTAAGCCCCGCGAGCCCTGGGCAATGTGGTCACTGGCATATTACCATCAGTGCCATAGCAGATAGGAGAGGATGAATGTGCGAGTGTCCGGCGCCATAAAACCGGACCCCCCCGGCTAAGGGAGGGTGACCCCTACAGAAACACCTATCAGGGAAGGCAACGGGAAACCACCCTGATTATCATTCCCAGGATATCACTATGGAGAGAAGGCAAACGTCTTGGCTGCGAAATATAAGAGACTGGACCGGAATGAGACGTGTGGAGGAGCTGTTCCGGGTCGCGCAAGACAGAGAAGCCTTCGCCAGAGTGATTGCCAACGTCGGGGGGACCTGACAGGGCACATCAAGAAGAAGAAGAAGAAGGTGTTAAAAGCAACCGTTGTTGCATTTAACATAAAATGCAACGAGCGCTTCGTTTAACAAACCGATTCGCGGTTTTAATTCATTCTGATACACTCTCTGGTTGCAATTTGCGAAATAGCTTCGAACTGCGATATGATATACGCGAGCGGCCGGTTCACATTGCATGAATCATATCGGTTATTTGCATAAATATTATAATATCAAAAATAAAATATGTTTCAATTGTCCATGCAAGCGATATCTGTGCCTATGTTGATTGCGTGTTGAGCGCGCGGATTTATACGTTCAATTGCTTTCACGCCAACCCTGTGGATACTTATACGATACTCGTAGTAGCCCAGGGCGGGTGTTACTTTTAAATACATATTGTCTTATTTTATCGTATGTTTGATTTTTAATAATTTTTATATTTGCTAGTTGTAATGTGGTGGTTTTATCTAGCTCATAGTTCCCAAACTTTTTCACCCCTTAGACAACTTGGCGGTTTTTTTGTATTCCGTAGACCCCCTGCCTGCCTAATATTGAATTTTCCTAAACTTATTAACTTCAAATGTATTTTTGACAGCTGACACAGTGCTGTTCACCTTGATATGGTTTTTTGTAGAGTGGACAATTGTAAAAAAATAAAAACGTGTACACTTTTTATTCACACCTTTATTGAAAAGGCACAAAATTCAAGTAAATATTTGGCTTTGGAACGAAACAAATCAAAACCTAGTAAAATTGTTACATAAAATGAATACACAAATAATACTGTTAAGGAGAGGGATGAACCTGATGCTTTGATAGCAATGATTCAATATTTGGCATCAAATTAGTGAGGTATTGTCTTAAATCTCCACGTTCAGTGATTTGCATTCGATTTCTTTATTATAAATATTTTCTATGTCTAATATAAGTATTATGTACACACAATCTGTGTTAGGTGTAATAAGACATTTACGGAAACGTCTAAATATTAATGATGATCTGCTTAAATGGGATCCGCTCGCGTGGACCCCCATTTCCATCTCGTGCACCCCCAATTTCTTTTCTCGCTGACATAGACCCCCTGCAAGTCGAAATCGACCCTTGGGGGTCCATATATACAACTTTGGGAATCTTTGATCTTGCTCATTAATGGAGAGGCATAAGACACGACTGTACAGCCTAGAAAAAGGCTGTAAAAGAAGTAAATGAATAAAAATTGTGGTGGAAGTGGATGCTCCGTATCCAATCGACAGAAAGTGCACCAATGTCTCTATCATCAAATTATTAGAGATTATCGAAAGGCTCTCTAAAACATGCATAAAAAGAATTCTTACATATTAGTCGTTGTTAGAAAAATAGCGAAAGTTTGGAGAAGCTGGTGATCACGGGGACAGTAAAGGGGTTCTATGAGATGAACGGACTAATTTAAGGAGGTAACAAGATCATCTTTAAGTGCTGCATTCAACATGGTCCAGGACGGGGAAGGATGAAGATAAGTTCTACACAAAGTATCAGACATAACAGATAATCGTGATTCTTAGCATTCAACACGCGGTGATGAAGAATAATAAAGGTTCGTAGGTTTTCGCGCTTATATCAATATTATAATTTCACGCTTATAACATATGGTTTAAGATCTATCGGAGTTTAAACCCTGGTTTTCATAGCTCAAAGTTTCGAGACCTTTGCAGCTCCTATTTTGATAACTAACAAGCCTTGAATATGAGAGCTACAATTTTGCCGAAACGTAAGCGCGTCGATCTGCAAAATACGTTATAAACTCCGAAAGACCTTATACAGGTAGCAGAAGACGACACATTCCTTGGATAAGAACATGCTGAATGGTCTGGGTGTTTAATCAAGTTGTCCCACAGTGTAATCGGTAATGTTAATAATGTCACGATGTTGGTCAAATTCCTATTGGAGACAACAGCTCAAGAAGTTGTTTACAATCACTTTGAAACAAAAAATAATAATAATTAGGGACAAGGAGTGAATTAAATTAATTTAAGTGGAAACTTTTTCTTAACTTCTTAAGTCAAAAAGTGAGAGAAATCAAGATTCTTATTTTGAGATGGTACTGAATTGCGTTATGTCTACTTTCGTTATACAACGTAACCTTTCAGATTAAACGTGCAAAATTTCGGATTTGTTACCATGTGACAATTACTTTTCAGCCGTCCAGAAAAGTGGTAAACAAGTCTTAAGTGAAAAACAGATTGGAACCCTTTTTTTTAAATAATGGCATCAACGGGAATCGAATCCGCAAACCCCAGGTTGGAAGACAGTCGTCCAATCAACTAGGACACGGATGTCGTCGAGATTAATAAGAATTTTAGCTATGCGTTTCTTTAATATCTTCTTTTTTTGTATTATTTTACAAGTAAATATTTTCATGTCAAAATTATCCGCCATGGAATTCGCATAAAGAGAAGGATGTTCATAATTCTCAATAGACACAAATGAGGAGTAAATCAAACCAAGATGGTCCGACAGTGGCAGGCGCTGATGGAAGTGAAGAAACATGTGCGCTGACAGATTTATCTATTATTGGTAGCAGTACTGACATATTTTTATGCCGCTACAGGTTTACTTGAACTTGCTGCAGAAATTTGTCATATCAAGCGTTCGTGAGAGGTTTAGGGATGAGGAGGCCTTTAATTTACAGAAAGATGGTTCATCTCGCCGCTACCATCGTGATGCGAGGGCCTATCTTAATGAAAATTTACCAAACAGATGGATTGGACAAAGGTGTAGTATTGATTACCATCTCCCGACGCTCCCTAGACCTTACACCAATGGACTTTTTATGTGAACTCATCAAAGAAAAACTTTATGGCACAAAACCGGCAACAGTTAATAAATCGAGAGAAGCCATTGGAAGACTTGCGCTCAAATATCAATACCAATTATTCGTGATGTTTGCATTTCCACGTTATCAGCAGAGTATGGACCAGAACGGTAATCAATTTGAGCACTTGCAATAGCTAAAAAATCTACGTAATTTTTTATTTGGGGTATTAATCTTAAATATACCTTAATAAATCATTTATAATCATTCAAGGTGCTTAAATTTTTTGGGACAACCTTTATTATTATATATGTAAATGTATTATATATGTAAATATACAAAAAAGACAACATAATAAAACATTTTCTAATATTTATTTGTATTGAATATTGTTATATCTTACTTTAGTGGTCCGAGTTACACGCATTCATAGCATCATGTCATTTTCCTGTCGAGGTAGACACAAGGACAGAACGCCAGATTTTATCTTGACTAAAATCCTTAGCCTCTTTACACTCATACAACTCCTAAAATTCAACAGCCTTTCTACGTTTCGTGGTATTTGATGTAATTGGTTTTAACACGAATTTCCACCAAGTTTATTTTACTCATATAATTCTTTCTTAATGTTCAGGCTTCTCTTCCATACACCAAGATAGGCACAAAATACGAGTACCAATGTGTACTATCAAGCGATGAAGGATTTGATGGTCATTGACCAGGCATATTATTTACCACCAGTACCACCTTTTTTTGACGCAGTACTGCACAATGTTACACGCAATGTACCACTTATTAAACCTCTCTCTATTGCTGCACGAACGCTCAGATTATGTACCACTTCGTATAATATAATACTTATGACTCATATCCGCACAGCTGCAGGTCTGGTCCTGTTCAAATTCATTTAGCTTCTAATATTATTGACAGTTAGTTGTTCTTGGTGTGCCGACTTGTGCGCATAAAAGAAAACGTTATATATTTGTATTAAATTTTAATAAAAAAAAGTTATGTTGTGATAAAATTGACTTCAGTAATTGTGGTAAATTTATATTTAGGTTAAAAATTAATTTTACTTGGATGTATTTCGGCATTATTTGGTGGTATATTAGAAGTACCAGAGGAAATATGGACTAGTGGTACATAAGTTGTACAATCTCACCAGGAGTTCCTTGACCTACCGAAGAAGTGGAAATATGTAAATTTAGCATTTGTATGTATCATTTTTCAAACACATAAAAAAAAATAATGAGAAACTTGACTTTTTATTTTTTGTGCAGCCTGAGTAAAAATAAGTGAAGTTTACCTATGTCTGTAAGGGTTCTAGAACATGGAGTAAGAACCAGAAGAAAAAAAACACAGTTTAATGGAAGAAATCGATCGAGGATTTGGATATTATAAAACGAAAACTAACTGGAAATATTAAGCTTTAAATTCCAATAGAGAATAAGCACAAGTTAGTAAGATTCAAAAAGGTTCGTTATAATTTTAAAGCGAGACACTGAGAGAGAAACTCGCCAATATGAGTACAAGCGAATAAGCGATTATACGAACAAATATACCCAGACGGGATCTGATTGAATTAAGGAAAGGTGACTTTCAATCACAGCCCAGATTTGCCGCTGAATGTGAGATAAACCGACGTCGACAGGGCATTGTTGTGTGTTTTGTATTTTGTATTGACGATTACATTGAACTGTGTGAGTAGGTACGAGTAGCAATAACTTATCACATCATTTGTATTGTATTTTATCACACGTTTATTGGATACTCGTACAATAAACACTGGTTTTGTTCAATTCTAAAAAATATATAGAAAAATTCGCACATCTTTTTTGGTGGTGGGACGAAATTTCCACATTGAAATAAACTCACCAGGTTGTACTGTAAATAAGAAAACTTAAGCACAGTTTATTTTATATCGACAGTAGTTATAACATTGTTGTATTCACAAGTTTATAACTGGTTGTACCAAAAAATAATATTACACAACCGTTGTACACAGTACAATCTGACGACCTCCGTGGCCTAGTTGGTATGACGCTTGACTTCCAACACTGGGGTTGCGGGTTAAAACCCAGATTTAATTAAACATGATTACAGTATAGTAGTTTTCATAGGCTTCTTTAATATGTTTGTATTATGTTTTGTTTAGCTAGTCTTGTTTGCGCTCCCCTGTAGATGAGGTGAAAGCCTTGAAACCGGTAGGGTTATACCGTCACAAAAAAGTGGAATAAACAGTGTTTGATAAAAATAAATTACAATGTTTGTATTATTGTACAGTATTACACTTTTGTTGTATACAGTGCCAAAAATAAAACAATGCGCATTACTCAATGCGTGCATTGAGAATAATACACTGGGTGGTAATGTTTGACAGAATACGGAATGAAGTGATTAGGGATGAATGTGAACTTAAGGCTGACGTGTTGAGTAAGATGAAGAAGAGTAAGCTGAGATGGTTTGGGCATGTCGAACGAATGAAAGAAGAAAGATTAAAAAAACAAATACATATATAGTGCAAATTTGAATTCTATGCACGATGGTTGCCCAATAGGGAAATGGCGTGATGGTATGCATATATGTAAAACAATTTATGTAGCGCCATTTAGACTCAAATCTACTATTATTGACAGATTAAATATATTACAAAATATATGAACACAGCGTGAAATGATAGGAAGGTAATGGCTGCTGCCATTAGATTATATACTTTTCCGCACCTGCATATGTTCAGAAATATACATTCGGTAAGAAAACCGCAGAAAACTTATCAATAGAAGTTGAACTACTAACAACACCTTTGTAGATCTTTTAAAATGTGATAGAAACACATTAGGCTTTATGTGTAGTGTAGTATTCATATATAATTATACATTTTGATAAAACCTCCCAAAAAGGGTTTCGTAAAGATAAAGAAATAAATAGTATAAAAATAATCCAGAAGAAAATACGAGTATATCCAAGTTAATTTTGTCGAAAAAAATACTGTTAAGAATTATAATAGGAAAGATAAAGATACTCCTACTGACATATAAATATCTTCCTCTATAATAAAGCTCAGAAGGCTTTATCCTCATTCATCCCCGTTATATTGCGTGGTCTGTCACTTTTAGAGGGATCCGAGTAGTGTGTCTATAAGGCTGAGGTCGCAGCGGCACTGAGCGGCACAATCTTTCCTAGCCCGTCACACTGTGCTTATCGATCCCCCGGCACTCGGGGGTGGCGCTCAGGGGATGGGACGGTATGACCGCGCTTCAAGGATGGGTGAAGGAGATGTACAATACGTGAAAGTCAACTGCAATAATGGTGTCATTGAAAATAGACTCCATAGATGCGCCAAAAGTTCTTGGCAGATTTTTAAGTGTTCATTTTATCGTGCAAAAGCGCAAACTATTGTATATCATCTGGTTCGAGAGACTTTACATACGAGTGTTTTTCAAATTTCCTGTAAATTTAAAATAACCGTCATTAAAAAATATCAAATGAGATGTATAAATGCTGTAGAAATGCGTGTATTAAGAAGAATACATGGAGTGACACTGTATGACAATACGGAATGAATGTGAACTAATGTGTTAAGTAAGATGAATAAGAGCGTGCTGAGATTGTTTGGACATGTGGAACGAATGAATGAAAAAAAAACAGATATATAGTGCAAATGTGAGAGGAAGACCAAGGAAATTATGGTTGGATCAAGTAAATTAAATTCTCAAAGAAAGTAACGTGGAAAGTCCGAGAAATCACAGTTGCATTGATGTAGAAGAGGCTAAGGATGTTTGTAGAGATAGTAAAATCTGGCGTTCTATCCTCTCTGCCTACCCCGAAAGGAAGATGGCGTCATGGTATGCATGTGAGTGAGGAAATTTCCACACAGTCATGTGAATGATAGCTGATGCGAATGTTGAGTGTGTGATAAGGAGTTTTTGGACATGATGTTAATGTTGCACTTGTGATTATTATGAAACGGTCCGTATTGTGTACATGATAGACTTGGAATTCGAGTAACATATGTGTACGGATGTTAGTGCAGAGTGTGAATGTTTCAGCTTGGTGTCTTTAGTATTTAAAAAAATGTATGATTTTTTTGATTAAGGAATGAGACTACTTCGGTGTTGTTGATTTATATACCGTCACCCTGCTTTTCTATCACCTTCACCCCACCTTTCATCAAATTCGTTTTGAGGCTTTCAAGGTTTTTAGTTTAACTTAGATAAGGGTTATCAGAGTGTTTTGGCTTATGATGGCGTCTTAAGCCAAACCACAAGGCAAAACACTAAAAAAATATTTCCTATTATAATATTATAGACCATCATGGCAATGTATCCTTCTGAGCTTTATTTTATAGACCATCATGATAATGTAAATCCTGCTGAGCTTTATTTTACAAATCATAATGACACGGAAAAATTTTCTGAGCTTTATTTTAGAGAAAGAGATTTAAATGTCGGTATAAAAAGAACCTTCGTCTTTCCTATTACAATTTTATAGACCATTATGACAATGTAAATCCTTATGAGCTTTATTTTATAGACCATCATGGCAATGAAAATCCTTCTGAGCTTTATTTTAGAGAAAGATATTTAAATGTCAGTATAACAAGTATCTTTGTCTTTCCTATTATAATTTTATAAACCATCATGGCAATGAAAATCCTACTGAGATTTATTTTAGAGAAATATATTTAAATGTCAGTATAACAAGTATCTTTGTCTTTCCTATTATAATTTTATAAACCATCATGGCAATGAAAATCCTACTGAGATTTATTTTAGAGAAATATATTTAAATGTCAGTATAACAAGTATCTTTGTCTTTCCTATTATAATTTTATAAACCATCATGACAATGTAAATCCTTCTGAGCTTTATTTTAGAGAAAGATATTTAAATATCAGTATAACAAATACCTTTGCCTTTCCTACCATAATTTTATAGACCATCATGGCAATGAAAATCCTACTGAGCTTTATTTTAGAGAAAGATATTTAAATATCAGTATAACAAATACCTTTGTCTTTCCTATTATAATATTATAGACCATCATGGCAATGTATCCTTCTGAGCTTTATTTTATAGAGATATTTATGTTTTGTCTTCCCTATTATAATTTTTAACAGCATTTTTTCGACAAAGTTAATTTGGATATATTTTCGTATAGTTCATTTTTATTCTATTTATTTCTTTATCTCACCGAGAAAATTTTTGGGAGATTTTATCATATAAGACAATACTTCAACAAAAGCGGAATTAGTCATTATCAGATATTGAAAGATCTACAAAGTTTTCTTTGTAACATAGTTCGTCTTTCATAGGTAAGTCGACGACATTATGTTGAATTATACCATAATTATCCATGTTTAAGACTTGTTACATTTTATAATTTGATTTCTGAAGGTTTAAAACAGTCAAATACTTGTTATTAAACTTTAAAATCCTCTCCTTTAAACTAATATATTAGTTCCAAAGCAGCTTTAGCACATACTTAATTAAATGAATACCAACCACAGAGCATTTCTCCCATGACTCGCCCGCTTCTAGGCCTGTAGACGGAGCCAGTCCACGACGCTGCAAAATCGCCCACACGAATCGTACAAACTGGGTTATATGTAAGTATTCGCCGTACAATCTGGGTTATTTGCTTTCTATTCGAACTGTAGCCTGTGTGTGATCATCTACTATATGTCAGGGGTCGGTAAACGGTCCGTCGCGAGACAACTTCTACTCCGTCACGTAAATTATGCGATATTTGGGTGAACACTCTTTAAATACAGAATAGAAAAATTCTGCTATTGGAGAAGTATGTTCTCAGCCAATGCAAAAGTGAAAAAATATGTTGCAAGAAGGTAAACAGGAATGTTTTTTAAATAATTGTCAAACTCGTTCGAGGAGTTGTGAGCTGTCCAGCACTACTACAAAGTTAGCGTTAAATGTTCCTAACAATTACACTAGACTGTGACGGCAAGAACTGATCTCAATAACATACGCAAGAACGGGTCTTCCAGCCGCTATGCCTGTTGGAAGGGCCTTAACTCTTCTGAACGGGACTGCTTCGGGTATTGACATATTTCATATCACATTACCAAAAGCAAAAGTAAATTTTCTTCTTAGATTGAGCGCCTTAGAAGGCACTCATCAACATACCTAAATGACTGTGAATATATGTGTGTAATATGTTTGTGTGTATATACTCGTTTGTATGCATATGCATTATTTTTTATTTTATATAATTTTTTAACTAATTTTTTTTTCCTCTATGTAATTTTTCTTCTTTTTTGATGTTTTGTATTTTCAAAGTAATTGGGCTAAGCCTGTTTTGAAAAAATAAATAATTTTATATTCCGTTGCGCGAGTATAACCGAAAAAAAACCTGAATAATTATGAAGACCTCATTGGTAAGACGCCTGTCTTCCGTCTCGAAGGTTGCGGGTTCGATTCCCGGTGAAACCCAATTTTCGTTTAAAACTAAAGGGTTTCAGTCTAGTTTTCACTTAAGGCCCCATAAACATGTTTCTGGTTGGTTAGGAGATTGCCACATGGCAATAATCCCACAAGGACGTACTGTATACAATGAAAATATTATACATGATTTGCTCGGGCGCTGCTATAGCTGCCAGGCGTGATTTTTTAATAATATTGGGTTCGAGTCAGAGAGCAAAATTTCCTCGAGGGCGCTCTAATCGGCGCTTTTAAAAATTGCCATTTGGATTGAACTATGCGATATTTGAATGAACAATTTTGAAAACCTAGATGAACTATGTACTTTGCTATTTGGAAATTATGTACTTACATCGAATGACAAGTTACAAATAAGAAACTATGTCAATAAATAGGGCAGTAAGATCTTTTTATATTCCGTCGAAAGAGTTTAAACGAAAAATCAAAAACATTTACTGTTTTTTTTTTTATTTTTACTAAATTGCTTTTATGCCACCAATCATGATTACATACCCCTGACGTATGCAGTATTCCTTCAAGCGGGTTTCATCTCTCAGTTTGCTAACACAAATAAATAGTTGATGGTTGTAATATCAAATATTTTGTCTTTAAATATAATATTAATGTTGCTAATACTATATAGAACACGATCTCTGTAGCCTAAATACGAGTACTATGACGCATGTTCGATTCTCGTTCGCATCCAGATTTTTAAAATGATCGCAGTGTAGTATTCACTTAAAAAATCATTTTCCTGGTCTGTTGAAAGAGATTATACCTTGGCAATAAATTCGCTAGGTTGTACTGTACACAACAAAGGTCTTATACAATACAATCCTAGGTAGAATTGTAACTTTAGATGAATCTGAACAAATAAATCACCAATCAATCAAAATGAAAGAATGACAATGTTTATAAAGGTAGCAAAAGCGAAATATGTTTGTCAGGATATGTATCATATAAGTGAAGATTAATTCGCTCTGCCTACCTCAATAAGAACATGACGTGATGGTGACTTAGTTGTATTTCTTATTTTATCTGGTTTTGTAAGTTCTCAATTGAGTTTTGAGACTAGCTTGGTTTTTTTAAATAAATACCTACCTGTTAATTTTTTATTTCATCACTTGAAATAATAAATTGAAATAGAATGTGCTCATATCGTTAAACATTTATTAATTTTCAATAAAGTTACGGGATTTAGTTCTTTGGTATTAAATCACAAAAGGCCGCAGCTATTTCCGGATGTTTAAAGAACACTATCTGGAAAAAACAAGTATATGAACATCCAAAGCAATGTGAGGATATACAAGACCTGTGTCCGCCCCATAATGACATAGAGCATAGAGTCCAGAACCGACACTGTCAGAACCAAAAATCTCCTTCGAACCAGCGAAATGAAGGTACTCAGAAGTATCGCCGGCAAAACCCTTCGCAATAGAGTACGAAACACAGAAATCCGAAGGATGTGCGAAGTTGAAGATATTGTCAGATGGGGACGACAGAGAATAAGGTTCCGGAACGAACACGTATCCAGAATGGCGGAACCAAGAGCCGTAAGAATGGCCAGGGACAGTATCCCCCAAGCAAGCAGACCTCCAGGACGACCTCCCAAAAGATGGAAAGACAGCTGGCAGTCGACGTCGCAAGAGGCAAACAATGATGCAGGACCATAACAGGCCAACAGGCCTAAAAGAAGAGGAAGAAGAAGAAGAAGGTATGAAATAGAATAGGAAAATACTAAAGGAAAGGGGCATATTATATTAAGGCATATTTTTAAAAATAAAAATCATCCTTGATTTTACAAACAAATTTATGTGTCATTTGTCAACATCTTTGAAAAATAACAAACAAAAAATATATAAGTCATGAGATATTAAACCCTGACCTTATAAGATTATGGATTTTTTTCTTAGTACCTTTTGCAGGTGCACGGCCGTGCGGTAACGCACTGGACTTCCGTGTGGAAGGTCGTCGGTTCGAACCCCGCGCTGTGCTACTCCCCTCGAACGACACAGGCACTTTTTCCGCCTAGTGTTCGAGGGTATAAGGATACATATGACTTCGGTCATATCTATTCTTTAAAAAAAAAAAAAAAGGGGGCGAATTAGTTGGCTTTAATTGGCAAAGTTTTTTTCCCACGTGACCTAGTGGTAAAAATGTTTTCTTTCCCCCCAAATGTCAAATATATGTTAAAAATTCATGTAAATTGTTAAAATGAAGAATGAAAAAAAATGTAGATGAGTTAACACGTGTTTCACGTTAATTTAAAATCAAGAATGAAAATTTATCGAAGAGTCAACCCATGTTTCGTGGAAATTTAAAATAAAGAACAAATAATGTAGATGAGTCAACATACCGCAAAATATTACTTATGTTAGCAAAAAGAAGGGACTCGTATTACAATACATCCCGAAGACTAGCAGGTCTCAAAAGGACCCTGTAATGTAAAACGCCAGTAGCGTGATTGTTTGCGCTAGCTAAGCCGGAGTGAAATGCGACAATTAACCTTATCTCGGAGCGCTACGGCCCGCTGAGTCACACACTGGGCCGAAAACGACTTTTACATAAACTTTTACTTATTGGCAACAGTGTAAAACATTTAAATTCACAAATAGCCGACGAGAGAATGAATCTGACGAGATAGTTGGACGTGTTGTTATAACGACAGATACGACTAGATGTGACAAAGATCGCTCTTGCTGAATATGATTCTTTTCTGATAGTAGAGGGAATTAATGTATCTGTTTAGTTTTCGGGGTATATCGACATGATTTGAGTCATAATTATTTTGTTTCGCAATGACATATACGCAGTAATACATAAAAAATCTATTTTTGATATTGTCCTCTTAGTATTCGTTCTTCTCCATTACAAAATATTTAGAATTTATAAAAATAAATACATACATACCATCACGCCGTTTCCCTTATGGAGTAGGCCGAGAAGACAGAGCGACAGATTTTCCTATCTAAACATACATATTTCCCCTCTTCCACATTCATACACTTTCTCAAACAAATTATACAATTAATGTTACTTCTTATATATATCGTTCTTTCAAAATATTATTAATTGTCCTTGATTTGCATATACCACGTTTTTTTCCCATATTTATCTATGTAAATATATCTTACGAGTTACAGCGTTATCCTCCCCGTCTACATAGTAACACATGTATTATAATATTGTATGTATGTATACCATATGTCTATCCTTTCTCTCTCTGTATACATATTTATCAACGCTCCTGACATATAAAATATAAGTATTAGGTGTTAACACAGTCGTGTCCATTTTTTTTCAATTTAAAAATGAGCATCAAAAGTAAAACAAAATGGTAAATGTTATAAGTACGTCATTCGAAAGAAAATGTTCTGCTCTACAAGATATTGTGTTTGTTTCTACGTACACATATTATTTTATTTGATTACAAGCCTTCAAAATGGAATGTCAAGTAGACGAAAGTGAGCATTTTCGACACCTCCTTCTGATTGCGTTCAATCGAAAGAATAAAGCTGCCAAAGCTGCTCGCGATATTTGCGAAGTGTACGATGAAGATGCTATGAATGTAAGGACAGCTCGTCGATGGTTTTTGCGATTCAATGACGGTAATTTCGACCTGAAAGACATGGAGCGTTCCGGACAACCAGTGGACTTGAAGACCGCTTAAACCCTATTATTCATGAAGATCCCCTTCAAACATTTTTCATCAACACTTTTTTTTCATCACCAGTAATAATGCGGTAAAGGAACCTTTGCTTGTGGTCATGCGTAGCTCGATGACGCGCGAGCAAACCAGCTGAAATTGTCGAACGTTGATTTTTGTTGTTTTCACTCAAAACATGTGGAACCCAAGCTCCGAACTTCCGGACTTTTCCCATTGATTTAAGAGGGCGGTATACAGTCATGTGACAACAATTCACCTGCTCAGCCAATTCTACGGTGGTTTGAAGGGGATCTTCATGAATAATATAGTTTAAGCGGTCCTCATCGAAGTTCACTGGCCGTTCGGAACGCTCCATGTCTTTTAGGTCGAAATTACCGTCTTTGAAACGCAAAAACCATCAACGAGCTGTCTTTAAATTCATAACATCTTCACCGTACACTTCGCAAATATTGCGAGGAGCTTTGGCAGCTTTATTCCCTCGATGGAACGCGAACAGAAAGAGGTGTCGAAAATGCTCACTTTCGTCTACTTGACATTCCATTTTGAAGGCTTGTAATCAAATAAAACAATATATGTAACGTGAAAGCAAACACAATGTAGAACTCTTGTAGAACAAAACATTTTCTTTCGAATGACGTATAAAATTTGCCATTTTGTTTTACTTTTGGTGCTCATTTTTAAATTGGAAAAAACGGACACAACTTATGTTAACACCCAATATATTAACATGTAACGTATATGTATTTACAACATTAATTTATGTACCAAATCCTATCCTTTCTTCTCTAATTTTTTTACAACACCACCGAAACATCCAAAACAAATAACCCAACTCCGTTTTACAATACCAGATGAAGGAGTAAGGTGTCCAAAAATCGGACCGACACTCCGAGTATAAATTATTAACATAAGACCACGTTTTCTTATCGCATTTGCACAGCATATCTATTTTCTATATATCTATCCTTTCTCTCTTTGTATACATATTTATCAACGCTCCTGACATATAAAATATAAGTATATTAACATGTAACGTATATGTATTTACGACATTAATTTATGTACCAAATCCTATCTTTTCCTCTCTAATTTTTTTACACCACCACCCAAACATCCAAAACAAATAACCCAAGTCCGTTTTACAATACCAGATGAAGTAGTAATGTGTCCAAAAATCGGACCGACACTCCGAGTATAAATTATTAACATAATACCACGTTTTCTCATCGCATTTGCACAGCATATCTATTTTCTTAGTCTAACTTTCTTCATTAGTTCCTTGCACCCAAACTATATCAGAGTGATCTTCTTCGTCATTGTAACGCAATACAATGAATATTTGTGTATAAATATATAATGTATAGTAATAATATATTTTCGTTGTATACATTTTATTACTACGAGTATCTGGCAAGCATTCCAAACAACGAGAATTTAAGAGAAAACCAAATTGTTTTAATATTACACTTTCATCGTATACAGTAAAACCTGGCGATTTTATTGCCACGCGGTAACGTCTTCCAACTAACTAGAAATAAGTTAATGAGGCCTTAAGTGAAATGCAGACTGAAATCATTTAAAAAAACCTGAGATCCAACGGGAATTGAGCCTGCAACCCCCGGGTGGCATGACCTAGTTGACGAGACAATCATCTTATTAACTAGGCCATGGAACCTTTGAAAAATATTGAAAATCAAGATGGAAATCATCTAGTCAATGCTATATAAATAATGCTAAACGGTGCTATATAAATAACCATCTAGTAATGGTTATTTATATAGCACCGTTTAGAGAGCAAAATATCTTACAGGGTGCTATCACCGTTCAGAGAGCAGAATATCTTACAGGGTGCTATCACCGTTTAGAGAGCAGAATATCTTACAGGGTGCTATCACCGTTTAGAGAGCAGAATATCTTACAGGGTTCTCGAATCGGTATTGGTATCTCATTAAAATTATATTTAATCTCTGAGACGATCTTTTCTGATCAGTGTGCGTTGCACTGGCGCGAGTCACGGAGAAAGTGAGTGGCTGTACTGGGTCGAGTTGAGCCGAAGAAGTAAATAACTAAGTATGTTGCTTTGCCTTATCTGCTATGTATGAGGTATGGACCTACTTATGCAGGCGGATAACTTGGTGAAATTATCGCTACCTTTCCTGCAATACGAGTAGAAAAGCTTACGGGGAATCTAACATTTCATTATAGTATAATATATAGTTAAATTACGTATACCTGCGTGAGCACTGCTATTAGAGGATACGAGTTTAGAACAGAATTTCCGATGGTCAGTAGTGATTTCATATTTGCCCTACATCTAAGTCAAACCGCTAACATATCGTTACGAAAAAACAAACGCTTTAATAAAACCATAGTCGGTGTATTAACTGTCTTGTAATACCAGCCTAATGGTTATACAATATTTCCGAAATTTAATATACTCCTGAAGTTGGGGTTTGGTTGCACTAAAACCGTAATCGTTGTTAAGAGCACGGATCGCTTACTAAGCATTTTGGGATTCGAGTTTGTTTCCTAGTGTTTCAGGCTAATTTTAATTTGAGTCTTATTTTAACTGATTAGCTATTTCAGTTTTAGAAGTACTATTGAAGGCAGGCCCGTGAACGATGCCAAAACCTGGAGAATAAGATACAATGATGAGCTGTATAACATCTATAAAGCTCCCAGGTTCTCTGTACATGCCAGACTGAGCAGGCTGAGATGGGCTGGGCATGTGCAGAGAATGCCGTCATCACGGGTACCTGAGATGATCCTTGAGGGACATCCGGGCGGAAGAAAAAGGTCGGTAGACCTAGACTGCGATGGGAGGATGATGTGAAAAAGAACACGGCCCAACTGCTACAAGTGACAGATTGGAAGGCCGCGGCGGGAGACAGGAGTTGGAGGCGAGGATTAATGGAGACCAAGGCTCGATATGAGCTGTAGAGCCATCGAAGACAGATTGAAGACAGGCTAAGAATGAAACAGTGTCATGGCGTTTATTATAAATATATGGTGGTAGAAATAATATTATTTTTTTGTCAAAAACTATTGGTACGTACTTATCATACGCAGCTTCCATGTAGGGGTAGGCAGAGAGGGCAGTTCACCAGACTATTCTACCACGTTACACAACTTCCACGTCCTCTACATCCTTTTAATACACCTCTACGATTTCTTTGTCTTATTACATTTCCTTCATTCAAAATTTACTTGATCCAGTTATATTTTCCTTGTTCTTCCTTCAATACGTCTTCCACTCGCATTCGTAATGTATGTTTGTTTTGTTAGTTTTTTTTCTTTCGTTCTACATGTCCTAACCATTTCAGATTGATCTTGTTCATCTTACATAATATAACAACCTTAAGAATTAGCAAGCATTGTTATGTCTTTATTGTGAAACTCGTTTTATATTGTTCCGTGAAATAATTTAATGGATGGTTAGGATTTTTGAGAATATCTGGTTTTATCAATTTTATGACAATATACAAATAAATTGTTGATACTAACATTTCTTTTAACAATAAGAATAACGATAATTAAAAAAAATACGATAAAGAAAAATATTTTGACAGATGTGTACAAAATTCTAACGGAAAACAAAACGCCATCAAAAGCCACAAAATATGTCGATTCCACAAGTATATCAAATAGCGCCCATAACATTTTATTGCACCGTAAAACACAAGATAATGGGCAGATGATAAATGATAAGCCATATCTAATCTACCACATTTATTCCATCAGCGCACGTAGTTACTCCGTGAGTAGTCCATCTGAAATAATATGAAATGCTTTCCAATTATTGATTGCGCAATCTTATTACCAGCCATTCCCGGAAGTAAAAATCTTATATATTGTCTGATTGCGCTATCTAATCTTATTTATCTTGATGAAATTAGATACACAGAATAATAACAAAATTCTTAAAAACAGGCAGAAAAATGAACAAATACATAACACAAGTCCAATTTGAAAAACTTAATCAAAGGAAGTATACTAATACATTATTTTCTAAGGCTCCAGTGTTGCCGAAATGGAGGATACGAGGCTGAGGCGAAAAGAACTGGAATGGTGAAAAATGTTATGTAAAAGCTGGAAAGGATGTGGAAGGGCAGAACCATCATCATTGTGAATAAAATGCGCTTAGTTAAGTCTCTTATCTTCGCGATATTTATTTATTTAACACTTTTATTGCAAATACAATCTGGCAGGTGTATTGCCAGGCGGCAATCTCTTCCAATCAACCAGACAAAACTAAATGAAGCAAGTTACGTAGTCGCATAAATCATTCAAATGACTAACCATCCCCACGAACCCCACAAAGACGGACAATCACCCGAACATTATTTTTCATATAAAGTGAGATATCATCAATCAAAAGGAAAGGAAGGGATGGTGGAGAGGAAAGGACAAGAAAAATCAGGAATGAAACACGTTATTTTACTAACTAGAAATTAAGAGTTTTTTCAGTCGCTTCTTAAAGCATGCCAAGGACAGAGCGAGTCTTATATTGGTTTGTAACTGATTCCAGAGTCTCACTGCATGGACAGTAAAGGACGACCTAAAAAAGAGGAGCGGTGAACTGGAGAGGCCAATAGATAATCTCTGTTTGAGCGTAGCGCTAATCCACGATTGGAAAGACGCTGAAAATTTTCGGCAGATAAGAGGGGGCGGCGGAACAGTTCAATATATTATACAATAGCGACAGTATGTGAATTTGGCGTCTATTTCTAAGATTTAACCAGTTCAATGCCTTCTGGTATGAAGTTATATGATCGTACTTACGTAGGTTGAAAATGAATCTTAGACACATATTTTGAATACGCTGTAATTTGTCCAGCTGTTTCTCTGTAACATCCAAGTAACATACGTCCGCATAGTCCAGAATCGGAAAGAGCAGAGATTGTACGAGTAAAATTTTGGTTTTAGTTGGAAGGAATCTTTGCAACACTTTAAGGGAATGAAATACGAGTATTTATGTATGGCGAGGAGACTTGGATTCTAAAAGCAAGTGAGAAACATAGAATAGATGTATTTAAAATGTGCTGAAGAAGGATGATACGAATTTCATGGACAGTAAGGTGAACTAACGCCTCCATTATCGAAGAACTGAGAATTCTCGACAGATTGTCGACAATATGCCTTCGACGAGTCCTCCGATTCTTTGGGAACATTGTTCGTAGCCATAGAGACAGTTTGGAGAAGTTTGTGGTCACTGGAAGTATGGAAAGACGACGTACATAAGGAAGAGTCCTAGTGTGTTGGACTGACCAAGTGAAAGACGCAACATGACTACCCTCAATAGCTGCCCTTCGAACCGCGAGTGCAGAGATGGATGGAGGAGTCGTCAATTGGAGTCACGATGCTGTCATGACCTACACGACAGGGTGGATGGATGGAATACATTTCAACAGTTTTCTTTAATGTAGACATTGTCGAGTTCAGGAAGGTCCTTCTCCGGCATTTATTTCCTATCTTAGGTATTGACTGGGTGACTGTCTCTTCAGTGTGTGTTTTTCTTTCATTTAATTAACCTTGTATTTTTTTATTAATTGATTTGTTATTTATATTGTGCAACTCGATTTTTATACAGTATAATACTGTAAAAATCTGATACGTGAAAAAAATCGACACAATTAACTTAAATTATAGTGACAGGCCTGTTTCGCTTCACAAAAGCATTGTTAACTTGCGCTGTTGGTCAATACTTCGGTCGGCGGCGGCGGAGGATGTTTGGTCTAGCGATGAGATACTAAGACAATATCTCTTAAAGCAGTGGTTTTGAATCTTTTTGTTTTTAGCACATAAAGATTTTATGAAGACGCTCTAAAAAAAATTGTTAATTTGTGAAACAGAAGAACCTTTTGTTCACTACATAGTTTCTCTAATCTTGGAATCAAACAAGAGACACCTTCCTTCATTTCTAAGTTTTAAGGGACATCAGGTTTTTAATCAAGCTTACACTGAAAGCTCAGCTTCGAAAAGGTAGGCTGTTGCTAATGGTACCAAGATTCGCTGAACTCAGCAAACGATTTCTTATTCATATCCAAAACATAACCAGTCAGTCCCATATAGAAACATTTATTTTCAATAAACTGTACTATTGCACCGCAGCTCAATCTGACTAGCGGTGTGTGTCAGAAACATGTCGCTTCCTATCATTGAACTCAGCGTCAACACATTGAATAAAAATAACCCGAAATTAATAAAAAAATTGTACATCCCGCGGTGTTCCTGGGAATTGATTGTTGCGCGCCAGGGTGCCGAGGCGCACACTTTGAAAACCTCTTGCCTTCGGACATATCCATGCATGAAGTAGTAAATTAGGGAGTAGGTTTCGTGAAGCAAAGTGTCACATTCCAATATCACTCAAAATTGAAATGTTATAAGGTTTTGAGGACGATTATTTAACTCAAGTTATATTTTTCCATTATCTTTTTGATATTTCCTAAAATCGACGTTTTCGTTAAAAGTTAATTTTGTTATCAGTCATGATATTTATTATCTTATCATATTTCCTTTGAATAAAATATAAACAAATAAGCTGTTATCGAAACCTAGATACAATATTAATTTATACTTAAATATATTTACATCTATAACAAGAGTAACCATAGTCCACCTACGGTAGTAGCTGGGACGACCAAGGTCTGAGTGAATGTGATGGAATACAAGTAGCCTGAACGAGTGGACTTGTTCTTGCTAAATAATTAGTGTAAGAATTGTTATCTAGTTATAAGTAGTATATAGGTGTTAATTATTTCTAAGAAATCATATATTAAGATTATAAAAAATAAAAAAATGACATGTAGGAAAATAAGATTAAGTAAGTTCATAAATTATAACATATAATTAAGATTAGTTAAGTAATACATTTGTATATAGGTATAGCAATGACAAATGTTTGTACAATATATTGCTTTGTTTAATAAAAAAAACCTTCGAGAGAAAATTGAAATATTAAATAATACGAGGTAAGATAAAGTTTTTATTTTTTTGTATTTAATAAATGTATACGGACGACCTCAGATGTTGATTAGATGCTTATCTTTCAACTCGAGATTGCGGGTTCGATTCCCGTTGGTACCGAAAAAAATAAAAAAAGGGTCCCCGTGTCTGGTTAAGAATGCCTGGTTAGTTACTCGCATGTATTTATTTATTTTTTGTGTTTATTTTTTACTTACTTTCTGTTTATTTTTTTTCAATTTATTTTGTGTTTTCTTCCCTTCTTCTTATTCTACATGTGCAAGGGCATGGGCTGAAAAACATCCGGTGTCCCCGTGGCTGGGCTAGCCCTATATTGGTGGGGTGTATCTTGGCCGGGGAGATGTTATTAGATGAGCCCAGACCTTTTGATAGCTTCTGTCTTTTATGTATTCTCCGCAATGTATGTGTTCTTGAAGTATATTTAAATGTATTATGTACATACTATGTTGCTATCAATAAACCTATATTTATTTATTATGTGCTTTTGTCGCGTTGTATTTGTATGTTGGTTGCCAACACGCGCGATGACGAACTGCGAGCTTCGTGCCTGCTCCAGTGGTTTTAAGCCCGAATTTATTTAAAAAAAAAAAGATAATTTTATACAGCGAAGTTTAGAGAGGCAACTCTGCCCCCTAATACTAAATAGCTATAGCAGCGCCCGAACGAATCATATATATCACTTTCTTTGTATAAAGTAGAATCATGTGGGATTATTTCAATGTGGCAATCTCTTCTAACCAACCAGAAAGACGTTTAGAAGGCCATAAGTGAAAACTAGACTGAAAACCTTTTTTTAAATACAAGGTTCCAGCGGGAATCGAACTCACAACCTCCGGATCGGAAGACAAGCGTCTTATAAACTAGGCTACGGAGATCGTCAAAGCTCGATTATTGTGACCTAAGATAAAATTGTCTTCCAGCCACGCTTTCAAGATACCAGCATAGCGTATTCTATACGAATAAATTAATGTCAAAACTTCAAACTAATAAAACAAGTAGAAATTGAAGAGTTTAAAAAAGTATGTAATACAATACAAAAGATCACGTAAAATTATCAACGTTGTAAAATCATCCAAAGAAGCGTTTGTGAATGACAACACAAAAATAAAAAAAACGACATACAAAATGATGAAACAGTTAGAGGGATAATAATAAAAGAATTTGAGGAAGAACAAGATGTAAAAAGAGATATAAAGAAGACGGCACATGTAAAAAAAGGAAAAGAATATGAAGCCAGTTGGTACACTACGCAGTACTCTTTGGGATAATGCGGCCGTAAACAAGGGAAATAATGGCCAGGATGGGAACAATGAAGCATCTCACCCCCTTCGGTTATTGTGTGCTGTGTTGCCCAGCCCAGCCCGGTGTGGGAATATTGCCCAGATTTGCCCTTTTGTATGATTCATTCTCTTGATAACCTCTCTATCTCATGGACCGTAATCAAGTTTATACAACTGATAGTTCACTTCTTCCGACACTTGGGATAGACATACACGTGGATAGTTAAAAATTAGTGTCTTTTAAAATAACATAAGTGTTCTTTAAAATAACATATAGATATACTTCTTAAGTTTCTCAGCTCAGGGTAGGCAGAGATGAGACATATGGTAAGAATTTCATATCTCGACATACATATTTCGCATCTTCCACATCCATATACCCTCTCATTCAGCTCCTATGATTGGTCTTACTTTTTATGTATACTCCATCAAAATACAATTCCCTAGATCCAACCATACTTTCTTAAGGTATTAATTTTTTTAAATTAGTCACTACATGTAGGTATGTTGCACATAAAAATACTTCCGTCCGTTCAACATGTCCCTACCAACTGGCACTTAATTGTCCATTAATTTATAGTAACATCTTCTTCTTCTTCTTCCTGGTACTGTCCCAACTCATGTTGGGGTCGGCTCTTCTCGTTCTCAAGCTGTATATTCTTCGGTTCTGGGTGTCGCTTTCATCTAGGCCGTTTCTCTGCAGGATTTTGGAGCATTGAGTCACCCAGGAGTTCTTTGGTCTTCCTCTGGACGGCTGTCGAGGAATGTCCACAGACATTGCCCGATTTACAGTATGGTCTGGTGGTCTCCGTCTTATGTGCCCGTACCATCTCAGCTGTCGCTCTTCTCGCTTACTATTTATGTCAGTGACTCCCAGGCTACCACGAATGCGTGAGCTCAATTTATAGTAACATCTGAATTTATTATCCATAACTCCGTAAAATATTTAGTACTACCTAAGTTTCTTGCATATTCTCACACTGTCTCCTTTTCTCTTAATCGTTATTGGCACAAATAATCCTCTTTGAAAGATGGAATGCCTAATTAACTTATAATAATAAATACTTATAATAATAACTGGTACATATTAGTTGAGATGCAGAGGTATTGTTTTAATTTTAATTCCGGTTTATTAGAAATCAAACTTAAGTACTTTATACAGATTATGAACAACTTAATCAAGACGAGAAGTTTTTACGGAAAATAAAATGTTAAAAGTCACACGTAGACGTGAAGCAATTAATAAAAACTATTATAAAAACAAAATATAAATAAAAAAGAGAAAATTCTAGAATGGGGACAGAAAACAAAAGTTAAATTAAAAAGAAAACGACGACGCGTTAGAGCAATTCTCGTGATCGAGCATGATTGTCTAGACATTCTGTGGAATGGAAGACGAGTGCTTATTTTGGTTTATTGTGTGTAAACCGTTGCATACCAGCAAATAGACAAGTCTTGACAGAAACCTAAAATTCCAATGGTAATGAGGTCCAAGTCCAGAGACGATCGGCAGGCTTAATATGCTGAAAACGCTTTCATTAGATAGTTATTTTTTTATATATTTTAACTTAGCAATGAAGTAAACAAAGCACTCCCCTCCCTAACTACGCACATGGCCGTCCGAAGACAGGTAGATTTCACAAAACAATGAAATAAACAAAGCACTCCTAAAGAAAGTCTAGCGCTCTATCTTCTGCCTACTACAATAAGAAAATGGCGTGATGGTATGTAATAAGGTTCTTTTTTAAATTATTGCTAATATTCAATAAAAATGTGATATTAAAAGTTTTCAATAGCATTGTTATTCAAAATAATCGATAACGCTTAAAAAATATTGTTCAACAGAACTTGAATAACGAAAATATGTTCCGAAGCTTCAAGCGTCTAGAACAGTCTCAACGTGGGCTAATTTGGATACAGCGAAGCGCGTGTTAATTCGAACGGAGTAACGGACGGGTTATGTTGGACGCGGCAAAGAAATGCGGGTTAATTTGTAGACAGGCGAAGCGCGGGTTAGTTTAACTCATCTGCTACCTCTGACGTGCGGGTTATATTGGATGACCGTGAAGTGCGGGTTAATGCGCAACGCGTCCGATTCGTGGGTTAATCTGAAATGGGAATAAAAACATTCACACGAGACTCGAATGTACGAGAAATCGAGAACAGGTTCACGAACAGAATTTAAATGCATGTCGAATTTATTCAGTTACCCTTTACAGAAATTTTATAACTTGTTTCGTGAGGTGTGGACGCATTGCATAAATATATTATGCAGATAAAAAGGGGTCTGAAAAAGTGATGAGAAATTTTATTACGAATGGAAAATTAATCGCCATAATTGAATAACTTTTTTCAAAATAAAAAAAAAGTTGAATTAAAAATTGATGACACATTGATTGACGACTAAAGTCGTCAAAATATTTTAGGACGGAAAACGTTGTCAACGTCAACATACATACTTATAAACATACCATCACGCTATTTCTTTGTCGGGGTACGCAGAGAGGACAGAGCGCCAGACTTTCCTATCTCGACACACACTCTTAATCTCTTCTACATCCATACACTTATGCAACTTCTACGATTTCTCGTAGAAGTTGCATAAGTGACGAATATCACTATATATTTGTTTTAAGATAAATAATTTATATTTATTTTATAGTGTTTTTTTTATAATTAATTTGTTTTATTGTTAAAAACAAAGTGAAACTATCTACAAAAGGAATCCGGAATATAAATCGTTTCATAATATTGTATTATTTCATTTAGGTAACTTCCCCTATTATTTATTATCGTGTTTGTAAAATTATAACAAACTATTTGCAGCCCGTGAAATATTCACGGAAGTAAAATAAATTATACATTTTTGAAATACCGAATGGAGCAAGATCAGCTTAAAGTTTTTTGGGTTCATTAATGTTTCAAGTTTAAAACAAAAAAGGTACATCTTGATTGATGAATTATTTAATTCTCAAAAATCTCTTTATACACGATGTTTTGCGTATAAACATTACTATTGTTAAATTTAAATTAATAAAGTTTTCCTTGAAGACTTGTTTCAGATATATTGACTGTAATGCTTTCGCGTTTCTGACATCTTGAAAAAGTCACATATAATTGTCTGCATTCAAAAAAAGAGAATAAGATAAATAAACACAAGTAATTATAAGGTTCAATATAATAGGAAATAAATGAATTACAATTCAAAATAAATTGGCATCGTCCCCTTTTACACCGGTTCGTTCAGTATAATTTCAATCTGTTTCGAAGTATTCCTCTCTTGCTCTTTTGTATTCAAAATTCAATTCTCGTATTCTTTCTTTGGCGACAACCGTACGGGTTTTGGCCCATTTATATTATGATTTGCTGTGTGAATGACTATAACACAGTGAGCAGCCTACATTTAATATCCATTAAAAAAAATATATAATAAGGTACAACCGAAATGTACGATAATTGTTCAATATACACGAAAAAATACAAATTGTTTCATTTAATGCAATTAGAAAACTGATGTTAATAAATGTTTGTCACCAGTGAAAATTTTATCACCAATAAATTGATGACTATTCAAAATGAAATGAAATGGTTAAGATTATAATTGATAACTATTCCAAATGAAACGAAATGGTTAAGATTACAATTGATAACTATTCCAAATGAAACGAAATTGTTAAGATTACAATTGATAACTATTCCAAATGAAACGAAATGGTTAAGATTATAATTGATAACTATTCCAAATGAAACGAAATGGTTAAGATTACAATTGATAACTATTCCAAATGAAACGAAATGGTTTAGATTACAATTGATAACTATTCCAAATGAAACGAAATGGTTTAGATTACAATTGATAACTATTCCAAATGAAACGAAATGGTTAAGATTACAATTGATTACTATTCCAAATGAAACGAAATGGTTAAGATGACAACTTTTATGGGATAAAGTTTAAAAATATTATTTCGTTCTTATTAAATATTTAAAACTATTTTAATGAGCCAAAAATATTGCGTAGAAATGCGTGGGTTGAATATGTGTGACAGCATTAGGAACTACTTGATTAAGGATATATGTTAACTTAATACAAATAAGCAGGATGGAGGTTAACGAAGGATCAAGAAGAAATAAATGTTGTTGGCAGGCGAGTTAGAGGAAAACCTGGGAGGAAACATTACATTCTCCTTATATGTGGAAAGGTGGTAGTTTCCACCTTCGGATATACCGCCGATACTCGGTCGTTAGTTATCTTGCAGGTGCACCGCGTGCAGGTGTGGTTGCATTTTGGGCAACTAGATGGTGTTGCATTCCCATACATCCAATGGAGAAAGAAGACGCAGACTAGAAGCGAGGACCGAAGTTGCTTGCCTTATATGCAACAGGAACATGCCAATCACAAATTGGCTTCCATAGTTATATCCGATGGCACCAACGTCACATACATCGATATCTTACTTTGTATTGTGCCTTTTATTTTATTCGTCACGGGTAATGAGTATTCATTAATTCACAGGAAAACTAAAACAGTATCTTCTGGTTTTAGGGAAAAAAAAACTCATCTAGGGATGTTTTAACTTCTTCCGGGGAATTAAATTTTTTACCATTGAGACAACTTTGCAAGGATCGGAAAAGATGGTAATCGCTAGGTGCTAAGTTAGGGGAATAAGGCGGATGTTGCAAAACTTCCCATTTTAAGTAATTTTTTTGTGTGACGAATGACATATGTGGTGTGGCGTTATCGTGGTGAAAAATAATGCCCTTCCTATACACCAAATTGGGTAGTTTTTTAATCACCTGCTGGTTTAATTGTTCACAATACTTAACGGCCGGCGTTTATTGCTTCATTTAATTTTAAAAGTTCGTAATATACTAATATCCCACTACACGCATAACATGATCTTTTTTCTGGTGCGATTCTCTTTTGCGGGCAGAAAGGGGTGCTTGTCCGGGGGTTGAACAGTGTCGTTTTCTTGAAATATTATTGTGCACAACCTACTTTTCGTCACCCGTTACAATCGTTCCTTATTTTTGTCTGCCGAGCAAAAATCCACTGACAGGTAGCTTATCCGATAATTTTTTTCTGTGACAAATCATGTGCCATCCAAACAGAGAACTTGGACACCATTCCCAGATTATGGAGATGCCTTTAAACGTTTGATTTGTCAATATTCAACCTCTCGTGAGGTCAGTCGAGGTTTTGCACCCACCATGGCTTGGAGTCGTTCGTCATCAATTTCATTGGGCCGTTCGGCACGGGGTTCATCTTCAAGGGATAAATTCCCAGAACGGAACTTGTTAAACCCCATACATGTTCCAGTTTTCAAGACACCTTCACCATGCCCTGAACAAATGTTATTAGTCGCGACAGTTGCATTGTTTCCTTTTTTTAATTCATACAACATACAATGTCGCAAATTATTTTTTTTCTCAGCCATTTGCATTTTTTTTAGGGGGTCGTTACAAACCCGAACTTGAAACAAAACTAGCCAAATCAAGTAGAAAACATCTATTTTAAAAGCAAAGACAAAAAAAAAACGAGTCAAGAAAAAAGACAAATATTTACACCATTTCTAAATAAGTACGGTTAAAACGGCAACAACTTTCGCACCAACCCAATACTTGAACTAAGATTAAAAATGAAGAGAAATCGAAGGACCTATATGAGATGGTGTGTGGGGGCGAAAATGTGTGACGTAACTAAAAAGTCTGGCACACTGTAATAGCTGTCTACTCCACAGTTTGTTAACCTATGAGTCGTGACCCAAAATAGGGTCAGTTGGCATTTTGAATGGGTCGCGAAACATTTTCGACAATATTTTAATATAATAACATAAAATACGTTCCGGACCATTTTTAAAAAACTTTCCGAACCATCGCGCGTAGAAAGAAACAGCTTCCAGTAATTAGAATTGGTAGCAATTTATTTAATGATTATCTTTGTGTGTAATTTCACTCATTTTTACTTCGGTCGCGAAACAAAACCTAATACCCTTATCTGAGTCACAAATCAAAAACGGTTAAAAAAAACACCGGTCTGTCCCGACAAGGTAACGGCGTGAATGTATTATAAGTATGTATTATAATGTTTTTTTTTCAGTTGAAAATAATTTAGTTCACAGTTTTTCTCGGCCTCACACTCGTATTACTGTCGATTAAGCACATTCAATCACCCACGCAGCACGTGTAAATATGTTCTGAAAACAAATCAGCAAAATCTGTGAAATAATTTGCGATAAAATTTTGCAGTAGT
Organism: Odontocerum albicorne; assembly: GCA_949825065.1. Taxonomy (NCBI): domain Eukaryota; kingdom Metazoa; phylum Arthropoda; class Insecta; order Trichoptera; family Odontoceridae; genus Odontocerum; species Odontocerum albicorne. Next base: position 36,985,337 of record OX463852.1, on the reverse strand, counting down.
AGGCGAAAAGCAGTAGGCGAGAAATTATCAAGAATCGATGTATTTTATAAACTAAAATGAAACATCAGTTATGTACACATATGTTAGATAACAATGGAAGATAAAAAAGAAACAATGGAATAAAAATTCGTCACCATAAATAAATTCAATATAATGTTCCTTAGAAATAACTTAAGTTTATAATATTTAATATGTATTTATTTATTACGATTTCGTGTTTGTGTCACTTTCGTTTACAGTACAATTCGGCGAGTTTTATGTCATTTGACAATGTCTTCCAAGCACAATGGCGTAAAACATGCCGTAAGGCTGTGGCCACACAGGAAGGAGCCTCGCTTGATGCTTAGAGCTATGTTGCGAGTTAGGCGACATATCCTAGCGAACCAACGTATCGCATACTATCGCAGTGGCCACACTGCACACTTCGCGCCACTTTGCATGACGATTAGTCAACGAGTGAATCTCCGAGCGAACAGACGTGTCGGGTAATTTACAAGATGGCGGAAGTTTTAATGACAGCTGTGTATAAAAGGGAGCCTTTGTGGAACCCATCGAGCAAATTATAGAAAAATGTACCTGAAATAAAATCACTTTGGAATGAAGTTGCACAGAAAAAAAATAAAGATGGTAAGTTGTAATGAAATTGGTTAGTTTTGAGAGTGGCATCATGTGTTGACTCAACCGCTCCCGACTGTCAAATAAATTTGTGCGTAGCACTTTGGTGTGGCCATGCATGAAGTCACCTAGTATACGAGTCACGTAAAACCTAGCTTAGCACCTAACGAAGAATTTTGGTGTGGCCTCGGCCTAAGAGAAAATCAGGCTAAACATTTTTTTTTAAATCTGTACACTATCAGTAATCGAACCGAACCGCTATCTCCGGGTTGGAAGAAATGCGTTTTATGGATTAGGGCACGGAGATTGTCGGATTTGTTTATGTTTAATAAATAGAAAAATTGGCAAAAAAGGGGGTATTGGCGTTTCAATAAACTTTAAGTGTATTTCTCAAAGTTCTAAAAAAAACACATAAAAAGTTAACAGATTTCAGAGAAAGTTAATCAGTTTTATAATCGAAACTTACGATAGATAGTGCCTCTATCGCTCTATGAAAGTATTATTAAATTTCATATTCGTCGAGTTTAACATACCTGTTACATTTATTTTATATATTTATAACGCTTTAATGCACAATGGACAATTTGGCGGATTTATTACCAAAAGCCAATCTCTTCTAACTAATCAGATGTTTGAGAATTTTGTTTTCGGTGTTGGGTGAAAAATGTGTGAGCTTTATACTATGACTCATTTGACGATTTAAATACAACAAATATCTATTTTTTTATTTGCGGCTAGGATATAGGAGGGGGTATTAAGAAGAATAGTGAGGGAACAAGGAAACACGTTACGCCACTGCATGGAAATGTAGATGTCTTTTGAGTCGCTGTTTGAAAAACTTATAAGACGAAGCAAGGTTTATGTTGGTTGGCAGCTCATTCTATAGCCCAACTATAATACATTATATTACACTTCCGTTGTCTACAGTATAACTTGGCGGGTTTATTGCCACGTAGCAATATCTGTCAACAAACCAGGCACATACATTCTATAAGTATTCGTAGTTTTTTTGTCAAAAGTCATAATTATAATAATACACTATTTAAATAACATGGGTCGTCCCTTTTAAGGAATATTACACATAAGAATGTCAAGAAATAGAAAGGTTTTTACGACAGAGTACTTACTTGAAATTCTGGCATTGAGTAATTATTACGATTAAGCGAAAAATCCGATAAATGATAATTGTTATCATATTATGAAGACATAGCTGATATTATTTTAAATAAATGTTGTAATAATTCAATTGGAATTCACTGTAAAACACTTAGAAATCGGTTAGAACCGGAAATTTAACGAAATTCCGTCCACCACATTACATTACATTACACGTGTCACGTCACGCTTTATCCGGAGGTGATAGAACCGAAGCATAAACGAGGAAATTAAACCTAGGAAATGAAATAAAAGAAACCATAATTACCACTTCATTGTTTCACAATTCAAATACACATCGAAGTGTAAGTATAGTAATTAATGGCGGCGTACCGTTACAAATTCATATATTAACTTAAATGTAATATACCAAACGGTGGGACTTTCTTTGTTATTGAGGTTACCAAAAATACCGTGATTTAAAATTAATTTTACACGCAAGCCAAAAAGCTTGCGTTGTATTATAATATACGAGTATAACATAACTTTATATGCATATTTTACTTAAGTAAACTTATTTAAATGTCAACTTACGACTTGTTATGGTGGTCATACACAATTTTTTTTTAAATAATCTTACACCTTTATTGTTTTAATTGAAAAATATAAATATTATTGTATGACATTGTTATTTTATAAACTAGAGAAGCATTCAATTTGGTTTTATTTTATTTAAATTACAAAATATTTTTAATAGCTACACACGGAGAAACAAACATACGTCAGTTATGTTTATTTTCATTTACCGTACTACTGATTGTCACAGTAAACAGAGATAAAAATATAATTTTGATTTTTTAACTATCTGAGGTATTTAAAGTATTAGGTGTTAACATGAGGTGTGTCCGTTTTTGTCCAATTTAAAAATGAACACCAAAAGTAAAACAAAATGGTAAAGGTTATACGTCATTCGAAAGAAAATTTTCTGCTCTACAAGATATTGTGTCCCCTTCAAACATTTTTCATTACCATATTTTTGTCATCATCATTTTCAAACCATTTTTCATCACCAGTAGTGATGCGGTAAAGGAACCTTTGCTTGTGGCCATGCGTAGCTCGATGACACGCGAGCAAACCAGCTGAAATTGTCGAATGTTGATTTTTGTTGTTTTCACTCAAAACATGTGAAACCCAAGCGCCGAGCTTCTAGACTTTTCCCATTGATTTAAGATGGCGGTATAAAGTCATGTGACTACAATTCATCTGCTCAGCCAATTCGACGGTGGTTTGAAGGGGATGTTCATGAATAATATGGTTTAAGCGGTCCTCATCGAAGTCCACTGGTCGTACGGGACGCTCCATGTCTTTCAGGTCGAAATTACCGTCTTCGAAACGCAAAAACCATCGACGAGCTGTCCTTTCATTCATAGCATCTTCACCGTACACTTCGCAAATATCGCGAACAGCTTTGGCAGCTTTATTTCCTCGATTGAACGCGAATAGAAGATGTATCGTAGAGCAGAAATTTTTCTTTCGAATGACTTTAACCTTTACCATTTTGTTATACTTTTGGTGCTCATTTTTAATTCGGAAAAAAAGGACACAACTTATGTTAACACCCAATATGTTCCATTTAATTCACGATTAAAACAGCTATTATTTCATTAGTTGATAAATAAATTATATTATAATGTTTGGCATGGACCGTGGATGAAATAAGTTAATATTTACTCTTGTAATAATAAAATAAAAATAAACAGGTTCAAAACTAACAAATTCAAACGTATTTCGACAATTCATGATAATATTATCAATATTTTTAAGTATCCCGCGTTTCCCGGGAAATCGAAACTAGTTTAAAACAAACCGGGAGGGATACCGGGAGAGAGCCCCTAGTAATGATTGTTCTAAATAATAAACAAATCATGTTAAATTTTCGGAAAACGGACCTTCCTAAAATCTCCCCACAGTAACTAAATTATTTTATCAGGCTTATCTGATAAATTATCTACTTAACGATTTTAACCACACAATATAAATAATCATTGAATCATTTGATGATAGGATCAAAATATGTCCAGGTATATTTTGCATTTGTAGATAGGCTAAAAAAACAGTAACTACAAAAACAAAAGTTTCATTTGGTCTATTTGTGGTACTCCGTCCATTATTCAAGTATTAAAACAGCAAATTCAAATTTCAATGAAATATTTTCGGTAATATATGGGCGTATGTACGCAAAATGGACCCAACCCACAATTCGGGATACATCGCGCCGCTTTATACGGTTTTGATCAACAAAATAAAAATAAGACGGAATTTAACCGCGATGATGTACATAACTTTGATATTTAATCCCAGCATCTTTTGTATAAAATGTGCGAAAAATCCCAGCATTTTTTGTCAAAAAACAGTAATTTATATTTTATTTTTTATCTCAGTAAATATTTAGTTTTAAAACCTATTTTTTGTGTAGACCTCCCTGTAGAGTGTAAAATAACAAGCGATTTTCATATTTCATAAAAACAATTTTTTTTATTTAACATAAAAACTTGTATGAAAACTTTAAGGCCGAGGATCGGCCCCGTGGGATTTTCCGCATACACTTGGGGTAAATAATCGGCCCCGTGGGATTAAAAGTGTTAAAATGAAGAAATTGCTATATAAATAGCAAAAAGCCCGTTAGAAGTATCTTCCTTAACCATGTACTCAAAATAATTCAAATAAAATAAATAATGTACACGTTTCAAGACGTTCATAAGTCTATCGTCAATTTTATAACAGTATAAAATAAAAATTGTTCTCAAATAACTTCTTTGGTTCGTAGTCTTCAGATATGTTACATTAAAATAAAATAACAATCAATGATACATATCGGATGTAAGACATAAATTTCACAGCCCTTTTGTGTGTCTGAGACATCATAATGGATAAGGAATAGAAATCTGTGTTCAAAAATAGGTAAAAGGTCTCGCCCACACAGATGTTAATCGAACTGAGAATCCATTCAATGAAAGCCGTGTTTATAGCCTTTTAACGGCGCACCATCAACAACCGAGATGGTAAAGAGTACACCCAAGGAAGTGATTTTAACCATGGGTTGTGCAATCATAAGTGGACAATGAAAAACAATGAATGTAAAGATAAAAAAGAAATAATGTTTAAACGAGCCTTGGAGAATGTTAATCGATTTTTTATTGATTTTGGCGTATCTAAAAAAATCTTGAACAAAAAAACAAAACATGCAACCTTAACAAAAAATACACTTCAAGGGTGTTCATGATTTTTGAGTACGGAAACTATTTATGAGCAATATAATATGTCCAGGTGTGAAGAGGTCTGAAAGTAACAACAACCCCGAGTCCAACAGGAATTAAACCATTGACATAATACTGCTCAGCTAGCGATTTCAACATAAGGTCAACGATTTCGTAAGCATATCAGTAATTCAAGAAATTGATAAGATCAATGATTTTAAACAATGCGATATTTCACTGTTGCAAACAAGTCAAATTGAAACTACTAATAACTAATAATGATGGAATCGATATTTTCCATGGTTTTATACGTGACTTGGAAGCTCCATAAGATCGATAATGTGCAAACAACTCGGAACCCTCAACGATATGGAGTTCCACAAGGATATGTATAAATACCAATACTCTATATAACACATATACTATTCCTAGTAAGCATGTATAATTAATTGATTAACAGTAAAAGAAAGAAATATGTTTAAGATATGTTTATAAGCATGTATAATTAATTGATTAACAGTAAAAGAAAGAAATATGTTTAAGATGATGTAAAAGTAAAAAAATGTGGTGTAAAAGTAAAAAAAAAAACGAAACAAAACAAGATATTTTTTCCTAGTTTTTATTACATCAACGAGTTAATGTTATCGCCATGTGAGATAAACACCAATTTCCGATACCGATGGTGATGACGTCATAAAAATATCCCACTGAATATGAGAATTATTTTGTGTACTTTAGGGAAATATTATTTAATATAAAATAAAATGTAATTAAACAAGTTGGCCGGCCGCAAGTCTGAATACATATTTGTATAAGATAATTTTTCCGAAAACCTTGAATGCACAAATAATCAAATAAAAATTTGGTTAGCAAATAAATGCACCTGTAGATATAATTTATCGTGAATCAGACAGTTACAATTAAACAAAACCATATTTGTAAAGCCCGCTAAATACTTCCCGATAATCGTAAGCGATTTGCCATAAATGACCAAGACTCAGATTGGCTGACCATGTCCAGAGAGGGTAGTAGGGTAAACGGGCCCCAAAAAGCGTCCAAATGCGATAAGGGAGTATCCTGATGCAGAACGCCAACTAGTTCATCTTAATTTTAGAAACTTGGCAGAAAAGCGTTTTAAGTTTCATTTAAATTTATACAAATCCAATTAGAAAATTTATAGATTCAAAAACATTTTTTATCTTGGGAAATTGACAACTTGCTCACTTTTGAGGTGAGGTAAGTCATGTGGTTTCCTTGAGTGATAAAACAACTTTAATATGCCGATTAAAAAATAATAAGATGAACTAGTTTACTCGATGAGTTTAATAAATCGTTCTTATTATCGACTGAATGTACATAGATTAATTTATTAAATCGTGTAAATCTCCTTAGGGGATAGGTAAAAATGCCCGTTTTACCTTGGCCTCATCTATACGCATCTGAGCGGCTACATGGTACTTTTAGAATTTATGTGAAGCAGTAAGTGAGCGATATGAATATTTAGATTAAATAACGTCTGAAAGAAAACGAAGCAAAATAGCAAAATATATTCTCTCGTTCTTTTCTAATAAACTAGGGTGCCGTTTGCACACCTTCAAATTCTATTCAGTCCAAACTACCTCGTTCAGCAGGTGCGGATGTAAACCGAGGGGATCACATACTAATATCACAGCATCAACGGAATAGCAGTGGCGACGAACACCTCGGGAGAACCCTGCCTCTTAAAACTGTTTTCTTGCACTCTGCTGATTGTCAGCAAGGTCTCTTCACTCGCTAATTATACTCGTATAGTCTCTCTCACCGTACGCTAAAATAAACAAAACTGTCACAAACACTAGCGTTGTTACACGATACACAATCGGGTCTGACTATTCGTCATTTCACGCAAAACACCTTTACGGAGAAACTACATAAACAAAGCGATAAAATAATTTTTTTAGATAAGAGGGAAAAGACAACGTTTCGAGAGATAATCGAACTGTTGTTGGCGGGAGAGATGGGATTTACGACAGATCGAATTATTAATTACGACGCAATACGGATGCACGCGATGTGTACAGTTCTGGAGACCTCGGTGTATTAATGGCCTTCGGCGTGCAACAAGTCACATCTAGATCCAAGAAAACGAAACAGGAACCCATGTAGAAGAAGGGACCTTTTTGAGAAAATTATCCGATATAAACTTAACCATTATAAAAGCTGACAATAAGAACACGAAAACAGGAATTGTGTTACTTTGGAACATTAAAATTGAACACTCGAGAAGAATATAAAAAATGGTTCGTAGGCATTCCTGTCTTCTTTAAGGCATTGTATTTTCTTTAAGGTATTGTATTTATTGTCTTTAAGGTATTGTGAAGTAAACTATTACTGAATAAGTCAACTGAACATGGAAATAACTCGCACCTGACATATGGACATCAGCCGTGAAAATAAGAATATATTATAAAGTACTTGTTAAATACAGAATAAATGGCATCTTACGAACAAATTCAATTCACGAACTGTTGTGTATAGTAGCGTCAAATGGGCGGATGCAGAGATAATGAGACAAGGCCAGATGGGAAGACCTTGCTCTCGAGTTACCGACATTTCCAGCTTTATAGACAGATATGACGAAAGATGCATAAAATGTATTAATACGTACAAATATAGGTCAGATTGAGGGTGAAGATAAGAAAGCTGATAAATCGTAGCTCAATAAAATCAATTGTTATTCTGACGAAGTGGTGAGATATAAAAAAAATAGAAGTGCATATGTAAATCTCTGTTTCATTTGCCTATCTCAATAGGGATTTTGGGTTATGGTAATAATGAACGTGTATTAAAGAGTCAGTGATTGTCGCTTCAGTGACCGCGAGTGCTCTGTCAATATAAAAAACAAGACCAAGTTTTTTTTGGTAGAGTCTTAACGCTTAACGCGTGACACACTTAGGTTAAGCGGAAACGGACACAAAAACTGTTGTGGATATTATCAAAAGGTGCATTCATAATGCTTCATACGCCATAGCACGAGTGCTGTGTTTAATAAGATGAACAGCATTTCAAAAAAAAATAAACAAGTACAAACAGTTCAAATTAATTCATCGTTCAATTCATCGAAAACTTTAAACGATATTCAGGAAAGCAACTTGAGGTCACAGAATAAATATCTCATTTTTTATTTTTGAATAATATTCGTTCGCTCGTCCTATACGAGTACATATAAATACCACAGACAAAAAAATCGGAAGATACTTGCTTTATTCGAATAGAATAAATAATGTCTGATTTAAAAAAAATACAAAACCTTCTATCTACAGAACTAAAATAACTATGCTCCTCGTTGTTTCTTAGGGCGAATAAATTTTAGAATTTCAGAATCAACAAACAAAATGTAGGTTTAATAAAACTTCTAAAACAACAGTGAAATGGAAACGTTCAACCATTAAAATATTTTTTTTAAACTTGTTGAAATATTTTATAGATACAAAGAAAACAATCAAAGTTCGCTCTTTTCATTTAAAATATATAAATAAATTTTTTGAAAAAATAACAAAATATCGATTTTATTAATTAGCTCTAAAAAAACACTAAAGAAATTGTTGTCATTTACCTAATTTGAAGAAGTACGCGGATAACAGAAGTGCGTCGTTGGTCGCCCAGAAGGGCGGCAGCGGTTGCGGGTGGGCGGGGTGTTGGGGCTGAGGTCGGGGGCGGGTGCCCATCAGCCCCGCTATGCTGAAGTCCGCCACGTGCGTGCACCGCTGCTGCGAGTAGTATTGACAGAGCCGGCAATCCTCCTTCATCCTGCTGCGCGCCTGGTACCTAATATATCCTTATAGGGGCGCGCGAGCGGCGCTGAACTTCACACTACTAACTATACTTCAATCTTCTCACTTTACATGCTATCCTGGCACTTGAATAATCAATGATAATTTTTTTTACATTATTAAATTTTACTATGACCGCTTCACAAACAGAATCTCACCCTTGTCAATTTTTTCACGCAACGATTTCACCGAAACCAACACAAATTACTTTTCCAAAAAAACACTCGCAACAACACTTCAGAATCAACACGTTATATAGACTTTTTTCAATTCAAACACAAATATTATTTCGATCCACAAATTTTCGGTAAACAATTTATCAAAATAAAATTCTTTTCCAACCAAAGCCGTCGTTATCACAAATTGGTATATATCACTTCAGTAAAACTTTCCTTGTTACTTTTTTTATATTTAAATTTAGGCACCCCGTGTCTCAACTAATTTGTAAAATATTCCATATTTTGTGTCAAGCATACACAATCAATCAGGTTTCAGCACGTTTAAAAAAATTTGGCCAAAAATATATTATGTATAATGTATAGTATTTGTGTATATATATAATAAAATTTGGTTATTTTTTTTAAGTGATAAATATTTTATAACACGTAATTTGAATTGACCACTTCTTTCCGCTCGGCGGGCGAGCTAAGTCGAATATATACGGAACAATAAATTTATCGCCTTAACAAAATACCGAAGATTATTCAATTTATTAATTATTCCGATTTATTAACAACTCCGCCTTTCGTCGTTTGCTTTCGACAGATTTGCAGCCGGCACGGGGAAAGTTCAAAATCGAAAGAGAAAATTGACGAAGAATTGAAATTTCTTCGTATCTTTCAATGTTGGTGCACGTAATTTTCTGTTATCTTCTCACCGACAGACGGTGAAAAGGTTAAATCAGTCGAATGTAGATAAACTTGTTCTCATAAACTACGCGCCATTTTCAACGTAAAAATCTCTAGTCAATATGGCCTCTCGTATAAAAAATATTTATCTCGACGTATACCCGACACTAGCAAAATATATTCTCTCGTTCTTTTCTAATAAACTAGGGTGCTGTTTGCACACCTTCAAATTCTATTCAGTCCAAACTAGCTCGTTCCGCAGGTGCGGATGTAAACCGAGGGGATCACAGACTAATATCACAGCATCAACGGAATAGCAGTGGCGACGAACACCTCGGGAGAACCCTGCCTCTTAAAACTGTTTTCTTGCACTCTGCTGATTGTCAGCAAGGTCTCTTCACTCGCTAATTATACTCGTATAGTCTCTCTCACCGTACGCCAAAAAAACAAAACTGTCACAAACACTAGCGTTGTTACACGATACACAATCGGGTCTGACTATTCGTCATTTCACGCAAAACACCTTTACGGAGAAACTACACAAACAAAGCGATAAAACAATTATTTTAGATAAGAGAGAAAAGACAACGTTTCGAGAGATAATCGAACTGTTGTTGGCGGGAGAGATGGGATTTACGACAGATCGAATTATTAATTACGACGCACGACGATGCACGCGATGTGTACAGTTCTGGAGACCTCGGTGTATTATTGGCCTTCGGCGTGCAACAAGTCACATCTAGCTCCGGTCTTCGGCGTCCGAGTCGGACTCGCCCGCGGGCTCGCAGTCTGACTCCCGACTCAGAGCTGGGGACAGCTTCGGATACGAGGGTGCTTTGGAGACCAGCACTCGGGCTGAAGAAGAGATTCGGCAGTGGCGACCGTGGGATCTGCTGCCGGGCCGGAGGGAGCCCTGGGTCTTGCGCAGAGTGCCCAGGAGTATGGGCATCTTCGGAAACCCTCGACAGTCACTGGCCCACACTCCTCGTTAGAGACATCCTTTAAATTTTAAACAAGAACGCTGGGAAAATATACTCGATAAGCGCACGTAAACAATTCGACACTGTCAAAAAATGTAAACAAACACTTCTTTATGAGAGTTTTTTTTTAATCCAAAACGAATCACCGATCACACCCGATGACCTCCTTCGGTAAAATCACCGAACGATAATAATTGAAATTATTCGATGCGCGATCCTCTCTCGATACAAAACAATAACACGAAGCACGCGGTAAACTATTTCAAAGAGCGGCGAGCGATACAACCTCACTGAAAGACGTATCTCAACTGACTGAAACGCAGAGCAAAACACAACCTACGTGCCTCGTAGAACGCACACATACAGTCTCAGAGAGGCGGCGTCATACAACTCGAAATTTCTATCTGTCGTACGGGGCACTTACACATGCGCGCAGCGCACTTTATTCTGTGTAGGTACACGCCGGCACTAATATGTGCATTCACAAACACTAGCCGAGCGTGACACCTCGTAATAATAATGTATAAGGAGTTCGGCGCACTCACACTGGCATAGAGCTCTCTCTGGCACGAAGCGACAGATGGTCGTCCCATGTATGTGTGTGTACGATGTAGTATAAAGTAAAGAGTACGGAACGATTGCAATGCGCGCGTGTGCGGGTCAGCTGTGGCGGGCACGCACACAGTCACAGCGGACACAGTAGCGAAGGAATAATACAGTATAACCTCGAAGAATCTTTTCCCTCCTCAGTTCATTTTGTTAAGTCGAGAGAACAAAACAAACAAAAATAATTATATCAAAACGAATTACTCTTTCCGCATAAATAGTTATATTTAAAAATCTGTCTTCGGTAATGTTACACACATTTAACTACGCTTATGATTATTCGTACATCGTTATGATTGAGAATGTATTTGTATTAAATATAATAAAAAAAGACATTCAATTGACAGTAAAATATTTCTGATATTATCTTAATACTATATAACACAGTATTTATGCATTATAGTTTATAGATATTTTTTAACAATATAGAACTACAATTGGGATATTTTTTAAAGTTTATTATTACTACTGCTTTTGTATCTTCATGTTAGTTTAAAATAAAGTTTTGTATTTTTTGTCAATAATTGTAAGAACTTGTATAACCTGTCACATGTTGATTTGTATATAAAGACACTGTTGTGTCGTTAATTGAATAAAATAAATAAATACATAGAAAAAAAGAATATTAGTAAATTTTTAATTGGTGTCAAGCGTCTAAATATTCCAGACTTCATGTTTTATCATGGAAACTCCTGTTTTGTTATGTACTCGTATAAAAATACTGATGTTATGTTTGAAATGATTGAATTGGGATTTTTTTTTAGTTAAATGCACTATACATTAAGTTTTCTTTCTGTATGTGTTGGCAAGCTGGTTAACTAAATTATAATAATGCATAACATTCAATATAACTCTTATAGTAAAATGAATACACACGCAATTTCTTTTTTTAAAGAACTAAATATATTTTTATCAATTATAAATTAATATTATGAATTAATATGTATTAACATTTCTGAGGCAATAACAACAATTGAGAAGTAAAAATACGTTAAAAAAAATCGAAATTGTTTTATCAAAACCAAAATTAATCATCATCACGATATTTCAATCAGGAAAAGGTAGAGAAAATGTCTTCAAATATTTCACTTCTGACTCGCCCATACATCTTTTGATGGACAACTTACAATTGTTTATATTTTTCGTTTATATTAAAATTCAAATCTTTTACGATGATTTTAAATCGATCAATCTAAGTTATACTGTACCCGACTGTTTCGACTTTTTACGCATTTACTTCACGATATGTACCGATTTTGCGTCTCGTTTCCGCACGCACTCGCGATACGAGATCGAATGCGAGAGGACGAGAGGAACAAACACATAGAAGTGTGAACCGTTAAATAGGATGCACATATATACGTTCATAGTTTGGACAGTAATTACGCGGCTACTTGAGTTACGCGAAGGTTCGGGATCGAATCCCGCTCGAGGATATTGGAGAGACAACAGGATTGCGCGGGATCGCAGAAATATTTCATGTCGAATGGAAAGTTTATAATATTTAATGATAAAACCGGTTATGAGCGATTAAGCTATAATGCATATTCGAATATCACACATAAATTAAATGAATACACTGTTTAAATTGAAATTTAACAATCTAAAAAAATGGACGTCTTTATACAAAATGTTTCAACCCATAAGATACAATTTTTGTTTATTTAAAATATGTGACGAGGTCTTCTTTCTCGTATGGTTTCAAGACAACAGCACGTTGAGAGACGATGGCCAAAGACTTCCGAAATGGGTCCTCTAATGAACGTATGAATGGAAATGTCGTTGACTGTATCTTCCGTGATCACTGAAGTGCGAATATAATTTGATCATATTCGCACTACGGCGACTCATTAGGCCCCATAAAGTAGGCACATCTCGGTTTAAGCTATTCCAGATTCTTAACAGGCTACCTCCGGTTTGTTCGACAGTTGGGTCAATCACCAGGCTACCTACAAAAACAAAAAAGAGTTCCAGTCTGATTTATACTTCAAGTCTCTGAAATATGCTAGTTTTCTATGATCCTGTTTTCCTAACACACTTTCCTTCTCCTGGTCATGGATAACGAAGTTAAATTTGTATGTATTTTCTTCCTTTTTAATTATTTTGGTGTTGCAGTTTTTTCTCTACATCGATAATGAAATCCTTCGTTTTCCTCTCAAAACATTATAAAACAATTGTACGGTAGGTTGGGAGGGATACTACATTACAATTAATCTGTTATATTGTGCACTGTACATAAAGTATTAATTTATTTTTTGGTTGGTTTCTAGAGATTGTTATCTGGCAATAATTATATCAGGCTATATTATAAACAACATATAATGAGATATGTATGTACACGTATACACAAAAAGGATGCGTATCTACAAAAAAGTCAAATTGAAAATCTTTATTTATTACCCATACTGTAATTTTATGTTACTTCGCAATCTCTTACAACTAACAATGTCATGTTTGTATTGTAAAAGAGAATACCGCTTGCAAAAAAAAAACAAAAAGAGAATGAATGAATCATTCTCAGAAATCGATTCGAACGTGTTACCACTAATACGAATTTATCCATTAAATTTGACACAAATTTGTCCACAAAAATTGACAAGCGGCCAATCAGAAACGGTTTCGGGAAGCCCTAATGGAGGTGGCATGAACACGAAATGGGGGAGAATGAAGAATAGAGGGTGCATGCATATATATAATCGGAAAAGAAGACTTGAATTCGATTGGAACAAAACGATATATCTTCCAATTCAATATTTAACGTCTATGTTGAAACAGGTGTAGCTCAACCACATTCTACTAAGAAAATAAAATTACAATCATTTGAGAGAGTACTCAAATTTACTAATCATGAAAATAAGTTTATGCCTTGCTCTCAAGTGACTTAATTATGCCTACAAAGACTTCTAAGAAACTCCATCTAACATATAGTTTATTGAGCTACGAATATGTATAGGGAAATACGAAAAATAAATCAGCCAAGGAGAGGGGACGCACTCAACAGTTCTGTCCGAGAATGTGGTACCACAATTAACTTCAACTATCGAAAACGAACGACCAACTTTCGTTGCCCAGTATGTAAGATGCATGTTTTCTAGCCTTCAAAAGAAGGGATAGAAAAATGAATCGAACCCGCAACTCCCGGGATCGGAGACGGGCAAAATAACAACCAGGCTACATAGGTAGACACGGAGGTGAATTTGCAATATTATAACACTTTAAAAGGCATTTTTCGATTAATTTTTATTGGATACAATGTTCCGATGATATTGGTATCCGATGGTTGAAATTTTTTAAAACCATTTATTAAATAGTGGGTTATTTAAGCCAATGTGAAATATTTGTTCAATTGTCGTTTCGGGGAACAACGCACAACATAGCCGCGTTGCTCCGACATTCTTGAGTTATCTGAAGATAAAACTATGAACCATTCGGAAAAACCGGCAATCGGTAATGGTTTTATCAATTTTTATGACGAACTAAAAAGTGGCCTCAGGAGCGCGTTAGCAGCTGTTGCTAGACTTAATGACAGAATATTGTATAGCAGAAACATCTCTCAGTCTACAAAGATATCAGTCTACAAGGTCATTATCCTCCCCACACTTATCTATAGGTCTTAGATTTGGGTTCCCTATAGAAGGCGCATTCGAAGCCTTGAAATGTTCCACCAATGTCCCTTCGTCGTATTCTTTGAATCCACTGGAGTTATGTTATCATTTCACAAATGTCACGACCCTGCAACGCTCTAACTGTTAACCTATAGAGGATGTGATTGTAAAAGAGTATTTAGCATCCACTTTAAACGCTGCATTCAACATGACCCAGGACCGGGGAGGATGAATACAGATGGTGCACCACGATTCAGACATAGCAGAAGACAACGAGCGCTCAGCACTGAGCACACGATGTAACGATCATTACCGAAATGAAATTAATGTCAAGAGTTCTAAAAACAAGTTCATAGACGTCTTGGTAGCTCGGATTGCTCTGAATTACGGGAGCTTGTCTAGATATGAGTTGTCTCATTAAGATTACTACTCTGACATAAAAAAAGTGGATAAAGAAGAGCTATGGTGCGGAGACATATTATGCGTATCTGAACAAGCCAAAGAAAAAAAATTGACACTTTCAATACATTGTACGCATATATCGTACACTGGTGGAACAGTTTCAATTTATACACAAATTATTTCCAATAACCTTAAACAAGTCTTAATGGCGGTAGCTTATTTATTTGTATTTGGAGATGGCTAGACAAATCGCGGGTACTACAAAAATAGTAAACATTGTCGCTGTTCTTGACGTGTAGCAATCTATGAATACTTCATCGGTCATTGACCCTGTATGTTTATTATTTCAACGATAATTAATTCAATTTAATTATGTTTAACAATTCATTTATCCATTTTGACAATTATTTATTTATTTATTTACTAGGTAGGTATCCTACAGATGCATTTAGGGTGACAATAAAGACAATTAAGAAATACATTCGTTTTCGAAAAGAAATTATCGACAATGTTAAAGTGCAACAAGATTACCCATATCCGACGTTCTTCAAACTTCAGATCGAATCGAATCTGTTCCTTCTTGAAACTTTTACCAACGCCGTCTCCGGCAACACTAGAATATTGATTTACGAATGAAGATTTAATCGAAAAATACCAAGATATCAGAAATTAATGCATGGATAAAATTACTTTTAAGTAAGAAGAAGAAATGAGCGTTAAGGTTTGGAAATGTGTACGAGTACAATGTAGTGAATCATTGACGAAATAATGACAAAGGGAGTGTACAAGTTGAAGGTGCAAGGTGTGTGGTGGGATTGATTGTGAATTATGAAAAAAAGAATATTGTGCATGACGAAATGCATGAATGTATAGGAGGTGAAAGTTGTGTGTTTAGATATGAAAGTATTGATACATATACCATATATTAGATTTGGTTACCACACAAGGGACATGGCATCATTATATGTATGTAGATGAGAATTAATATTGCGAAATCTAAAGAAATGGGAATAGAAAATTGTGCAACGAAAAGTAAAAGTGACACATGGGCAAATAATGAAAAACATCAGTAAGTTGAGGAAATCTGTTTTTGGGGAGTATTTTAACAGATGGTAGAAGAGTTAAGACGGATGTCGAACGACGTGTAATGATAGGAAACAAAGAAAAATGGGTACTAAATCATGTATGCTCGAAACGAACAGTATTAAAATCTACTAAGATGATAGTCCACATTAGTATTTTTGTGCCAACTTTGATGTATGGGACAAAAAAGTGAACTTGAAAAAAGACAAATAAATACTGTAGAAATGCGTGCATAGACAAGAACATAACCGTTGAAAAATACATGAGTGGACAATGTATGATAGAATACGGAATGAAGTGATTAGTAATGAATGTGAACTTAAGGCTGGTGTGTTGAGTATAATGAAGAAGAGCACACTCAGAAGAAAGACAAAGACCTCAGCCACACAGGTACGAGCCTCGCTTGATGTTTACAGCTATATGCTGCGAGTTAGGCGACATATCCTAGCGAACCAACGCAACGCATAATATCGCAATGGCCACACTGCACGTTTCGCGCCACGTTGCATGGCGATTAGTCACCGAGTGAATCTCCTAGCGAACAGACGTGTTGGTTAATTCTATTGTGTCATCGTGATTTTACAAGATGGCGGAAGATTTAATAACAGCTGTGTATAAAAGGAAGCCTTTGTGGAGCCCATCGAGCAAATTATACAAAAATGTACCTGTAATAAAATCACTTAGGTATGAAGTTGCACAGGAAGTAAATAAAGATGGTAAGTTGTAATGAAATTGGTTAGTTTTGAAAGTGGTATCGTGTGTTGACTCAACCGCTCCCAACTGTCAAATGAATTTGTGCGTAGCACTTTGGTGTGGCCAAGGATGAAATCACCTAGTATGCGAGTCGCGTAAAACCTAGCTTAGCACCTAACGAAGCATTTTGGTGTGGCCTCGGCCTAAACATATATAGTTAAAATCGAGTGAAATACGTCTGAGAGGAAGACCAAAGAAAGTATAGAATTATATGACATGACACGCATAGCAACTATTGAAATGTTCACCATCCCTAGAGTTAACACCTCTTTTGCCCAAAGGCAATATGCTTATTTGGCTCCCATTACATACAATGGCGTGCGGACTTCAATAATGGTAAAGGTAGGAAAACCATTTAGACAGTCGATCGGAGCGTGGTTGTTATTGCGACAGGATTTTTAGTACTTGGGCTTTCAGGATGAATGACGAGTGGAAGGGATTTATGTGAGATTTGTGATTGTGTGCGGTATAGTGTGGGATGAATATTTTTGGTCTTTCTGGAGTGATGATGTGTGAGGAGTTGAATTTCGCTAGATGTTTCCAGTTGTAGTTGAGTGTCACTGTCAGGTTGATGAGAGCGTGCAACGGGGTTTTGTTTTTGTGTAATCAAAAATCGGAAAGAAGTATCGATTTATTTTTTTCATGCTAAATATCCTCAGTGAGATACAGGCAAAAGCCTAGTTTACTGGGGATACGACAAATGAAAGACAACAAACCCAGATCCATTAAAATTGTATGTCCAAATCAAATTATCTGTTGTTTTTCTCAAATTGTGTATATTTCTTGTCATGTGTAATAATAAATAAATAAATAAATATTTAGAAAAATAACGTAGAAATAGTAGGTTAAGGATGTGTTGTGTCGAGATATGAAAGTCTGGCGCTATGTCCTCTCTGCCTATTCTAACAGAGAAATGGCGTGATGGTATGGATATATACCATATGGATGAATGAATGAAAAATGTTATGAGAGTAAAAATTAGTATAGTTACGTGAAAGTGATACCAGCACCAGCGGTGACTGGCAGAATTAAATAAATGTAGTTGGTTGATGTTTATCATAGTAACCGACATGCACATGTATGATAAGTAATATGAACTAGCAGTGTGCAAAAAGTGTTTGAAATGCCATTAATATACAGGTGTACGAGCGAAATAATATTCATCGGTCGTGATTTAGAAGCGTCGAGACATAACGTACCGTTAAATGAGATCACCTGCACCGGTGTGAGTGTGATAATCGTATTTGAAGAGCAATATTCCTAGTGAATGACACTCGTACATGAAAGTCCTATTATCATTTTAAACGGTCATGGTTTTGGTTGATTTTATTTTGCATTTGATCGAGATTTAACCGAGAATTACGTAAAATAAAATGCATACAAGAAAGACAATTAAATATCTAAATATACAATAATATAATGACAACAATGATACTTATGCCTGCCTCCCTTTGAAGTGGCTCGGTTTGCCAACAAAGCTTATTAACCTGTACACCACGTTAAAAATCAAATTCCACGAATCCTGTGCGCGGCACAATTTCGGAGGTTTTTAATTTCTAAGTTTAAACGCGTATTTTGTTTAGAATCACTGATATTTGATTACACCACCAAGTAAACATAACATTCAAGTAATTTTCTGATAATAAATAATAGTCATTACTCTTAAGGAGACTCATTAAATAAAGGAGATAAACTAAACATTACGTAAAATACACAAAGGAATGCTACAGATCAGATCACAGACGTTTGTGCTTCCCGCGAGGAACACGTTAAAGAGCTCAATCCTCAGTTTATCAACCGAGATATGGAAGATATTGATATGCTCAATCCTCAATTTATCTACCGAGATATGGAAGACATTGATATGCTCAATCCTCAATTTATCTACCGAGATATGGAAGACATTGATATGCTCAATCCTCAATTTATCTACTGAGATATGGAAGACATTGATATGCTCAATCCTCAATGTATCTACCGAGATATGGAAGATATTGATATGCTCAATCCTCAATGTATCTACCGAGATATGGAAGATATTGATATGCTCAATCCTCAATTTATCTACCGAGATATGGAAGATATTGATATGCTCAATCCTCAATTTATCTACCGAGATATGGAAGATATTGATATGCTCAATCCTCAATTTATCTACAGAGATATGGAAGACATTGATATGCTCAATCCTCAATGTATCTACCGAGATATGGAAGATATTGATATGCTCAATCCTCAATTTATCTACCGAGATATGGAATATATTGATATGCTCAATCCTCAATTTATCTACCGAGATATGGAAGATATTGATATGTTTCGTAGTTGCCGGCCTCATAGTCGAGGATCCACTCGCCACTCCAACGTCAATCTTGAACCGTTCTCTCACGTTGATCATGTGATCTTCTGTGAGAAAACATCCCGATCCTAGATGCGCACTCCCTCCCGCAAATACCACAGACATGTGGACCCTGCTGAGCCGCCTGGGCATGCTGACGCATGTTCGTAGCGCGCTGACTGTTTCTCACACGTCTAGCCGCTGAGACGCCATCAGCCCGAGAACATACGGCTCTCCACCCCTCACGGTCCCGAGACACCCGCTCCCAGTACTCAGGCGACCCGCACAAAGTAAGCGACTCTCGCAGATTGTCCTTATATCGCTTCCTCTGCCCATCAACTCTTCGCTTGCCCACCACTTCCCCGTACAATACGCGTTTTGGGAGTCTGTGATCGCCCATGCGTATCACATGCCCGGTCCACTGCAATTTCGCCTTTACAACCATATCCCCTATAGGTTTACAGTTGGAGCGTTGCAGGACCGAAACATTTATGACATGATCACTCCAGTGGAGCCGAAGAATTCGGATATGTTTAATCCTCAATTAATCTACCGAGATATTGATATGTTGAATCCTCAGTTTTATCTAATGAGATATGGAAAATATTAATATACTCACTCCTCAATTTATCTGCCGAGATATGGAAGATATTGGTACACTCAATCCTCAATTTATCTACAGAGATATCGATATGTTAAATCCTCAATTTTATCTACCGAGATACGGAAGATATTGATATACTCAATTCTCTATTTATCTACCGCAATATGAAGATATTGATATGCTCAATTCTTAATTTATCTACCGAGACATGGAAGTAATTCGAAACGGAAGGATAATAAGATACGGAAGGAATATTAATATCGGAAGTAATTGAATAAAGTCATTGAGTGCGCGAGTTGTACTCTCTTTGCTCAGTTGATGAATACAGCACCAAAAACAATATTAATTTACAATGGTGCAAATAATTGTCCAGTACATTGAACAAAAATTTTCATGCTAACATACCCCTTGTTAAGCAACAAGGGATATGCTATTTTTCATGTTAGAAATTCGCAATTTATATATGTATAAACAGGTGCGTAGACCTCTTCTAACGCTTAAGGAATAATATCCAAGTACACCCATTAACATCGATATTCTTTGCAATAAAAGTGGTGAAGAAATGTATTTTGGACTCGTGTATACAAAAAGGATCCACCCTAAATCTTATATGTTTTAAAAAATTTGATTGAACCTTAGAAATGTTTGGGCATACACATGTGTTTATATGTTGTTTATAGTTAAGGCATTAACGTTGTGGAGGTTTAAAGACATCGTAATTTATTTTTATCAAACACCGTTTATTCCAGTTTTTTGTGACGGTATAACCCTACCGGTTTCAAGGCTTTCATCTCATCTTCAGGGGAGCACAAACAAGACTCTTCATCTTCAGGGGAGCACAAACAAACACATCATCTTCAGGGGAGCACAAACAAGTCTTGTTTGTGTTCCCCTGAATATGGGGTGAAAGCCTTGAAACCGGTAGGGTTATACCGTTACAAAAAAGTGGAATAAACATGTGTTGATACATATACCATCACGTTATATGAGGAAGAATATTCTTTGTGAGCTGTAAATACATTCATTCAATTGTAAACCTCTTCAAAAATAAGACATTAAATAAGCTAAACAATGCCATTAGCATTACAACAAAAAAGTGACTAACAATAATTTGAAGATGACGCATTTTTGAGAGACGTTACGACGAAAGCGCGCAAAATTCTTTTCCGACCTTTTCCTTATTTCTTCTTCACACGAGTTTATATGTTTTGAGACTTTTGCTGTTTTCCGTATCTGTCGGATAAGGTTTTTGGAGTGTTTTACCGCATGATTTGGCTTACGATGGCATCATAAGCCAAACCACGCGGTAAAACACTCCGAAAAATCTTATTTAATATATAATAAGAGTATGTTTCTGAAGTCTTTCGAAACACATTCTCTCTGTGTAAGAAATACTTCAATTTGCAAAAATATTCAACTTATTAAAAAGTTTACTGAAATATGTTATATATACCATATAAACTTCCAGATTCTTTGCAACCGCAAACAATTTTAAAATATATCTCCTTTGCTTGAGACATCTTGCACAAATTTATATATGATATTAATGCGGCTAAATACCTTAAATTGAAGAACGCAAAATATTTTGGAATGCTGCGTAATTATTATTTTGATGCAACTAAATCAGAGGTGTAATCATATGAAAACGACGGGAAAAGCATTTAAAAAAATTTTTGAAGTCAGAAGAAAACGAAATAAATAAAATTCTATTTATCAATGATTTACATCTAAATTTACTGTTTTAATATAACATACCGAATAATATTACTCTATATTGATAATCCGTTTTTCACATCCTCATTCTGAGGGTATTTTCAGTGGTGTATGTCATTAAAAAAACTTGCACACGGAATGATATTGTTGAACGAATTTTCTGATATAGATTTCTTCCATATTTCGTTGGATAAATTGGGGATTGAGCTCCTTCATAAAAATTGAAGGCGTAAAAGAGCAATGCAACAGAGAACCATGAGTAATCTTCGTTTCTAGTATTATTATTTTAAGCCTTTATCCGTCTATTTATTTTTCTTGTAAACCTTGTTTATTTATATCAAATTTAACATGAAATAAAATTACTGACGCAGAAAACGCGAGGTGATGATGTCCTTTTTTGTAATGATTTTTATAAACTTGGTTCACATATTGTACAATAGAGAATTGAAAATTAAAACGATTGAATGAATTCAATGATATCGATAACTGTTAGTGAGGCAATAATATGTATGAATGTATAATATAATATATACCATATTCAACCTAATATTTTGGTTGCTGGGCCCGCATGGGGATGTAATCTGACAGCTCTTGGGGTAGGTCACTTGACACCCCTAGAGGCCCTCGCTTCATTTCCCATTGAGCTTAAAAAGGTCCCTGTTTAAATAAATAAAATACGAATTACAATTTCATACATATTTGAACAGTGGTTTCGAAATGTAGGGGCGCAAGGGTGCCAAATAATTTTCATTAATTTATTTAACACTTTCATGTAAACACATATGGTTATTTTAAAGCATTTTTTTCAATCAACCAGATTTTGTTTCGTAATTATTGTTGGTATCCGTGACCGTGTTTAAAACTTTGTAAATGAAAATAAGATTTGAGTTAAAGTAACACAAGCTACTAGTTGTTAAGCCTGTCTTCTAGTACGGAGGTCGCGAGTTTGATTCCAACAGTACCCGGATTCTTGAAAAAGCATTTCACTCTGGTTTTCATTTAAGGTTTATTTTAAAACCTTTGTTGTTGGTTGGAACAAATTGCCACATTGCAATAAGCCTGTCAGGTTGTAATCTCCACCAACCAGAAAGTTCTCAGAGGCATTAAGTGAAAACCAGACTATTTTTTTTAATCTTGGTTATAACGGGAATGAAACCTGTAACCCCCAGGTTGGAAGACAGGTCACTTCCAATTTTACCAACTAGGCCACGGATATTTTCAAACATAACATAACACTGTGAAACATAACATAGCACTGTGAAACTTTTCAAACATAACATAGCACTGTGAAGCACTTTCAAACATAACATAGCACTTTTCAAACATAACATAGCACTGTGAAGCACTTTCAAACATAACATAGCACTTTCAAACATAACATAGAAACGTTTCAAACATAAAATAGCACTTTTCAAACATAACATAGTACTGTGAAAAATATTTTTTAACACAGTGTAACTATAAATAAAATACATTTAACTGTCTTAATATTTTTGCTCATAAAATAGAAAATATGATTGGTGGTCACTTTTTGTATTTACCTTCATATAGTATTTCAACGGAAATAAGATTGGTGGTCACTTTTTGTATTTTCATATAGTACAATATTTCAACGGAAATATGATTGGTGGTCACTTTTTGTATTTCCTTTCATATAGTACAATATTTCAACGGAAATATGATTGATGGTCACTTTTTGTATTTATCTTCATACAGTATTGCGATATAAACTGAATATTATTGGCAGATGTCTAACCTCTCTGAAACCGCCAAAATCGGCTGTCACTATGAACCATTCATAACAGCCAGAGCCATCTTTTGGAAACGGACCGAACTAATTTGTACTCCCAATATTTCAACGGAAATATGATTGGTGGTCACTTTTTGTATTTACCTTCACATAGTATTTCAACGAAAAATCAGTTTCTTGGTTGATTATAATTATCGTCAATATGAAAAATGTCATACTTGTAAAAAATGTTTTCTTTTTGCCATGAATATTCAATATTCATTGGTCTCCAAGAACATCGCATGCTTCTATTAACATCGCAGTTACGAAAATACAGATAAGTATTTAGAGTCACTGGTAGAAAGGGGTGGAATATACTAGAGATACATTCAGTGGGGTGCGTCACGTGACACGACCGGAAGAAACCCGCCAAGTAGGCTCCTAATCGAGGGGCTCCCCCGCACATGCGGTATCCTGTGCCTCTATACATACAAATATCCAGTCGCCATCATTCCTAGAATATGAATAATAGGGCTGGGCTTAGAGTTTTTTCCTACAATGCACCGTTGGAGTCCAGATATTCAACTTATTAACGTCCGGCACGTACAGTAAGAGTTCGTTTACCATGACAAATGGAGACTGAAAAACAGTTACAGTGAGCGACTTTCACGATCAACAAAAATCAGGATTTTTTAAATACATACATATATGGTATACCATAACGTCGTGTTCTTGCTGGGATAGACACAAAGTTTCCTATCTCGATACATATATTTCGCCTCTTCAACATCCATACATCTTTTCAAAAGCTTCTACCATTTGTCTAACTTCTAAAATGTATTTTTCTCAAAATTTCATTCACTTGATTCAAGCATACTTTCCTTGGTCTTCTTCTATCCTGCCTTTCACTCAAATTTGGACTGAACTCGTATATTTGTTGTGATAGTTTTTTTTTCTATTCTTTCATTCCAAGTGCCCAAAACATCTGAGAGCTTTTTTTCTTCGTTCCGTGTTCTGTCATAAATTGTCACCCGCATGTATTTCTAAGTGAACGCATTTCTACATTTTTTTATATAGAAACGTAATTTTGTTTTACATGTACATGTATAAATTATAATATTTTATACGTCGATTTATAATCAATAAGCCAGAAATTTATAGTCAATAAGCAAGAAAAAAATGCAAAAAAGTAATAAAATAAACATTTTTACAATAATTCATAACACTAAAAATAAATATTAAAAAAATGTAACTAAACGTTGTTTTGTACATCAACTAAAAATCGGTCAAAAGAAGGGATATAAATTATTTGATTCCAGATGTGGACAGGGCAGATTTTTCCAAAGATGAAGAGATGGAAAATCTTACCAGAAAAAATAGTCAATTATGAATTGTTTAAATTTTCTCTTTTAAAATAAACCCAAATGGTTTTATGTTTGTTCATATTTCTAAGTTGACATTGGTTGCTCGATTTCTAAGTTGGCATTGGTTGCTCGATTTCTAAGTTGGCGGCATTGGTTGCTCGATCGTCTTGAGGGTCACATAAGGATAAGATAAATTTCAATTAATCTGTTTATTCAACGATTTTCTTTTAATTGGGAGTAGTAAGCTCTACAATTACTTGCGAAATTTAACTATTGTGTAAAAATATATTTGCATTGTTGATTGAAAAAAAAAACACGGTTATGCGAACTTTATCGTGATTTTTATTTAATATGTTCTGAAATGTAAATCACGGTGATGCAAACATCACGATAAACGGGATAAGACTTAAGCGAATACAGTAAGCGGACGCCTACTGTACAAGTCCAATTAACAATTGTTTTAAATAAAACGTGTAATTTAGTCATTTATTTGATTTTATTCTTAAACTTAAACGAATATTTTATTTTGTAAAATACATTATGGATTTAAACAGTTTGATGTATTGTTTGTAAGAAATTGCTGTTAAGTAAACCACCCGCCAGATGTGACATGTTACACCATATACGAGTACATAAAATAATGAAAAGAAACAAATATTTTTGAACATTTATTTGAAACTGAATTTTGAAAGCAGCAACAATGAGAAATTATTTTTTTAACGATAATTTGATGTGGCGCCGTTTTCCATCCATTTAGATCACCTCAAGAGCTCTTCCCAAATAGCTTAACTTATTAACTTATAGAAGATGGACATCGAGGACAAGTGACTTTCCAAGTCTACCGAGAACTTAGCCAACTAAGAGATTTACCTCAGCAAGGACGGAAGGCTGTTTCATGTAAGATATTCCGTTACCTGAAATATTCGGTCGAAATATTTGGGTTTGCCAATTCGACTGGAAATTTGAAGAGTCAAAGTGTTCGCAACGCTTAACCTTAAACTGATACGATATTCGGAGATTTTCACCAGTCTTAAACAATATCTTGAAATATCGGGTAGCCTGATTATTGATTGCCTTAAACACCATACCTTCAAGTCTTTCAAGTAGTGCTTCCTCGTACCCCTCAAAACGAGACGTGCAGCTATATTTGAAACTGATAGTATTATAATTGATGGAATATAAAAAAAATGGCCATAACGAGAGAATGAGTTGCATAATTATATCGCTGACGATTTTTCCCGCAGAATCAGGAAACGAATCCCATATCTTCAGACGGAACACCTAAAAATTAGATCACGGAAGTCGTTTCCCATCCCTGCTGAGTTAGGGATTTCATTGAACAAATAACTACGAGTAATATAGCGATGCCACGAGATATTCTTATTCATACATATATCATATACATCTCAACGCCTTTCTATCCATGCACACAGCTCTCGTCTCATCCACATCCATGGTTCCCGTCATATACTATATGCTTTCCTGTTTCTCATACTTCTTCCATTTCCGTCAGTTAAAATTTCTCTAACTATCTTCTTTCATTCGGTCAATCGTTTCCTCGCTCTATTTCATACCAGAGGTGTATTTCTTTGGCAAGTCTTTCGCAACTCATTATCTTAATGTGGCCACAAACTATCTCAAGATTCCTTTCTTAATTCTGATTATGCCATCCATCTCTAACAAATAACATAGTTATCTTAATTCTGCTTATGCCATCCATCTCTAACAAATAAAATAGTTATCTTAATTCTGCTTATGCCATCCATCTCTAACAAATAACATAGTTATCTTAATGCTGCTTATGCCATCAATCTCTAACAAATAACATAGTTTTCTTAATTCTGCTTATGCCATCAATCTCTAACAAATAACATAGTTATCTTAATTCTGCTTACGACATCCATCACTAACAAATAACATAGTTATCTTTATCCGGTTATTTCTTACTTTACTAAACATTATAATACCAGACATTCTACGCAAAGCACACATTTATTCTGCTCTTATAACCCCTTTCGAATGACAAGACTTACCTTACATACATCAAGGTTGGCACAGATACAAAATTGTGCAAAATCATTTTCGAAGACTTGGCGATTGATTTGTGGGCAAAATAGCACTAAGTGCGCCGTTGATCTTGTCACCTGCAGCAACATGCATTTATATATCTTTCTCTATCTAACTAACTCTTGAAAATTGTCTTTCATACGCAGGATAAGAATATACCACTGTCTGAGAGGAAGCCACCTTTGTAAAATCTATTCAAAAGAAGTCCTACATGCACGTGTGGAAACGGTGAGGAGACCCTCGACCATGTTTTCTTTGAGTGTCCTCTGCGCACCGCATACAACCTTTACTCAATTGTAAATGTCCCCTGTCTGTTCAGCATGTCCCACCCATGTACATGCACGTAATTCTCCATAAATTTTTTATCACATATCTGAATTTTGTGTCAAATTATGTTTAAATATTTAGTACTACAGTAGTTTCGTATAAACATAATTGTTACGTCATTACGAATGAACCAGGGATGCCAGCGCTTCGAAACTTTTACGGAAGATAGTCGAAATGTGTAGCGAGTTAACTCATTTATTTATGCACAGATGGCACTGGTGGTTACGCGAAAATTATATTAGCCACCTTTCCCATTGAATATACTGTGTATTCTCACATTGCCTTCTTTATTTCAAATTATTATTGGCACAAATCAGCCTCTTTATAGGATGCAATGCTTATTTAACTAATTATCTCTTGAAAATATGCTTTCTAATAGCAAAACTTCATGCTCTAACTTTCATTGTTCATTTGTACAATGCTATAACTCATAGAATAACCGTTTTAAACAACAATGACTTTCCTAGTCGTGTGACTGCAAAAGAGATCTCCAAATTAGTATTTAATCAGATAGTAGCAATATTTTCAATTTAAAAATATCTAAATATAAGTAACTGAACACGGAACGACTGTCAAGCAAGAATTCGGGCCTTTAGCGAAAAGGTCAGGTCATTCTGATCGATCGGCAAATGGTGGCTCTTGTCCAACGAGCTGCATCGAGGTTCAGAATGGTACCTACGAGTGTACGAGGTTCTATTTTATACACGGATCTGAGCTCTATCGTGACTCGTGATTGATGGGGTTGTAGGTCCCAGTATACGGGGGCAGCAGGTTACAGTTGTTGGGCGACAAACTGGGACTTTATGGCGATACTGTTCCAATGAATTTATAGGTGCTTGCACTAACCTGCATATGTGATTTTTTTATTCCGTTTTAAAATCCATACTGAGTAACCCAAATAAAAAAATTAGACAAAATTAACAAATGAAAAAATTATATACCTAGTTGAAATTTTAAAAAAATGTGCGAAACGAGGTTCGAGTTATAGTGTATTGGTGAGTACTACTTATGCATATATAATTTCGTTGATTATTTATGGTACACATATACATATCAATACGCCGTGTCCCTTGCGGGGTAGGCAAAGATAACAGATCTCTAAACTTTTCTATACAAGCATACAGCTTTCGTTTCCTCCACATTAATACATCACGTCACGCTAAATCATCGATTATTCATACTTCTCACTTTACCTTCTTTGAAAATCTAGTCTATTTAATTCATCCATGTGTTGCTCGGTCTATCTCTTACAAGCACACCTTCCAGTTTTGATTTGTATACTCGCTTAGTAATTCTTACGTCATTCATTTTCTTCACATGTCTAAACCATATTAAAGCTCTTTTTTTCATCTTACTTAAAACATCCATTTCATCTATGCATTTATTTCTGATGTTTTCATTCCACCGTCTTTCATACATTGACATTCCACTAATGTTTTATTAGTGCGCGCATCTCCACAGCATTCAACTTTTATCCTACTTTGCCAAATTCAAGTTTCACTTTCATATATCAAGGTGGGACATTATTATATTATCGTTGACGACTTCGTATTAAATGAATGAATTAAAAAATAACAATAAAAGGTCCCCAGTCTGGCAAAAGAGGTTATCAGGTAACATTACTCGCAAGGGCTGAGTACGTTACCTAGTGTTACCTTTTTAAGTTCAGTACTGTTACCAACATCTGCAATAACGAACCGTGAGTTCTACGTCAACTCCAGTGGTTCCAAGGCCGAAGGTTCAATTATTGCTACCGAAGACAATATTGTATCCTGGCCACGCTATTCAGCAATTCAGATATGTTGAAGGATAAATTAATACGAATGAATAAATTGTGAATCATAAAAATATATTTTAAGTTTACTTCCTACACATCGCATGTTGGACTCTTCACTTGCAGATGTGTCTTCACTAGAAGGGGAGCCCTTTTGGGCAGTTCTTTCTTCGTCACTAAGTGACATCGCGCTCATGACAAATAAAAAAGAATTCGATATTTTAGTGTAGATCCATAACGTCGACGATATTAATATTCTCGCAACTAACAAAGAAGAAACAGTTTAACTGCTTAAAAGAGTTGAAGAAGAAAATTTGAAGATGTAGATAATCGGATCAAAATCAAACGTATATTCGTCTACCGCACAGGTCAACTACACCACAATGCCTTCCTCTAGCTGCAAGTAGCTTCGGCAACTCTTCTACTACACAGATCAAACGCACTGGGAATGGCGAAAACCGCAATGGTAAGCCTAATCAAAATATGCCAGTACAGAGGAATATCCAGAAAGATGAAAATGAGTCTTGTTAAAGCATAGGTATTCCTATATGGAGCAGAAACGTGCAATTAAAGTATATCGATAGAACTAGGATTGATGTGTTCGAGATGTGGTGCCGGAAACGAATGCTGCGAATATCTTGGTCGGAAAGGAGAACAAACGGCGTATAACTCCATATAAACACTTGCCTCTCTACAATCTGTCAACAAAGGGTATTGTGTTTCTTCGGACGCATATGAAGACAAAGATATAAATCTCGAAGAGACTGTCACGCTGGGCAATGTTTCTAATAGGAGACCAAGGGACCGCGCTTACTTACGTTAGACTGACTAGACCAAGGACGATACCAACTCCACTCTGTACGATGCCTCACATCTGACCCGAGACAGAAATGGCTGGAGAAATATTACGCAGGTCTCATTATGAATATCGCGTCTCTCAGACACAAGGATAACATCTAGAGAGATAAAGTATGTAGATTGCGCTGGATGGAGATTTTTGCCCTCCATCGACAGCGTGGGTGGTGATGAGATTGAACTTAAATGAATTTCAAGTTTGCTTAAACGTTCATAAAATTCGTTCCTCATTTGATATCGCTGGTATAAAGTTAAATTTATAATATTTAGTTAATTTTTTTGTAAAAACAAATGTGTCAGCAGTTATTTATGATACGAATCTCCGATGCAATGTATAAAACAATATTTATACTGCACGTTGATTCTGTTTTCGCATACACGTGCCGAGGTCACGATTGCATTTATACCGTTTGCACGCGCGAGATAACCGAACGGGGCGTTGTCGCTTAGTTAAACTGATGCCACTCAGAATTCGGAGTTTGAAGCTAGCTGTAAAAAAATTGATCTTTTCGCAGTTTATCTTTTATTAAGGGCGAATAACGAAAATTGATTAACACTAATAAGATAAGCATTTGGATATCAATATTTTTGTACTGTGACCCCCAAAATGATAAAAATTAAATAAAATTCAAATTTCATGACCTCCTGCAAAAACGTATACATTATATAACAATGACTTAGACTGTCATTTTGTAAAATAACAGTGTAAACGTAAGTTATTTTTATTTTCGTAACCCCCCCCCCCCTCCATATTGAACCGCAACCTCCCTGGGGGTCGTGACCCACAGGTTGAAAAACGTGGATAAAGAATCTTGAGGATAAAAATTCGTCTATGTATTAATGTATTGTGTGTAAGCTGTTGCACTTCAGCAAATATATAGTATTTACAGACAAAATCCAAAGTTTTGATGACATGAGATTAAGCTTCCAAAACGATCGGTAGGTTTAGTCGGCTGAAGTATTTCGTTAGGCAGAGTTTTATGATACATAACGCTATTTGTATGTTGTTTAATAGTGCTATTATTTGTTTATGATAAGCAATATATAAAGCTACAGAAAAACATAAATCCTGATGTAAAATGATCTAAGAATAAAATCAGCACGGAAGTGAAACAGGAATCGAACGTTTAGCATTAGTATGACTGCTCACTGTTAGACCACGGCCGCATAGCAGTGATCAATGAAAAAAGTTCAATAAACGCGAATAAGTTAGAAAATTTAACTAGAGAATAACGAAGAATGTATGAAATAACAATATATGACATAATAAGGAGTGACAATATAGGAAAATAATGCAAATTAAAATAAGACGTAGTGATTAACCCTTCTTGTCCTGTGATGTGTAACTAGTACACATTGCTTCTAAAAACTTTAATATCTCTATAAATATAATAAATACTGGGTTCAGATTTTAGGTATTCCTCCGTAATACATTTACGCATTGAATGAAAAAAATAATATTAATAATAATAAGCACTTATCGGCCACATCAGAGATATTTTGTGAAAATCGGGAATAGATTCAACAATATAATCAAACGTGTGCCAGTGTGTGACGTAGGTATATTCATTCTTTTAAAAAACGCTATGGGTGAGGAAGCGACGCTATTCACGTCTCACCCTCACTCTACTTCGGTATATGGGAACGCAAGAAATACAATCTCAGTTCGCTCACTTCTCTCGCTCAGTAGCCAGCCGGTTTTCGTTCGAGGTGGTCGCTTCGCCCGTTTTGTGAACGTCGTCGAATGTTTTTTTCATGTTTTCAGCAATTAAATTTAAATTATTATCACTTTTGACTTCAAATTCAATTAATTTAAGCGATTGGCTATGAATATTCTTATTTTTTCGATTTTAAAAGGCTCATTTATACATATGTATCGATGTGTATTGAATACGCATCACCGGAATGAGCGAATTTTTTTATCACAGGAAGGGAAAGGTTAAGATGAAAAAGGCCATTTAGATAGTTCGACTACGAATAAACAATGAATGATGAAAGATTTACAAAAAAATATTTAACGAAAGTACGATAAGTTTTGGAAGATCTCGAAAAATATGGAACAACCAAAATAAACGAATTTCTTCAAGATGACGAAAGTGAAAAGCCTTTGTATAGTATGTATACATGACGAGTTATATGGACTCGGTAGAAGTAAAATATGTGTGCTAGGACAGGATGATGTGGAGATCTGTTCAGTCTGCCTGCCCCAATATGGAACATTGCATGATGGTGATTACGATAATGACGATTTAACAAAAAAATATTATTCCACTAATTACATTCATCATCGCTGCACATGTTTCTACCCGCTATATTCAGTCATTCATCAGGCGAGTTATACAAAACGATGAATCAATAAATTTTGGATATATTATAAATAAAGCTGTTATTTATAATATATCCAAATAAAACATGAATAAAGAACTAAAGAAATCAAGTAAAATCACCAAGAAATAAATATTTTACTAATAATAAACTTTGGATTTTCTGTGATTGCATTTAATTTTCTTTCAGTGATGCTTTATTAAACATTAAAGATTTCATGTTAAGTATACGTTCTCAAAAGTGTTTCTTTTATTTTGTTCATTGGTTATAATTTTTAAATTACAATTAAATTTGTATACTTTCAATAAATACATAAATACGAAGTTTCGCAAAGTTCAAATCCTAAACTTTTAATTAATTAGCAAATAATTTATTTCAAATCTTGCGTTGTGAGAGAAAATAAATAAAAAATAAAAACCAAATTGTGTAAAAAATTATAAGAGCACAAGTGGTGAAGAATATGAATTGAAATAAAGTTTAATTTTTAAATAATTTCATCGAGCAGAGGGTAAAATATTGAATGAACTTCTCCAAAACATTTCATCGAGCACAGGGTAAAATATTGAATGAACTTCTCCAAAACATTTCATCGAGCAGAGGGTAAAATATTGAATGAACTTCTCCAAAACATTTCATCGAGCACAGGGTAAAATATTGAATGAACTTCTCCAAAACATTTCATCGAGCAGAGGGTAAAATATTGAATGAACTTCTCCAAAACATTTCATCGAGCACAGGGTAAAATATTGAATGAACTTCTCCAAAACAACATTTAACGTTACCCAAATTCCTGATTCAATAAGCGATAAAGACAAAAAGTAGTGGGAATAAAATTTAATGCTCGGACGTTCAGGCAAGATTATCTACAAAAAACACCAGCTCAGTAGAAATGATGCTCATAATAACTGTACTTGGATGCGTTCATGCATCGACCCTTTCTGACCACACAGAGGGACCTATACTTCTGCGTTGAGGAATTTCTAGTCGGTATTGTATAAACCATGTTTTACAGTTAGTATCGGACTGATACTGACTGCCAATATTCCAATATTCTGCGAAATTTGTATAATGCGAGTTGTCAGATGCAAAGCCTACTCTGGAAGACGGCGAATGTCAAAATCCGCTTTGCATATAATTTAATAAAAAATATAATTTTTTTTATTGTGTTTCTGATAAAACTTATTATGGGACTGATACCATTTATTGTTTCTAAAGGTATAAAGTAGCCTGGTTAACACTTAGGGCCTATAAAAACATCGTTCTGGTTGGTTGGAAGAGATTGTTACATTGCAATAAACTCGCCAGGTTAAAAAAATAAAAATAAATAAATAAATAAAAAATAAAGTAGAAAATCTACCACGTTAACATATTATTAACATTTGAAGTATTGTAGTTAATCATCATTAACTCTGGATTTTTCTTTAACATAACATAAAAGACCTCTTTAACATATTTTTGGTAAATTGGAAGAGATTGCCACATGGCAATACAACTGACAGGTTGTGCTGTATATGATATGTGTATAACAATACAAGCTCGCATAATATAATACAAGATTGATGTGCATATTAAGAAATTTAAATTATGGAAAAAAAAACTAGTTTATACCCCGCGCCCTTGAGGAGAGCATGCTCTATCAACGGCGCTATGTAAAATGTATTTTTATTATTATTTGTGAAAAGGGATAATAATACGAAACCACTTCAATCAAACTGATAAAGCGAAACCGAGAAAACGTTGTTTAATTTGACGACAATCCTTTTAAGGTCTTAATCAAATTAAAGTTCTATTTAAACTAAAAGCATTATCCAATACAATTATTGACAAGTGTAAGGCAAGGTATTACAATTATAACGCTGACTTATATATCTTGCTCGATAGGTAAATACACGTATATTGTTTTTATAGAGCAGCTTAGATCAACACGCCAACCCGTACCGAGAAATTCTCTGACGTCAAGAATTAATTTCGTTGATAACTGTTCACCGCTTGATACGAGTATTTATTTCAAACTGAATTAAAACGATGACAGGAATAGTTGACACATCGCGGATTGTTGGTCGATCAGTAGGGTAAGTCAGTGGTT
Organism: Odontocerum albicorne; assembly: GCA_949825065.1. Taxonomy (NCBI): domain Eukaryota; kingdom Metazoa; phylum Arthropoda; class Insecta; order Trichoptera; family Odontoceridae; genus Odontocerum; species Odontocerum albicorne. The sequence continues at coordinate 36,951,099 of OX463852.1, read as the reverse complement.
CCCAAACTATGCGCCACGATACCCCAGGGCGCCGCAGAATTTTCCAATATTATTTCAGCGAAATATGCCGCAGAATAATTCACTTAAATAAGACTTACTTGATTTTTTAATCGAACCATCGACGTGCTGGTGTGATGATAGGAAACGGCATCTAACGGACACTGTTCAAACCACTAACTATTATTGTTTGAGGTGTCGGCTGAATTTCACTTTTTAATACTAATACTAAATGGCGCTCGACATGTTATCTCTGTCTCACTCTTTCAGGGTCCATTTTTTCACGTGACTGATAGACAGATGTCAGATTTTTAATAGACAACTAGATTAAGGTTTAAAAAGATGTGTTGTGTACAGGTTCACTCGTCCCACTAATTACATCTTATTTATTCAATGATATGATTGTTCGAAATATATACTAATTTCAAATAATCACTAACACGTGAAAATTAGGTATGTTCTGATTTTAGGCGGATGGAAAAATCCCGATACACAAAGGGCGTCGTGAACGGAATAAGTTTGGGAGTCACTGAGGCAGGTCAATAGTTGCAATATGGAGTGAGCTTTATAGATCAAAAGGCAAATATTATGATAGAAAAATATATAGATACGACTCGATGACCTAGTCGGTAAAACGTTTGGATAACACCCGGAGGTTTCAGATTTGATTCCTGATACCAAGCAAAACATGAAAAAGGTCCAATTATTCTTCTAATTTATTTAAGGATTTTTAAAATTTATATTAAGAATAAAGAACTCCAAATTTTTTTAATAAAATATAGTAAATACTAGAAAAAAAGACGAAATTTTTAAAATAATAACGATACGCACAATGTATTACATTTTTTGTATTTGTGATTCCAATTCGGTAATATGGTCACCCCACTAAGATGTCTGTCCATGTTGAAAAAAATTAAACGCATACAGCGGAAGTTTTTACGATTTGTAAACTTCAAACTGCAGATTCCAATAAATTATTTGGACTATGATCTATTGCTATTGCTGGAAGTGATGAGTCTTACGACCTTGTCAGATGGAAGAAAAAATGTTTGACCTTAGATTATTTAATATTGTCAGCTCGTATTTCAATAGTGCGGAAGTAACTCAGCTTGCCATGTTACACGTACGTCAAGGATCACCAGGAAATGGTTGTAACCAATTAATTATGCAACTCTTGCATAACAAGGCTGCACCGAATGGGCAATCAATATGGGCATTGTGTGGATTTTAATGCGACATTGACTACTTATAGAAGTAAAGTGAAGTCATTCTTTCCGGGATTAATTGATTGAATTGTGTTTTGTCGTGTTGTTCATCACATGCTGTTTTTTTGTCTATGCTTTGTTAATGTTAAATTTGACGTGTATTGCATTATACTTTCGTTGTATAGAGTACAATCTGGCGGGTTTATTGCCATGTGGATTCTCAGTTCTTCGAGAATGGAGAATGGTATATAGGATTAAATGGTACAATATATAGGATTAATGGTATATGTTAAATTGTTTTTTTATTACACTTTCGACGTAACAACAGTGTAATCTGCCAGGTTTATTGCTATATGGCGATCTTTTCCAGCCAACCAGAAAGGTGTTCAAGAGCCCTCAATCCCGACTGAAACCCTTTTTTTTTAAATCGCGTAGCATCGGGAATCGAAGGCAAAACCCGCGGTTTGTGAGACAGGTGTTTTACCAACTAGACCACGGAAGTCGTGTATCCAAGGTTCAAAATAAAAAGAAAGATGAAGAAGAAGAATGTGTCTTGTTCGATATAAATGTATAAAAAGACATTTAATCTATAAATTAATTTAGGACAGTGCCTAAATTGCTCCAAAATAACGGAAGTTGTCGAAAAGAATTCACGCTATGGTACCGTTGCAGGTCACAACAATAAAGATGTTCTTGGGAAAACAGAATGATACACATTTAAAGCATTTTAAGTTGTTATACAGTAATGACATGAATACATCACGGATTTAAGTTGTTACATAGTAATATGAATACATCACGGATTTAAGTTGTTACATAGTAATATGAATACATCACGGATTTAAGTTGTTACATAGTAATATGAATACATCACGGATTTAAGTTGTTACATAGTAATATGAATACATCACGGATTTAAGTTGTTACATAGTAATATGAATACATCACAGATTTAAGTTGTTACATAGTAATATGAATACATCACGGATATAAAAGAGACAAGTTAATATAAAATAAATTGATACTATTATTCTATGATACTTTATTTGTTCCCAGGTTAAAATATTAGTCAATACATATACATATGTTATATAGAGTTCTTAATCCTAATGTTTCTGCAATACTGTCGGTATCTGTGTTTAATGGTTATCTCGCTTGTTCATCGTTGTGGCGTCTCAGGTTCGATCCTCCTCATTTCTAACTAATATTACATTGCAGAACCTTTCTAGATTTGATTTTTTGTTGAAACTCAGCTCTGACATTTGAATTGATTAGAATTAGTATTTCATTATAAACATACGACTAAGTTGTAATTCAACATCATTGTATTATTGTAAAATATTCCACTTTCGCTGTATACAGTACAACCTGGTTGATCACAATGGTTAAAATAAGTTTTAAGCGAACAGAGCTGGAAACGTGTTGAAAAATTTTGGGCACCACCGGGAATCTAGCTCGCAGCCCCTTAGTTGGAAAACAGGTATCTTACCAACTAGACACGGTACTACAAAAAGTGATAGAACATCAAGGAAAATGTGGTTGGCCGAGGTGGACGTAATTTGCAGAAAGAAACGTCAAAAGTCGAAGTGTTGTTCATACTCCGCAAGAGACACTAGCCAGTTCAAGGAGGAAAATGTACTGATGTTTTCATGTAGTATAAATTAACGAAGATAACAAACTGATGCGAGTTTACATGGGATAACTATTGTTCTTAATTAATTCAAATAAGTAAATAAGGTAAAATAAATAAAGAGGCTGTATGAGAAAGTTAAAAGTGGAGCAGGTGTGTGTCGCAGACCAAAGTTATGGCGCTTTGTCCTCTTTGTCAAAACCTAGAGGGCGCGGTTTTGACAAAGAGGTATGTCTAGAATTTTGTTTTTTGTTAATCAATAATTGAAAACAATAATTAATTAGTTCTAGTTTTTTTCTGTTTTCAACATGAATGTTTTTTTAAATTTCGATTGCTTTTAAGTTTTGATAGTTTTTTCAATGTTGGTATTGATTTAACATTTTGTTGAGTGACACGTTTTCTAGTGTATTTGATAACTGTTTCGGTTTTTAATTTTAATTTATTTTGAAAAATATTTTAAAGACTGCAGTTGTTAAAAATACAGAATAAAACAACTTAAACACATTATTCGATAAAACTAAACATAAATTTATCAATAATACTCGTATAACGTCGAAATACTATTGATGGAAATAAAAACCATTTGATTTTTTGTTCAATTTTCGTTATTTACAGTACAGCTCGGTGGATTTATTGCGATTTGGCCATTGAGTCATCAACCATGTTATTTATTTATTTTAGAAAAAAAAATACCTCGCGAATTTTGGTCTAAAATGTACAAAAACGAAAAATCATGTGTCCGATGAAAGCAAAATCTAGAAAACTCATATACATACTCGTATGTTATATGTAGACTGTTTGACAAGAGCGTGTATGGGTACATTTTTTCCTGGAAACCGTTAGAGGGTGGATTCAAACGCGAGCAGGTGGCAGGACCTTTCCCCCAAGATGCTTTGTATAGAAAAACTCAGATGTCGTTCGACCTTGGTTACACAACAACATACATTTAACCATGAGTGCCGCGTACGCATCACATAACGAAGCCGTGTTTCTGTGTACACATCTAAAAGGACCGAAAATGTCGTATGGAGCCGCTGTTAAATACATGAGAAAGTCGAAGAAATTTGTAAGTAAGTGGGTGAAACGCTATTCCGACGTAAAAAACGTCGATGAGCTATCAGATCGTGGCACTGCAAAGAAAATGACGAAAAAGGACAACATAGTGATTTTATGAGTGTTTGAGAAGAATCCTCGTCTATCATTGCGTAGCGGACATGTGGTTTCGCGTGAAAAGGGTCTAATTGTGACATGTGACATTATAAAAAGACGTTTACTAGCTCATGGAGTGAAATTTTGTAGCACGGTGAAGAAACCAATACTGTCCGAAAAACAAGTCGAAAACAGACTCACTAGGGCGAAAGAAAAATTGGACCGCGATTCAGACAACGTATTTTTTTAGGACGAAGTTTCTTTTTGGGCACGTTATCCTACCTGGTGTACCCGCACCAATAGACTCACTCATCCAACGAACCGTGAAACACCCGGTAAAAGTCCACGTATGGGCCTGTTTCTCAAAGCAGAAATTTGGACTTTTGCACATCTTCACAAATAATTTAAACGCTGCCAAAATGGTTAAAATATATCAGAAGGCTTTATGTTATTACCATCTGCCCAAATGTGGTTTATAAGAAAAAAATAAAATTGGTTACTGCAAGAGGACAATAACCCAAAACATCGGAGTCGTCTTTGTACTACATGGAAACGGCAAAATGATGTTGACGTAATGGATCGGCCTTCACAGTCACCAGATGCAAATCTCATAGAAAATGTTTGGGCACTCATGAAGTTCAAGATCCGAGGGAAAAAGGTCTGGAGCGTCAAGCAGTTATTTCGACAGATTCAACTTATACGGAAGTTTTTGCCCCTAGATTATGAAATAAAACTAGCAGAAAGTATGCCTCGGAGATGCCGGGCAATTATTACTAGTGATGTGACGGGACAAATTATTAATAATAAAGCATCACTGTTTATATCATGTAGTATGTGCGTATTTTTTTTAATGCCTTATCCCAAATAGTTTTTCGTGTTTCGCCGTACACGTTTATGTCCAACAGACTACATAAAAAAATGAATTTTAAAAATTAAAAATATAATAATCTCACACAAACTTCAAATTGAAATTACGAATACGAAAATAGGTGTATTTAAACAAAACAGGAATATCTTATTATAAAGAGATATTAAAAAATAAATATAGGATAGAATCGTTGAAACGTAACTGCAGAATGTGAAAAGATCGACAATTTCACTATCCATTCGGACGGTAGTCAAACGTGGAAGTGAGTGTAGGTACATAAATATTTTGAAATGTTCCGTAGCGTAATCATGTCATTTGCCTTTGAAGCAACCTGCACAAGGCAACCGGATCGATAGTCATAAATATCAATAAACCAAAACGGAGGAAATCAAAAGGGGAGATTAAGGGATATCATGCATTGTGGCATTGACATACATTAAAGGTTATTCTTAGAAAAAAAAAATCAATTGGCAATATTCTATTTTATAAATTACAGTTCCACCAAAAAGTACTCATTCCTTCATTTACACGTTACCCAAAATGTGATGAATAGAGCGGAAGGGAGACAATATTGTCTTCGGCCACAGTAATCGATTCTTCGGGTTTATGACGATTAAAGTAGGCAAGTATCTCGCAAGTTTACTATCGCATGTTTTGGAAATATATGATACATATAACACAACAGAACGTAGAAAGACAACTCTCGCACAGCCCTAGCAGGTTACCAGACTGGTGACTTTTTCTAAACGATTTATAACCGAATTGTGAAAATAAGCAACACTATTAACTTGTAATAAGTGATAGGCCTGTGTTGCTCTATTAAAAATCCCTGAAACTTAGTCGAAATTTATTGTATAGATGTTTTATACAATAAATTCGAGTAAATTTGGGTGAAAATCATTTAGTCAAAAATAGAGTTCTACAAAATGAATTTCCATTCAATAAATAATACTTGTACCTTTTCAATAAATGTATTTTTCTCCTCTGAACAAAAGCTTTCTATTGGTGTCGATACATATTTTTGTTTGTATTTGATAAACTGATATATAACATTTTTGATCGAGTTTTAAATTATAAACAAAAATACTTTGTAAAACTTCTATCCATCATGAGGAAAAAATTATCTCAATTTTTTTTTGGTATTGCATGAATTAATTAATAACATTCTTGATCAAGAATTAAATTTTAAACAAATATACGTTATAAACATTTCTATTCATTATGAGCAAAGAATGATCTAAACTTTTTTTTGGTATTGGATGAATTCATTAATAACATTTTTGATTAAAAATGTTATTTTAAACAAAAATACGTTGTAAACATTTCTATCCATTATGAGCAAAGAATGATCTAATTTTTTTTTGTATTGGATGAATTCATTAATAACATTCTTGATCAAGAATTTAATTTTAAACAAAAATACGTTGTAAACATTTCTATCCATTAAGAGCAAAGAATGATCTATTTTTTTTTTGTATTGGATGAATTCATTAATAACATTCTTGATCAAGAATTTAATTTTAAACAAAAATACGTTGTAAACATTTCTATCCATTAAGAGCAAAGAATGATCTAATTTTTTTTTTGGTATTGGATGGATTCATTAATAACATTCTTGATTAAAAATGTAATTTTAAACAAAAATACGTTATAAACATTTCTATTCATTATGAGCAAAGAATGATCTCATTTTTTTGCATTGGATGAATTAATTCATAACACTTGATCAAGAATTTAATTTTAAACAAAAATATGTTATAAACATTTCTATTTATTAAGAGCAAATAATGATCTCATTTTTTTTTGCATTGGATGAATTAATCCATAACACTCTTGATTAAGAATTTAATTTTAAACAAAAATACGTTATAAACATTTCTATCAATTATGAGCAAAGAATGATCTCAATATTTTTTTGGTATTGGATGAATTAATTCACAACACTTGATTAAGAATGTAATTTTAAACAAAAATACGTTGTAAACATTTCTATCCATTATGAGCAAAGAATGATGAAAATCTATAATATTTTTTTGAGTTGCATAAATAAATTAATTACATGATAGATTGAATATTAAATTACAAACACAAATACTTTGTAAAAACTATTATCCATCATGAGCAAAGCATAAATAGTAATTTAAAATCAAGGGCTGGAATAAAAGTAGTAATTTGAATAAAATTATTAGGTACAAAAAGAAGACTCGCAAGACAGTGTAATTGAAGAAGGTAAACACATAATATTATATTGTACCTTAGTGAGTTTGTTGGTGACAGAGAATCATGAATATGTATAAATAAAGGTTTAGAGGAAACTCACATCCGGCGCTCAACAATTGACAATTGCATTCTGAGGGAAAGGAACAATGGCGGCTGTATTTAGTTACTTTTGTGTCTCTTGAAACTAACGTGTCTTTGGGTTACAGGCAGTGAATTCAAAAAAGGATGTTAGTTTATTTAATTATTAAATAATAAAAAAAAAAAGGGAGAATATGTGGTGAAAGGATCTGATCAGATAACAGCGGTTTTCTGCGAGTTTCGAACAGAGAAAATTTAGGTAAAGATTCACAAAAAAACTGCATGAGTAATAAATAAAGAGGTATAGGAAATTTGGAAAGATCTAGAAAACGTGGCATGGTCAAATGTAACAAATCCTGAAACAGGAAGGGTGGAAAGAATTAATAGTAATAGGCAAGTGTTAATGAATCGCCTGAATTTTTGGAACTGGTTGTATTAAATATGTCACGTAGAAAATAACTTAAGAATACAATTTACTTAACATAAACAGTTAAGTTTAACCTGTATTCTCATATTTATATTATATTTTGTTTATTGTTAAAGCATTAACGTTGTGACGGTTTAAATACATTGTAATTTATTTTATCAAACACTGTTTTTTCCACTTTTTGTAACGGTATAACCCTACCGGTTTCAAGGCTTTCACCTCATCTTCAGGGGAGTACAAACAAGACTGAATTCTGTTCGAACTGGTACCCATATACACGCTTCTAACGGTTGGGGACTGAGGGCTGAGGGAGGCCTGGGACGATCTCGGCCAGCAGCGGTAAGATTTTTGGGATATATGTGTTTACCAGATGTTCGCCTCGATGTACTGACTTAGAAATTTCTAGGGCCTCTAATCTGTCTAATTTATTTCTGTTATACGAAATAAATTGGACAGATTAGAGGCCCCATAAATTTCTAAGTCAGTACATCGAGGCGAACATCTGGTAAACACATATATCCCAAAAATCTCTCCGCTGCTGGCCGAGATCGTCCTATGCCTCCCTCAGCCCTCAGTCCCCAACCCGAATGTTGCTAACCGTTAGAAGCGTGTATATCGGTACCAGTTCGAACATAAATTAGTCATGTTTATGCTCCCCTGAAGATGAGGTGAAAGCCTTGAAACCGGTAGGGTTATACCGTTAAAAAACTGTATTCTTATGTATATTAAAATTTCAATCAAATTTTATATTTTCTTTTACGTCTGAAAAATGGCTTTAACTTCGTGATTAATTTTTCAATACACAGTAATTGTCTGGGGATAAAATGTTACAACATTTAGGATTTCTGAGCTAAATATACATTTTATCGAAGGTTTTGACTTTAACTTTATGGAATTCCAAATTACAATAACTTTATTATTTTATTATACTTCTTACATGAATAACGCGTGTAGCCGGACTGATCCCGCTTTGTTATGAGAGCAATGCATAGATTTTCAATTTTCTTAAGCTAATAATTATAGTATAACACTTTTTTCAAACCTGCCGTTGACAAGCCAAGACGATAACAATATGCCTCACGGATGTAAGTACTAGATGTTTATTTACCTGTAACAAGAAAGAAAAAATCAATTTTAGGACAAAAAAAAAACAAACTTTCACATGCCTTAAAATTAGAAAATATATTATATGATATACATATGTGTATGTGAAGAAAAACGACCCAGTAAATATTCTAACTGTTTTGAGAAAACAGTACATTTTTACAAAGAAAAATGGATTTGAATGGGGGGGGGGGGGGGGGGCGTCTTATGGTCCGAAGGTTGGTGATACGTGGCAAAAGTGTCGCAGAAAAATGTCGACTACCAAAATAATTATTTTCAACGCTTTTCGTTTTATACTAACGCATGCATTTAATTTTAATATCTACTTATTATATTTTTTAATGACTACTTTTAATAATTTTGGTTATTACATTATATTGTTTCTATAGCAATTGAATTTGTTCACATTAAATTGACAAATTTATTTACACATGACAAGAAATATACATAATTTGGGGAAAAAAACAACAGGTAATTTAATTTGGACATACAATTTTAATGGATCTGGGTTTGTTGCCTTTCATTCGTCGTGTCCCCAGTAAACTAGGCTTTTGCCTGTATCTCACTGAGGCTATGGCGATATACATTAAGCGCGAAAAACAAACACAGACGTCCGTTTGTGATGAGTGATAACAATAGACAATAATACGAAAAGTAAGGGTAACGAGATGAGTAAAAGTGCTGAGACGAGTTAAGATGAAGGGAATGTTGCTAGTACAAGTTCTTCTCCCTGGCTTCATCCCATCTGCGAAGACTGTTGGAGTCAGCTCTCCTCGTCCTCAGGTTGTATGCTCTTCTGTCCCGGACTACGTCCCCCAGACCGTGCCTCTGCATCAGGTCATCTTTTTGCACCACCCATGAATTCTTTGGTCTTCCTCTGGTTGTTATTCGAGGAAGATCCATGGAGATTGCCTGGTTCACAATGTGATCGGGTGCTCTGCGTCCAACGTGCCCATACCATATCAATCGCCTCTCCTCCATCTTGCTGTTGATGTCTGTAACATCTAGGCTTCCACGAATGCGTGAGCTTTTTATTTTGTCTATTAGAGACACACCAGCTGACCATCTTAGCATGCGCTGGTACGTTGCTGGTTCAAGTTATGGTAATGATAAATTCGAGTTTGCAAATAAATTTATATCATAAAATATTATTTTCTAAAAATTGTCTCATAAATTTTGGGTGCGTCTTATGGTCCTAACAACACGGTAATTACTTTTATTCAATCGTATGGTACTGCTTAGCATATTCGTATTAGTGATGACCATATATATGTTGAAGAGCGTATCAGGGAGACAACAATGTGTTCAACCTCGTTAACTGGACATTTGTGTTTTAAAATTACATAACTAGGCAGGAAACTCGCTGTTCTACATCGTAAATGTTGGCAGTGCTACAGGGCAGTGTATTAGCATCGTTACTTGAACTATTTCACAACACTCAAACCCCTTTTATTTTTTTAGATACCATTGGAAATCGAATCCGAAGCACTCGGAGGAAGACTAGCGTCTTACGAACTAGGCAACGGAGGACATCAAAATTAAACCATGATAAATATATTTAAAATACTTGATATTTCTTAACAAAAAAGATTAAGTTATGTTCAAATATATTTGTAAGCTTTCCCGGTTTTCGGGATTAAGGTGAGTTCAAATATATTTGTAAGCTTTCCCGGTTTTCGGGATTAAGGTGAGTTCAAATATATTTGTAAGCTTTCCCGGTTTTCGGGATTAAGGTGAGTTCAAATATATTTGTAAGCTTTCCCGGTTTTCGGGATTAAGGTGAGTTCAAATATATTTGTAAGCTTTCCCGGTTTTCGGGATTAAGGTGAGTTCAAATATATTTGTAAGCTTTCCCGGTTTTCAGGATTAAGGTGAGTTCAAATATATTTGTAAGCTTTCCCGGTTTTCGGGATTAAGGTGAGTTCAAATATATTTGTAAGCTTTCCCGGTTTCCGGGATTAAGGTGAGTTCAAATATATTTGTAAGCTTTCCCGGTTTTCGGGATTAAGGTGAGTTCAAATATATTTGTAAGCTTTCCCGGTTTTCGGGATTAAGGTGAGTTCAAATACATTTGTAAGCTTTCCTGGTTTTCGGGATTAAGGTGAGTTCAAATACATTTGTAAGCTTTCCCGGTTTTCGGGATTAAGGTGAGTTCAAATATATTTGTAAGCTTTCCCGGTTTTCGGGATTAAGGTGAGTTCAAATACATTTGTAAGCTTTCCCGGTTTTCGGGATTAAGGTGAGTTCAAATATATTTGTAGTTTTTCGCCGTTATCGTAGCTTAGATGACGTTTTCGTGGCTCTAAGTGCCGACGGTTGGACAACGTTTTATCTCTCATCTTCAGGGATTGTTGGTTATCACTGATTGCGAATTTGAAACCAACGAGATCCTTCTTATTTGTATAATTGTATTAAACTTTCTAAGCGAAGCAACCAACAAGAATTTTGAAAAGCCTGAAGTGAAAATCAGACTTAAAGCATTGTGAAAATAAATTGGGTTCCAGCAGGAATCGAACCCTTAACCCACAGGTTGAAAGACATAAGTCTTACCAACTAGGTCACCGAGGCCGTCAACTCTACGTTCTAGAAATGTCAACAATTTGAATCCCCCAAAAATAGTTTTAAACTCCTAAATACCTAATACTATACGGTATGGCTATTCGATATATACGAGTATAACAATATGCCAAATTAAATAAAAAAATACTCGTATGTTGTTGAGATTCTTTTTTTGTACACACACACGCCCCATGTGTGCTAAAAACGAGGGTAAAGTTTGTGGCATCGGGCCACCGACTGATAAAGTGGGGCGACTCGGATGATTTTATTTGTTGCGATGTAAATGTCATGTTATTACGCATGTTTCCGGATACTCATCACACGACCCATTGATTTAAGTAAGGCACGCGATAAGCTACTTTTCAATGGAGCTACTCGAGTATTATTTCTGCCACATGTGCTAATGACTGAGAATAAATAATAAACAGATTATTTTGAAAACGTGATAGGCACGACCTCCGTTGTCTAGTTGGTAAGATTCCCATCTTCCAACTCGGGGGTTGCGAGTTCAAATCTTAAAAGAACCCAGTATTTAAAATTAGTTCGATTCCATCACCACCCGACAAAATTAATCCCCATCCAGCGCGATTTACACTAGAGGATCAAAATCTCTTTGTTTTTTTATAGGCGCGACGTCTTGTAGTGACGAAGATGGGGCTAATTATCTGGTGGCAACTCACCTGAGTGTGAAAATAATAGTAGTGACGACGGACTTAATGTCCGACATCAAGTCTGCCATCGGATCCAGTACATCGGTGTGGCCGGTGAGTTTACTGATGTGCAAACGGCTCTCATACAAACTCCATGGCACAGCTTCGCTTTCCAACTGAATAGACGTTGGAAAGGCGAGGAGATCCTCGACTACGAGGCCCAGAAACAACGACGAGAATCATTTATCATTGGTTAAACAGAAAGAAAATATAATATAAACAATACAAATTCATGAAAAAGGAAAAGTAAGTAATAAAAACACTTATTTTATATTTTTGTGTTCACCACTGGTTTCTTTTTGGATTTACTACCGGTTTTGTGTTCACCACTGGTTTCTTTTTGGATTGACTACCGGTTTTGTGTTCACCACTGGTTTCTTTTTGGATTTACTACCGGTTTTGTGTTCACCACTGGTTTCTTTTTGGATTTACTACCGGTTTTGTGTTCACCACTGGTTTCTTTTTGGATTTACTACCGGTTTTGTGTTTACCACTGGTTTCTTTTTGGATTTACTACCGGTTTTGTGTTCACCACTGGTTTCTTTTTGGATTTACTACCGGTTTTGATTTCCTTTCTTTTTACATAAAACATGGCACCACAAAGTGAAACTATACTCTTTTCGAAGATTTAAGAAATAAAACAAATTCAAGTCATAACACACAGTAAGTGACACAATAAGTGGAGAAGTTGGGGAAGTGGGAGAAAAAAAGGAAGATTATTGATATATTATATATTTTGCCTTAAAGGATTAAAGTTAACCAAAAGTTCGTAATTAAGAGCAAGAGATGTTATCAGATTTGCGCGTAAAACATCATCGATATAGCTAAACCCTTCGATGCATCAACAACACATACATACTATATATATAATACAACACATACATCCCATCTCCCTTAACGGGGAGGCAGAGAGGACAGAACGCCAGACAACCCTATCTCACAACACATCCTTCGCCTCTTATTCATCCATACATAACTTCTCATACAGATTATATGATTTCTCGTACCTACACTCAATCCAACCAAAATTTTCTTTGGTCTTCTTCTACCACGTCTTCTTCTCAAACTACACTTTTGTTTTGTTAGTATTTCTTCATTCATTCGTTCCATTTTTCTAAACCATCTTAGAGTGCTCTTCTTCAACTCACTCAACATTTAATTAAATTCACATTCATCCTTATCACTTCGTTTCGTATTCTGTTATACATTTCACCCCACGTATTCTTATCAGTGCACGTATTTCTACAGCGTTTAATATTTTTAATATTTCTCTGCGGCTCTTTTTAATATTTTACCACGTCTACGTTTCACTTCTATTCATCAAACATGACACGAAAATACTGTTGTGGACTATCATCTAATAGATTTCGACACTGCCGGTTCGAATATATTTGCTTTAGTGCCCCATTGACTTTGTTTCTAATCGCTACACGCCGTTTGATATCCCGCTTTATTCTTCCACTATCTGAGAAAAGACTACCCAAATAGCTATCACTGTTAATAAAATGTGTATATAAAAAAATATATAGATCGAGGTCAATCTGGAAAAGTAGTAAGACCATGCTAATCTATAAGCGCAACGCCGTTGCAACGAATGCATTTATAAAACATATTATTTTAATGCATGTGTATTTATGGGAATACTATTTACCTCCCGGCACTCTAATAGCAGTTGGGCTCAAATTCAGTTTATTAGAGATGTCAAAAATTGTTCGCAAAAATTGTTGCAGTCATCGTGCAATATGGATACAGTCGTCACTGATGAAAGAGACTTATTCACGTGGCACATGTATTGAGTTTTAACAATAAATTGAAAAAGGACAGTGAGAATGTCTTTTTTAGTGTGCATGAAAAAATATTAATGTTTGATTTCGCGAGGAAAAGTCAGGACCACATACAGTGTGAGATCAATAAACACATCAGAAAAAATATGCGTACATACATATCATTACGCCGTGTCCCTTGCGAAGTAGGCATAGATAACAAATCTCCAAATTGTTGTATCCATGCACACAATTTTCGTCATCTCCACATTCATACAGATCATCATGCGCAATATTTTATTCTTCATACTTCTCTCTTGACTTTTGAATTCAAAATTTGATTCAGTCACGTTTTCCTCGGTCTACTCGTACCTCTTCCACGCACACCTTGCACTAGTATACTTGCTTCTACATTCTTTCATACTTCATTCTCTCCACATGTCCAAACCACCTTGAATCTCATTTTGTTCATCTTACTTGAAATATTCATCTTATCCACGAATTCATTTCTGATGTCCTCATTCCGTATTCTTTCAAACATTGATACTCCACAAATTTTCCTTAGTGCACGCACTTCCATGGGAATAATCTTACTTCTATCCTCCCGCCCACCCACCTTAACGCATGGAAAAGTCCAAGTTTCATTTCCACACGTTAAGGTGGGTATCAACACACTATACATTGCATTGTTATTGCGCGGTTGTTGTATATAATATTAGAGCTCCGTTTACCATGTTATTTGAAGCAACCTGTCCCTTCAATTTTCAATGTCCCTTTCAACTCGTCCATCACACGTTAACAGATAACAGAAGCTATCAACAAAATGACGAAGATAAAATATTATGGGAAAATAATGTCTACCAAGCAATAAGCGAGATGAATACCGAACATTCAGTGTTCCAGATATTATTTATCTAGGTCAAAGAAGGGAGATAATATCGTAAATGTAACGATTGAGAAATGTTTTCATCTGTCAGATGAAAAGAGGAAAACCCCACAGAAAGGTCATGCGATAAGAGCATTTAAAAGCTATAATTTCTTCTCTTTGATTGACTCGTTTAAAATAAAAAGGTCAATTCTAGTAAGTATCGTATTAAACTGTATCTATCAGCTTCCCACCAGAATCAAGAATGCGTAAGAGCTGCAGTGGACCGAAACACTTGGCGCCAGATTATCTCTGCTGCAATGTCGATAGTTCAACATGATTTACGTGTTTCATTTCTTAGATTAGACCATGACAAGATAAAAAAATATTGCAGCTATTTGTCATATAGAAACAAACAGTTCCGCATCGTATAAATTAATCTTGTTATATAGGTATTTTTATAATTATCCTCATATCAACATTAGCAAAAAATGACAATACAGAATTGTGTGTTGATGCCCATCTTGAAGTCAAACTTGGACTTGGAAGAAGGATAAGAGAAATATTAATGCCGTGAAGATACGTGTATTAAGGAAAATTTGTAGTGTCAATATTTGAAAGAAGGCGGGATGAAGACATCAGCAATGAATGCATGGATAGAATGAATGTTTTAAGATAAATACATCATCTTGAGGATGGTTCGTACATGTGGAGAGAATGAATGATAAAAAAAACGCACGACTAAGCGAGTATACAAATCAGAAGTGCAAGGTGTGCGTGGAATACATACTACCTTGATCAAAAAGTTTTAGAACTTTGTCATAAAATCGAAAATACAAGTTTATTCATCAAAATCGATATGGTCCCCTTCAAAGTACTCCCCATCGACTGCAACGCACTTACGCAAGCGCTTGATCCAATCCTCGAAACACCACTGGTACTAAATTTTCGGTATGTCCATCAGATACGTCTTCGATTTTTTCATGACATACTCTCGGGTGCTGTAAAGCGTTCCGCGAAGCGGTTTTTAAGTCGGTTGAACAGGAAAAAGTCGCAGGGAGCCAGATTAGGTGGATTCGAAGACGGCTGGATAGTATACGTGTTGTTTTTGGTCAAAAACTCGTGGAAATCATGTCTTTCGTGATTTCAACGCGGTCCTTTTTTTGCATGAAATTGAGGTCTTTCGGCACCAGTTTTGCAGCGACACGTCTGAGGACCAAATCATTAACCAAAATGTCTTGAGCGGATCCATAAGCGATGTTCAAGTCCTCTGCCAGCTCTCTGATGGTCAATTTGCGGTTTTCGGCCAACATTTCTTTGATATTATCGATGTTTTCATCGGTTATCGACTGCCACTGCGTTCGTCATCCTCGACCGACTCACGACCACTTCTGAAGCGTTCGTGCCACCGAAAAACACTTCTCCAACATTTCCAAGGTCTGCGGACCGTTAAATCCGTTTTTCACACAAAATTTAATGCAAACTCGTTGATGCCATTTTCAAACTTGTAAAACATCGAAAACACGCACAAAGGTAGATGTAAAGAATTTTAATCGGGTGACTGACAGCGCCACACGGTGGCCGGTCCTAAAACTAAGTGAGAAGTATGAAAAAAAGACGTTTGTGTATGACGACACGCATGAATGTGGAAGAGGCGAAAGTTGTGTGGTTGGATAGAAAAGTTTGGTGATATGTTCTCTTTTCTTACCCCACAAGGGATACGACGTGATGATATGTACGAGTATGCATCCTGTTTCTACAGTTTTTCTATTTGTTTTGCGTCCCTTGTGAGTTTCCTTTTATGTATTTATGAGTTTTCCACAACCCTTCTCAATTTGTGTCTTCTCCATTTGTAATTCGTCTAAAACGTTATGTTTTAAATTCGATTAGAGCATCTGTATATAACAGTCACATTCGATTAAATTATTTCTAACTTTCATAAATTTAATATCAGATTTTTTCACAGGTCATGCAAACCGTTCTTAAGTTTGATTATGAGATTCTAATCTGTCTTTTATAAATTAAGTGATGCTTAAAATCTGTCTTGAAATTTAAATAACAAAGGCAGCTCGTGTATGAGAAAAAGGATCAACTACATAAAAAAGCATACGTTATTTACGAGGCATATCCAGAAAGTAAGTGTACTGAATTTTTGTAGGTTACAATTTTTTTTATTTAAACAAAAAAATTACGTGGTTGCCGTAGTACATATGTAAGCTATTTTTCGACATAGTCGCCATTCCTCTCAATGCAGGTGGTGAAGCGGGGTATCAACTTTTTGATGCCTTCCTCGAAGTAGTTTCCCGCCAACCCCTCCGTCCACTTCTCCACCTCCTCCTTCGGTTGGAAACCTTTTTCCACCCATGTGCAGCTTCAGGGAGGTAAAGAGATAGTAATCTGAAGGTGCTAGGTCAGGGGAATGCGCGGGATGGTTCAGGACATCCCATTTAAACGAGGCGAGCAGTTCCTTCGTAGCGTTGGCCATGTGTGGTCTGGCATTGTCGTGCAGCAGGCAGACTCCCTTTGTCAGCATGCCTCTCTTCTTGTTCTGAATCGCCGTCCGCAATTTTTTTAGGGTCTCACAGTATCTTGCAGAGTTGATGGTCTCCCCTTGAGGCATATATTCAATTAAAATTATGCCTTGACAGTCCCAAAACACGGATGCCATAATTTTCTTGGATGAAATTGTGGTTTTGAACTTTTTGGCGGAGGGTGAAGAGGTGTGACGTGACCGTCTTTAAACTCGCGACACCACTTGTACACACTCGTACGATTCATAGCTTTATCACCATATGCAGTTTTCACCTCATTATAAACCTCAACCGGAGGTTTTCCCTTCCAAACGAGATAACGGATGACGCCGCGTGTTTCGCACTTGGCGGGAGATTGGATTGACATTTTTCACGAAACGTGTTGTCGCGTCGACACTTCTCCACTTACTGACCTCGAACCGGTCTCGTTGCGGAGGGGAAGGGTCAGGCTACACGGAAGTGTAGCCAACATGTCGAAAATAAAATCCATCCGGTCGTGAGATCCTCAGTACACTTACTTTCTGAATACGCATAGTATTTTTTTAAGCAGCGATTTCATTAAATTTTTCGAACTAAATTTAGGTGATGTTTGGTTAATTGATAAGTGCAAAATTGGTCAAAATCACTGTAGTAGCCTGAAGATTCATATTATTACTCGTATTTATTTATTTAACTGGTTAATTTATTGCTTTTTAAGTTATTTTTCCCCATCAAACCATGTGTTGTCTTAAACTTGTTATGAGTATCCATGACCGTGTCTTAAACTTCGTAAATGAAAATAACATCTGAGAAAAAGTTAGAAAAATTAAAATAAAAAATAAATCGAGAAGAAAATAGGGGTTGGAATAGGGATTGTGTTGGATATTCTAGAGAATATTTTAAGATAAATAATAATTCGTAAACCTTTTCTAAAATACGAGTATCCATCAGGATATAAATATCGATAAGGATCGAGCAAATAATTATATTATCATAAAAGGTTAAACAGTATTAAAATTTGAAAATATTTAAAAAAAAAAGTTTCATTTGAGGTGAATATTTTTGAGATATTTATTTAACACTTTTATTGCAAATACAATCTGGCTGGCTTATTGCCAGGATGCAATCTCTTCCAACCAACCAGAATAAAGTAAATGAAGCAAGTTACGTGGTCGCATAAATCATTCATATGACTATCCATGCCCACGAAATCCATAAACACATACGTGAGCGAGCATACGCCCACGAGCCCCACAAAGACGGACAATCACCCGAACATTATTTTTCATATAAAGTGAGATATCATCAATCAAAAGTAAAGGAAGGGATGGTGGAAAGGAAAGGAAAAGAAAAATCAGGAATGAAACACGTTATTTTACTGACTATAAATTAAGAGTTTTTTTCAGTCGCTTCTTAAAGCATGCCATGGACGGAGCGAGTCTTATATTGGTTTGTAACTGATTCCAGAGTCTCACTGCATGGACAGTAAAGGACGACGTAAAATAAGAGGAGCGGTGAACTGGAAAGGCCAATAGACAATCATTGTTTGAGCGTAGCGCTAATCCATGATTGGAAAGACGTTGAAAAATTTCGGCGAGATAAAAGGGGGCGGCGGGACAGTTAAGTACAATAGAAACATTATGTGAATTTGGTGTCTATTTCTAACAATCAACCAGCTCAATGACATTCATTCAATTAATAGATAGATATGAAGCGTTCAACTTGAGACTTTTTTAGTGTCATTATTTTTTACTTAATAATGACACCTTTTTAGTGTCATTATTAAGTAAAAAAATATAAGTAACATTTATATATTTGTGGTTAAGGATATATTTTTAGTATTTCAGAAATGGGAAATTTCAACTTACATCTTTACACTCCTGTTCTTTTTACAACGGTAGTTAGTATAAAAAAATGTAGATTTTTAGCTGATATTTTTTTTATACCTTTTTACGACAAAAGAAAAAAATAATAACAATATACATAAAAATTTATTTTAACGCATCTCATACTTGATTTGATCAAATCACTTTTCTATAAGTATCTCATTTTAAGTTACTGTCGATTAACTAGTTGACTGATTTTAAATTCATATTTTAAGACAACAAGCCCACCTGTCAACTATTTGAGACAGAATTATTAATTTGTTTATATTGGCAAAAAGCAAAGCTAACTTGCAAAGTGTTCTTCCTTTGTTTCGCGAGCCAACAGGGCCTCGGATATTGAATAAAATGTTTGTCTAAGAAAGCATATTGAGCTTTCTTAGACAAACAGTCAAGTAATAAACAGTTATTAGTGAATTTATTGTTTTATACATTATAAATTTCTCTTTGTAATTTATTTTTATCAAACACTGTTTATTCCACTTTTTTGTGACGGTATAACCCTACCGGTTTCAAGTCTTACTTGCGCTCCCCTGAAGATGAGGTGAAAGCCTTGAAACCGGTAGGGTTATACCGTCACAAAAAAGTGGAATAAACAGTGTTTGATTAAAATAAATTACAATGTCTTTAAACCTCCACAACGTTAATGCCTTAACTATAAACAACATATAAATATCTCTTTTAGCTATGTATGAAATTAGGTATAATCTGTATAGGTAAGCTATAGAAAATAAATCAATAAAGGTCATATTTAGAATTAGAATTAGTAATAATAACTATAATATTTATGATAAAAAATCCTACTAGAAACATGTAAACAAGACGCACTACTCGTCATCTAGACTTGTACAGCAGTGCTAACACCGCCACATAATGGAGTGTGTTTTGGCACGGCCTGAAGGAATTCGCTGACATTGCCTCACCGCATCCAATCGCCACGCGGTGTCATAACAGTGCACTCCACTGAGCAACACCACGTCGCAACGCTAATACTCGTAAACATGTGCGCCGCAACTAGTGATGGGAAAGTGCCAATATTTATTTACTTATTTAATACTTTTTTGCATGGTGTACAATATGGCAGATACATTTTTTAACAACAGTGTAAATAATAATTTACTATATGACTATTGGGACTAACACGTTTATTTATTTATATAATACTTTCTTGTACAGTGTACACTATAGCGGGTGCATCACCACATTTTTTAACAACAGCGTAAATTATAACACAGGACTCAGATTAACACGGTTATTTATTTATATAATACTTTCTTGTACAGTGTATAATATAGCAAGTGTATAGCCACATTTTAACAACAGCGTAAATTATATTGTAACTAACTATAGGACTCAGATTAGCACGGTTATTTATTGATATAATTATTTGTTGTACAGTGTACGATATGGCGGTTGTAAAGCCACATTTTTTAACAACAGCGTAAATTATAACTAACTACAGCAGTGGTCCCCAACCTTTTTGTCGCCGCGGACCGGTCAACGTTTCATAATTTTACCGCGGCCCACTGGGGGAAGGGAAGGGGAACACATTGAATGTGTTTTTTTTTTTAAATTTAATAACAATATATTTGTATCGTCGGAAGGTCGGTGGTAACTTAGCGTGAAGGGGTTTTCAGCGGAATAATTATTTTAAGTTATAATTAAGTTTTATTGGGTATGTTCGATTTTTCAAAAGTAATTTTGATTTTTAAGCAGGCCCTTGCGCGGCCCAGTACCATTTGGTCCACGGCCCGGTACCGGGCCGCGGTCCGGGGGTTGGGGACCACTGAACTACAGGACTCAGATTAGCACGGTTAATTATTGATATAATTATTTCTTGTACAGTGTGCGATATGACGGTTATACGAGAATACTAAAGACAATTTTTTTAACAGCGTAAATTATAACTAACTATAGGGCTCAGATTAGCACAGTTATTTATTGACATAATTATTTCTTGTACAGTGTGCGATATGGCGGTTGTACGAGTATAGACACATTTTTTAACAACAGCGTAAATTATAACTGACTATAATACTCAGATTAGCACGATTATTTATTGATATAATTATTTGTTGTACAGTGTACGACATGGCGGTTGTACGAGTATAGACACATTTTTTAACAACAGCATAAATTATAACTAACTATAGGACTCAGATTAGCACGGTTATTTATTGATATAATTATATCTTGTACAGTGTGCGATATGGCGGTTGTACGAGTATAGACACATTCTTTAACAACAGCGTAAATTATAACTAACTATAGTACTCAGATTAGCACGGTTATTTATTGATATAATTATTTCTTGTACAGTGTGCGACATGGCGGTTGTACGAGTATAGACACATTCTTTAACAACAGCGTAAATTATAACTAACTATAGTACTCAGATTAGCACGGTTATTTATTGATATAATTATTTCTTGTACAGTGTGCGACATGGCGGTTGTACGAGTATAGACACATTTTTTAACAACAGCGTAAATGATAACTAACTATAGGACTCAGATTAGCACAGTTATTTATTGATATAATTATATCTTGTACAGTGTGCGATATGGCGGTTGTACGAGTATAGACACATTCTTTAACAACAGCGTAAATTATAACTAACTACATATAGGACTCAGATTAGTACGGTTATTTATTGATATAATTATTTCTTGTACAGTGTGCTATATGGCGATTGTACGAATATAGACACATTTTTTAACAACAGCGTAAATGATAACTAACTATAGGACTCAGATTAGCACGGTTATTTATTGGTATAATTCTTTCCTGTACAGTGTACAATATGGCAGTTGTGAAGCCACATTTTTGACAACACCGTAACTAATAATTATGAATAAAACTACCGGGCTTAATACAGGTATCATTAACAATATCTGATCTGACAACAGTAATCGATTTAGTTCCTTCAGAAAAATGCTCCATATGTTAATTCTAGTTTGATTATGGGAATGCAGTTTTAATCTGTAACTTTCTTAATGGATGTTTAGCGGAATGTCCTTGAAGGATGCGCTGATGATTTTGATTGTTTGGTATTTAAATAAAATACGTCAGTTAGCGATGCGGAAAGAGAGAGTGAATGAATCAATGAATAATAAATAGTGATTAAATGATTCTTTATTTATCGGTAAGTAGGTATTTATACATTTCAGGATGGGCGCGGGAGTGCGCCCGCAATATATTTTTATCTCGCTTCTGTGCGTGCAGAGATGATCGATTGAAATATTGCAGACATCGCAATTAGTGTTGTGGGTAGACGATTTGTTTGCGAAAACGGCGAGACAGCGCGATGCGTTCTCTTTCTACTGTGGAATGTATCGTAAATAGTATTTGCGGGTAAACAATTTCAATGTTTTGGTATGCGACCTTTGGACATATCCAAAGGTCGTTTTCGTCGGTCGTTGACCGTGTATGTTGACAATATTTCAGCGACGACAGTAGTTCCTACAGATGCAACAGTGCACAATATGGTAGATTTATTGCTAAATGGCAATGTTTTCCAATCAAATCAACAAAACGATTGTTTAACAATTTTTTTAGTTAAGTGACCATTTTTTAGATAAGATGTATGTTATTGATTGTGCAGATAGAGGATTGGTCTGCACAGTAACAGGAAACAAGATGCTCCATACAACCACCTGTTAAGATTAAGAAGGAATGCTGAACATATAATGTCTTTTTTAGATGAATGTCATGATTATTTAATTCAACCGACCAGAGTTGTCCAATATTTAGGAGCGAAAATCCATAGTACGAAATCGTATGTTTGGTCAAATCATAAAATGGGTTTTAAATCCATGTGATGAAAAATACGCTTTTTACCCCTACACCATTGAAGTCGTTAATGTAGGCATATGTAATAATACAATGAAACCTTCAAGAAAAGTAAGAGGTAAAACAAACATGTATAGTGAGAAGAATTTATGTTTGAGAATCATGCGACTTCGAAAACGCTTTTAGATAGGGAAGTCAAAGACATTGATTTTTCCATATCTTGGTGATTAAATTGAGGAAGAGTTCTTTAATGCTTTTTGTAGGCATAACTAAACCAGTTCATATGGAAACAAGTGTCTGTTGTTAATTTTTACGTTTCCTTCTTTCAAAATATCATTAATTTGATCCAAACATACTTTCCTTCGTCGTCTCTACCACGCCTTCTATTTAGTTAGATAATATAGAGCATGGGCAATAATTATAGTACACGAAAACCTGATATAAAACAGGAAAATTTCAGTAAATATTATTGGTCAGTCTTCTTCTTCGGTTTCAATCCTGGCGATTGGTTAGCAGCAAAGCTTTGCATCTCCTCTTCCACTCCGCTCGGTCTTCAGCGATCCTCTTAAGCTCTGTATAGGAGGTGCAGTCCGTGGCATATTTGCTCCGGATACTCCCGGCGAGGACGCCCTCTGCCAATCGAACCCTCAATCATTCCCTCCAGTATATTGTGAAAGAGATTTTCATGTCGCAGCATATGACCCATCCATTCTGCACGCCTTTCCGATATGGTGTTTGACAGGTGCCTGGTTTCTTCGATCCTGCTGAGAACCTCGTCATTTGTAATGTGGTATCTCCAGGAAATCCTTAGGAATCGTCTAAAGGTCCGAATGTCGAAGGCCTCTAATGTTTTTCGATACCTTTCGCCTATGCACCATGTCTCGCAACCATACATCAAAATACTCCAAACATATGTTTTGACCAATTGCTTGCGGAGCTTTAGGTCCATGTTGTTGGATTCGAAAATCTTTGATTTCTTATTAAAGGCGAGTTTTGCTTGGTGGATGCAACTGTCAACCTCTCTTTTTGTACAGCCATTCCATGTGATCTTGCCTCCAAGATGGACAAACTCTTTTGCGTTCTTAAGTGCAAAAGAGTTTGTCTAGTTTTGTGGACAGTACATAATGCTAAATCTCTTTCTACGTATTTTTTTTCATTATTATGTGTATTCTATTAAATTTTGTACACAATAATCATGCAATAAGATCCTTATATCAAATTCACAATAACAAATCGTAAAATGAAATTATCACGTTAAAATCTTTTAGCGTAAATTAAAACATAAAATTTGTGACAAAATCTCGAAAAATGAGATGGATTTTCTACATTCACTTCGAGCTCAAGCTCGAAGTAAATAAACATATTGTTCAGAACAAGTGAAAAATCCTGTTTACCTTCATGCGAAAACGCTCGTTAAATTTGTGAAGTTATCGGAAGGAATTCAAATATGATTCGCGAGGGAAATATTAAGCATAATAGACGTACGAAAAAAAAATCTTGCACGACATAGTGTAAAAAAATCTCAGGTATTCTTTAAAAAATTTATTTCAACATATTTTTTACATGAATTTGTATATTTTGTGAAAAAAGTAGAACAAAATAGAAATATAAAAATCAGTCTATTTGTAATGAAGTTAGTGAACATTTATAAGTAAATTCATGGTACACCACTGATTTCAGATTAAGTTAAAACACAAATGCTCTACATAAATGGGAGTAAACAGCAGTAAATAGAGCCAAATATCGTAGAACTGTCGCTAGTTATTAAGGACCCAATGGAGAAAAGTCGCCGACAAGCTGCAAGAACTGAAGTTTCTTGACCTAGACGCAACAGGACATGCCTATCACAAATCGACTTACATAGTCATCTCGTGGCAGAAAATAAAAGCACACTAACCCACCACTTTGTACTGTGCTTTTTATTATGCTCGTCACGGGTACTAGTCATTCAAATAAAACTACGTGATCTGCAAATAATGGCCAATCATAAAAATTTACTGCATATCACACTGCGAACTAATTTTGTGACTTTAATACAAATTGATTGAAATGTGACCAAATTAAATAAATTATTTTCATTGTTTATCAAAAGTGTCGGTTTTAGCTTTGTGGAACTCTGTCTTAGAATATTTATTCATTTATTATTCTAATAAGAACATTAATCCCCGTAACACGTATTTCTACCTCCTATCTTGAGGGTTTTTTAATTATCTCAGTTTGATATAAGAGCAATGCTTAGGTCCAACTGGTGTCATGTTTTATATGAATTGTAAGTGGTATATTGACCCAAAATTGTTTAATATATAAATTTCAATCGTATTTTTGAAAATTGCGATTAATAAGAGTAATCTAGTTTTATGTACAATTATTGATTGATTTTTCTTTGTATTGTATACAGTACAACCTGGCGGGTTTATTGCAATGTTGCAACTTCTTCCAATCAACCAGAAAGATGTTATAGTGACTTTAAGTGAAAACCATACTGGAATCCTTTTTTAAAAAAAATCTGCATTCGAGCGGATTTTGAATCCGCAAAGGTTGGGAGACAGGCGTCAACTGGACCACGGAGGTCGTTCTTTACTGGGTAAACAAATTAAATAAAACGTTTAGTAACAATTTGATTCCTTATTATTTCAGTATAACTTTTAATACATTATTTATTAACTTTTCCCCCTGTTTTACCATCCCTATGGATGACCTTCCAATATCACACGAAACAAACAATAAAATATCGATTTATCACAGAAACGTGACGGTCCATGTCCGCTATACCATCTCGCAAGCAGCGCGCTACCAACGACGTTAACATCCGCTACAGATACCAGAGTTAGGTGTGCCGACTACCAGCTGTTCTTTGCTGACTGACAAGGATATTGGCGCGATTTACAAGTTATTGTATTTGAATACAGATTCCAACGTTAGCAATAAAAATTTTGTTGTAATAATGTATCTATTTTAGTAAGTCGTATCAACTTTCATAATTGAAATTTTGTTATCGTCATACAACAAATAAGAATTGATAATACGGACATGATGAACAGCGTGGTCGGGACTCTGTTTTGTCTTTGGCTCAAGGAATAGAGCCTTCGGAATAGACAAGTAACTAATAATTCGCCTTCGTACGTGTTGAAAATACTACCTCATGTAGACAAGCAATAATATTATCTAGCGCTGGGGCAGCCAACCTTTTTGGGTCGTGTGCCAAAACCGGTAATGGATAAAGGCTCGTGGCCGTACGTGTACTTTTTTTAAACAAATAGGCATATAATGTACACTATCACCCCAAGAGCACTGTGTCAAATAAACCCTCGGCTTACTAATATACAGCTACAAAGCATAAACAACGGATATTTTAGGTATACTCGATCTTTTTTCAAAACACAGTACCTAAAATATTAAATAAATTTTAGTTATACAGTTTTGTTAGTATACCTTCATCATTCATTAGTCCCGCATGTCCAAACCATCTAAGATCACCCTTTTTAATCTTACACAACATACTAGCATTAAGTTCAGATTCATCCCTGACTATTCAATTCCGTATTCTTCTAAGTGCACGTATTTCTACAACATTTATTCAAATTATTTCATTCTTTGTACTAATAAATATCCAAGGAAAAATAGAGGGTCGAATAAGTGCTGGCAGGAGGCAAATCTCCTCGCTCCGCAATATAAGTGATTGGACTGGTATAAGGAGCGTTGGGGATCTTTTTCGGGCTGCCGGGGACAAAGATGCCTACTCTTAGGTGATAGTCAACGTTGGGGGGACCTGACATGACACTAGGAAGAAGAATACTAATAAAAAACAAATATATCAAAGGATTCGGAATAAACTATGTGGAACTCCATATTACTCGTATAATAGTGAGAGTAAATTTATCTTATTCCACTAATTACATGAATCCCTGCTACACGTGTATCTATCTCCTATCCTGAGGTACTTTTCTTATTCCACTAATTATATGAATCCCTGCTACACGTGTATCTACCCCCTACCCTGAGGTACTTTTCTTATTCCACTAATTATATGAATTCCTGCTACACGTGTATCAATCTCCTATCCTGAGGTACTTTTCTTATTCCACTAATTACATGAATCTCTGCTACACGTGTATCTACCTCCTATCCTGAGGTACTTTTCTTATTCCACTAATTACATGAATCCCTGCTACACGTGTATCTACCTCCTATCCTGAGGTACTTTTCTTATTCCACTAATTACATGAATCCCTGCTACACGTGTAGCTACCTCCTATCCTGAGGTACTTTTCTTATTCCACTAATTACATGAATCCCTGCTACACGTGTATCTACCTCCTATCCTGAGGTACTTTTCTTATTCCACTAATTACATGAATCCCTGCTACACGTGTATCTACCTCCTATCCTGAGGTACTTTTCAAGCGGAATGATACCTGAAGAGAGTTTCGAGATAGGATGTAGAAACACGTGGCATCAATGGAATAACATGCATACGTTTCATCATGCTATTTACCTGTCCGGCAAAGCAGAGAGGACATAGCACCAGACTTTCCTATCTCGGCACACACCCTTAGCCTCTTCTACATCCATACATCTTCTATTAAAACTCTTTATGTTTCGTTCTTTAAGAATATAATTCACTTGATCCAACCATACTTTCCTTGGTCTTCGTCTCATACACCTTCCACTCACATTTGAACTATGTGGTATATGTATCTGTTTTGTTAGTCATTCTTCATTTCTTCGTTTCATATGCCCAAACCATATCAGCGTGCTCTTCTTCATATTACTTAACACATTAGCCTTAAGGCTCCTCTGTCATTTATCATAGTAATTTATTGTTAAATATAAAACAAAAAAAAAACAAAATTTAATATTTTAAAAATAAATTACATTTCTTTGTGTTCTATATTGGCTATAAAACTCATAAAATATAAATAAAAATCACCCAAGACACGGTCATTATCACAAAGGCGAGGCGAAGGAGATTTTTCAAAAAAATTCAATAGGTAATTGAGTTATCGGATTATATCTTATAAACCCACTTGACAATAAAATCCCAACCAATTAAACAATGAAAATTCCTGAAGAATAATGGTAGTCTCACGTACAGAGTAAGACGGTTGCTCCGTCTCTGTCTTTCACCCTGCAGGTAACTATGTGTAAGGGAGAGTTATATTTGTAATACGGGGGGACGAATCGAGCCGCTAATGGGTACGATTTGTAGGCTTTAAAGCCGATTATAGCGGCGGGCGGCTGCTCGCACGATGAAAGCCGATGTTTCATAAAGCACTGAAAAGCTTCAGAATAAATTGATATAACCAAAACCAGGATACAAAGTTAAGTGTCAAAAATATTCAGTATCAAACACGCAAAAGATTTAATCGTGTCTTCCGAATGTTTATTTTAAGCAGAGGAAGGTCGATTCAACACCTCTTGACTATCTCCGCAGCTTAGTTACAAAGACGCTTGACTTTTACCCGGCGGCTTCGGGTTCGATTTTCGAAGGTATAAAAATTAAAAAGGAGTCCAGTAAAGGAGTCAGTCTGGTAACAATACTTTTACGCGCCGAATACGTGTGCGACTTTCATTACCTCTTCACATGTTGCCAACATCTGCAGTGACGAATTGCGAGTTCGTAATTCCAACCACCCTAATAACCATTTAACTACATGCTTCATAGATTGCTCAGTGTCCCATTAACTGACGACAATTTTAAAAAGGAATTAATAACCATAAAAAAAATTGCTACAAACAAGGAAGCCTCATTGATTCACTTTAAAAAAAAAACAAAAAAGAAACTTATAAAAGATCATATATTTAACGACACCTATAAGCATACCTATGGAGCAAAGTCCTATTTATAAAAAAACATATATGAAATAACCAAAAATATTCCAAGTCACATAAAGCCAGCTTTTTACACTAATTTTAATCTCCGGAAACTCTTATTTAATGGGAAAGGCAAAAATGGAATACTTAGCAACAGTGGTGTGTATAAACTTTTATGTGCTGACTGTGATCATTTCTATATAAGAAAGACAGGAAGATCTTTTGAAAAGAGATTTCGTGAACACAAATCCGCCTTAACAAATCCTCTAATTTATTCTAAAATGGCTAATCATTGTCACCGTGAAAATCACACATTTTCTATCGACGATGCCAAATTTTTACATATCAGTAGTAACGGAAATAAATTGAACAGATTAGAGGCCCTAGAAATTTCTAAGTCAGTACACCGATCCGAACATCTGTTGAACAGTTATTTCCCAAAAATCTCTCAGCTCTTGGCCGAAATTGTCCCATACCTCCCTCACCCATCAGCCCCCAGCCGTTGAAGCGTGTATATCGGTACCAGTTCGAACAGCATTTAGTCTTGTTTGCGCTTCCCTGAAGATGAGGTGAGTCTTGAAACCGGTAGGGTTATACCGTCACAAAAAAGTAAAATAAACAGTGTTTGATAAAAATAAATAACAAATTCCTTACATATGTGATTCCACAGCCTATGAAGGCTGTAGTATCATACTCAATGATGAATGCTCCATGCAAGCTATTGTACCGTTCATTTATATAATTTATTTATTTATTTAACACTTTTATTGCAAATACAATCTGGCGGGCTTATTGCCAGGCGGCAATCTCTTCCAACCAACCAGACAAAAGTAAATCAAGCAAGTTAAGTGGTCGCATAAATCATTCAAATGACTATCCATCCCCACGAAATCCACAAACATATACGTGAGCACATGCCCACGAACCCCACAAAGACGACGTGAGCACATGCCCACGAACCCCACAAAGACGGACAATCACCCGAACATTATTTTTCATATAAAGTAAGATATCATCAATCAAAAGGAAAGTAAGGGGTGGTGGAGAGGAAAGGAAAAGAAAAATCAGGAATGAAACACGTTATTTTACTGCCTAGAAATTAAGAGGTTTTTCAGTCGCTTCTTAAAGCATGCCAAGGACGGAGCGAGTCTTATATTGGTTTGATACTGATTTCAGAGCTTCACTGCATGGACAGTAAAGGACAACGTAAAGAAAGAGGAGCGGTGAACCGGAAAGGCCAATAAACAATCTCTGTTTGAGCGTAGCGCTAATCCATGATTGGAAAGACGCTGAAAATTCTCGGCGAGATAAGAGGGGGCGGCGGGACAGTTAAGGATATTATACAATAGAGACAGTATGTGAATTTGCCGTCTATTTCTAACATTCAACCAGTTCAATGCCTTCTGGTATGAAGTATGGTATCACATATGTTAAATAAATAAATCTCCCAGATATGCTATTAATGTCTTTATTTAATAAGGAATTGATTCACAACAAACTTACAAAAGATTACCTTAACCATAGCAAAGAAGTAAACAATGGAGATGAAGGTAAGATATCACCTCACATAATATGATTTACGACACTGCCGAAAGGTGAATTTGCGGAAGTGTTCACTGAAATCATTAAATCTCGGAAGCACAGAGGCTCCAAGGCAACCCTTCCGTAATATGATGCCAGTAAATATTGTAATACTATTAAGCGCAATAGACACCATATAACACATTGCATGAGTCTTACAAAAAAAATTCGCACAATATTTAATGCAATCAACCGTCGTCGTTGCTGGGCTTCGATGTCGAAGATCTCGTCGCTATTCCAACGCCAATTCAATTGAAAAGCGAAGCAGTGAGTGAGCCGTTGCTTACCAGCAAACGCACACCGAAGTGAAACGATCGGATGACACTTAGATGTTTTTTTGTTGTTGAAAGAATGTATATGACCGAAGTCATAGATGTCCTATAATACCCCCGAATATTAGGAGGAAACATGGCTTTGTCATTCGAGGGAAGTAGCACATCGCGGGATTTAAACCGGCGACCTTCCGCACGGAAGTCCAGTGCGTTACCGCGTGGCCATGCACCTCTTACAATTGAAAGGTGAAACACTTTTGATTTATAACTATTATTCACTCAATGAAACTCCTTTGAATGCATCACTGTCTCTAAATTTACTCAGTTGTGATTAGTTTCCCTTCTTCCGTGATATCGGATCTTAAGTGTACGACCGCCAGATGAGTAGTTCATCTGGGCAGTTCTTTTGACTCAGGTGTACAGGCATGACCGCCAGAGGAGTAGCCCCTTTAGACAATTCTTTTGACTCAGACGTATGACCGCCAGAGTAGTAGTCCCGTCCCTTTGGCCAGTTCTTTTGACACTTAGGTGTATGCCCATCATTCCTGATTTTTCTTTTCTCTCCACCACCTTCCTTTTCTTTTGATATATAACATCTCACTTTATATGAAAACAAATGTTCTGATGATTGTTCGTCTTTGTGGGGTTTATGAGTGTACGCTAAAAATAAACAATGACGCTTTCGATACTTTAGTATTAATTACGTTAGATGGGGACTTACTTTACATACATAAGTACCAACATGCTATTCTCTTTTAGGGTAGACAGAGAGGATACATCGCCCCGTCTTTGTATTCATGCACACGGTTTTCACATCGTCCACATCAATACATCTCGCCATACATGCTTTTCATCAACTAAAATTTCTCCGTCCAATGTTATAGTACAAAATTCATAATAAATAATGACGACCTCTGTAGCACTGAATCAATTACGTACAATGTTATTGTACAAAATTCATAATAAATAATGACGACCTCTGTAGCACTGAATCAATTACGTCCAATGTTATTGTACAAAATTCATAATAAATAATGACGACCTCTGTAGCTCTGAATCAAATACGTACAATGTTATTGTACAAAATTCATAATAAATAATGACGACCTCTATATCACTGAATCAATTACGTACAATGTTATTGTACAAAATTCATAATAAATAATGACGACCTCTGTAGGACTGAATCAATTACGTCAAATGTTATTCTACAAAATTCATAATAAATAATGACGACCTCTGTAGCACTGAATCAAATACGTACAATGTTATTGTACAAAATTCATAATAAATAATGACGACCTCTATAGCACTGAATCAATTACGTACAATGTTATTGTACAAAATTCATAATAAATAATGACGACCTCTGTAGGACTGAATCAATTACGTCAAATGTTATTCTACAAAATTCATAATAAATAATGACGACCTCTGTAGCTCTGAATCAAATACGTACAATGTTATTGTACAAAATTCATAATAAATAATGACGACCTCTATAGCACTCAATCAATTACGTACAATGTTATTGTACAAAATTCATAATAAATAATGACGACCTCTGTAGGACTGAATCAATTACGTCAAATGTTATTCTACAAAATTCATAATAAATAATGACGATCTCTGTAGCACTGAATCAATTACGTCCAATGTTATAGTACAAAATTCATAATAAATAATGACGACCTCTGTAGCACTGAATCAATTATGTCCAATGTTATTGTACAAAATTCATAATAAATAATGACGACCTCTGTAGCACTGAATCAATTACGTTCAATGTTATTGTACAAAATTCATAATAAATAATGACGACCTCTGTAGCTCTGAATCAAATACGTACAATGTTATTGTACAAAATTCATAATAAATAATGACGACCTCTATAGCACTGAATCAATTACGTCCAATGTTATTGTACAAAATTCATAACAAATAATGACGACCTATGTAGCATAGTATTAACTTTCCTGACTTCCACCCATAAGGTTCATGTTCATTATCGATGGTACCCAAAACCAAAACAGGGTGCCAGTCTGGTAAGAGGTGCAAGTCTGGTAACAATTAACGTACGTGGCGAGCGGTTTTTAATTTTTTTTATTAATAGGCAATCCATCCAGTGCCGAGCGGTTATGTTGCTAACAAATTCGATTATTAACTCCAGAGGGTCTAAACCTAAAGACTCGCTTACTAAGGCCAAAAACATTGCCTCCCGGTCACGCTCTTCAATATTTTCGAAACATATTGAAGAAGGGTACCATACAAACTATAAACTTCCTGCTCGGTATCCCACGGCGGAGCTTTTCAGAGAGTATCAGGTTCTGAACATAGCAAATTTACATCTCAAATCCATTCTCTGGCACTACC
Organism: Odontocerum albicorne; assembly: GCA_949825065.1. Lineage (NCBI taxonomy): Eukaryota > Metazoa > Arthropoda > Insecta > Trichoptera > Odontoceridae > Odontocerum > Odontocerum albicorne. The sequence continues at coordinate 36,918,299 of OX463852.1, read as the reverse complement.
ATCGAGAGGAAGGGAAGATGCAGACTCAGCAGACACACATGACACGCATGGCAACTAATGAAATGTTCACCATCCCTAGAGTTAAAACCTCTTTTGCCCAAAGGCAATATGCTTATTTGGCTCCCATTACATACAATGGCGTGCCGACTTCAATAAAGGTAAAGGTAGGAAAACCATTTAGACAGTCGATCGGAGCGTGGTTGTTATTGCGACAGGATTTTGAGTACTTGGGCTTTCAGGATGAATGACGAGTGGAAAGGATTTATGTGAGCTCGTGATTGTGGGTTTCTTCTTGTTGTTTTGATTTTGGTTGTTTTTGTGTTTCTGTGTATTTTTTTTATTTTAATTTTTATTCTTATGATTGTGTGCGGTATATTGAGGGATGAATATTTTTGGTCTTTCTGGAGTGATGATGTGTGAGGAGTTGAATTTCGCAAGATGTTTCCAGTTGTAGTCGAGTGTCACTGTTTGTCAGGTTGATGAAGAGCGTGCAACGGGGTTTTGTTTTTGTGTAATCAAAAAATCGGAAAGAAGTATCGATTTATTTTTTTATGCTAAATATCCTCAGTGAGATACAGGCAAAAACCTAGTTTACTGGGGATACGACCGATGAAATGCAACAAACCCAGATCCATTAAAATTGTATGTCCAAATCAAATTACCTGTTGTTTTTTCTCCAATTGTGTATATTTCTTGTCATGTGTAATAATAAATAAAATAAATAAAAAATACGACAAAAATAATAATAAATAAGTAAAAATATTGTATCGTACCTAGAACACATTAGTCTTCTTGTTATACTCGTACCTTATCTTAACGCCATGATATTCATTTTAAAGGCCATCAAATTTGTATCAAACCTTTATTGGGACATTCAATTATGCGCACTTCCTTGCCTCAAGCACCCTCCCCCATTCCTTACTGTTATTTAGTGTTGTCTCTTAATGGGTAGTTAAATTTCTTAGTTCCAAGAACGGGATCATTATTTCTCGAGTCGTATACGAGCTTCGTCAACGATATCAGATAGTTAGTTCTCCTTCTAGTGAGAAGTAAATTGTATGATTTTGAATACAGTCGGGCACCTAGATATATTTTTTATATTCAATAAAGTCTAATATTTTTTTTATATAGTTAAAAAGCGGTCACGTATATAAAATGTAATGGAGTTTAATTAAAACGTTATATTAAGGTCATGTGTGACAAAGCGACATGAAATAAAAAGCGACGTTTTTAAACTGTTTTCACTACTGAAAAATAATTTTGTTTCTTTTTAAGTTGACAGCATTTAAATTATTTTTTAAAATTTGAATACGATAATTAATCAATATACAAAAACGTTTGATAAAAACCTAAATCGAGAATTTCAATTGCAGTTCAATAGTATTTAGCACACTTAGTTATAAAATTATATTTCAATAAATTTTTTAACTAAACAAAAAGCACGCAATAATACTCTTTTATATCTGCCATTTGAGACATTACTCAAACTACGAGGGTAGTCCCAAAAGTACCCGACCTAACAAAAAAAACACAAAAAATTTTGGAAAAAATATTTTTATTTCTCAACTTAGTCTCCTTTCAGTTCGACACACTTTTCCCAGCGATGTTCAATAGCTTCGATACCCTGTTTATAGTGAGAACTGTCGAGCGCCTCAAAATAGCCATCAACCGCAGATTCCACCTCTTCATTGTTGGGAAATATTTTACCACCGAGCCATTTTTTCAAGTTTGGAAAAAGAAAATAATCCGAGGGGGCTAAATCTGGCGAATAGGGTGCGTGAGGAAGCAATTCGAACTTTAATTCATTGATTTTGGCCACCGCGATAACGGATGTGTGAACTGGTGCATTGTCTTGATGAAACAACACTTTCTTTTTCGCCGAATGCGGCCGTTTTTTCTTGATTTCATCACTCAAACGCTGCAATAAGTTTGCATAATACTCGCCGTTGATTGTTTTTCCTTTTTGAAGATAATCAATGAAAATTATCCCACGCGCATCCCAAAAAACTGACGCTATGACCTTGCCTGCAGACGGAACTGTCTTCGACTTTTTTGGAGCCGATTCTCCCCTTTCAGTCAAGCAACAACCGCCATCTATACGTCAGGTCGGGTACTTCTGGGACCACCCTCGTATCTTAACAAAACGTTTTTATGCATCAAAATACACCTTAAACGTCAAGTTTTTTCGTTCCCAGTCCGGAAACAGCTGGTACTAAAATACTTAGTTTTCTACATTGGCCAAATCAAAATTCTCAAATCTCTATCGATTCGAAGTAATCTCAATATTGGCAGAGACAGCGCTGCCTGGTGGATAATATACTGTTTACCAACAATGGATAATATACTGGTTACCAACAATGCGTTTTTGATTAATCGACGATCTGGTGGATAATATACTGGTTACCAGCAATGCGTTTTTCATCGACCATTTAATTCACAAAGCATTAGTTAGTTCACAATCGATTTGAATTTATTTAGCGGTGCTTATATTTTATTACAATATATTGCACTTTCATTGTATATAATACAACCTAGTAGGTTTATTGCAGTATGGCAATCTCTTCTAACCAATCAGAAATGCGTTTAAATAACCCTTAAGGGAAAATCAGACTGGAAGGCCTCGGCCACACAGGTAGGAGCCTCGCTTGATGCTTAGAGCTATGTTGCGAGTTAGGCGACATCTCCTAGCGAACCAACGTACCGCATACTATCGCAGTGGCCACACTGCACGCTTCGCGACACGTTGCATGACGATTAGTCATCGAGTGAATCTCCTAGCGAACAGACGTGCTGGATAATTTACAAGATGGCGGAAGTTTTAATGAGAGCTGTGTATAAAAGGGAGTCGTTGTGGAGCACATCGAGCAAATAATACAAAAATGTACCTGTAATAAAATCCCTTTGGAATGAAGTTGCACAGAAAGTAAATAAAGATAGTAAGTTGTAATGAAAATGGTTAGTTTTGAGAGTGACATCGTGTGTTGACTTAACCGCTCCCAACTGTCAAATGAATTTGTGCGTAGCACTTTGGTGTGGCCAGGCATGAAGTCACCTAGTATACGAGTCACGTAAAACCTAGCTTAGCACCTAACGAAGCACTTTCGTGTGGCCTCGACCGAAGTTTTATAAAATTGTTTAAACAACCTTAGTATAAAATATATCAAAAATGTTCCTGAAACTTGAAGAAATATTTCTAATAAAAAGTCAAATAAGTGTTATTATAAAACCCCTCATCAACAGTTATAACATAATAGTATATTTTGTATGTAAATAAGTTAAATTCAGTCGAACTTGGTTATTATGTGCACGGATATAAAGAGATCCCTGCTATATAATACGCAAAACTATATTATAGTACTTATTTATTTACGCGTATTACCGTACAATCTCTCACTGCTAGAACGAGCATTCTTCACGGATATACTGCACCTAGTTCTTTATTCTCATTTTCTCTAAATCAGATTCTAAATAAAGCATGATATGTCAAAGATATAAAAAAACTATATTATAGTATTTATTTATTTACGCGTATTCCCGCACAATCACTCACTGCTAGAACGAGCATTCTTCACGGATATACTGCACCTAGTTCTTTATTCTCATTTTCTCTAAATCAGATTCTAAATAAAGCATGATATGTCAAAGATATAAAAAAACTATATTATAGTACTTATTTATTTACGCGTATTCCCGCACAATCACTCACTGCTAGAACGAGCATTCTTCACGGATATACTGCACCTAGTTCTTTATTCTCATTTTCTCTAAATCAGATTCTAAATAAAGCATGATATGTCAAAGATATAAAAAAACTATAATATAGTACTTATTTATTTACGCGTATTCCCGTACAATCACTCACTGCTAGAACGAGCATTCTTCACAGATATACCGCACCTAGTTCTTTATTCTCATTTTCTCTAAATCAGATTCTAAATAAAGCATGATATGTCAAAGATATAAAAAAAACAGTTTATTAATACTTATAAGGAAATGTTTATCCTTGTATTAATGATATATAAAACCCAAATACTAATCACATAAAATATTATGTCTTGGATAATATAAAGGGACGTACCGCGTTGTTCAAACGTTTCTTTGTTCAACGATAAAAACTATTCAAGCATAAATAAGGGGATCAGACCCTTTGAATCGGGAGCCTATAAATCCATTCCATTACATATTAAAATTACAAAATAACTCCGGACAATTTAACGTTTCAAACAATACAAATCAAATTAAACTTATGCGGATTAAAATGTTTTGCATAGTCAAATTGTTAATCATCTTATTAATCCATACCTAAATTCAGATGAGAATTTAAATTAATATCCGGATTATAGAATTTATTTAACTTAATATGTCGATTATACGATCTCTCTGAACGTGGAAAAATACACGTATTTTACAAGGGCGTTTCTGGTTCAATCCTCGATGGTGACAAAAAAAAACTCAGTTTTCATCTGCAATGTTTTCGATACGTCGTCATCATCAGCCAAACCACTACGTGAAACACCGAAAAACCTTATCCGACTGATATGAAGAACCGCGAAAGTCTAAAAACTCTCGTTTTTTTTTTCTTTCAGTAACAGGTGTTTGAATTATGTTATATTAATTACACTTTATTGCCATGTGGTAATCGATTCTATATATTTTTATTTTTTTATTTTATCTGTCGAACTTATTTTTATTTATTTATTTTACACATGACAAGAAATATACACAATTTGAGAAAAAACAACAGGTAATTTGATTTGGACATACAATTTTAATGGATCTGGGTTTGTTGCCTTTCATTTGTCGTATCCCCAGTAAACTAGGCTTTTGCCTGTATCTCACTGAGGATATTGCCACGTGGCAATCTCTTCCAACCAACCAGAAATATGTTTTGAGGGCCCTAAGTGAAAACCAGACTGAAATCACATTTTTTTAATCTGGGTTTCAGCGGTGATCGAAACCGCAACCTCCGGATCGGCAAGACAAGCGTCTTACCACCAGGCCACGGAGGTCGTCTTTCTTTTTATCAAGGTGGAGGAAATATCCACAAGGCAATGGATTCTCCAAGTTATAACGCATACACGAGACCGATAAATGTTGGACGGACGGCTATCCAGTTGTACGAAAAAACCCCGTGGCATCTTGTTAACGACCCGTGGAGTTGCTGTTATTATTTTTACACTTGCCTTACTGTGCTAAACAATTCCGCCAGCCACTGTGCTGGACGGTCAGCATCCAGTGAAAAATGTATATTTTAAATTAAAATTATGCAAAATCTGCTAGGTTATTTTTTGTAATTAGCTATAAAATGATTTTATTATGTAAGTCCTGGTCACTCACTATCCATCATAGAGTGGCGAGTGTTAAGGCAATTAAGAATTTCTTAATTTTCGGTAGATACCGAGATTTTCCAAAAGTAATTGCAATATAATGACTTCCAGCTCGAGTGTTGTTGATTTGATTCACGTTGATTATTGTCGGATTTTTCTTTAAGGCCTCTATAACATTTGAATGGTTGGTTGACAGATATTGCCACATTACAATAAATCCATCAGGTTGGTACTGAAAATAACAGAAGTGTAATTAATACATTACGATACAAATTTCGTTAGACCGCAACTTCAAGTGTGAAGTACTCTTGAAGTAATCTGCCACATTCGTAATTTTGTAAACCTGACTACAAATTCCAAAATTGACGTCCTGTAGTATAAGTTAAGTTTTTGGACATGTCGCTTTTAAGATTCGATAAATATTGATTCATTCACATGCAAACGACGAGAAGCTCGAATAAGGCGATGTATTATACTGCCCTCATAAGCAAAAACGCAGATAACGGGGAAAAAACAGAAATTTAACTAAGTATGAGGCAATATTCCATATCAAATTCTGATCCATAATCCACAAAAAAAATACAGAAAACCATTTATTTCAACACAAAAATCGACATAATTTTTTCTAAGCAAAAAAAAAACAATGAAATGTGATTCATAAGCAAAAAGACAGCCGGCGTCTATGTGTTTGCTGCGTTTTTGCTTATGAATCACATTTTACTGCTTTTTTGTTTATGAATCACGACATTTTTAAGCAGCAATGAAAAAAATAAAAGTGCATTTTTCTCAAAACTTAACTTTTACCATTATCTGCGTTTTTGCTTATGAGGGCAGTATACTAGTATGTGTCCTCTCACTTGACAGTCAAGCAAAACTATTCCGTTTTCTAGATGCATATGCCTTGTGCATAACATAATAAAAAATCTTAAATTCTATAATAAATTAAATATGAGATTACACAACACCGAATTTATTAAATTATATGAATTACAGTTGTTATTAGTATAAAATCTTCATATGTTTTTTTACGAGACAAGTTGCTTAACTTACGACTCCATTATAATTTATGACGTTGATATTTTGTTGAAGTATTATCAAACAACAGGTAGCCATTAAACTGTCGTATTGTATTCAACTTTGTATTTCACGTAAACATTAATAATATCTGTTTTTTCCTCAGTTCGACTGTACATTAACTGGTTTTTTTCTATATTTTTTTCGATTCGCTTGTGGTTTTTGTAAAGGGGCTGGTATAAAAAGCGGAAACCGCAAAATATAGGCGAACGCATCGTTAAAATTCTAGAGTAAATATATTCATCGAATGTATCAAATTATGTCAAACATTTTATGTATTTACCCGGTATTTGAATACTGTATTTGCAAGCCAGTAAAATGTATATTTCATGGGCAAATTTGGTTATAAGTTTTATTGCATACAATCCCATACAAAGCAATATAATGTGTCTCTTAATATGTAAAAAATAACATGGTAAAATAATGGATTGGATTATTTATCACCTTATTAATCTTAACAACAACATTATTTTGGTAAGATCTCTGGTTTTTCCAGATCTGGAGTAAAAATATGAAGATGAGGTAAAAAGGGAGAGACATGCTAGATGTTTTCCAAATGTTGCGTTGCGCCCAATGATTTGTCTCTCATGAACCGCAAGACACATTAATGTGTTCATCCTCCACCGTCTACGGGTCAAAGAGGCTGTCAACAACATGCAAGAAGAGAATACTGTTAAACATCAGACATATCGCTAGAAGACATGAAGACACTTGGAGAAAATGGTAGTGACATGTGTTAAGGGATGCTAGTAACAAGACGGTATTCAATAAGGTGGATGGACCAAATCAAAGAGTTGACTAGTTCTTCATTGAGTGATGAGTTGATCATGGCTCAAGACTGGAAAGATTCGAGGTAAATCATCTCTCGTTTTCAGATCATCTGGGAACCACCACGTTAAATCATGAGCAACACGACTTAAAAGAAGAATCTATAATTAATAAGGGACGGCATTCCCGAGGAACTCAGTTATGAATAAACGATAAAAAAAAGCAGAAAGTGTTCTATAATAAAATAAAACATTCTTGACATATTCATGAATACTGCATGCGCAAAGTACGAGAACATCTCAGCGGTATAAATCTGTTATAACCATATGTAAGATTTCACGATTTTAAGTTATTGTAATAGAATTTCCCTACTCTCCTCCCCGGCACGATTATTCCATCTGCATATATATATACTCGTATATGTTAATATATCATAGACTATTGAATTATGCAATTCACGATAGTGCATTTAAAATTAATCAACAACCGTTGAACCATGACACAAAGCGGTGTCCTCTTTTATGTGTTAAGGGTTAAATTAACTCAATACTAATCTAATGGTAAACTTATTGGATTGTGATAAAAAATATTTGATTAACTTGAATTAAGTACACTACACACATAACATATACTATTTTTCATTTATTTATTTTTTATTTTATTTACACATGACAATAAATATACACAAGTTGCGAAAAAACAACAGGTAATTTAATTTGGACACACAATTTTAATGGATCTGGGTTTATTGCCTTTCATTTGTCGCGTCCCCAGTAAACTAGGCTTTTGCCTGTATCTCACTGAGGACAAAATACATTATACCAAAATACATTATACATCATACCTTAAGCCGAATGTGTTATTATCGCATATCGGAAGATCTCCATAGGTATTTATTTGTAGTTTGTCTTCCCTTAGTAAATTTTCTGCAACCAAAATATTGTATGCTCTAAATTTACTCGTATGTAGATGCGTTTAATCTGTCAATAATCAAGTGTTCGAGTCCCGAGTTAGAGCGCCCTGAAGGAGAGTTTGCTCTCTAAACGGCGCTAAATAAATTGTCATTTTATTAATATTATTAATCTACTCTATAAACGGCACTATATTTATTGTCCTATTATTATTATCACATTAGATTCTATTCTTTATATGTGAGAATACAACATGGCATGTTACTTTCGTATGTATAACATTTAAATATACTCGTATAATCTAATTCCAAAAACCTGATTTCCTCTATACTGTATTATGTAATTTGCGTAATGCTATTAAGTCGAATATGAAACAAAACATAGTGTGACTTGTAAGTAAAAATGAAACCATACGTGTATATGCAGAAGCTATTGCATAACGTTAAGGATTATTCCAATATTTTAAAAACCGTCACTTCTTTGAGGCCTGATTCAGTTGACGATGCAAACGATGAGGATAAACAGAACTGTTCAATTTGAATACAATTCCTCAATAAATGAACACCTTCAAGGATGCCACTTGATAAGTTAAAATTAAACAAAATATTCTGTGACCGTGAAGTGAAAATGAAACGAAAAACATGTATGCAGAAACATTTTCCAAATTTTCAAATACACGATGTCAAAATAAACAAATGAAATGAAAATTGATTAGCTGTCATTGTTTAAAATGGCGCTAACAATTCAATTAACGCTTTTTAACAAAGTTTTGAGGCGGGTTGACGTTTTCAATGGAGTTTGAAAGATCGTTTTTTCGTGTTGGGTGGTTGGGTTTTGTTTTTAAAGATGCACTGTCTGCGTGCCCTACTGGATGGTGTTTTTGTTGATGCAAAACGTTATTCGGTGCGATGAGTAAAGATTTTTGGAATTGTTTCTTCGTGATGGCAGCAAAATACTAACTTGGTAATAAGGGTTATATTAAAATGCCATAAATTGTTATTTATAAAATGTTAATTACAATTAAAAAGTCTCAAGGACCGACTTTGATAAAGTTAACGTATATCTACTTAAACCAGTATTTAAACATCCTTTGAAAAAATATTTGTTTACTTTCATAATATTTTTTTAATAACAATTTATGTCATGAAAATATAATCCTTATCGCCGGGTTCGTTCTCTTCTCCCAATACAGAGAGTGTTACTTGTTTATGTATAATGATGGCGATCCTTATCGGTGGGAAAATAACCTACCCATGACAACTCCAAAACAAACAAAAAAACATCCACCCAACAAGAAAAAAAGTATTTCAAAGCTTCAATGAAAATGTCATCATGCCCCACCAATAGGCACCCCGTCGCTTAGTTAAAACATGAGGCACGGATGGATTGCTTCTAAACAAACTACCATATATGCGTCATTCTCAAGACTTCGCAGACGAACTGGCATAAAAATTTATTGTGGGGCCAATAAAGTAGAATTATTGTAAAACTGATTCTATCCACCAAAAAATGTCGAAAACAAAGAAATATGCTACATTGAAATATTTTTATTCCAGATTGTTACCAACGTACGTGTAACAATTAACAAGTTTTACAAAGGCTAAGGCCACACCGAAGTGTTTCGCTTAGTTCTAAACTAGGTGCTACGTGACTAATATACTAAATGACTATAAAAGTCATGTAGCGTGGCGCGAAGCGTGCAGTGTAGCCATTGAGATAGTATGGAATGCGTTGGTTCGCTAGGATATGTCACCTAGCTCGCAGCGTAGCTCTAAGCACCAAGCGAGGCTCCTACCTGTGTGGCCGAGTCCTTACTGTTTTCGCATATACGAGTACTTGGACGGACTTTCCAGCTAGTTTAAATATACACGAACATATTATTTCTAAAAACTCTTGTCCACATAATAAATTATATCCAACAGTATTTATAATTCGTTCCGAAATTTCCAACAGAAACTACAACAAAATAAACCTTCACCCTTCAAAAATAGAAAATATAAACGAAGAAATCAACTGGATCAATAAAAAATCTAATGACAAGTGATTAAGTCTATAAACCGAAGGTTTGAGGTTGGAAAGTATGGATAAAAAAGTGTCGATTAATATAAAATCATACGCTGAAATAAGGCGCCGTTTCGAAAAAACTGTATTTATATATACTTTTTTAGGTCGAAAAAGCTCGTTGAACTGGCAGTTAGTCAGCTTTCATTTGATACAACTTTTTAAAGCAATTGAAGAATAAATTGAACTTTGACAGACGAATTCAAAATAACAAAAGCACAGGTGTATCAGAAAAGTTAACAAGCTCACTGGATGAACAATAATTGCACGAATAACGTGATGGCACAAATAAATGACCATCTGTAAAACAATGTGTATTTTACGCAAATCATGTCAATGGTAACAGTTCATTTAAAAGGTTAAAAAGGTTGCATTTGAAAAATAAAATTCTGCGATAAAGTAGGTCAATGGGGGAAAAAAATACTAAACAAGTTTGAATTACAAAATAATGCAAAATATTCATAAATGCCGAAAAAGTAACTGCCGAGTGATCAACGTCAATTTCAACTGAACTGAAGAGACTTTAGTGCACTAAATTTGCGACGAAAATTAGTTTTATGAGTAAAAGTTTAAGTATTTTATAAAGTAGTAAACATCGAGACGCGCTTGCCGGCGGATCAGTGCGCGTGCGCGAGGCTGACAGTTTCGCCATCAACACTGTGTCAGTGAGCGTCAATACTAGAGTTCAGACTGCTTACACATCATCTGTTATTTAAACTCTTATAAATATATAATAATTAACTATTCAAATGTACCCAGCTTTCTTTTGAGAATTCTCTGCACCACAGTTAACAAAAGTCGTAATTATACAAAAGGGCCCTAGTCCACACTTTATCTGTTTTGAGAAAATCTAGAAAATATATCACCGCTTGGCATGGGCTTGTATGAAACAAAAAAATCATGTAGATATAATTTAACTATGAGTACAATAACTATTTAACGGACTTGATATTTAACGAGTACAATAACTATTTAACGGACTATATATAACGAGTACAATAACTATTTAACGGGCTATATATAACGAGTACAATAACTATTAAACGAACTTGATATTTATGCACATACTAATAAAATGAATAACAATAATAAAAGAACAATTTATATAGTGCCGTTTAGACAGTACACTCTCCTCAAGAACGCTCTTACTCGGGATTCGAACTAAAAATATTACAAAATAAATGTACACAACATAAGTTGAGCCATTAGATTAGGTACTTTCCCGCATCTGCATACGTTTGGAAAAACATATTTGGTATTAAACCGCAGAAAACTTATCAAGGGAAGACGAACTACAAACTAATCTTGGTAGATCTTTAGATATGTGATAGTAACACATTCGGCTAAGTATAGTATTCATATTCAACCATAAATTTTGATAAAACTTCCCAAACAGGGTTGTCTTCAAGTGCTTCCTAAAACTGCACACGCCACCCATCTCTCACATACAAAATGTTAATTGAAATTACATTATGAAATTGTAATTTGTTTTATCAAACACTGTTTATTCCACTTTTTTGTATCGGTATAACCCTACCGGTTTCAAGGCTCCGGTGGTATGTATGAACTTTTATGTGCTGACTGATAATTTCTATACAGGAAAGACAGGAAGATCTTTTGAAAAGAGATTTCGTGAACACAAATCCGCCTTAACAAATCCTTTAATTTATCCTAAAATAACTAATCATAGTCACCGTGAAAACCACACATTTTCTATCGACGATGCCAATTTCTTACATATCAATAGTAACGGAAATAAATTGAATAGATTAGAGGCCCTAGAAATTTCTAAGTCAGTGAATCGAGGTGAACATCTGGCAAACACATATATCCCAAGAATCTCTCCGCTGCTGGCCGAGATCGCCTCATCCCTCCCTACAACCCCAGTCATCAACCCGAATGTTAACCGCTAGAAGCGTGTATCTCGGTACCAGTTCGAACACAATTCAGTCTTGTTTGTGGTCCCCTGAAGATGAGGTGAAAGCCTTGAAACCGGTAGGGTTATACCGTTACAAAAAGTGGAATAACAGTGTTTGATAAAACAAATTACAATGTCTTTAAACCTCCTCAATGCTAATGCCTTAACTATAAATAATACGTTATGAAATCTTGATTTTTAATAAATAATTAATCCAACTATCTGGTTTCTCTCTGTCCTAACAAAGCGAATAACGCAAAAATTATTAGTGACACAAAGAGCCATGGAGAGGAGGATGCTGGGAGTTTCACTGCGAGATAGAAATACCAACAAATGGATAAGAGAGAGAACCAAAGTCACGGACGTAGTTGAGAGAGCAGCTGCCTTAAAATGGAGCTGGGCAGGACATATTGCCAGATGCTCTGACTCTCGATGGACGAAAAAGGTCCTGGAATGGCAGCCTAGAACGGGCAAGAGAGGTGTGGGGAAACCACAGGCTAAATGGTCGGACGATATAAAACGGGCCGCAGGGGTGAAGTGGATGCAGTGTGCCCGAGATAGGGAGTTGTGGAAGACCGAAGGGGAGGCCTATATCCAGGGATGGATCCAGAACGGCTGAAAAAGAAGAAAGAAGAAGAAGATCTGGTTTAAGCTGTATGACATTTTAAAACAATAAAAAATCGATTTAATTGAAATCATAATAATAATATAACTATTGCAATAACAAAATAAACACGTTAAAATGACGAAAAATATACTAGTATCTACTAGAACCAATTAAGAAATACGCTATAAATATTGTGGAATATTGTGTTAAGCTTCAGAACACCCAAATATCCCAAAATCTAATAAATTACATTTTACTTCAAAAATTATAACAACAAATCACGTCTGGCAGTTACAGCAGCGTCTAAGCGTGTCTGCGAATACATAATTAATTGATCTATTTTATGATTCTCGATATTTTAAATAAATAAAAAAAGTGTTGTGTGAGTCGGGATATACTCGTATGTTACATACAAATCAAATGTGTAAAATCCAACACATTTAAGAAGACATGTTTTACTTCACATAAGGTTAAAATAAAACAAAACATTGCCAATTACAACTCGATAGTATAATAATAAAAAAAAAATGTTTTTGGAAAGTTCAGTTAAGTCAGGTGTTGTAATTTAAGGGTGTTTTGTCTACAGCCTTTAAAACAGTGATTCTTAACGGGGGCGCCAGCGCCCCCTTGTGGGCGTTTTAGAGGTCTGGGGGGGCGTTTATAAATTTTTAGAATTTAGGGGGCGCTGCAGGAGTTCCAGTGGGCGTTATGTCGAAATACAAAAATAAGGTATGCTCAATTGGTGCGTGCACTGCACACATCATCACTGTAAATCATCGCGTACGCAATCGCGAATAAAATATTGCGATCGGGGTACCATGTTGCGTTTGACAGTTAGCGCTATGTCACATGAAAGAGAGATACAAAATGCGCGCTCATGCGCATGCTTATGCGCATGCGCATGCGTATCTTATTTTTTCTATGTATGGCGTTGTGTCATGTAAAGCGATTTTGCTGCATATTACAAATTAGTCATTTCTGTCAGTCCGTTGCGGCGAAATCGTTAATTTCTGTTGGTGTATGTGAGTTCTTCTGTATTAACATTATTTCTTCATAGATTAGCCCTTTTTTCAAGATGTCAGTCAAGCAGAAAAAGTGTCGACAATATTTAGTTGACTATTTAAAATTTGGTTTTGTTTCATCTCCTACAAATCAACAATTGCCAATGTGTTTACTCTGTCAACATGTGTTTTCTAACGAGGCCATGAAGCCATCTCGGTTAAAGGAACATTTTGTAAAGAAACATCCCGACAATAATAATAAAGACATATCGTATTTTCAACAACTTAAGAAAACATTTGATAGTCGCAATACTCTCAGTAATGTTTTTAAGAAGATTTCAAGTCGGAATGATAAAGGACTAATGGTGTCTTATGAAATAGCACAAATTATTGCAAAATGTGGTGCACCACATATATATGGAGAAAAATTAATACTACCAGCTATACGTGTATTCATTAATAATATGATCGGGAAAAACCAGCAAGGGATTCTTTCTTCAGTCCCATTGAGCAATGATACAATTTCAAAAAGAATTGATGAGATGGCAAGTGATATCGAAATTCAACTATGTGATGAACTACAGTCCAACGAATTTTCATTACAATTGGATGAGAGTACTCTGCATAATAATGAATCTCTACTACTTGCTTATGTACGATTTGTGAAGAATGAAAAAATTATTGAAGAAATGTTATTTGCAAAATTACTTACTACTAACTCGACTGGTGCATCAATATTTGAAACCCTTGAAAACTTTTTCGCCGAAAAATGTATTCCCTTCACTAATGTGATTGCTTGTGCTACTGATGGAGCACCAGCGATGGTTGGTCGGCATCGTGGTTTTGTATCAAGATTGAAAAATGTGGCACCAAATGTTCTAACAATTCACTGCATCATTCACCGTCAACATTTAGTCGCAAAACATCTTAGCGGACGTCTTCACAAATCGATGAGTATTGTTATAAAAGTTATCAATAAAATAAAGTTCTCTCCCTTGAATGATAGATTATTCCGTCAACTGTGTAAAGAAAATGATGAAGAATTCGAAAGACTTATCTTACATACAGAAGTAAGATGGCTATCGAAAGGAAATTGTTTAAAAAGATTTTATGCACTGTTTGATACAATTGTGGAGTTTTTGGATGTAAACAATGAAAACATATGCATTGAATTAAAATTACTACGAAATGATGTGGCCTATCTTTCGGATATATTCGAAAAAATGAATGAAAATCTCCTGAAACTTCAAGGAAACAATATCAGCCTTATTAAAGCCAAAGGAGTTGTACTAAGCTTTATCAATAAACTTAAATTATATAAAAATAATCTTAGTCGGCGAGAATTCCATCAGTTTCCTTCTTTACAACAATTAAAAGAAGATATGCTCGAAGATTCTGATTTGGAAACATACTGTTGCCACATTGACGCCCTTATCGAAGATATGATAATACGATTCAAAGACTTGCAGGAACTTGTAATACCAGCTTGGTTAATTAATCCATTTTTATCAGACATAGAAAGTGTCAGTCAAAATTTAAAAGAGCAGTTTATTGAGCTACAAAATGATTGTGAGGCTAAAATAATATTCAATCAATGTGATTATGATGCTTTTTGGGTTCGTTTTCGCCATCAATACCCTCTTCTGTGGAAAGAAGTAAAATTACCCATCATAGCATTTCCTTCGTCGTATTTAGTGGAAAAGGGTTTTAGTGCAGTAATGCATATATTAAAAAAATCACGAAATCGATTACAAATAAGCCAAAGAGGAGATTTGAGATTGTATTTAAGTAAATTTGAACCTAATATTACGAAATTGGCGCAATCACATGAGGCTCAAGGATCTCATTAAATTTATTTTTTATTAAAAATTTCATATTTCGTATTGAATCGTGTACTTTTTTTTATTGAAATAATATTATAATGTTGTGTCTAATGTTAATATGACAAAAAAGTCAATAAACATAATGTTTATAAAAATAATCACGTGTTTTATTTTTATTTCTCCAATTTTTTTATTTATAGTAGGAAATAGATTGCATAAAATACATACGTGGAGAAAAGTGTAAATTTTGAATTTCGCATTGGGGGGGGGGGGGGGGGGGGGGGGGGGCGCTGGATAATTTTACCGTGGTAAAGGGGGCGATTCTTTCAACACGGTTAAGAAACACTGCTTTAAAACATTTTTTTGTTTATTTCTTAAGGTGGCAGAGTCTGAAATTACTCGACAGTTTTCTTATAAATATCAAAACCTGGCATAAGAGAGCAGTAAAACTCAGTCCTGTATAGTGATACACTGTATCTATCAAAAATCAACTATCGACTGACTATCAAAAACATGTAGCGCGTCTTTTTTTTTTCAAATTAATATTTTCAAAACTGGTGGCCAAACAATAAAAACGTTTTTTTTTTTCAAATTAGAAATTTTAACATCTATGAAAAAACATGGTGGGAACGTACATTAGATTGCTGAATATTTTTTATTTTTGGGATGTCGACGTCGCAATTGGCAAACAATGATGCAGGACCATAACAGGCCAACATGCCTAAAATAAGATGAAGAAGAAGACGAAGAGATCTGAAAAAAATCTCTAATGGGTGTTATTTTGAAATATTATTGTTTTTAACCAATTTTTCATATTCAGATTTCAAATAAATAGGACGTGACTTTCGTACAAGCTATACACATATTATACGGCACCGAGAAAAGTAAATCAGTAAATTTAGATTCTTTCCACAAAAATACTTTTAATAAAACCCCTTCAATACTGGAAAACCATCTTTATAATGTAAGTCGATATATTTTATGACAGCCAGTGGCCATTATTTCGGTCGAAAAATTAGGCAGTTTGTGGTCATTTTGGCGCAATCTTAAAAATAAATTCGAAGAAAAATATGTTTCAGTTTCTACATTGTGGTTAATTAGAAAGCTTCAATCGTTGGTTTTATTGTTTCCTCATTTTTTATCTGATCAAACTGCAGGATGTTCAATATCCTTAGTAGGCGTTTTGTCTTCATTGTTCGGCAATCTTTATGCTGAGGCCTGGCTAAGTGCCATAATTTATTGCCGCGTTACAGAAAATAATGGAGGATGGATGGATATCTGACTCTGATAAAATTACTGAAAATAAGAATTAATCATTTGTCACATAACCCAATGAACTTCTATACAATAATGAGATTTTGGATGAACTGTAGCTAAAATAGACCAGCAGAGTTTTGAGGTTCTACTTAAAACTAGCCTCGCTTAACCCTTAATGCAATAAACAAGTTATTTCTATGTTACCTGAACATGTTACCTGAACATAGAAATAACTTGTTTTTTGAATTTTTTTTGTTAAATATCTCTTGTAGTAGGATGTTAGAGAGCGATTAAATTATTTTTTTATTCAAAGTCACCCAAAAAAGGGTGGTATAAATTTGTACCGTCATTGAACAAAGGCATACAAAAATGACAAATATGTTTTGAACAATCGTATTATTATATCAATGATTTTACAAGAACAAATGTTTATGAACTTCTACTTTCAATAAACACACTTACTTGCCATTTTCATTAATATTTTTATATCCAAAAATAAACAATAAAACACGCGTCCAATCAGTGTGACAGTCAACATTCATCTGAGATACCTGGTGGCATTTTTAATAAATACACGTTCCAATACTGTTTGCATTGTAAAATATTAGTACACATATGTGATGACAGGGATCGATCAAACAAATGTTGATGTATAATGCTAGAATGAACGTTTAAATCTGGTGGTACAAATTTGTACCGTCAGATGGCAAAGGGTTAAGATATTCAATATATTTTGCAAAGTACGATTTATTAAATATTAATCGATTATCGATTATTTCGAAGTCTAAAACTAGGGTTGATACTTAGTTAGCCAGTCAGAAATTTATCCTCTAAGAAAATGTATTACAATAGATCGGAGCGTGGTTGTTATTGCGACAGGATTTTGAGTACTTGGGCTTTCAGGATGAATGACGAGTGGAAAGGATTTATGTGAGCTCGTGAGTGTGGGTCTCTTATTATTGTTTTAATTTTGGTTGTTATTGTGTTTGTGTTTCTGTGTGTTTTTCTTTTTTTTGTTTTGAATTTGTTTTGATTTTTATTCTTATGATTGTGTGCAGTATATTGTGGGATGAATATTTTTGGTCTTTCTGGAGCGATAATGTGTGAGGAGTTGAGTTTCGCAGGGTGTTTCCAGTTGTAGTTGAGTGTCACTGTTTGTCAGGTTGATGAGAGCGTGCAACGGGGCTTTTTGTGTTATCAAAAATCGGAAAGAAGTATCGATTTATTTTTTCATGCTAAATATCCTCAGTGAGATACAGGCAAAAGCCTAGTTTACTGGGGATACGACAAATGAAAGGCAACAAACCCAGATCCATTAAAATTATATGTCCAAATCAAATTACCTGTTGTTTTTTCTCAAATTGTGTATATTTCTTGTCATGTGTAATAATAAAAAAAAAAAAAAAAAAAAAAATATATTAAACTTCCATTGTATAAAATAGTGCTGAAGACGCATGCTGAGATAGTGTTTATCTCCAGATAGTCGTTGGGAAAATAGCCTTTAGATATAAGTGGTAGGAGGGAAATCAGCTATTTAATGCGAGCCTTCGAGATATGGTTATGGGGAGCAGAATTAATATCACTAGAAAGTGGAAAAAAAAATGTATACGATAGCCACCCGGAAAGTCAATGAAACAATACCTCATCATACCCTTCCTGGTATCAAAACATTTATTCATTGATGTGTTCAACTATTTATTGTAAAGTATATAAAAATAGAGAATTTATTATCGCCATAAGGCAATCACTTCCAACAAACCAGACAAGATTTACGCAGATTCATGTCAATTGTTGGGTAACATGTAACAACGTTATATTCAAAAAGAAAATAAATTGAACACTATTTTT
This sequence comes from Odontocerum albicorne, assembly GCA_949825065.1. NCBI lineage: Eukaryota > Metazoa > Arthropoda > Insecta > Trichoptera > Odontoceridae > Odontocerum > Odontocerum albicorne. The sequence goes on along the minus strand of OX463852.1, from coordinate 36,899,704 downwards.
TTATTATATATTATTCATCACTGTTTCAAAGGATTCTGTCTTCATCAGGTGATATTTAAAATTTTATGTTATTGGTAAATTGTAAAGAGAGGGGTTAGTAAGGGGAAAAATATGTGAAGACGGAGTCAACGGGTTTTTATTTGAAAAGAAACAGCTTGAGGGGACTATTACTTAAATTTACCAGACTGTAAATAATATTGAAACCTAATTTAATACTTTTTCTATTATCGAGAATATCTGAATATCTAAGTTGTCCTGCAGTAAGTAATCCACGCCGGCTTGTACTTATATATAATACACAAAACAAGAAGTGGTTTTTCTCAATCAAGTAGTTAGTGAATTCTGAATGATTATTGCTATAAAAAAAATTCAAATGCACCGCACGCTTTTTTCAAAATTTCTTTTAAGTTTTTCAAAAAAAAAATTCAAACGATCGAAACGGACTACGCACATACTCGTAAACATTGAGATACAACGATAGCGAAACGGACTACGCACCTAAACATTGAGATACAACGATAGTGAAACAGACTACGCACCTAAACATTGAGATACAACGATAGCTTAATAGTCGAAATCAATCAAGCGAATCAGGATGCCAAGATGTTCTCAGTTAATAATTATTCCACGTCCGTCAGGTTTTGGTGAAATGCTTTTGATGTGCTTCTGGTGTTATTGGCACGGCCTGGAGTTAAGTTGTCGAGAAAGCAGACAATGGAAGTGATAGTTAGACAATTATAGCCCAACAAGGCAAGGAGCATTGTTTCCAGTGCCATTGTCAACCAAATAGCATCAGCTGGAACATGTGACCTGATCGATTACAAATACAAAGGGCGTGAAGCAATATATATGTATATGTATTATGTGGTGCACCTTATTAGATTATTGCAGCACAGATTTTATGTCTGATGGACTATGTCGTTTTTAAAAAGAAATCAATTGTATTTTATTTTGCATTTGATACCAGTTTAACATAAAATAAAATGTATAGAAAAAAAAAGATAAATACAAGTTTATTCATCAAAATCGATATGGTCCCCTTCAAAGTACTCCCATCGACTGCAACGCACTTACGCCAGCGCTTGATCCAATCCTCGAAACACCGCTGGTACTCAATTTTCGGTATGTCCATCAGAGCCGTCTTCGATTTTTCATGACATACTCTCGGGTGCTGTAACGCGTTCCGCGAAGCGGTTTTTAAGTTGGTTGAACAGGAAAAAGTCGCAGGGAGCCAGATCAGGTGAATTCGAAGGCTGCTGGATAATATTCGTGTTGTTTTTGGTCAAAAACTACAGGAACAATGGTACACATGTTTTCTGTAAAATGGTTCAGTTATGTCTAAAAAGATTAAGGACCAAAATTTTCAATTTATCTACCGAGATATAGAAAATATAAATCGGTACTCAGTCCGCTACTGTTCATCTTAGTCATGGGCTATTTAACTAACCAGGAAATGAACAGTCTCCTAAAGATCCTACTACGAGTATTTGCAGACGATATCGTATTAATAAGTGAAAAACATGAAGACCTGCAAAATAGTCTGGAAAGGTGGATAAGAATCTTGGAGGACAATGGATTGAGACTGAGCAGAAAGAAAACAGAGTATATGTACCTACCATTCGAGAACACAAATGCTGTCACTCCCGTAATGCAAATGGATGGAAAAACATTACCAAATTGTGACTCCTTTAAGTATCTTGGGTCACTCATCTATAGCGATGGAGGATGTGCAGCAGATGTAACACATAGAATTAGTGTGGGATGGGTGAAGTTTAGATCGATGACGGGAGTTCTATGTGATCCGAAAATGCCAGTAAAGTTAAAAGAAAAGAATACAAAACGACTGTCAGACCCGCACTCCTCTATGGCTCCGAATGCTGGACGATGTATAACTCTTACTCTAGGCAACTAGAAACTGCTGAAATGCGCATGCTAAAATGGTCAGCTGGTGTGTCCCTAAGAGACAAAATAAAAAACTCACGCATTCGTGGAAGCCTAAGTGTTACAGACATCAACAGCAAGATGGAGGAGAGGCGATTGAGATGGTATAGGCACGTTGCACGCAGAGCACCCGATCACATTGTGAACCAGGCAATCTCCATGGATCTTCCTCGAATAACAACCAGAGGAAGACCAAAGAATTCATGGGTGGTGCAAAAAGATAACCTGATGCAGAGGCACGGCCTGGGGGACGTAGTCCGGGACAGAAGAGCATACAACCTGAGGACGAAGAGAGCTGACCCCAACAGTCTTCGCAGACAGTGAGTTGGGATGGAGCCAGGGAGAAGATATAGAAAATATAAATATCGGAAAATTTATTCAACAATGCCATTCACAATACGTAAATTATTAAAGTTTGAGTCATTAAATGTGACAACTATTAAAACGCTTCCAGTGAGAAGAAAGTGGTTAGTTGATGTACAATAGAAGACAATGTACTTATTTGAGATGAATGTGACTTAAAGATTGTGAAAAAAGAAGAATAAAAAAATCCCACTTGAAGAAGTTAACGCAAGTTGAACAAATGAATGAAAATACTAAACAGACAAAACAAATCTGCAATGCAAACCTGAGAAGAAAGAAGTAGTAAAGGGAAATACGGGGAAAATTATGGCTAGGCCAAGAAATAAGACAAGAAACAAGAAATAAAATTAGAGAAGAAGGAAATGTTGCGAAGCCAGACAAATCGAGTTAGATTGCAATAACTCAATATGAATTGCACGTCGAAGCAATAGAAAGTATTGTCACACACAATGGATGAGTGTCCCACCCAACAATCTTGGATTTAAAAAAGTTTAAGAGTTAATTAGCATAGTCCAACGATTTCTATAGAACAGACAATAATGGATAAAAAATATGGCGCATGACTGATGTATAAATTATATACATGTAGGGCTGCTGGTTTTGGTTCCTACTACTTAATGCTACGACCTTGATCAAAAAGTTTTAGGACCGGCCACCGTGTGGCGCTGTCAGTCACCCGATTGGAATTCTTTTGTTGAAATTGTAATAAATAAATACATATTAAATATTATAAACTTATGTTATTTCTAAGGAACATTATATTGAATTTATTTATGGTAACGAATTTTAATTCCTTTGTTTCTTTTTATCTTCCATTGTTATCTATGATATGTGTATATAACTGATGTTTCATTTTAGTTTATAAAATACATCGATTCTTGATAATTTCTCGCCTACTGCTTTTCGCTTCCTACTGCAAAATTTCATTGCAAATTATTTCACAGGTTTTGTTTTGTTTTGTTTTCAGAACATATTTACACGTGCTGCGTGGGTGATTGAATGTGCTTACTCGACAGTAATACGAGTGTGAGACCGAGAAAACTGTGAACTAAATTATTTTCAACTGAAAAAAATATATTACATATAATACATACATACTACCTTGATCAAAAAGTGGATGGCGCTGTCAGTTACCCAATTGGAATTTTTTTTTTTTGTTAGGTTACCACATCTATCATTGACACTTCTCTTCAAATTTCAGTGGCATAGCTTGATATTTGTAAAAGTTACGCTGTACTGAGTACATCTACCTTTGTGCGTTTTTTCGATTTTTTACAAATTTGAAAATGGCATCAACTGTGCATCAACGAGTTTGCATTATTTTTTTTGTGAAAAACGGATTTAATGGTCCGCAAACCTTGGGAATGATGGAGAAGTGTTTTTAGGTGGCACGAACGCTTCAGAAGTGGTCGTGAGTCGGTCGAGGATGACGAACGCAGTGGCAGTCGAAAACCGATAAAAACATCGATAAAATCAAAGAAATGTTGGCCGAAAACCGCAAATTGACCATCAGAGGGCTTGAACATCGCTTATGGATCCGCTCAAGACATTTTGGTTAGTGATTTGGTCCTCAGACGTGTCGCTGCAAAACTGGTGCCGAAAGACCTCAATTTCATGCAAAAAAAGGACCGCGTTGAAATCACGAAAGACATGATTTCCGTGAGTTTTTTTTTACCAAAAACAACACGAATACTATCCAGCAGCCTTCGAATTCACATGATCTGGCTCCCTGCGACTTTTTCCTGTTCAACCGATTCAAAAACCATTTCAAGGAACGCGTTACAGCACCCGAGAGGATGTCATGAAAAAATCGAAGACGGCTCTGATGGACATACGGAAAATTGAGTACCAGCGGTGTTTCGAGGATTGGATCAAGCGCTGGCATAAGTGCGTTGCAGTCGATGGGGAGTACTTTGAAGGGGACCATATCGATTTTGATGAATAAACTTGTATTTTCGATTTTATGAATAAAGTCCTAAAACTTTTTGATCAAGGTAGTATATACATAAGAGCGCTCATTGGCTGGAAGGGTTTTAAGTCTCAGATTTACTGGATGATACTTTATTCTTTAAATTCTGTAATCCAAATGACAAAAATATTTTGAAACAGGATACTTCTAATAGCATCCTCTAAGTCTCAAATTGGACGTCTAAAAATAAATTAAAATTAAACCCAAGTAAAACGGAATTTCTCTGAATGGCGTCACCGCGTAGACATCGTCTTGATGGGATGCGTTATCAGTCAAGATTGTTTGTATTTATCCAATAGAAAGCGTCAAATTTCATGGTGTTAATCTTGATCGTTAGTTCTCTTTTGATACGCAAATAGGTTATACGGTTTCTTTGGGCTTCCACATAGTCTTAGAGAGTTAAAATGTGTGCGTCGATGTCTTCCGATAAAGGAAATAAAAACTCATTAATTCATTGTTTATAGTTAAGGCATTAACGTTGCGGAGGTTTAAAGACATTGTAATTTATTTTATCATGTAATGTAATTGTTTATTCCACTTTTTGTAACGCGGTATAACCCTCCGATTTCAAGGCTTTCACCTGAGGTCGTCCCATGCCTCCCTCAGCCCTCAGTCCCCAACCCAAATGTTGACCGTTAGAAGCGTGTATGTCGGTACCAGTTCGAATATATTTCAGTCTTGTTTGTGCTCCCCTGAAGATGCAGTGAAAGCCTTGAAACCGCTAGGGTTAACAGTGTTTGATAAAACAAATTACACTAATTAATTCATTGTATCGCGTCTATATTATTGAAATTCTATTTATTCTGGTCTGCCTAATTTGTATACTTCAGTCTCTTATAGTTGCAGCTGCTAGGCGAACAACGTAGAAATAAATATTTGCCATATTAGTTCCCTTTTAAACTTTGTTTTTTTTTGTTCTTTAATCGAATGTCCCCATTGTGTCTTTCAAATCTGTGCATGTGTCCAATATATCCGAATCTATGAGTCGGACATATTGAAGAGCCTGACCGGGAGGTACTATTAGAGCTCGCAGTTAGTCAGTACACATGTTGGCAACACTACCGCACGTTAAGAGGTAACACTCAAACATGAACCCGGCGCGTGCGAGTTTTGTTACCTAACGAACTCTTTTACATCGGGAATCGGACCCAAAACCCCAAGGTGGAAGTCATTTTTTTATTAACTAAGCCATGAATGTCGAGTAGTTTGCTAGTAGATGGAAGCAAATGAAAATTGATGATATGATTTGAAATGTTCAATATTAATTTCCATTTTATTATGCTTTGTTTTGTTAAGAACCAATTAAATAAAAATTAAAGCTACTAAGATGGAAGTATTATAAAATTAAAGCTCATAAATGTAAGTATTTTAAAATTAAAGCTAATAAGACGCAAGTATTTTAAAATTAAAGCGAATAAGATGTAAGTATTTTAAAATTAAAGCTAATAAGATGTAAGTATTTTCAAATTAAAGCTAATAAGATGTAAGTATTTTCAAAAACAAAGCCAATAAGATGTAAGTAAGTTGACTACATCTGTCAATTTCACAGAGGCGCCAATGCGCAGTAAATGCATTTCAAGTTCATAACGAAAACTCATTTAAAAGGCGTTCAAGTCATAAGCCAAACCGCGTTAACAGCGAGATGAAATCCCGAGAAACTCGAATAGTTATTAAAGATGTAAACCGATTCTTGATGCCTTTATTTCACAGCTTCTCAACTAGTTTTTACTATGACCCATTCATTATTCAGTTACGTTGATCTCTGAGATACGAACGCCTTAAACTAATGAATGTCTGATTTGTATTACGTATCTAAGTATATTTTTTAAATTAAAAAGTAACTCACATAAGCGGCTTCAAAATAGTCAGGCGGAATAAGGTCTAAAAGTAACATTTCAAATCCACCAGCTGCATCAGATATTTGGGCAAAAATAAATATTATTGAAGATCAATACACTTTTGCATGCGTTTGAATCAATTTTTGAAGCACTTTTTCCACTCCGAATGAGGTAACTTCAAAACATGCGTTTTGAACGCATCTACCGCTTCTTCAGGCGTCAAAAAACGTTGACCTCGCAATTTATTTTTGATGTTCGGGAATAAAAAGAAGATCATTGGGTGCCAAATCAGGGCTGTACGGCGGATGACCCATCAATTCGATGTTTTGAGTGCTCAAAAAGTCACTTGTTTGAGCCGATGTGTGAGAGCTCGCATTGTCGTGGTGGAGAATGATCCGTCTTCGGCGGTTGGTTTTCCTCATTTCTCCGAACACTTCTGGCAATCAAATGGTGGTGTACCATTCAGAATTGACCGTACGAAATTCCGCTAAAGACACTGTTGCGAAATGACCATTTATACCGAAGAAACAAGCCATCATTTGCTTCGAAGTGCTTCGTGCGCGAACAACTTTTGTTGGATTTTGTCTTGAAAGACCCATTCAGTCGACTGCTGTTTAGTTTCTGGCTCATATGCATAGATCCATAATTCGTCGCCTGTCACAATCTTATAGACGTTTTTTGAAGCACCGCGATCGAATTTTTTCAACATTTCTTTGGACTAATCGACACGAGCCTTTTTTTGAGCGATTGTCAAATTATGCGGTATCCAACGCGAACAAATCTTTTTTACAAATGTTCATGCAATATTGAATATATGCGAGTGGAACTAATGTCCAAACATGTCTTACTCTCACGATACGTCACATGACGATCTTGCAATATCAGTTCACGCACAGCATCGATGTTTTCTGGCACAACAACCGATTTTGGACGACCTTCACGAAATTCGTCCTGGAGCGAACTACGACCACGATTGAATTCGGAAAACCAACGAAACACAGTGGCCCGGGATGATGCTTCATCACCAAAAGTCGAAGCGAGTCGATCGGCACAACGTTGTTGATTTAGTCCACGTTGAAAATCATAAAGAATCGCTCGAAAATGTTCACGATTTAATTCCATTTTTGGCTGAGATGAATTTTTCAAGTTACTGTAAACAACACAAATAGCACTCGTATTACAAAACTTTCTGAGCACGTATACCATTAAAAACGTCAAACTTTACGATGCTGATGTCAGATTTGACGTATCTACACTGGTGTTGCCATATCTCAAAACTTAAATAGCAGCCCTCGTATTATGTTTACTGCTGTGCAAATAATTTTCTCGCTCTCGTGAAGTAGTGCTTTAAGTCTGTCGTATTTTTTCCCCACTCAGGCGTGGAACCGTCGGAGGAATAGTCCCTTTAGGCAGTTATTTCTTAACTAAGTGAGGTCTTTCACTAAGTAATGTCTCACAAATAATAAATTAAAAAAGACGTTTCAATCTTCTAGCGTAGATTGAGATAATGCATAAGTACAAGTATCTGGGATACTGGCTTGATACTCAGTAGGATTATTTCCGGGAAATTAGAACCAGGATTGAGATGGTGCGGAACTGTTTCTTAAAAATTAAAAATATTCTCTGTAATAGAGACTTCAACCGTAAATTAAGAATGCGCATTGTACAATGTTACATCTTTTCAGTACTTCTATAAGGTTTGGAAATATAAAACAAAGGCATTTGAAATTTGTTGCCATAGGAGAATTTTAAAGATTTTCTGGGTTGATTAAGTCCTCAAGTGTATGAAAAAAGACAAAGAAATACTCACTTGCATTAGGAGGAGAAGATTGGAATACTTTGGGTATTTCATGAGAGGGAACAAACATGAAATCATCCAAGTCATATGCATTTGCAGGGGAAGATACAAGGAAAACGATGTTTATGAAGAAGGAACTCCTGGCTGAAGAGCCTAAGAGACTGGTTCCATTGTAGCACAGATACATTGTTTATATCAGCTTTGGAGAAAATTAAAATAGCCATGATGATTGGCAACCTCCAACGTCGAGAGCAACGTTAAGAAGTGTAGATCGCGCTGGATGGGAATTTATAGTTTCCCCCATAACGTCGTGGGTGTGGTGTGATGCGATCGAACTAAACTAAGTCCTTGTGTTGCTGACCATACCCTGGACGGATATGGTCAGCAACACAAGGGTTCTTCAAAGAGCCAAAGTTGATAGAGAGTTACTGACTAATATTAAAATCCGAAAGGTGTCCTACTTGGGTCATGTACTTAGAGGAGCAAAGTACAAATTACTGCACCTGATCATCCAAGGCAAAATAGATGGTCGAAGAGGTGTTGGCAAGAGGCAAATATCCTAACTCCGCAATATACGTGATTGGACTGGTATAAGGAGCATTGGGGATCTTTTTTGGGCTGCCGGAGACAAAGATATCTAATCTCAAGTGATATTCAACGTTGGGGGACCTGACATGACACTGAGAAGAAGAAGATATAGCGTCGTTTCTATTTTATATAAGATGGAGTGCGGTGTTCATATATAATCACACATTTTGAAAAGATTTCCCATAAAGGGGTGTCTTCAAGCGTTTCCTAAGGCTGCACGCGTCATCCATATATAATATCTAGCACCTTGAGGTAGACAAATATTGATCCAACTGAAATATAATTCGAGAAAATCAACGTTAATCAAAAATCAAGATCATCAACTGATTAAATATTACGCTATAATAAGACGATTGTTGCAATTACATAATAAGTACGTTGAAAAGACGAAAAATCCAGTATTATCGGCTAAACCCAATTAATATATACATATACTATAAAAATATAAGGTCGTAAAAATTCTATTCAACATTTATAGAACATTCAATTAAGCATACTTCCTTATCTCAAGCACCCTCCGATCTCTTACTGTTATTAAGTGTTGTCTCATAATGGGTAGTTACATATTATATTTTAGTTTCGTGAATGATTATTGGCTTTTGAATTGTAAACGAGTTTGGGTGGTGGTATCGACTTGAACTGAGACCCAAGATGTACATCAGAACGGGAAAGACAATTATATTTATAATACAATAATGACGCCAGCCTTCTCATTAACAAAGTATTAAGGCATACTTTTTTTTCTCCGAGCAAACAATCACCGGCCCGGCCCACTCATGTCCTTTGAGAGGCAATGCCTTACATCGCGGGGCAACTCTCGGCAGGAAGTGACGTCACCGTGATGTAAGCGCGCTGCAGTGCCGCTGCAGTCGGAACTGGTGAACGTGGGAGGGGGGTGCTTGGGTGGTGAGAGAGTCAGGGGTGGGGACAGAGTGAAGAGTGGGGGCAGTGGATGAACTGAGAATGGAGAACGTATTAATTCAGTGATGTAGTTCAGTTGGATCGATTTCTTTCGCGGTTCAGTTATTGTATAAAAATAATTTAATTAATTTAGAATGAAAGGATAACAGATAGTTGTTTTAAAAATGGCGGATGTAATGAATTGAATTCAAAAAGTTATCTGAAGTGCAGGGTGTACGTGAAAGAGGTAGACCAATGAAAACGTGGCTGGACCAAATGGATCAGATTTGAAAGGTCAAGTGAGGTGGCTGCGCAGTAACCCACTGGACTTCCGTGCGGAATATCATCGGTTCGAACCCTGCGCTGTGCTACTTACTCCTCTCACCTTTGACTTCGGTCATATATATTCTTTCAAAAAAGGGAAAAAACATGCTGGTGTTTTTCGATCGTTTTACTTCGGTGTGCCATCGGATCCAGTAGTGATATGGTTGGTGAGTTTGCTGGTGTGCAACGGCTTTCACAAAAAAAAAAAACTCCACAGCACTGCATCGCTTTCCAATTGAATTGACGTTGGGATGGCGAAGGGATCCTCGACAACGAGGCCCAGCAACGAACGAGAGCGAGAAGTATGAATGATAGAAGATTGTGCATGATGAGATGTATAAAATGTGGAGGAGGCGAAAGTTGTGTGGATGGATAGAAAAGTTTGCTTTGCCTGACACGGCGTGATTATATAGTATGTATGCATGTAATCTGAGATAATTTTAACACATAGAGATAATGGGTTATGAAAGACTTCAAAAGTAAAAATATACGTTTGAAAGGAACAAAGAGCAAAGAAAGGCAAGAAGACTAGCGAATAAATAAAATAAGATTTATCGGGGAGTTTTACCAGCTTGTCGATACGTGGACAAGAAAACAGCTGTGTATGAGAAAAGAAAAGTTAAGAGGTGTGTCCTCTATACGTACCATATGTATTATTAATCTTACTGATTGATAACTATGAAGCAATTATTTAAACCAACTAGCACTTCTCCAATAATAAATTATTTTCCAGATTCATGATCGTGGATAGAACTTGGAGAAAAATACGGGATACGATCTTATGTCATATTGCTTATTTAAGAGTACAATACATCAATATTTGAAACGCATCAGGCATAGTCCAGGATCTTTACCCCTCTCCCTGGATACATGTACCTTCATATTTACAAAGGTAGAAACGCATCAGGCATAGTCCAGGATCTCTATCCCTCTCCCTGGATGCATGCACCTTCATATTTATAAAGGTAGAAACGCATCAGGCATAGTTCAGGATCTCTATCCCTCTCCCTGGATGCATGCCCCTTCATTTTTATAAATGTAGAAACGCATCAGGCTTAGTCCAGGATCTCTATCCCTCTCCCTGGATGCATGCACCTTCATATTTATAAAGGTAGAAACTTAATTCATTCACTCGTACGTTACTACTCCCTAACATATTTGTATGATACTCAACATATCCAAAGTGATGTGAACACGATGAAGAACGTGATCGGGAGACAATATTATATTTCTTGAATCTTCGAAAAGACTATAGTTTCACTTTGTGGTGCCATTTTTTACATAAAAGGAAAAAATAAGTAAAATAAAAAACTTATTTTATATTTTTGTGTTCACCACAGGTTTAATTTCGGTTCACAACTAGTTTCGAAGACCACCGTCTTCTTCGTCAGGTGAATATGAACTAAGTTGCTAAAATATATTCTGTACAAGTGTAAATAACCTAATATAAAAGAGGTGAGGTAGGGGAGTGAAGTGGGTAGAAATGTAATACAATGGTGAATGGGGCGGGGAAAAAATGTGTGAAAGTGAATGTGAATCTTTAAGACAGGGGAGGATTTTAAATTGGGAACATATTAATATTATATTTGGCCCCAATCACTGGAGTATGCAAGTAACTAACTATTCGCGCCGTCGAATGTGTTGAACTGGGATAGTATGTTATTTTATTGTTATCATTAGGCATGAAACTTGAACTCCTCGGTTGGAATACAAGTTTCCCCGTTGAGGAGTGAAACTTGTCTCTCGAGACTAGATGTTTACAGAGGAGAAATTCATCAGACCGAAGCTCTCAAAGGGTCTAAGATCACCCATATCTATGGGTGCCAACTTTCGATTTTCTATATTTTTAAATGGATGATTAAAAAACAATAAGTGTCTTGTGTAGATTATAGAAAACTTAATCTAGCTTAGTGAAGTTTTCACAGAAAATTACGTATAAAAAAACACACTTAGTCGTGAAATAAAATCTATCATAAAAAGGAGATTGAAAAAGAGAAAATTATAGAACGGAAAGAGAAAAAATGAAAGTCAAATATAACGAAACCTTCGAGGTTAAATATAAAAATATAAAGACTTCCTTATTGCACGCAAAACCATTTTTATTGATAAACGTATAGATTTAATAATTTGTATTCACCCTGCGCACGTATAACTCATTAGATTTAGTTGAACTAATAAGACAACTAAATTATATTTTTTAGCAAAACCGAAGAATTTACAGAGCGGTAACAATTTTAAACAAACAGAAATATTTTTTATACAAAGTATAACAATATTGCAAATAAACAATATAACAATAATCATAACTGGTTACAAGAAGATAGACAAAATCATCAACATAATATGTTGTTTATAGTTAAGGCATTAACGTTGTGGAGGTTTAAATACATTGTAATTTATTTTTATCAAACACTGTTTATTCCACTTTTTTGTAACGGTATAACCCTACCGGTTTCAAGGCTTTCACCTCATCTTCAGGGAAATCTTGTTTGCGCTTCTCTGAAGATGAGGTGAAACCCTTGAAACCGGTAGGGTTATACCGTTACAACAAAAGTGGAATAAACAGTGTTTGATAAAAATAAATTACAAAATCAACATAATATCCTTTGCAGATGATACTACTATGAAAAATATATAGACCTGTAATAATTTGAAACAAAAAACAGAAAAAAAATTATACAAAGTATAACAATAATGCAAATAAAAAAACGTAACAATAATGATAGCCGGTTACAAAAAGGGCGATAGAACCATAATATGCTATGCATACGATACTACTATGAAGAATCTATAGACCTGTAATAATTTTAAACAAACAGATTTTTTTTGATCGCGCATTCCACAACAGGATCTTGTTATGTTACGAGTATATAATAGAATGCGCAATCATCTCAACATTTAATTGAGATCGATTTTTGCCAAATAACTCAATATTCCCAGATTGTTTCGTTTCCCTACATTAATGACTGAACCTACAAGCAGAGCATGAAGGTCAATCTAAAAATAAAGCACAAACAATTTTGAGCTAAAAATATCACTTAATTAGCAGACAATACTTGGGTTACAGTTGTTTTTGAAGAATGTTGTTTACGGAAGCTGAACACAGGCAATTATTTTATATTATCATAGATCCAATATAATAATGTAATTTTGATTATTATTCATTATAATGGTACACATTGCCGGTCCCAATGGTCTAGCGGATAGTAGAGGTGTAACATCATTATTTATCAACATGTTGGTTTAAGTTTCAATGTCAGATTCAAGTTCAATTTAATTTATTGAGTTAGATTCCGTACTAGTCCGGTAAAATGATATTGTTGTTTTTTCTTTCTCTCGTATTTGGCTTACAACGATTTATATATTATGTATTCTGAAAATTTCATATAAACCGGGTTAGTGGATAAATAGTTATAATGATTTTACGTCAAGTTTACGGTTATACAGGGTCTTTCAATAGGGACGCTCGAAATTTGTTAGGTTAAAGCGGCCATGTTGTTAAAGCAACATCTGTCAAATTTATTGTGAATTCAGTAGTGGATGAATGGATGTGTGAACAAGCAAAATTGTCAGATTTGGGACGACACCAATCCACACGAGATACACCAGCACCAAATGCATCCCGAGAAAGTCACTGTTTGGTGCGGATTTTGGTCTGTCGGAATCATCGGTCCGTACTTCTTCCAAGCCGAAACTGGCATTGCCATAACCGTCAACGGCGAGCGCTACAGATCGATGATAAGCCAATTCTTGTGGCCTAAACTGGATGATATGGATACCGACGACATGTAGTTCCAACAGGACGGCGCTACGTGCCATACAGCGCATGCCACGATGGACATTCTGCACGAGCGATTTGAGGGCATGGTTATCTCGAGCGGCGGCGACGTGAACTTACCACCGAGATCGTGCGATTTAAAGCCTTTAGACTTCTTCCTTTGGGGTTATCTTAAATCGCAGGTATGTGCGTATAAACCGCAAACAATTGATGCCCTCAAAGTCAACATAACGAACGCTATCCAGCGAATTAAGTCAGATTTATGCGACAAAGTCATCGAAAATTGGACTTCCCGAATACGTGCCACCAAACAAAGCCGCGGCGGACATTTGAACGACGTTATATTCCATACTTAATGCCATAAAATATTTTTTCAAATAAAAAAAAATTGAGTGGATATCTTACACACGGCTTGTTTTATTTACATTAAAAAATCGAACGTCCTTATTGAAAGATCCTGAACAAATAAATAAATAAAGTTTACGAAATTGAGATTTTCACCTAAAAAAGCTGATTATTGGTAATAAGTTACCAGTAAATTTGGTATCTTCACTCTTATACGCCACATCGCATCTCTGAACAGAGTCATCTTTGCAGAATTAGTGTTCGTTACGTGTATAACATTTTCATTGCCTAAAACCGAATATGTTACTATCACATATCGGTAGATCTATAAAGGTATCTTAGTAGTTCGTCTTCCCTTGATAAGTTTTCTGCGGTTTTCTTACCAAATATGTTTTTTTAACATATACAGATGCGAGGAATCATGAAATCTAATGACCGCAGCCACCACTTTTTTAACGGTATATTCAATTAATTTATGTATTTATTTTTATCTGTCAAAAATAGTGGGTTAAAATCCTGAGTTGGAGCAGCGCCTTTGAGGAGAGTCTGGTCTCTAAACGACGCTATATAAATTTTCATTTTATTATTATTACTATGCGTATCCAGAAAGTAAGTGTACTGAGGCTCTCACGACCGGATGGATTTTATTTTCGACATGTTGGCTACACTTCCGTGTAGCCTGACCCTTCCCCTCCGCAACGAGACCGGTTCGAGGTCAGTACGTTGAGAAGTGTCGACGCGACAATACGTTTCGTGAAAAGTGTCAATCCAATCTCCCGCCAAGTGCGAAATACGCGGCGTCATCCGTTATCTCGTTTGGAAGGAAAAACCTCCGGTTGAGGTTTATAATGAGGTGAAAACTGCATATGGTGATAAAGCTATGAAGTGTGTACAAGTGGTGTCGCGAGTTTAAAAACGGTCACGTCACACCTCTTCACCCTCCGCCAAAAAGTTCAAAACCACAATTTCAGCCATGAAAATCATGGCATCCGTGTTTTGAGACTGTCAAGGCATAATTTTAATTGAATATATGCCTCAAGGGGAGACCATAAACTCTGCAAGATACTGTGAGACCCTAAAAAATTGCGGAGGGCGATTCAGAACAAGAGAGGCATGCCGACAAAGGGAGTCTGCCTGCTGCACGACAATGCCAGACCACACACGGCCAACGCCATGAAGGAACTGCTCGCCTCGTTTAAATGGGATGTCCTGAACCATCCCGCGCATTCCCCTGACCTAGCACCTTCAGATTACTATCTCTTTACCTCCCTGAAGCTGCACATGGGTGGAAAAAGGTTTTCAACCGACGAGGAGGTAAATGAGGAGGTGGAGAAGTGGACGGAGGGGTTGGCGGGAAACTACTTCGAGGAAGGCATCAAAAAGTTGATACCCCGCTTCACCACCTGCATTGAGAGGAATGGCGACTATGTCGAAAAATAGCTTACATATGTACTACGGTAACCACGTAATTTTTTTGTTTAAATAAAAACAATTGTAACCTACAAAAATTTTGTACACTTACTTTCTGGATATGCCTCGTACATAATATACAACCTGGAGGATTTATTGCTACGTGGGTCTCTTCCAATCAACTAGAAATATGTTGAATCAGACAACTTTAAAAAAAAAAAAACTAGGTACTATCAGAAATTAAACTGAGTCAAAAGATAATAATCGTCGAATCAACTTGCCTACGGAGGTCCATGTATGAAAAAGTCCTAGTCAGTTTAGTCCAGCAATTAATTATATAACAAGGCTCTCTATACGAGTACGCCTTTTGTGATTCCAAGCGCAGTTTATAAATAACCTTCTCGTAATATTCCGAGCGAAGTTGGATTATGAATGCGATATTGAATACGTTTTGGTAACAGTTGATTTGTCGCATTTCAACAATGCCACTTGCGTCAGTCTGGATTTGCACCGGTGTGGGGGTGGTTATTAATGTCACCCCTCCGAGTCCACCCGACAGAGGTCGGGGCGGAATGACCTTTTGCCCTCTATTTTAATCGCCGTTGACACCCACCCTCGTCGTTAGATCACCAATCGTTGTCATTTGGACGGGACATTTAATTATTATTGTTTTATTCGAAACAAGAAACCTTTTGTATTTAACGGGTTAAATTGGTGTATTAATAAATAAAATCTGTTCAACTTAAGACATTTTAGGTTGATTCACGTTGTTCGTACTTGTAATTAGGTCTCGCGGCTTATCAAGATGGTGAGCATTTTCGACAAAGCAATTGAATAATAAAAAAAAACAGTAAAAAGTATCAATTTATTTTTTTCGTTATCATGTGTCCTCAATATGATAAAGACAAATGCCTAGTTTAATGTGGTCACAACAAATAAGTCAACAAAACCAAATCAACAAATTTGAGAACGTCCACTTGAAACTGCTTGTTTTAGATACTTTTTTTTATCATATAATATGTTAACATATTATAGATACTTGTCATGTAAAATATAATATGTTTACATATTATAGATACTTGTCATGTAAAATATAATATGTTTACATATTATAGATACTTGTCATGTAAAATATAATATGTTTACATATTATAGATACTTGTCATGTAAAATATAATATGTTTACATATTATAGATATTTGTTATGTAAAATATAATATGTTTACATATTATAGATACTTGTCATATAAAATATAATATGTTTACATATGTAAAATAAATACATGAATAACATATATGATGACTTTCGTGGCTAGTTGATAATATGTTTATCTTCTAACTCCGGGGGTTGCGGAATATTAAAAAAAAAGGGGTTCCAGCCTTGTCTTCACTTTTTAGGCTTCTTAAATATCTAAGTGATGGATTGTAAAAATTTACCACGAGATAATAAATTCAATTTATTTCATATCTTGAAACGATTCTACAAAATGACAACCATAAAAATTCATACATCCAGTGGTAAAGTTAAGTTACATACATATATAACAACACGGCATTTCTCTGTCAGGGTAGGTAGAGAGGTGAGAGTACAAGATTTTCCTATCTCGACAAATATCCTTCGTCTCTTCTACATCCATACACTTCCTCATACGATTCCTATGACTTTTAAGTTACCTTCTTTCAAAATATCATTCACTTTATTCAACCTTGTTTTCTTTGATCTTCCTCTAACACGCTTTCTACTCACATTCGCACTATATTTGTTGTTTCACTTTTTCCATTCATTCGTTCTATATGCTCAAACTGTTAAAAATACTGAAAAGAGCCGAATAAATGCGTATACTGAGAATACAAGGGGCGACAATGTTTCACAGAATACGAAATTAAGTGATCTGGGATGAATGTGAAATTAAGTGATCTGGGATGAATGTGAAATTAACGCTAATGTTTTAAGTAAGATTAAAATGAGCACTCTGAAATGGTCTGGAAATGGAAAAAGAATGAATGAAGAAAGCCTTTAAACAAATATGAAGTGCGAATGTGAGCGAAAGGTGTCGTCAATGAAGACCAAGTAGGGATGGATTAAGTGAATGTTTTGAAAAACACAACGTAAAAAGTCATATAAATCAGAGGAGTTGTATAAGGATATATGAATGTAGAACACGCGAAGGATATGTTTCGAGATAGGAAAGGGTAATCTGTTCTCTCTGCTTAACCCGACAGGGCAGCGTGATCGTAAGTATGTTTTTTTCTTTTGCCATTGGCACAAATGATCCTTGTATAGAATTTAAATATGGTTTCCCGATTTCTCTATGAACGATGACAAGCGTTACTATGTGTAGTTAGTTGTCAAAGCCCGGGAATTTATGCATCTGCTATCAGCGTCCATGATGGTATGGTATGGTTTACTTGCAGCGGACGACACAGGAATGATTGACGAATACAATAATAATGTAATTATAAACTGGACACGCTGTGGCTGAACTAAATTTAGCTTTCATCACTGACGATAGAGGAGAATACGTGTAATAGGATGACATATTTACGGAAATAGGGAACGAATGTGAAAATGTAAAAGGAATAATTTGAATTTATGTTATTACTCATATTATGTATTTGTTAGACTGTAACATGAATTGTCATTTATTTATTACGTTCAAAACGACTCCAATAGAAATACGTCCAGTGCAAACACCGATATATAAATGGGATTGGCAGATGAAGGGATTGTGCGGTAATATACTTAAGTTACATACATGCTCCGTCCTTGGTATGCTTTAAGAAGCGACTGAAAAACTCTTAATTTCTAATCAGTAAAATAACGTGTTTCATTCCTGAATTTCATTTTCCTTTCCTTTCCACCATCCCTTCCTTTCCTTTTGATTAATGATATCTTACTTTATATGAAAAATAATGTTCGAATGATTATCCGTCTTTGTGGGGTTCGTGGGTATATGCTCACGTAAGTGTTCATGGATTTCGTGGGCACGGATAGTCATTTGAATGATGTATGCGACCACGTAACTTGCTTCATTTACTTTTGTCTGGTTGGTTGGAAGATACTGCCGACTGGCAATAAGCCCGCCAGATTGTATTTGCAATAAAAGTGTTAAATAAATACATATATACCATCACGCCATTCCCGTCAGGGTAGATAAACATGACAGAGCGCCAGACCCTTCTATATCGACGCTAATATTTAGTCCCTTTTTGTTTTATCAAACATCGATTTGTTTTATCAAACAGTGTTTATTCCACTTTTAACGTAACGGTATAACCCTACCGGTTTCAAGGCTTTCACTTTATCATCAGGGAGCACAAACAAGAGTTGTTTGATGAGGTGAAATCCTGATGATGAGGTGAAATCCTTAAAACCGGTAGGGTTATACCGTTACAAAAAGTTGAATAAACAGTGTTTGATAAAATAAATTACAACTTCTTTACTTTTATCTTGTAAGTAATCAAAGTCATATTCAAATCCATAAAATGTCCATACTGATTGAAGTCTTGTTTTACAGGTGTTATACAAATTGATTGTGACTATGGAGGAATAAAATATGTTGGTGTTTGAATGTGGGCTGAATATATTGTTACGAGATCAGCATTTTTCTTATGTTTACAACGTTGTTAAGACTCATAACTCCCATCAAACAACAGTAGTTAGGAGATAATAAATGTGAGTAATATTAGTACAGTAATAAATACATGACATAAAATTCGTTTTATGTGTGTTAAATGTGGACTTGGAAAATGAATGAAAGGAACTCAAGTGAAGGCATAAATACGGTGGAAATGCACGCACTGCAAGACTATTTGGCTCGTCGATGAATGAAATAATACGGATTGAAGTGAGAACGAATGTTAACGTAAATCTATGCGTTTATTTATTTAACATTTTTATGAAAATATATTTGGCGGATTTATTATTAACAAGCAGATTTTTACAATCAACTTTTGTTTCATAATTATTATTGTTATCCATGGCCGTATATTTAATGTAATGTATGAAAACAATTTTATGAAAAACTAACAAAATTTTTAAATGTTAACGATAAATTTCAAGGAAAGTAGGGATTCGGATGGAAATCGTATAGGAGTTAAAGAAGATAAATATTTTGATAAAAGTAACTCTTCGTTAGTTTATGGTTTAATATCAATATGATTGTTACAGGTTAATTATAATACGGTTATTAATTTGTAACAAAAAAGAAAAATATGTAGTCAAGACAAAAATGATTAAGGATCAAGATATGATCTTCTTCAGTTTCAATCTTGGGGGTTGGTTAGCAGCAAAGCCCTGCATATCCGCCTCCACTCCGCTCAGTCTTCAGCGATCCTCTTGAGCTCTGTATAGGAGGTGCAGTCCATATCATGGCATATTTGCTCCAGATACTCTCGGCGAGGACGCCCTCTGCTAATCGATCCCTCATTCATTCCCTCCAGTATATTGTGCAGGAGATTTTCATGTCGCAGCATATGACCCATCCATTCTGCACGCCTTTCCGATATGGTGTTTGACAGGTGCCTGGTTTCTTCGATCCTGCTGAGAACCTCATCATTTGTAATGTGGTATCTCCAGGAAATATCCTTAGGATTCGTCTAAAGGTCCACATCTCGAAGGCCTCCAATCTTTATCCAAGATATGATATGGGCATATATAATGAATGAATTAAGAAAGACCGACAGTAGATATGAAATACGCAAATCAGAATGCAAGGCGTGATACATAAACACCAATGAGAGTATGGATGGATCTACATAATAAATGGAATTTTCAAAGAAGGAAATGTTAGCTGTCTAGATAGAATGAGATGTATAGATGTTGACGAGGCTAAAAATGTATTACACTTTCGTTGTATTCAGTATAACCTGGCGGATTTATAGCCAACAATATTTTCCAAGCAACCAAAAAATTTACGACTCATTGAGTGAAAACCAGACTGAAATCTTTAAAAAATGGGTGCCAACGGGAATCGCTAAGACTGAAAGCCCTAACAGCAGGAGATTACCAGGAAGGCCGCCGAAAAGGTGGAAAGACAGCTGGACGTCATCATTCCAGGACAGTTCACCGTCACAAACAGGTCATACGACCTAAACCAAGAGGAGGAAGAAGAATTTGGTGCCAACGGGAATCGAAACCATAACCACCACGTTGGGAGACAGGTGTCTTATCAACAAAATTACGGAGAACATACCCAGTAAGCAAAGAGGACAGAATGCCATTTTTTTTCTATTACGATAACGTTTGTTAACCTATCGGTTGTGAGTTCGATTGCTGTTGGCACCCATTTTTTTCACCCAGACAAAAAAAACGGTGATGGTACCATTATTCCACTTAGGTAATGATACTCAAAATGTCTACGAGTATATTGTAAAATATACTGTTAAAAATATATTATACTCGTACCTTGCTGTCATATTATTGTAACAAACAAGTTTTCGTTAAATTTTAGTTTAATATGATGCAACGAAATTTATTACTCGAAAAACCGAGGGGAAATAAAAACTTGTGGTAAAATATGCTTCATAAGGAAGTTTCTAAGAAGTTCAAATCTGAGGTTACTGACTCCATAAAGTTCTGGGCAAGAAGATGTAAAATAAATTACGTCTTTTGTTTATGGCTTTGTTGGAGTTAGAAAACTCAGGATATTTTTGAGAAATGTTTTTTGTTTACTCATATACGTAAAAAATATATAATATTGCATATAAAAATCAAAATAAGGTGGATACGTTAAGAATGGATATACTACTTTTGTGTGCTACCGAGTAATGTAACGACTATGCTTAGAATAAGTCTGAGATCACATCCGGAATGACGAAATCGGTAGACGGATATAAGTGGCCAATATCACGGGGTCTCGGCTACATTGTATTGTATTGCATTATACTTCCGTTGTATTTATAGGTACAGGCTTCCGAAGCATCATCTGTTGCCTGACTAGTCCACCTACAGTATCAGAAGGGAAGACCAAGGCGTGAGTAAAAGTGATGAAATACAAGCAGTGGTCTGAACGAGTGGACATGTATGATACGTGTGTATAAACAAAAATAATAAAATAATTAGTTGTTAGAATTGTTATCTAGTTATGAGTTAGCATGTACGTGCTAATTAATTCTAAGAAATTAAATATCAATATTGTCAAAAATTAAAATTATAAGTAACATATTAAAATTAAGTAAGCTTACACTCGTAGTTATAATATAGAAATTAGATTGGTTCTTAAGATTTCATTTCTCAGAAATTATTTGTATATTGGTACGAGTATACATAGCCTTTGGAAAATGTTTGTATCATAGTATAAATAGGCCAAAACCCATACAACGGCTGTTGCCAAAGAAAGAATACGATAATTAAATTTTGAATAGAAGCGAGAGGAATACTTGGATTCTCTCCGAAAGTAATTCGAAATTTGAATCTCGGTGGGTCCGTTATACTGAACGAATTTTAAATACCTAGCTTACAATTTTTGAACCGGTGTAAAAGGGGACGATGTATAAATGATATATATAAGAAAAATCTACATTTATGACAATATATATTCATAAATTAATATTTCACGGGTTATAGATTACTTGATTAAATTAAATAAAAACCGTTGAATACAGTACAACCTGGAGGGCTTATTGCCATGTCACACTCTTTTCCGATCAACCAGAAATATTTTCAAAAGAGGTCTTAACTGAAAATCAAGCTGAATTTTGTTATCAATTTGGGTTCCAACGGGAATCGAATCCGCAACCCCACGTTGGAAGACAGGCATCTTACCATCGGAAAATCTACAAATGTTTCTTTGTAGTCAGTCCATCTTCCATTGGAAAGGTATCCACGGTTTTCTTGCCTAACATGTTTTTCTCAACAATTACAGATGCGCGAAAATACCTAATTTATCGGTCACAGCCGCCACTACCTGCCTATCATGATATTCATCTTATATTCTTAACGTTCCTTTCCACGTAAGAGGTTGGCAATCATCATGACTATTTTTTTTTTGCAGATGTTCTAAAAAAATTCTGCGAGCTACAATGGAACCATTATCTTAGTTTCTTCAGCCAGGAGTTCCTACTTCATCTTACACATTGTTTTCCTTGTATCTTCCTCTGCACTATGACTTGAATAATTTCATTTTTGTTTCCTCTCATGAAATACCCAAAGTATTCCAATATTTTCCTCTTAAGTAGTGAACACTTCTTTATCTTTTTTCATGCGTCTTAAGACATCTTTGTTGCGCACTTTGTCAACCCAGGAAATATACAGCATTCTCATGCAATATCACATTTAAAATGTTTCTATTTGTTTTATGGTGGCTTGGAATTCAATAATAACATGTTCGAGTCCCGAGTTAGGGCGCCATTGAATTAATTTACTCTCTAATCGGTGCTCCATAAAATGTCCTTTTATTTTTTCCCGTCAATCTTGTCACGAAACTTAAGCAGTGTAGACTATGTAGAAGTGGACCAATATGACAATATTAATTATGACTACCATATATCAGGTAAACCGAGGAAAATGGAAGTAGATAGTTGGATATAAGTGAGAATTATGAAAAACGCGATACCATACACGATTAGGTGTCCGGTAATAAAGTCTGCCCTCTCTGCCTACTTCCTGGCGTGTTGGCGTCAGAAAATATCGTCCAGGCGGGAGGTGATCATGGAATTTTCGTGAAGACTCAGTCGAAACGTGATTGGACTGGGTTGTAACTAGACTAGGTTAATTTTTTATGCTGAAATCGGATACACTCACAGGGTTGGCACAAAGAAATGACAGTTGCAGTACTGATATTATGTTATACGGAATTTATTAAATTAGGAACTTGACATGTAAATCCAATAAAAACATATTTAACCGTTAGAGTTTTAGCAGATCGGTCCTTGATGGGATAGAGATGATGATGGTTTGTTAATAAATAATAAAACACGTTAGATCGCAATGCGGAAAGAGAGTGGAATTTTATTAGAAACGTAGGTATTTATATCTTTTTAGAATGTGCGCGAGAACGCGCTCGCGATATGCCTATGTCTCGCTTCTGTGAATGTAAAACGATTAATTGTTGTATGTAGGTAACAATCTATTTACGGAACCGGCGAGACAGTGTGGTGCGTTCTCTCTCTACTATAGTATGGAGTGCGGTCCGCTCGGCTATGGGATGAATGGCCGGCGGGTGACCTTCGGACTTGTTTACTTAGATTTATCGAGGAATCCGAAGGTCATTTCGTCGGTCATTGACCGTATGCATGAACGCCGAGTGTGCGACCGCCACAGAGTGTTGAGAGTCTATATATAGACGTTTTATAGTATTGAAAAAAAATATGTCCAGCAGTAAAACGGTTAATGCACTTTTACAATATAAGTGAGGTCATTAATAATTAATTCCTTTGTTCGTAACTCATATTTTTTCACAAGTTGGTAATGAATGTGTCGATTCCTTGGTAAAGGAAGCATGGTCAACCGGTCGAGCACTCTCTGATTTTATCAGCCAGTAACTGATCTTTAAAATTAAATTAAATACTTGGCACCGATGTGGCTTGGATTGGTGTAAATAAGGCCTCTAGATATAGATCAATAGAGCAATACATCCTTTTGATATGGTAGTTTAATATAATGAGAATGAACAAAATGCGTCGCTAGTCACCTTTATAGATTGAGTATAATGGAGGATGATCCCAGCTGCGAGTCTGGAAGATGATCATACAGATCATGTGTTTCTCGGTTGGTCTTTATGTGATAGATTTGATTTACTTTATACAATATCTTTGTCGCTTTAACCTTTCCCTTCCTGTGCTAAAAAAAATTCCGCGCGTTTCGGTGCTGTGTATTCAATGGACATGTAAAATTGAACGATTTAAAATCGAAAAAATAAGAATCTTCACAGCCAATCGCTTAAATTAATTAAATTGGAAGTCAAAAGTGACAATAATTGAAATTTAATTCATCAAGTTCACAAAACGGGCGATGCGACCACCGCAAATGGCTGCCCGAAAGCTACCGAAGCGATCGAACTGATATTCTAGTTCTTGCGTTCCCATATACTGAAGTAGAGTGAGACGTGAATAGCGTCGCTTCCTCACCCATACCGGATTTTTAGAATGAATATACCTACATCACACACTGGCACACGTTTGATTGTATTGGTGAATTTATTCTCGATTTTCACAAAATATCTCTGATGTGGCCGATAAGTGCTAATTATCATTAATATTATTTTTTAATTCAATGCGTAAATGTATTACGGAGGAATACCTAAAATCAGAACCCAGTATTTATTATATTTATAGAGATATTAAAGTTTTTAGAAGCAATGTGTACTAGTTACACATCACAGGGAAGGAAGGATTAAATGAATGGTGCGTGTCGTTTCGAAAAGATTTTCTATCTATAGACCGATTGTTCATTTTTTATTTTTTTTCAGTTGAAGCGTTAAATTGTCAAAAATTATTTTGTTTTTGTAAATTCATTAAATATTTTAACTCTCACAACAGTATTTTTGGTGATTTGGTGGTTACACAAATCATCCAAATTACATATTGTGGGTCGATTGCCTATTGCTAAAAAATGTCATTAAATTTTCACTTTCTTAAGCTTATAATATTGTTTTGTATTTTTCAAACCTGCCGTTGACTAGTGAATATGATAAAACAAGGCCTCATGGATGCAAGTAATAAATAGATTATCCTTTACCTGTAATAAGATAAAAAATACAAACTTTAATTTGCCTTAGAAAAATTGGAGAGTAGCAATCTATACATCATCTGTTTTGATATATCAAAGGTAAAATTGTATAGGTTTACATTGTATTATTTTTATAATATTGTTATTATATGTATGACTTGTAATATTACAAGTCAGTGCATTGTATTAGATTGTAAAAATTGATTTTTTTAAAACACATTTCATTTAATTCAATCTTATGGGACTTCTTAACAAATCCGAATCGATAATTCGGACATTTTTATGAGTGAGGCTGGAAAGCAACATTGTATTCAGTTCCATCAATAGTGCTTTCGAGTTTTGAATGTAGCTCGCAGTTTGTATATGCAAGTTTTGGCAATAATGTCGCACGTCAAGAGATAACACTCGCACTTATCTAGAATATATGAATATTGTTATCAGTCGATTTATATTATCAGAATGGGATCCTTTTCTTTTTTATATGTGTATTGGTAATCGAAGCCAAAAAACTCTTTTTCTATTTTATTCAATTCAATAATACAATTCATAAGTAAAGTACAATATTTAACAGTAAACCTACAATAAGGTTCCAAGTGTTAATTAGAAACACAATTGGAAAAATATAAAGAAAACACATATAAAATCAACTCAAGACATAAAGCACAGCACCTGATTTATTGTTTCAGGAAGTTTGCGATACAGAGCTGTGAGGGCTTATAAATAATTAAAAAATTAAAAACATGAACTACAA
The DNA here is from genome assembly GCA_949825065.1 of Odontocerum albicorne. Lineage (NCBI taxonomy): Eukaryota > Metazoa > Arthropoda > Insecta > Trichoptera > Odontoceridae > Odontocerum > Odontocerum albicorne. Next base: position 36,874,029 of record OX463852.1, on the reverse strand, counting down.
AAAATAATTCGAAAATAAATTAATTCGATTTGTTCTCTATAGTTGGTTTAACACAAATCTCTGGAATTTTACCTTATTTGTGAGTCTTTCCAACTAGGCCACGGAGACCGTCAACATTAATTGCACATCACCATACCACTGGTATGACTATCTCATATATACACATATATACGTTCTCATTAAATAACTCAGCTATCATACCATATACATATATATTTTCGATCATCACATTACAATATATCAACCAGCGCCATAAAATAAAAATTAATATAAATTGGACAAAACCACAATACGATACTGATAATTATAGGCTTTCTTTCGACCTAACAAAATGTATTTTTTTATTGTTTTTTTTATTTAATAAAGTAATCTATAATACAAACATTTGCCAAATGCTATACCTATTGTATATACAAATTTATATCTTAAGAACTAATCCAAATTATATATTATAACTATGAACTAAATTCAATTTAATTTCCTGCACGTAATTTAAATTTTTAATAATCTTAATATATTTTATTTAGAATAAGTTAACACCTACATACCAACTATTAATTAGATAACAATTTTCACAACTAATTATTTCATTTATTTCTTTTAAACACACTCGTTCAGGCATTTCATCATATTCACTCGGACCTTGGTCCTCCCTTCTAATACTGTGGATGGACTAGTCAGGCAACAGATGATACTTCGAAAGCCTGTGCTTGTAACGGAAAGGTAGGTCGGATTTAGTCTTGTAAGCCCTTAGAGCAGCGATTAGAGGATTTCATAGAACTTCCCGATTCAAACAAAATGTCATTCTGTAATTCAATAACATCCATAATTTTTGGGATATACGTAAGAAATTCGAACTCTTGAGTATTTATGGATATGGTATGTTTGTTCACTTTTACTAGTCCGAGAATCCCTCGAAATATTCAATAATCAGATTAAAAAAAAAACAAAATCATCAATGAGATTTAATTTTGAAGTAAAATTTTCACAAGATTATACTGAAAATCATATAACTTTATAAACGTATTTTTGTTCTTTACCGTACGGCTTAAAGGCACACAACATCAATAATCAAAATGGGGTTGTTTATTTACATTTTTCGTAAACTAACATCAAATTATCCTCCCTAAATTTGCAGACCCTGCGCCCCAGCCTATAACAATTAGCCGGCGCCTCGTCGCAGTCTAATTTGCAATTCAAATATGCGAATATCTTCGAGCCGAGCTTTCGTACCGAGCGATAACAGACTTTACAAAAATGGATATTAAGGTCCTAAGCCGGTTGCAACGAAAGGGATTCTCGTGATCAAAAACGGTCGGCATTAATGACGTTCATTAGGCGCATGTGACTACCCTGCAAACAGATATTAGAAAGTTATACTGTGTCATGGGGATGTATCTCGTTACAAAATGGGTAGAAACATTTTAGTCCAAATATTCTCAAGGACTCGTATATACTATGATACAATGGTGAATGGGGCGGGGAAAATAATGTAAAAGTGAATCTTTAAGGCAGGGGGGGATAGCTGACACTTATCACCGCAAGAAATATTCAGTACCAGTAAAAGGCTGATAAAGGTTTTATTGAAATAGGTGTATCATTTGATATAATAAACCGTAACGCATTATGGAAGATTTTAGCGAAAGTTGGATGCCCTACGAACTGAATTGAAATTATTCGTTTGATGCACAATTACATGACATCATCAGTAATAACCGGGGAGGTAGGGGGGTATAGGTGTTTCGTTTCAAATTAATACCGCAGTAAATAGATATGTGTTATGGCACCACTGCTTTTTAGCATGTACGAGGCGTATCCAGAAAGTAAGTGTACTGAGGCTCTCACGACCGGATGGATTTTATTTTCGACATGTTGGCTACACTTTCGTGTAGCCTGACCCTTCCCCTCCACAACGAGACCAGTTCGAGGTCAGTACGTTGAGAAGTGTCGACACGACAACAAGTTTCGTGAAAAATGTCAATCCAATCTCCCGCCAAGTGCGAAATTTTGTGAAAAGGCAAGAATTTTTGAGGCGCTGCTAACTCCATGGAAATGAATTTCTCCGCTCCATCGTTACTGGAGATGAAACTTGGGTTGCACACTACACGCCTGAAACCAAAAAACAGTCTCAACAGTGGCGTCACACCTCTTCACCCTCCGTCAAAAAGTTCAAAACTACAATTTCAGCCAAGAAAATCATGGCATCCGTGTTTTGGGACTGTCAAGGCATAATTTTAATTGAAAATATGCCTCAAGGGGAGACCATCAACTCTGCAAGATATTGTGAGACCCTAAAAAAATTGCGGAGGGCGATTCAGAACAAGAGGAGAGGCATGCTGACAAAGGGAGTCTGCCTGCTGCACGACAATGCAAGACCACACACGACGAACGCCACGAAGGAACCGCTCGCCTCGTTTAAATGGGATGTCCTGAACCATCCCGCGCATTCCCCTGACCTAGCACCTTCAGATTACTATCTCTTTACCTCCCTGAAGCTGCACATGGGTGGAAAAAGGTTTTAAACCGACGAGGAGGTAAAGGAGGAGGTGGAGAAGTGGACGGAGGTGTTGGCGGGAAACTACTTCGAGGAAGGCATCAAAAAGTTGATACCCCGCTTCACCACCTGCATTGAGAGGAATAGCGACTATGTCGAAAAATAGCTTACATATGTACTACGGTAAACACGTAATTTTTTTGTTTAAATAAAAAAAATTGTAACCTACAAAAATTCAGTACACTTAGTTTCTGGATATGCCTCGTAATTCGAGAAAATCAACGTTAATCAAAAATCAAGATCATCAACTAATTAAATATTACGCTATAATAAGACGATTGTTGCAATTACATAATAAGTACGTTGAAAAGACGAAAAATCCAGTATTATCGGCTAAACCCAATTAATATATACATATACTATAAAAATATAACGGAATATTAATTAATTCACGACTCTAAACTTATATACGACAAGCATATTGATGACATAGCAAATAGGGCCAACAAGTCTCTTGGATTTATAAAAAGATCTTGTTCTCAATTCTCTAGCATTAAACTGATCAAAACATTGTACTGCACTTACGTCCGTAGCATACTCGAATATGGCTCACAAATCTGGAACCCCCAGTACGATATATATATTAACAGGCTAGAATCAATCCAACGTAGATTTGTCAAATATCTTCAATTTAAATGCAAAGAATACGACAACGATTACGAGGCCAGATGCAGGCGACAACACCTCCTACCACTTCGCGAAAGACGGAAATTAGCCGATATTATATTATTAACGAAAATAGCGCAATATCACATTGATGCCCCAGAATTACTCTCAAACATAAACCTTAACGTCCCCAGAATCTCCGCAAGACATACTAAATGGCTGAACATCCCCTTTAGTGCGACCAAATGCAGACAAAATTCATTCTTTGTAAGAGCATCTAACTTCGTAAACAACCTGGAAGACTTCCCGGAATTCGATTTATTTAACTCTTCTACGAACTCGATTAGATTGCGCATATGCGGGAACTGGTTTGGTGTGGATCTCTGACTGTCTCATCCCTGACTGTCTCCTGGTTAACAATTTTCAGCATTACTTAAAGCCTACCTACTACCTTCTTACCAATCTCCTAACATAATTAAGTGTACATATTGAAACCATATGCGAAAACTGTTAAATGGTGTTTCGAAACCCATAGATATCAGTAATAATACCGACATAAACACTGTATGTTTTCCTAATAAAATAAAATAAAATAAATAGCTTCAGTAATATTCACTCAAATTATTAAGGTTACAAAGAAATCATGTTATTTAGCAATATTGATATAATTTCTTATAAATCAGATTTTCACCTTAAATTACAGATTGAAATAATCACATTTTAAATAACCAAAATGATAAGTACTCTGGAAATAAAACGAAAATACGCAAATCGCCTTATTGGTTTGGTGAAACATAATCCATTTCAGAGCAAATCACGATCGTTAAAGAGGGTTTACGATAAAACAGAGAAACACATAAAGCTCGCAAAGAGGATGCGATTGTGCCATTCTTGGAAGGGTTTGTGGTGATTCAATGTCATTTGTTTCCCAAGATGCTCGCAATAAAGGTAAAAAGGAACACCCCTAGGGTGGCCGATTTATTTATCTGCCCTTGTTCAAATGTGTAAACCACATATCCAACGCAGGAAGAACAAACCAGGATTGACAAGGGCCGATCCAAAATAAATTCTTTGTCATTCAGTCATTCATTCCTAATATACCCTTCAACATATCCGAATTGGTAATACAGACTTATTGATGAGCGTGAATTATTAATCGAGTTTTTGGGTTCAGAACCACTAGTTCGTCATTTTATGCGTAGATGAAACCGTAGGTGAGGAGCCAACAACACTAGAACATGTACTCGATGCATGCGAGTATTGTTACCAGACGAACTCTTTTAACAGACTTCTTTTTATTGAATATCGTCGGGATTCGAAATCAAAACCCCCGTTAAGCGTTTTACCAACGTCTGGGAGATTGACAACAAAACACAAATTTATATTGCTATCCTATTCTTCAATAAAATGCCATGACTTATGTGTGAAATGATCGAATTGTATATTTTCAGCTCTGGATCCACTTCGGATCCTTGTTGGAATATCAATGTCAAAGCCATTTTTGTTGGTGTCAACATTGTTGGTTGGTTGTCAGGTAGGATATGAACTTTTCAATCTGTTTAATCGCATCCTCTCCCACCAGGTCGAGATTACAGGGTGACCGTCTTAAGTAATTTAACTTTAAATGAAAGCGTTTAAAATACATAATATCCACGAATGCCTAAACCTAGGTATGTGAACTTTACAACCTCTTCAATCGCATTCTCTCCCACCATGTCGAGATGGAAGGTAACCTTATAAAGTAATTTATCTTTAAATGAAAGCGTTAAAAATAAATAATATCCACGAATGCCTAAACCTAGGTATGTGAACTTTACAAACTCTTCAATCGCATTCTCTCCCACCATGTCGAGATGGAAGGTGTCTTTCTCAAGTAATTTACCTTTAAATGAAAGTGTTAAAAATAAATAATATCCACGAATGCTTAAACCTAGGTATGTGAACTTTACAAACTCTTCAATCGCATTCTCTCCCACCATGTCGAGATGGAAGGTGTCTTTCTCAACTTTACAACCATTTCAATCGCAGTCTCTCCCACCATGTCGAGATAGAAAGGTGACCGTCTTAAGTTATTTGACTTTAAATGAAAGCGTTAAAAATAAACTATATCCACGTAAGCCTAAACCTAGGTATGTGAACTTAACAACCCCTTCAATCGCATCCTCTCCAGCCATGTCAAGATTGAAGGGAACCTTATTAAGTAATTTAACTTGAAATTAATAGACAAATAAATCTCTTTTTTTTTAATTTTTTAATAAGCCAAGTATTTTGTTTAAATTCGGAAGCAGAAAGGGGTTGAAATGCAGTAAATTTTTTTCAGTAATCAGTAAAATAAAATAAATGTCAAAGGTAATAGACAAGTCCGTAATAGAAATAATATTGTGGTAAATGTGTGCAGCATAGTGTGAATAGAGAACGCAGAGGCGACAGAGTGGGTGAAGGTCGTCTGATGGAGGCCTCAGACAGTTTAGCACGAGTCGGCAGACATCCAGGGCGGAGGGTCATGGCTGCGAGATATCAATTACAGACTGCGAAACCCAAAATATTATTTTCCTCTTTATTTTCCGAGTCAATTTGTGAAAATGAAATATACTGAGTAAACGAGTCGTGCCAAATAGAAATATACAATCCTGAGTAAAAAAGTCGTGCCAAATTGAAATAAAGTGTTTAAGCAAAGGTTTTGTGGTCTTTACTATGTGGATTTTAATTACTGTCAATGAGGTGAGACTCTGAAATCAGTCTTTTTTAGGTCGTCCTTTACTGTCCATGCAGTGAGACTCTGGAATAGTTACAAACCAATATAAGACTCGCTCTGTCCTTGGCATGCTTTAAGAAGCAACTGAAAAAACTCTTAATTTCTAGTCAGTAAAATGACGTGTTACATTCTTGATTTTTCTTTTCCTTTCCTTTTGATTGATGATATTTCACTTTACAAGAAAAAGAATGTTAAAATGATTGTCCGTCTTTGTGGGGTTCGTGGGCATGTGCTCACGTATATGTTCATGGATTTCGTGGGGATGGGTAGTCATTTGAATGATTTATGCGACCACGTAACTTGCTTCATTTACTTTTGTCTGGTTGGTTGGAAGAGATTGCCGCGTGGCAATAAGCCCGCAAGATTGTATTTGCAATAAAAGTGTTAAATAAATAAATAAATATGTGGATTTTTTTAAATTAATTTTATACTTCGTTCCACTTCAATTCATTACATTATTCTTTATTTACCATAGCTGGTCCCTGTTCTTCTTAAAAGACGATGAATATGCAGTAATTTTTAGGTAAGCTTGAGACTAGGGGCATCTTTTCTGAGTGTGGAAACAATTCTCGAAATACACTAGCAACGCCACATCGAGTCTTGGTCAAGGGGTACTCCACGCTTCGCTATCAATCAAATAAATTTGATGTTCTTAAGTCAATTTTTATCTCAGCTGCTTTTGCCTTGTTGAAACACTTGGCCTCATATATTTCCGTCCTTGGTGTTAGCTTCCCATAATCCAAAATCTAGGATACAAGTTTTCATGTTTCTTTTACGGCCATTTTTATAATGCAGATTATATGGAATCTTTAGTATTGCATATTTCACTCTACATCGACCGATATCCATCTCATGCAAGCAAACGTCTTAACATACAAAAAGAAAAAAGAAAATTTTGCACAATCAATACGTTCCAACACAAAAAAACATATCGAAATATCAACAAATTTATAGGTATCTCGAAGAGTTTGAGAGAAACAAAGTCAACGAAAAGAAAGGGAGAAAAAAATCAACGAGCCACGCCGTGGCGTCGGATTTATGGTTTAGTATTTAGATTTTTAGACGAACAAAAACGCTCTCTAAGAGATTTTTTTAAGGCATTAAGACTATCACCAAATATGTCCGAGACTGCAGCACTGTCATAACCCACTTTGTGTGTTCGTGTTTTTATTTTTTTCCCAATGTGTTTCTCAATTATTTTTTTAAATTTTTGTTATACAATTTGCTTTGAACGTTGATTGCTGTTTTAATTTGAAATAAATTTATTTAGCTTTTTTTTGTAGACTTTTAATTTGATTTTTGGTAAAGGCTGCGACCATTAAAAATTAATAAATAAATATAATCAACTTTAAATAAATAAACAAATATAATCATTACTCACTGGATCGCACCATTAAAAAATGGTGAACACATAAACATACATACTCGTACATACCATTACACCTTCTCCTTACCGGGGTAAGTAGTTTCCTATCGCGACACACATCTTTCACCTCTTCTACATCCATACACCTTCTTATACAGCTCCTACGATTCATCTGACTTTTTACATTTCCTTCTTTCAAAATATCATACACTTGATCCAACCATACTTTCCTTGATTTTCTTCTACGACGCCTTTTTAATCACATTTGCACTGTATATTTGTTTTTCTAGATTTCCTTTATTCATTTGTTCCACGTACCCAGACCATTTCAGAGAAGTCTTCTATAGCAGTGTTCCCCAACCTTTTTAGACCTGTGGACCGGTAAAAAAAGGAATTTTTTTTCGCGGACCACTAATACTGAAATAAAAATGTTTATTTTATTCAATATTTTTTAAATCTTATATTGTGACAGATGGACATATGTATAGTAACTATAATTGACAAATATACATATAACAGTTAAACAATTTTAATTGTAACGTCTGATACAATTAATATTTAACAAAAACCATGGGGTTTTTGCAACAAACTAATGCGAAACCTGCTGTTGCATCTTTGCTAATATTATATTCTTGGCTGGATATATATTGGATATTCTTGGCTGCAGTGCTGTCTCTGACAGACGATGTGCTGCATTCACGTCCAGTCTATTCCTATGTTTCGATTTTATTGAGGACATGGATGAAAATCCTATATTTAATATTTTTGCATGGCGAATTTCTTGAAATTTGGCATACTGTTTGCGGCCCAGCGGAAAGTTTCTGCGGCCCGGCACCGGGCTGCGGACCACCGGCTGGGGAACACTGTTCTATAGCACTTATTCGGCTGTGTCGTGTATAATAATTCGTGTGCGAAATATGTGTGGCATGATAGGAAAGTCTGACGCTCTCTTCTTTCTGCCTATTCCGATAGGGAGATGGCGTGATGGTATGTATGTATAATTATCTACAAGTAAGGATTTGATTTGCGACGTATTGATTGTGTAAAATGATGTTTATAGATAGAAAATTTATTTATAATGTAATGTTTTTTCTATTTCCTATATATGTAGGTACATATTATTCCAGACACGTGACCAAGGGGAAAATAATGAAACGATTTCAAGGATTCAAAAGACGGCATATCGCTAGGGATGGGTTTCTTTTGCAGATCATGAACTTGGGATGATAGCTCATCATAACTCTTATAATACCTTTGCCTTTTGTTTTCCTACACGTGAAAAGTGAGCAATAAAAGAAAAAGTGCGAGGAAAACTAAGAACGTTTACTAAAATGTGTCGAATTATATTTTTTGTATTGTTAAACATTCATCTACATTTTGTTAATACATTCATCTACATTTTGTTAATACATTCATCTACATTTTGTTACAACATTCATATACATTTTGTTAACACATTCATCTACATTTTGTTAATACATTCATCTACATTTTGTTAATACATTCATCTACATTTTGTTAATACATTCATCTACATTTTGTCAATACATTAATTTACATTTTGTCAATACATTCATCTACATTTTGTCAATACATTCATCTACATTTTGTCAATACATTCATCTACATTTTGTTAATACATTCATCTACATTTTGTTAATACATTCATCTACATTTTGTTAACACATTCATCTATATTTTGTTAATACATTCATCTACATTTTGTTAATACATTCATCTACATTTTGTTAATACATTCCTCTACATTTTGTTAATACATTCATCTACATTTTGTTAATACATTCACCCACATTTTGAACATTGATTTTTGAGGTGTATATTTCATAGATAGGGGTTGCTAAATGTTCTTTGACCGTACAGAGATAGATTAGATTCGATCTTTAATCGCTTGATGCTCGAATACGTTATTTTTATCATGCATTTCTTTGTTAAGTCTTGAATGATCTTGTGGACTCACCTGCGACTCGGGAACATATTAATTTACGTGTTACCAATCGCTCGCGTGTAAGATCTGCTTTGTTCAGTGTAGCTACATTTAGAAGTTACATCGGCTTAACAAGTAGCATCGACCCAGTAGTAAGAATATGCCGAGAGCACAACACGGTAGCTAAATCAAATGTTGGCATATATTTAGTTCAACACTGTCAGAGTTTAGGAGGATGGTGGTTGATTTAACTGGGAAATGAGTGTTTTACTTTTTCCATATATTTTAAATAATTAGTAATAATTTCACTGAATTGCTGACATGACGGAACTGTGCATGATATCAACACTGTTAATTGAAACTTTAATCTTTGATATTATTTATAAATGATATGTGTTGTGTAAAAATCTAAATATTCTGTAAGTGTGCGTATACTTTTGAATAAAAATAAAATAAAAAAGTTCAATTTTAACATTGTTTTTTTTGTACGAGTGTTGTATATTAAATGTATAATTTGGTAGGTTTATTGACATATGGCAATCTCTTTCAATCAACTACAAATATTTTAAAGATTTTGTAAGTTGAAACCTGACTGGAACCATTTAAAAAAAATCATGTACCAACGGGAATCCAAACCGAGACTACTGAATTGTAAGACACGAGTCTTACCAACTAGGCTACGGGGGTCATTAATTTGACGTAAAATATGTAGTAAATAATGGAATCCCACAATATTATACCTGATTCAATAAAAAATATTTTTTTATTCGTTCGAATGGTACCGTCAACAGATTCTAAAGCGCATGGCCGAAAAACATTACTTTCAGTCTCATTAATCGAACTTTGGGGGCTTAGAACCACTTGAGTAGGCGCGGAACTCGCGGTTTATTATTACATGTAAAGAGACAATAACACTCGCATACATTAAGTACGTACGAGGTTTGTTACTGGTAAGACGAACTGGTATCGTGGAACAAGAATCGAACTCAAAACCTTCGAATGGATGTGAATCGTCCTACCAACCAGACCACAGATTGGCTCAGTTTGATTTAAGGTTACGATTATTATAGTTCCTTCTTCATCACAAAATCAATAAATATAAAAATGAATTAAAATATTATACAATATTGTTATTTCAATTTATATAAATATAAACATTCCCTTAATATAAATATTTAGAAAATTCACACATACTAAGATTTTTCCTGCCATTAATTAAAAAAAACGAAATAATAAGTCAATATAATAAATGAAAATTGTGATAAAATAAATATTTGAAAGCTTTAACTAATTCAACTCCAAAAATGTGATTATTGACGTATACTCATATTGCATGGCCCCCCCATTCGTCTAGAAAGACGATGAAGACGCAGAATTCCCGCTTAGTGTCAGACAGTTATGTGAAATTACATTTCTTCCAGTTACTAAGCAGACCAATTATCTATCTGTACAGTCGAGCATAAATATCTCGTTTCCAAAATGGTCCGAGGGCCTCGTCTGAGATTGACAGCTCGCACTATTTCCTATCAAGCTCCCTTAACTAGTTATTTTCCCGAACCAAGTTTCTCGTCAAGAGTTTATCCCTACATTTTCGATTTACTTGAACACTGTCCCACTCGCTAGCGTTCATTTAAAATTCTTTGAGGTATATTTTATAAACATACGTCATTGAAACGTAGACGTTAAAACCCGTGAAATATCTGCATTACATAGCACCTAAACCACTTGACTTCCTTCCATAGCCTCACATGTTCAAGCTAGCGTAGTCATTGCCTTTAAGAGTGTTATAACCATGTCATACCAAGGAGTCGTCTCAAGCATTTCAAATGACGTCTACAGATCATATTTTATGATACTGCGATGATTCTTCTTTTTCTTCCCAGTGTCATGTCAGGTCCCCCCAACGTTGAATATCACCTGAGAGTAGACATCTTTGTACCTGGCACCCCGAAAAAGATCCCCGACGCTCCTTATACCAGTCCAATCACATCACGTACTCGTATATCGCGGAGCCAGAAGATTTGCCTCTTGCCAACACCTCTTCGACCCTCTATTTTGCCTTGGATGATCAGGTGCAGTTATTAATACTACGATGATAATTGAGTAAAAAAATCCGAAGAGATTTTCGTTCAGCCTTATTTATATAGGTCCATCTTCTGACAGATCGTCTATTCCGATCTAGTCAAAGGATTGATTTGTTGTATTCGAAGTCTTCTGCGAAATTACTAGTAACTTTCTGGGGTAATTTAAGTCCTAATCTAAAGTCACATTATAAGTATATTTACTGCAGTGGGAGTCATTTTCTTTCTTCTGTGACGTTGGAACTAAATCCGTTGTTTATTATTTTAACATTCGAGTGTGTTGCCGCCGGAGAAGGAGTCTTTTGCGTAGTTCTTTCTTCGTCATTTAGTGACGGCGCAATAATAATACATGAAGATTTCGTTGTGTATATCGCGATGAATAGATAATTATTTTGTCTCTGTATATACGCGTGGGTGTTGGTGAGATCGAATTTCTTACATTGAAAGCATTTATCTTTAGGCGTTTCTTCGTCATTTAGTGACGGCGCAATAATAATACATGAAGATTTCGTTGTGTAAATCGCGATGAATAGATAATTATTTTGTATCTGTATATACGCGTGGGTGTTGGTGAGATCGAATTGAATTTCTTACATTGAAAGCATTTATCTTTAGGCGTTTATCCATAAATGACCCAAGTTTCGTCGCCGTAAAGGACTGTAGTGCGCGTGCTTTGTAGATTGGAATTCGATCTATATATGGAAAGAAGGAACGCAACATTCATGTGATGAAAGTGCTCTAGGACTATTCAAAAGTGACTATAATGTATGTCGAAGAAAATACTCTTCAGTTTTTTATAGTCATAAGATGTATCAATATACAGGGTGTCCCATACCTCAACGTCAAGCCGATATCGAGGAAGAGGTCAGCTTATGATGGTTCAGAATTTAAAAAAAAATCTTGAAAAAGCCTTATACTTTTCGAGTTAAAGACATTTCTTCGAAAATTGTGAAAGTAGCTACCCTGCGCCAAATGTTTATATGCTGTGACTACAAATTGCCATATTTTATGATTTTCATGGTTATATCGCAATCCTAGATATCCCTGCTATTAGTCGGAGTCAGATATAAAACAAAACAAAACCTTAACGTTCGAAAAAAAAACTGTTTTTGTCAGATCATAAAAATTAATATTTTTTATCAGCTAACTTTAACTCATCATACTGTAAAAATAATGTACTACGCTAACCTGGCAAGTTACATCAAAATATAGCCTGTTTAGTCAGAATTTCAAAGTTGTACAATACATACCTAATACTTCTTTAAAAATAATTTAAAAACATTAATTTCTGTAATTAACGATCAAATTCAATAAATTTGAGCGAGACAAACGATACTGCGCATCTCTTTCTCGATACCGGCTTGACGTTGAGGTATGGGACATCCTGTATATAACCTGTGATATATATTATTTTTATGAATTTTGGGTGAAAATTTCTAAATACGAGTATTTAGGGTCTAAAATAAAATTTTGAAAATAAATTTAAGTTAATATTTAACGGTAAGAAATAAGATGCAGAATATATAACATCACAAATCTGCTTGAAAATGAACTGGTTATATGGGGAATAGAGTAAGAAGTAACTACACAAATGTTAGACATGGTTATATGGGGAATAGAGTAAGAAGTAACTACTAATGTTAGATATGGTTATATGGGGAATAGAGTAAGAAGTAACTACACAAATGTTAGATATGGTTATATGGGGAATAGAGTAAGAAGTAACTACTAATGTTAGATATGGTTATATGAGGCACAGAGTAAGAAGTAACTACTAATGTTAGATATGGTTATATGGGGAATAGAGTAAGAAGTAACTACACAAATGTTAGATATGGTTATATGGGGATAAGAGTAAGAAATAACTACTAATGTTAGATATGGTTATATGGGGAATAGAGTATGAAGTAACTACTAATGTTAGATATGGTTATATGGGGAATAGAGTAAGAAGTAACTACACAAATGTTAGATATGGTTATATGGGGTATAGAGTAAGAAGTAACTACTAATAGAGTAAGTGTAAAAGAGAATACATTTAATTAACTACATGTATTTGTATTTTGTTTCATTGTTTTATGGTTTATAAATATTTAGTTGGGTAATATGTGTAGTATTTTTGTGTTTTGTGGGTGTGAAAACTTATGCGAAAAAAATAAGTTTTCCAACCCAAGATGGTACAATCAAAACAAGTTTAACTAGTTAAAAAAGAAAATAATGACATAAAAAAACTTGAAAGCTAATAGAAAATTGAGTGGAACTACAAGATAAGGGACACATCCAATATAATATATTTCATTGATTTAACAAATTTAACATGTGAAAGAAGTTAGTTAAAATTTCATTTTGTTCAATTAATGGCCATAAAAATTCAAATTGCTTTATTTAAATATCATAATTAAAAAATAAAAGTATCATTAAAACACATGTGTTATATAGGCAGATATGAGTCTAAAATCTATTTAAAACCAATTCATCTCGTACGAGTTTAACTTTACGAAATTTATATTTAACAGACTTGAAAACCCCTTCTTAAAAAAGTAAGGTATTCTAATCCAATATTTCGAAACATTAACAAACAAAAAAGCTTTCCTACTCAGGAACTTTCTTAACTTAAAAACACCGTCTTATGATTCTCTTTACACTTATTTAATAATAGCTTTCTTTGTAGATATTGATAAGAATTTAGAGAAACTCGATTAAAGCAAAAGTTTATAAAATCGGTGAAGTGCTGGATTTTCCACGGAGTCACCCAATTTTCCTAGCAAAATTGCCGTGGGAAAACTTATGAATCTTTATTGGATTTTTTTGTGAAAAGCTTGTGTTGTTTTTATTCCTTTGCACAATATGGCGCGACACAATTTTCAATGAATCATTTGCAGAACAATAAAAGTTATTCAAAAGAAGTAAAATCATTTATTTATCAGCTTATTAATTGAATCATTTTTGACAAACTTGTTCAATTTTACATGAATAAAAAAATCAAAACTTGAATAGTTAACCTAAGAAGGCTCAAAAACCGATTCTAAATTTTCTATCAAATTATTGGTAATTTAGTATTCAAATTACATTTTTATATTACTTATTAATTTACTTGTATGGTACCATTCTACATATTAGAATTGATGATGCGGACATGTTGAAGACTGTGGCCGGGAAACAAAATCGTCTTCGACCCCAGTAATCGAGCCTTTTATTTAGATACACTGGATTAGACAAGTAACTAAAAGTTCGTTATATAGTAGCACATCGCACACGGACTGGTCAAGTGCGCGCGACTATTGTCACTACACATCCTCTCTTACCAGATTGACGTGATTTGGTCATTTTAGTACTACCGGTAATCGAACTAGAAACCTTTGGGTGTGGAACTATGTAACTAGTTATGGGAGTCTTCTTCCTGGCACTGCCCCAACTCAATACCTAGGTAGGCCTGTTGGGGTCGGCTCTTCTCGTTCTCAAGCTGTATATTCTTCGGTTCTGGGTGTCGCTTTCATCTAGGCCGTTTCTCTGCAGGATTTTGAAGCATTGAGTCATCCAGGAGCTCTTTGGTTTTCCTCTGGACGGCTGTCGAGGAAGATCCACAGACATTGCCTGATTTACAGTATGGTCTGGTGGTCTCCGTCTTATGTGCCCGTACCATCTCAACTGCCGCTCTTCCCGCTTACTATTTATGTCAGTGACTCCCAGGCTACCACGAATGCGTGAGCCCTTAATTTTATATTTCAGTGATACTCGTGCCGACCACCTAAGCATTCGCATTTCTGCTGTTTCAAGTTGCCTAGAGTAGGAGCTGTATATTACATAGTCCAGCATTCTGAGCCATACATAATTGCGGGTCTAACGATAGTCGGGTATACCTTTCCTTTCAGTTTTGTACGCATTTTTGGGTCACACAAGACTCCTGTTACCGATCGGAATTTCATCCATCCCACACTTATTATATGGTCAACATCCGCGGCGCACCCTCCGTGTTTGTGAACTAGTTATGGGAGTAATAATGATATATGTTTACAAACGGCACACTTCATCAATAAATATTTTTACCGAATTAATAGTCAAAAACTATAAGGTAGTAAAAAATGACATATTTATATGACGTCGGTTATGGTTATTTAACAGTTTGGTCAACTCACCATTTATGTGTGAATGCGAGAGAGTGTAAATAGGAAAAATTGACAATAAGTACATAGATTTTTGCATATGAATGCCCACTTTAAAATGAGTCAACTCAATAAAGTGACACAGTTTATTTGAAAAAAAAAAAGAAAACAATTTAATTGGATTCGTATAAAATTAATGATATTTTCAACCTTTCAAAGTTGGACACAAAAACAGCGTAACAAAACTCACATATCAAATTCAAATTATAAGTATAACATTAAAAGAATAATCCACTTTCTTAAAATAATAAAATATTTTAGTGTACAAGTTATGATGCGGCTGGAATTATGTATGTAATAGCTTGAATTATAAATATGTGTAAGGGTGTGAATGCAGAGTATGAATGCTTAAATATTTAAGATAACTGCATGAAATTTATGATTAACCCTTCCCTTACGGTGATAAAAATGAAACGCGTGTTCCGGTGTTGGGTAGGGAGTATGCGATCAATAATTAGCGATTTTAAATCGGAAAAATAAGAACATTCATAGATAATCCCCTTAATTAATTATAATTGAAGTTAAAAATTATAATAATTGAGATTTATTTGCTGAAAACATTAAAAAACCACCTGGCAACGCTCACGGAACGGGCGTAGATCTAGTCTCGTTGCCAGCTCAACAGCTACTGCGGCGCGGCAGGGTTGGTGGCTAATTCGGGCGTGGCTTACACTTGCGAGGTTGAGACAATTGCGCTCCTCGCTATTCAGTGACGTATGCAAAAGTGAGATGCGAATATAGTGTCGCACTTCCCGCATACTTTTCACCTATCGTCAAGACCCAAGATCGAGGCACTCACAGCGTTTAAATGCGAATTTGTTTCTGATATTCAGAAAATACTTACGATGTAGTCGATAAATTCTGATTATTATTAATATTATTTTTTAAATCAATGCGTAAATATATTATGGAGGAATACCTAAAATCTTAACCTTGTATTTATTATATTTATAGAGATATTGATGGTTATTTGAAGCAACGTGTAGAAGATACCCAACACCGGGAAGGAAAGGTTAAGGAATAGGACCACTACCTCACAGGCCTTCCCTAGTATAGGGGTTCTGGAGTCTTCTACAAATATATCCACAAACTAGAACATCCATTCATTGTTATGTATTTGTACTTTACTGTTCGCTTTTCCATTAAAATGTAAATTCTGTACAATGAATACTACTTTCCGATCTAACGACGGGAGAACCCTTAAGTATTCAAACGAATCATTCCACAAGTTAGTTTTTGTGGTTCATACGTTTCGACTTCGAAAAGATTTTCTTCTTCATCCCTATCCATAGTTAAGAAAAAAACTAAAAAAATAATAGTTAAATAGTAACAAACGCAAAGAAAATATAGCGCGATATCTCACGAATTTCCTCGGAACAATGTAAATTAAGTAATTGTACGAGAAAATCAGTTTCAAATAGTTATTCAAGGGAATTTACGTATTGTTTGGATTTCCTTGAAACGCACTGGTAAATCCGAATATATTAAAATATTGCGTGAGTATACTTACATGCTCTAAGTAACGCCTGAAGTTATTGAAAAAAGTGAAAATCTTATAGTGATTTCAAATTTATATAAAAAAAACTTTTTATCTTGCTCATTTTAAAATATTTCTTATCGAAATAAATCCTTTATTCACTTAAAGCTATATTTTTAACTGACTTTCAAAATTATGTAGTACAACACATTTTTTGAGATATTTCGTTATTATCATCATCCCCATCACGGGTCCATATTGGGGTAAAATAAAAAATATCTCTTTTTCGTTATATCTTGGAATCTTTAACTTTTGCCACTTCCATAGACCTTATCATCCACACTGTCTATTATTAAGCCTTTTCATTCTTCCCCATTTAAAAGTCTGATTCATTTGGTCGCGCCACGTTTTTAAGGTCTTCCCAAACTTCGCGTACCTTCTATACTACACGTAAAGATCATTTGTGTAAAGCTTTCATGAGTAATTTTTTCTATTATACATCATAAACTATGCTGTGTTCTTTATTTAAAGTAACGCATTATCTTTAAATCTGCAATATTTCCTAATTACATTATTTATTATCTTGGCACAAGTTGTTTTTCCACACATTGTATTGCATTAAGCTTTCGTTCTATACAGTCAACGATGGCGGGTTTATTGCCAGATGACAATCTCTTCCAGCCTATCAGTGTTTTTAACTCTTTCCCCGCGGGGAGCACAAACGCCTGTGATCTGACGACAATCCAAGTTTCAAATCACAAATACTTAAAAAAAATGACACAAAACCGGAATAAAAATTGAACTAAAATTTAAAATAATCTTTATTCTAGCGACATCTGTGAAAACCTTGTCAAATAATATATTAGTTTATGAGATATTGTTGAATAAACAGAGCGCCGAATTTTTTTGGTTTCTCAATATTTCCAGCATTAATGACCTGTCGCGCGGATCGAGTCCTGCGATGAGTCTCTCTTACGTAAATAAACATTACTAAGTCTCTCTTACGTAAATAAACATTACTAGTGCTATATGCATTTGATTGGGTGAGTGTCATGAAGCATCGATTTGATCGTAGCATTCCTTTGTTTATTTTACGTAATGTTAAGTTTATCTCCTTTATTTAATGAGTCTCCTTAAGAGTAATGACTATTATTTATTATCAGAAAATTACTTAAGTGTCATGTTTACTTGGTGTTGTAATCAAATATCAGTGGTTCTAAACAAAATATGTGTTTAAACTTAGAAAAACGCTGAAAAAAACGCTGAAATTGTGCCGCGCACAGGATTCGTGGAATTTGATTTTTAACGCGGTGAACAGGTTAAAGAGACAGTTAGTGAAAACCAAACTGGTATAATTTTAACATTAATTGGGTTCCAGCGGTAATCAAATACATAGCCCCCAGTTTGAAAGGTAGACGGCTCACCGACTATGCCGCAGAGGTCATCAGACTTTCTATGCAATACAGTCATTTCTACTACATTTATCTTACTTTCATAACCGTTTTTGCTAAATTAAAATTTCGCTTCCATATCAAGGTTGGAACAATACTGCAGAGATTAGGCAGTCAATATGGGCATTGTATGGGTTTTCATTTGCCTTTGACTATTTAACATACAGGAGTAAAGTGTAGAAGTTATTTTCCTCGAATGAATTGATTAAATTGTACGGGTTTACTTTGTTGTGTTGGGTTCGTCTTGCACTATTTTTTTCTATTGTATAACAGTGGCTTAAATGTCAATGTTAAATTTTATTTGTTCTTGATTTTTAAGGTCATATGACCTTTGAAATAAAATAAACATACACCTCCCTGAAATTTCACGCTTTTCCTTCGACTTTGATTTCTTATAAAAAAAGATTTATGTAAGAGATTTTTCCAACATATTTCTGGCCTCAAGGGCGCAATGATGAACACTTTGGTTTTCAAATAAAAGGTCACTAAAAGTCACGGAAAACCACCCCCTCCCCACCACCATACAAAACACTTCGATGTCAGTTGGGGAGAATTTGTTTCCACATGCTATAAGTGTAAGCGGTGATTGTATTAGAATGCTGCCCCAAACATATTTATCTCCTTCCTTTCTACCACGCATCTACTAACGTTCGCATTTTACATTTGATTTTTTCAGGATTTAGTCACTCATTTGTTCGACATGTACAAACAGCTATATGATCGCTTACATGCTACTTTTTACATATGAAAATAAATACAATTCACGCTATTTCCCTGCCGGGGTGGGCAGAGAGGACAGAACATTAGACTTTCCTATCTCGACACACATCATTTCCTTATTTTTCATCCATACACCTCATAAATCTCCCGCGGTTTCTCTGACTTTCACGATTATTTCTTTCAAAATGCTATTCACTTGAGCCAACTACACTTTCCGTGGTCTTCTTCTACCACGCATTCCACTCATACTTGTTTTGTTGCTCGTTCTTCATTCATTCGTTCTACATCTCAAAGTCCTCTTTTTCATTTTACTCAACACTTCAACGTTAAGGTTACATTTATTCCTAATTAATTCATTCCATTTCTGTCACACATTGTCACACCATTTATTCTTCTCAGTGCACGCATTTCTACAGCATTTATTCGGCTATAGTTTTACGATTAATAATAAATATTTAGAGATACATAATATTTTTTTAAATATAATTAAAAAATTCAACACTTTCATCCACTTGAAAATATATATTAAACCCAACTAGTTTCAAGTCATATGCGACTCATGTTCACGGATACTCCGAACTGACCTGAAGATGAGTCGCATAATATGACTCGAAACTAGTTTATATTTTCAAGTGGACAAAACAGTGTTTCAATTTTTAATTATCTTTGAATAAACGAAAATTTCCACAGTGTTAACGATAAAACACTTCTTCTTCTCAGTGTCACGTCAGGTCCCCCCAACGTTGAATATCACTTGAGAGTAGGCACCTTTGTCCCCGGCAGCCCGAAAAAGATCTCCAACGGCCCTTATGCCAGTCCAATCACGTATATTGCGGAGCCAGGATATTTGCCTCCTGCCAACACCTCTTCAGCCTTCTATTTTGCCTTGGAAGATCAGGTGCAGTAATTTGTACTTTGCTCCTCTAAGTACATGACCCAAGTAGGACATCTTTCGGATTTTAATATTAGTCAGCAACCCTCTATCAGCTTTGGCTTTTTGAAGAACCCTCGTGTTGCTGACCACATCCGTCCAGGGTACCCGTAGCATTCTCCGGTGCATCCACATTTCGAATGCTTCCAGTCGGTTCATACTACCAACTTTGAGGGTCCATGATTCCACTCCATGCAATAACACTGACCAAACATAGCATTTGACTAACCGTTGTCGAAGTTTCAAGTTTAGATTACCATCGCAGAATACGCTTCTCGTTTTCTTAAAAGTCGCACGAGATAAAACACAAGAAACATTATAATATTTATTTGATAAAAGGCGCAAGCTATTATTAAGATTAATTATATATTTTTTTTCTTTAGTTGTAAAAGATGAAGCATATCGGATTGAGTTACGAAGATTGTTTCAGAGTCGAGCCGTGAGAAGAATAATGGGTTGGAATACATGGTTTTCTTTGTCGTTTGGTTCGGTACCCGGTGTGTGACGTTTTCGAGAATAAATAAGATTTAAATGCATTATAAAAAGAGTTAAAACATCGTTGATTCGAAATCGGTAAGGCAAATATTTAATAATCCTCTGGAAACGACCCTTCCATGTTAACAACTTGAACCTTTAATCTTTCCGGATCACACGCCAACACACACAGACCTTTGACGATTTAATACCCATATGAAGTGGGCGCCGCGGATCGCAAAAGGTCAATCCTTGCAAATATGTATTATTGCCTTCATATTGGACATATTTTTTATAATTTTTCACTCTTAACGATGTTATTCTAATTTTTAATGAAACCCGATCTTCATAGTCTGGAACATACTCGTATTTCTGGTTTAGTCTTCCAACCTGAGGGGTCACAGTTTCGATTCCTGTTGGAGCCCCATTTACTTTAAAAAGAGTTCCAGTCTGTTTTCATATCAGGCACCTTTAATACCTTTCTGGTTTGTTGGAAGAGATTGTTATATGGTAGAAAACCTGCCAGGTTGTACTGTATATGTATGGTATAACGAAATTATAAAACAATACAATATAATATTCTTTAAAAATGTAAAACACAATACAGTAAGTTTTTCAATCAAAAACCGTTTTAAAAATCGAACATAACATGAACCAGCATGCCGTTTACCTGCTGGAGGAGGCTGAGAAGACAGAGCGCCCGACTTTCCTAGTTCGACAAACTATGGAAAAATATATTGGCAATCTGAACAAATTGATTTCCCTAAAGATGCATTCTATTTATAGAGAATTTTAAACAGAAAACTACATACATATCTCATTATTTTAAACTACAAATCTTTCGCAAATTAAATTTCGTTCTCAAAGTTCAGAGAAAAAGCGGTTATTCAATCGAAAGCGTTCAAGTAAGAGCGTTATGAATACTTAAGCGGAGTGAAACCGTTCCTTTTTAAAGTAATATCGTGAAAACGAGGGATGGATTGCCATCCGTAATGTGTTTCCGATTGCCACTTTTTATAAGCTATACGGGATAACTTCGACAGGTCTCGAAATCTACACTACGTCTTGAATGTGAATTACACGCAAAAATGTATGTTTTGGCTGCCGGAAATGTTTCTTTTCAAATAACGTCAAAGATGTGGACTTGAAATATTGTGCATAAAAATTAGAAGACTGGACGATTGGCACAATATGAAGGGTTTATTAAGAAAGGGTAATTTTTATTTCCAATAAAAATAAGCAATAATGGTAATGAGCTTATTAATTAAGCTTATTGCTTAATTAATAAGCTCATTACCATTTTGCTTTGCCTTCCTTTCTTCTTCTTCTTAACATTCCTCTTCACGATGGAGGGTGGCAATCATCATGCCTATTTTATCTTTATCTGCAGCTGCTCCCAACACAGTCTCCGTGTTACAGTGGAACCATTCTCTAAGGTTCTTCAGAAAGGAGTTTCTTCTTCCTACACTTCGTTTTCCTTGTATCTTCCCTGCAATATGACTTAAATGATTTCATATTTGTTTCCTCTCATGAAATGCACCAAGTATTCTGATTTTTCCTCTTAATGCAAATGAGTACTTCTTTGTTTTTTTCACATGTTTGAGAACCTCGTCTTTACGCACTTTATCAACTTAAGAAATCTTGAACATTCTATTGTAGTCCTGCAGCACCACATTTCAAATGTTTCGATTCGTTTCGTTGTGGCTTGGGTGAGTGTCTAAGTCACCTCGCCATAAAGAAGTAGGTACTGAAAAGACGTAACATCGTACAATGCGCATTCTTAAATTACAGTTGAAGTCTCTATAAAAAATAATATTTTTCATTTTGAAGCAACAGTTCTTAAAAATTAGAAGAAAACAATTCTTCCATTTTTTTTCACTTTCTATTGATGACATTCGTGACTTAATCGAAAAGACGCATGTCTTCCAATCCAGGGATTGCGGGTTCGATTTCCGTTGATATTCATGTTTTTCAATAGAGTTCCAGTTAGATTTTCCCTTCAGGCCTCTTAAACAATTTTCCGGTTGGTTGAAACAGATTACGACGAGGGAGACAAAAATGATTTATTTTTTATTGAGAACCAACGGGAATCAAAACCGTAATCACCGAGTTGTAAGACAATTGTCGTGCAAACTAGACCACGGATTATCGGATATATATTTCACTTCTGCCATGTATTTACAATTTTCTAAAAGTTTTCCCTCTTGGTAAGTTATATATTTTGAATACGTTAAAACAATTACAACTAAACAGCAAACAATTATTTACTAAGAATAATACTTTGAAAGCAGGAAACGTTGAAAGTCAGATAAATCGTAGAAGTTGTATGAGAATGTGTATGGATGTGGAAGAGGCAATAGATGTGTCGAGATAGGAAAGTCTCGCACTTTGTCCTCTCCGCCTACTTTAACAGATATATGGTGTAATGGTATGTATAATATTTATTTAAAAAAATATTTTCCGTAAACGAAAACCCACGACTATTAAACAATATATGTTATAAGCATTAAAAGTGATATTGAATGTACTATGCGTATCCAGAAAGTAAGTGTACTGAGGCTCTCACGACCGGATGGATTTTATTTTCGACATGTTGGCTACACTTCCGTGTAGCCTGACCCTTCCCCTCCGCAACGGGACCGGTTCGAGGTCAGTACGTTGAGAAGTGTCGACGCGACAACACGTTTCGTGAAACATGTCAATCCAATCTCCCGCCAAGTGCGAAATACGCGGCGTCATCCGTTATGTCGTTTGGAAGGGAAAACCTCCGGTTGAGGTTTATAATGAGGTGAAAACTGCATATGGTGATAAAGCTATGAATCGTACGAGTGTGTACAAGTGGTGTCGCGAGTTTAAAAACGGTCACGTCACACCTCTTCACCCTCCGCCAAAAAGTTCAAAACCACAATTTCAGCCAAGAAAATCATGGCATCCGTGTTTTGGGACTGTCAAGGCATAATTTTAATTGAATATATGCCTCAAGGGGAGACCATCAACTCTGCAAGATACTGTGAGACCCTAAAAAAAATGCGGAGGGCGATTCAGAACAAGAGGAGAGGCATGCTGACAAAGGGAGTCTGCCTGCTGCACGACAATGCCAGACCACACACGGTCAACGCCACGAAGGAACTGCTCGCCTCGTTTAAATGGGATGTCCTGAACCATCCCGCGCATTCCCCTGACCTAGCACCTTCAGATTACTATCTTTTTACCTCCCTGAAGCTGCACATGGGTGGAAAAAGGTTTTCAACCGACGAGGAGATAAAGGAAGAGGTGGAGAAGTGGACGGAGGGGTTGGCGGGAAACTACTTCGAGGAAGGCATCAAAAAGTTGATACCCCGCTTCACCACCTGCATTGAGAGGAATGGCGACTATGTCGAAAAAAAGCTTACATATGTACTACGGTAACCACGTAATTTTTTTGTTTAAATAAAAAAAATTGTAGCCTACAAAAATTCAGTACACTTACTTTCTGGATATGCCTCGTAATTGGTGGTTTAAGGGAAAACGGAAAAAAATATTTTTAAATATCAGACATGAATTACTTCAAAATATTTTTTTGTGAAAAAAAAAACATTTTATGACGTAATAAATCTAGTTAATGACGTAAAAGATAACATAAATAGGTTTTTCGAGAATGTGTACACGAAAAAGTTTTGTTAACATTTTCAATAAAAAGTTTAAAATGTTTAAACTACGAACTGATAAAGGTGTAATAAAGATTGGACGGCATTGTCTGTTTTAATTATTGACCGTTGATGTGGAACTTTTTTTTTCGTGTCAAAGGCACTATACTATTTCTACGTACAATCTGGACAGCAATGGGCGTTCCACGAATCAAGTATTCGTCGGTGGAAGACACCAGGCTCTTCAGGTACTGGAGCAAGTATTGCGTGGACTAGTCCTCACCACAGATACAGGGAGTCAAATCCATCACGCACGCAACATTCACCATTTTGACATGTTAACCTTGCTTCTTATGGATTGCTGTTTAGAGATACCCAATTGCTGGTTCAAGATTCTCAAGTTCTCCAGAGCAGTCCAGAGCAAGGTGGAAATGATTCTGCGGGCAAAATACACTATCTAGAATGTGGGGCTGTAAAGTATTTTTGATCATCGGTGGATAGATGTCGAGTTTATCATGATTAATAGACATCCCCTACCACCCACAAGAATTGTGTTCTTAACTGGTATGATATAAAAAAGAAAAATTAAATTAAAATAACAATGAAAATCAGTTACGTCGAGGCGAAATTATAATTACGAAAAAGAAAAACCAAAAGAAAAGCAGATATTTTTCCTGAGATCAAAAAGACAGATCAAAGATCAAAAAGGGCAAAAACGCATTACATAATGCGAAAACAAATTTCCTTGATTATTTTATTCGCTCCCCTCGCAGTCATAAGGCTTCGCAAATAACAATAAATAAAAACTTACCGAGCACCGAGAGAGATTTCTTAAGACTGTTATCTTTATTGTGTAAGGGAAGTATTGTTTTTCGTTTGCTCTTTCTCCCTCTTCTTGCCTTGCCGAGAAAACCTAGGGCGGAGATCGAGAACCTTTTCAGCTTTGCGCGCTATAAACCAACAACTTTCAACCGTTACACGCAACTATTTTTGTTTTTTAAATTTGTAATAGTGGGCGAATCTGTTCTATACAAGACATTATTTATAATACAATAAATTGTCCTTTTCTAGTTAGTATTAAAAATGGAAAAAGTAGAATTACTACAGTTCAATCTCATTAACTTCAGTTTCTGAAAGAGAAAATGATTGAAGAAAAAGAAAGTGTGCATTACGATGTGTATTGATGTCACGGAAGATTAAAAATATTATCATCAAAAGGATTCCATTAGAGTGAAAATAACATAAAGTGGCTCTCCCAAAGGCAAGGAAATCACCATAATCCCCATCACGACATGTTTCTATCGGGGTAGGCAGAAAGAACAGATCACCACTTTATTATATTCTGGTACACATCTCTCACCTATCAGATCCAAAACACTGTCTTACTATGAAGGCTTTTCATTCTTCCCTCGTTCAAAATTTAATCCAATTAGGCGATGCCACATTTCTTATGTCTTCTCAAACTTTTTGTATCTTTTATACTACTTGTATAGATAAATCTGTAACTTTTTCATTATTCACTCTCTTCACGTCGTCAAACCATTCAAATGCTATCCTATCCTATTTTCATATTACCCACTCGAACTTATTTCAATTTACATACTTTACTGATGACGTCATTCCTTATTCTGTCAAGCACACAGTCAGAAAAATGTATTCGGAAGAGGGGTTTGAGTGATTTGAAAATTTTGGGTTTTTCAATCCTTGATTATTTATGTTTTCAATCTATAGTTTTGAATCTTGATATGTTACTAAGGCCCACCCAAAAAAAGGACATTTCTCGATTTTAAGAACAGATATGCCTTAGACTGACGGACGCCAAGTTATAGGATCATGTGACGGTTGAGTCGATTCATCTGCGTAGGTAATAGCAGTATATTCCTACAATACCACAGGTGAGATAAAATAGTTGATTGGGTCACGAATTGAGGATCTTCACTCGATAATAACATCGAAATAGTTTTTTACCGTTTTTCCATTAGAGGTGGTCAATCGAAGTTTCCCAAAAAATAAAGGGTTAAAAAAATAAGGAAATAACTTGTATTTTTCTAATCAAACCCTCGTTAATTACTTCGAGTTCCAAAACTAAAATGAAAAATTACAGACATAACTAACCTACAGGTTTTTATGTCAAATAAATTTTGGTCAATGATTAAATTATTCAAATTGTCCGCATCCTAATTTCAGCACGTCTGTCACGAGTTCGCCACCACGCGCTTATGGTTTCGACAAAATTTGTCAAAGAATTTAAACTTCACTCGCGGGGAGTTTGCACCTTCAAGCAAAACTTTAGGAGTCTTGAATAAGTTAATTTAACGACTTACAAAGCGTTTCTATGGGGAAAATGTTCATGAAAGATACGGTGCGGAGAAGTCTTGTGTGGAGGAAGAACAAGTCTTTTGAAGTGTTTAACAATATAAAAAGCTGTTCATCGTTCTAAGCTGACTGCGCGCCAAGTCAGGCGGGATGATTTGAGCTCACAAAACTTGAAAAAGTTTATCTTAAACGAAAGAAAAAAATGTTATTAATTGAGAAATATTAAAATAAAAGGAATTAAAGAGTATGAAATACTCCAAATGATTAATAGGGAAATATTCAAATACATGCAAGAAACGAAAAAGTATGTACTTATCTATATAGTACAATTAATGGAGAAATATTGAAAAATAAGAAACGAGATAGTGCGAAATCCTGCACATTATCAATGATACTAATTCGGATAAATAAAGGTTACTAAGCGAAAAAAAATCTATGAGGACTGTCCAATTATATAAAATAAAACTCATAGCATTTTCAAAATTTTGATAGTAGACTCGTATATTAATTTTCGAGGATAAATATATTTTTGTAATATTTTTATTACAAAATGGGCTCAAATAAATACACAGTAAATGCACATAATAAATACCTCCATTGCGTGTCGATGGATTCCAGTTATTCACTCACCTGTAACAATAGATACACAAGCTTATTAATAATACAATAAATCCAACTGAGTCATAAAAGGGTATTTGCTGCTTAAGGGTCAACAGTTTCAATATACATGTATAGCAAATGTAAAATTGTATGAGATTGTATGGAATAGCGAACTTATTTAAATATATTTTCCTTTAAACTATTTTAACGATGTGTGAAGCCAATAAGTATTGAAAACATACAGTAATTGTTTTATGTTCAAGGCCATACTGCACAACGTTATTAGTATGTAGCCTTGCCCATGGTGTTGTGACTTAAGTGTACCCGTTGAGTCACTCACTCACTTGGTGGTAAAAAAGTAAATAGTTCGTAGGACGTTTATTGTATAAAATATTTTAGGAATTTGTTGTAAGTTATTAGTAAAATTATAGGCCGAAAAATAATACCACTACTATATCATGACAAATAGAGGTATTATATGTAAAAGACAAATTGATATTTATGTTTATCGTTTATTTATTGATAGTAACCCCATTTGTTCCTGATAACATTAACTGTCATTTGATACGTAAACACGTATCTTCTTTGATGTAGTCAAGTATGTTGTATTTGTGCATTCTCCACTACTTTCAATGCACTCCTTTTAGTAAAAAATAATCAATACCGTAAAAAAAATTATGGCTTGTACGAGGATAAACAAAATCGTTCGCGGTTGTATGAACAAATCCGACTGTTAAATTTCGATGGGAATTGCGACGTTAACAAACTAAAGCACACGCAAATGAGTATTTCGATTGGAGTTGCTACGTTAACAAGCTAAAGCGCACGCAAATGAGTATTTCGATGGGAGTTGCTACGTTAACAAGCTAAAGAGCACGAAAATGAGTATTTCGATGGGAGTTGCTACGTTAACAAGCTAAGTTGCACGCAAATGAGTATTTCGATATGTATTTGAAATTTGATTATTTATATTGGTTATGTAACAGTATTACTATACATACATATTGTCACGTCATTTCCCTGTCGAGAAACGCAGAGTGCAGAATAGCAGAATTCCTCAACTAGCTCCAATCTTTCATTATTCACCTTTATTTCACATTACAGTTTAAAATTCTAATGGATGATCACAATGTATACGTGAATTGGAATAATTCTGAAATTTGTTATTATTTTCAGGAGCAGGACATATCCTGGTTTATTTATATGTTATTTATGAAAAATTGTTAAGTTTTTTTTTCACAAATGAATGATAGATAGATACATTAATTGGAACATAAAAAAAAACAGGAAAAATCAATACAGACATTTTAATAATGTTAGTAAAAAATATTATTCATATATTACCTTTTTATTTGATTAACCTACAGTTGTGATCTACAATGAACAGTGTATGATACGTATGACACAATTGAAAAAAAATGCAACCATTAAATACCTGATAGCATTGTTTTTATTGACGATCTCATTGACCTAGTTGTTAAGACACGTGTCTTCCCACCCCGGAGTTATGTGTTTGATTCCAATTCGTACACAATTTCATTAAAAAGGGTTGTAATTATCACTTAAGGTCTCTTTCACGTTTTTATGGTCGGTTAAAAAATATTGCCACGTGGCAATAAATCCGCCAGATTATAATTTATACAGTGAAATAATAATAAAAAAAAGAAACCAAATTGGACACGCATAAAAATAAAATATATAGCATAAAAAGACTGTCGTTTTATATCGATGACCAAAAAAAAAAACGCATCGGTGGTCAATTCAACACTGTCGAAAATTATCTTGAAACTATTATCTCAAAAATTCATTTTAAATGCAAAAAAATCATATTTAAATATAATGAATATTTTATTCTTAATTTTGACATACGGTCGTCTACCCCGCTGAAACATTGGGCCGGGGGTGAGCGAGTTTTCATTGACCTGGAAGCCGCAAACGGGCGGAATAAAACGGGTTGAAGCAGGGATCGCTAACTTTCAGTCCACGGGAAACTTCAAACGACCCGTGCTCTTTGTGTGTGCCTGTATATCTTATTTTTTGAATTCTAGTTTTGATCGAATGGCGTGACAGTGTCATTCAATGTCTTACAAATACATTACAAAAAAAATACTTATACAGTACTTTTGTAATAATTTTTTTTTTATTTACATATGAGCATATAAAAGATAGCTCATAATTTACACTAATAAGATCTTGTGGAATGAAAGTTGAAAGTTTAACTAAAACTGGAATGTCAGTACAAAATAAAGGGAAGATTATTTTCAAATTTAGCAAATACTAAATAATTGAGGATATACTTTGTAAATTATAATAAATATGTCCACATCAATAATAATTAATGTCTTAGTATATTATTCAATGAAAAGTCCCGGTGACTTTCGACTTCCAAAACTAAAAATAAAATACACTATGAATATTTAAAATTTTTTTTGACGAAACCCTTAACTTAATTAGTCTTCGGCAATTGACTGAATGTGAATTATCCGTCCGTCTCATTGCACAAAAATGTTGGAAACCTCTGGTCTAAGGGTTGCCCGACAGCGGGTTCACCGGGGAGAGGGAGGTATAATCGGGCCGATATTAAATATTATCCCTAAGCTGTTTCAGAGGTTTTACCAAAAACCCCGAGTTAGGTTCTTTTGCCACTTGCCAGATAAACTCGTGACTAAATGAGTTAGCGGGCCTTGCTTTTCGTATTATTTCACAGGAGATGAGAGGAAAGCTGATGGAAAAAAACAAAGAGGATTTGCATAAATATATATTGTCAACATTTTGTTCTTAAGTTGTCTGAAAATAATTTGATAAAATGTTTTTCATTATTAAATGCGGCGAAGGAAAATATGAATTCAATAATATGAAAAATATCAGTAAGCTAAATATACGAGAAAGTCTAATTAATGCTCGTATACCACATTAGAAACACATTTTTCTTTCTTAATTCCATGTCATATAAAGTCGGCTCTTCTGAGACACATGCTCCAAGACTGGTGATTTTGGATTATCTTTATGAACAATTTGGCTTCTTCAGAGCTCGTTTTTAATATTGCATCACATACGGGTGGTCTAATCCTCTATGCTAGTCGATATTTTGTTTTGTGTTCAAAGTTACCTTATACCATATGTTCTTATCATGTGCACTTTCAATCATAGATTAGTTTATTTTACTTTTATCGTTTTATTATAGACTTTTACAATTTATACCGTATTAATGGAAAGTTGAACCACCGAGTTCAAGGACACACCAATGCCAAAACCCCCTCCATTTGTGAATATAGAAAATGTATTCATTAGGCAAGGCCTGTAACGCAATGTTCTCATTCCTTAACACGTTCACTGCGTATAAAATACTTAAAATTTGCGAATTTTTGAAAACCCATAACTCTGTTAAAAATCAAATTCTACTTTCTATTGAAACATCATATACAAGTGTATTCCTTCGTGTCTTCAAAGCACATGAAACCGGCGACGAATCCTTATCGGGAGAGGTTTATGAGTGCACTAAACATTCAAGGATTCCAGTGTCCATAAAAAATATTTGTATGGACACGGGAGCCGTGTTCGACGCAGTGAACGTGTTAATCACAAATTGCATATATTTGTACTAAATACAGACAGACTTGGCTAAAACACTCATTCTGTATGAACATTCTTCTACATATTAAAATCCCAAGTTATCACAAACACACATTCTACATTCACATCACTCATTCCCTCGATATTAACTCTTAAACCTTTTGTTATTTTAGGGAAGTGATTTGAACTTAAATTACTTATGATATACGTTTGCTATGTGTGTTTTGTTGAGCGGGGGTTTTGATTCAACTTTAAAACAATTAAATATTGAAACATTCACATCCTTACACACATTTAATTGTCACATACACAATTTCAACAGCATCGTAATCTCAAAAACCACATCAAAATCATGTCCAACAACTCCTAACATAATCACACGCTCTACCCTCACATGCTCGTGGAGACCTCCAAATGTTCTCACTCCTCGCGCTTTCCCATGTCAAAGAGGTTGACTCTTTGTCATGGGAAAGCGCGCCTTGAGATTTTTTTTTAATTTCAAGGCGCCTCATTATACGAGTACATAGAAGTCATCACTATTTCTCAGGAATGTGTTGCAAATTCTTGGTACAAGGAATATCATGTTTTTCCTCTCGAATTATGTATATGAGATGTCATCCCTATCCTAAGTAATGTGATGGAAATTCTCGGGTCAAAGAATTGTATAAAAAAATGTATAAAATTAAGTTTAAATATAATCAACAACCAAACCAATTTTCATAATAGCCCTCTGCTTAATATGTTTCCTATTTAAAATCCACCCCCCTTGGATATCCAGACCCTGGCCTGCCCGAAAGATTCACTTTTACTTTTCCCCGCCCCATTTACCATTGTATCACATCTCTCCTCACTTCTCTCCCCCTACCTCATTACTCTTATATTTTATTATTTACACTTGTACAGGAAATATATTTTTAGCAATTTAGTTTATCTTCACCTGACGATGAAGACGGTGGTCTTCGAAACCGGTTGTAAACCCAAAAATAAAAAATAAGTTTTTTATTTACTTACTTTTTCCTTTTACATAAAACATGGCACCACAGAGTGAAACTACAGTCTTTTCGAAGATTCAAGAAAGAATTATATGTTCTTCCTCTCAAATGATGCATGAACGCGTGAGGTAGTCAACATCCTAAGACCCTTTGATAATTTTCATCCCATTTAAATCATGAAGTTCGTTGACTTTTCAGGGTCAACATCCTAAGACCCTTTGATTATGTCATCCTATTTAAATCATAAAGTTCGTTGACTTTTCAGCTATCAGCTTTATTGGAAGATACGTCGGACTAAATTCGAATCTAACATATTGTATTAAACTCATCAATATGAACTCGGTCTGTAATATCGGTACTTGCATATGTATTAAGTACGGAATCCTTATGAGCATGAATATAATTTAAGCTAACCAATGTTGACCTTGTCTGTAGTGTCGACATTTCCACCTGTATTTAAGTATGAGGCCGATATATGTACATATGTCACTACCGGTATTGAATATAGTTCAATACAAAATGTAACAATGCCTCAGAATCGGCAAACGAACCTTTTTATTCATATATCAAATTGACACATAACGAGCAAAGAAGTAAAACATTCAACGTGAACAAACAAACAAACAAACAACGTGAAATTTGTCATTACGATTATGTACTAAGTGAAAAATAAAAAAAAGTGATGAAAAATGGAGAAGAGTGTTTATATTTTCATATAAAATGTATATCGTATATAAAACTAACAACATTATACATACCCACACGTCATTTCCCTGTTGGGGTGGGCATAGAGGTTCAGAACGCAAGATTTTTATCACGCGACACCTTTCGTCTCTTTTACATCTATACACCTCATACAACACCTACAATTTGTTTGACTTTTACCATTCCCTTGTTTCAAAATATCATTCAGTTATTCCAACCATAATTTCCTTGGTCTTCATCCACCACGTCTGAAATTTACACTGTTTTGTTAAACTCGCTTCGTTCAGTCAATACAATACATATCCAAAACCATCTCTTCTTCATTTTAGTTAATACATCTACTTAAATGTCACATTAATCCCTTATCATTCCATTCCATATTCTGACATACTTTGTCACCCCATATAACTTTCTCAGTGCACGTATTTCTACAGCATTTATTCTGCTTTTTTCGGTATTATTCTACGTCTAGGTATCATTCCTATATATCAAAGTTGTTACTAGAACCCTGTTGTGGACTGTCATCTTATCAGATTTTGATGCTGTTCAATACGATACCCTTGGTCAACTGGCGTGTCCCTAAGAGACAAAATAAAAAGCTCACGCATTCGTGGAAGCCTAGGTGTTACAGACATCAACAGTAAGATGGAGGAGAGGCGATTGAGATGGTATGGGCACGTTGGACGCAGCGCACCCGATCACATTGTGAACCAGGCAATCTCCATGGATCTTCCTCGAATAACAACCAGAGGAAGACCAAAGAATTCATGGGTGGTGCAAAAAGATAACCTGATGCAGAGGCACAGCCTGGGGGACGTAGTCCAGGATAGAATAACATACAACCTGAGGACGAGGAGAGCTGACCCCAACAGTCTTCGCAGACAGTGAGTTGGGATGGAGCCAAGGAGAAGAAGATACTGCTCAATACGAGTATATTATGATTTAGTGACCCCTTTGTTTCCTGTAAATGTAATTATCCAGAAAAATAATTTTTATATAAAGGTTTACTTTTTTGAATATTCTTAGCTTAAAAGTTAAACCAAACAAAAAATAATTGCGCTCAAACTGAAGTTATTCTCATGGATTTGAGTAATGCTTATATTGCAGTTTAAAAAAAAGATTTTCCGATGAATTGACAAAAGAAACAGTATGCTTTGCTGGCTGAGAGGAAATCCGTGCCTTATCTCGGTCTGGGCGCTGTCCAGGCGGAGCGTAATGGCAGGTGAACTCTTAGATGCAACATTTTACTGCTTCACTCACAACTAAGTAGTTATTTCCTTTTATACGGAAAATAGTACATACATAGATACCATCACACCATTTCCCTGTAGGGGTAGGCAGAAAGGAAAGAGCGCCAGCCTTTCCTATCGCGACACTTTTTTCGCCTCCTCTACATCCATACACTTAAAACAGCTCCTACAATTTCTCTAACTTTTTACTTTTCCTTAAATAACGTACACTTGTCCCAACATTATTTTTCTTGATCTTCCTCTACGACGCCTTCTACTCACATTTGCACGGTATATTTGTTTTGTTAGTCTCATTTCATTCATTCGTTTCACGTGCCCAAACTATTTCAGAATGGCCGTTTCATATTGCTCAATATATGTCATAAGTTCACACTCATTCCTTATCACTTCATAGCATATTCAATCATACATAGTCCTCCATGTATTCTTCAAAGTGGATATATTCTATAGCATTTATTCGGCTCTTTTCAGTCTTGTTTCACTCCCACATATACCATAAACGTTGGTACTTAATAAATACTGTTTTGGACTATCATCTTGGCAAATTTTGATACCGTCCTATTCGAGTATATATGTTTTAGTTCTCATATCCATTACCTCATACAGCTCCTACAATTTCTCTGACTCTCTACATTTCCTTCTTCCAAAACATCGTACACTTAATCCAATCACGCTTTTTCTGGCTTTCCTCTATCACGCCTTCCACTCACATTTTCACTGTTTATTTCTTTTATATCCACACAGAAACCTAGACTCCCAAGGCGTTTGATCGACAGAAAATAAAGATGTAATGCTTGAAGCGACACCTGCGCATTCCACGTACAACCAAAAACTAACTTATAGAGCGTTTGGACAAACATCGCGTGAACTACAGTTTTGAGAGATTGATTACGTTTGGAAGAGGAATTGGCGATCTCTATAGAGTTTATAAGACGCTTGACTTCCACTAAGGGATTTTGGGTTCGATTCTCGATGGTACCCGAAAAAAAATTTAAAAAGGTCGCGAAAAGGCAGCTTTACGATTTATTTATACGAAAGAATTAATTAAAACAATTATAATTTGCTGTAACAATTA
Source organism: Odontocerum albicorne (assembly GCA_949825065.1). Classification (NCBI taxonomy): domain Eukaryota; kingdom Metazoa; phylum Arthropoda; class Insecta; order Trichoptera; family Odontoceridae; genus Odontocerum; species Odontocerum albicorne. The sequence continues at coordinate 36,839,369 of OX463852.1, read as the reverse complement.
ATTAAAAACTAGTTTCCCTGGATGAATATTACATTGTTACTGTAATCACTGTTACAGTTGTCGCCATTTCAATTGTCGATTGTGATATAAAGAATAGTATGTCCCGAGTTTAATGCTTGACTGTTCTTTTCCAATCCTCTAGTTCCTAACAGAATAAACAAGTAAAGTTAATTCGCATAAATGCAGAGATTAGTGTACCCTGCTTTGTTATACTATACGTGAGAGAGAAATTAAAGTTTTATTTTAAGAAAAATACTCATTTCTTAATACCGTAAGAGTAGCTTTATAATACTAATCTCTGAGTTAGATTTTGTCTTGATGAAATAAAAGTATCCTGAAGTAATAATTCACGAGTAATGAGAATATATAGCAATGTGGTGACTCCGTTATCATCGATATGATCAGCCAGAAGAAACGAGGATTCGTATACTTAATGTATGAGTATACAGGGTGACTGGTACTTAATAAAAGAGACCTTTGCGGTCTGGTTGACGAACTAGATGTTCAGACATTTTTAATCCACCCCGAGGTTTTATTTCTGATGGAACACAAAAAATAAAAGGAAAATGTTCCAGTCTGGTGAAACATTGGTAAAAATGCTAGTAAACGCTGGTTCAATTAAGTTCAGTTCGATTTCTACACCACTCACGCTGTTATGGGGGACAAAATAAGTCCTGATCCAGTGCGATTTAATTATTTATTTAACACTTTTATTGTAACACAATCTAGCGGGTTTATCGCCAGGTGGCAATCTCTTCCAACCAACCAGACAAAAGTAAATTAAGCAAGTTACGTGGTCGCATAAATCATTCAAATTACTATCCATCCCCATGAAATCCATAAACATATACGCGAGAACATGCCCACGAACCCCACAAAGACGGACAATCACCCGAACAATATTTTTCATATAAAGTGAGATATCATCAATCAAAAGGAAAGGAAGGGATGGTGGAGAGGAAAGAAAAAGAAAAATCAGGAACGAAACACTTTATTTTACTGACTAGAAATTAAGAGTTTTTTCAGTCGCTTCTTAAAGCATGCCAAGGACGGAGCGAGTCTTATATTGGTTTGTAACTAATTCCAGAGTCTCACTGCATGGACAGTAAAGGACGACGTAAAGAAAGAGGAGCGGTGAACTGGAAAGGCCAATAAACAATCTCTGTTTGAGCGTAGCGCTAATCCATGATTGGAAAGACGCTGAAAATTTTCGGCGAGATAAGAGGGTGCGGCGGGACAGTTAAGGATATTATACAATAGAGACAGTATGTGAATTTATATAAGAAGATCCAATCTCATTTTTTTATTATGACCGCGACGTCGCGTAGTGATGATGGAGGAACTGCCTAAAGGGACTCCTCGTCCGGTGGCGACATACCTGAATATGAAAAGAATAATTGTGATGACGCAACTAAAAAATAAAAATGTATCGCAGCGCAGTAAATATACTTGTAAAGCTGCTTAAAGTTTGGAGTTCAAGAATCTATCAAGTTGCCTAGAAGGTACTTTCACAGAAAACTTCGAATCCAGCAATATTATACTTTGGCGTCATATGATCAGAGTAGCAAATCCGTCTGAAGATGTACCAATGTAAGGCTGAATGGACATCCCTTTGGAAATTATTAATTCAAATATCATCGCAGTATCACAAAATGTGATCTGCGGATTGGTCTAGATGGCTGCGAAAATTACAAACAGAGCGAAAAGACAAAATAAAAAAATGGCATTAAACATCACATGACCAAAGAGAAATTGGGTAGTCTTATAGCTTAGATACATCCACGTGGATCAAGATGTAAGGAAAAAACTAAATATCTGTTGGCGTCGTACGGGGTACATAGATGAAATCTTAAATTTAAGTTTATGGGTCAAACTAAGTTTGTATGTTAAAAAAACAATTCAATGTGCCATAGTATTGTCAACATATATAATGATGCAGCGAGTTTCGTGCATGCTCCAGTGGTTTTAAAAACCCCAATGTCTATTTGGTCACATCCAAAGAATGAGTTACGAAAGACTTAAAAAACAAATGTGTAAAATATCATAAATTAATGGACGAGGAAAACCATGTATGGACGTGGTAGAGGCGAGAACTGTAAGCATATATATAAATGCGTCGAGTTCTGTCCTCTCTGACTACCCCACGACGTGTTGGTATGTGACTCCGTATTGACAAAGCATTAATAAAATGTTAATATATTTTTTCTTAACTTGCATAAACAAGCAAGACCCAATTACATAAAAAGCCCTCGTTATATTCAAAATAGTGAAAATATAAATAAATTAACTTTGAACTGCTTATTATTTGTTTTAAAACATTTTCCAAAATGTTGAATATGTCAACTATCCGAGACCCAATTTAAAAGCTACAGACCGCGATAAAAGGAAAGAAAACTTGGCAAGTTTGTTCCACTTTTTTCCAGTCTATAAAACGAATCGTTCATCTCACACCATCTACCGATATTATGACATGGAGTTTAACAGCCTTGGTCTATAGTGGAAAGACGTGGAGTGCTGAGCTACGGACTGCCTAAAAAGAGGCTTTGATAATAATAATAATATTAATTTTGTTTCAACCAGTGTGCAGAATGGTGCAATGCAACGCAAGTCTAAAAATTAGCAAAAGAAACCAAAATATAACAAACATAGTCCATAAAACAAAACAAATAAATTATATATAACACATGAACAAAATATTGATTATAATATTGTATATAAGCACAAAAACATATTTGAAAAAAAAAAAAAAAAATATCTGGCAATCTTATTTATTTATTATTATTTATTTAACACTTTTATTGCAAATAGAATCTGACGAACTTATTGCCAGGCGGCAATCTCTTCCAACCAACCAGAAAAAGTAAATGAAGCAAATTACGTGGTCGCATAAATCATTCAAATTACTATTCATCCCCACGAAATCCATAAACACATACGTGAGTATATGCCCACGAGTCCCACAAAGACGGACAATCAACCGAACATTCTTTTTCATATAAAGTGAGATATCATCAATCAAAAGGAAAGGATGGGATGGTGGAGAGGAAAGGAAAAGAAAAATCAGGGATGAAACACGTTATTTTACTGACAAGAAATTAATATTTTTATTCCGTCGCATCTTAAAGCATTTCTAACGCAAACAATTTAACTTTTTTTTAAAGAAATAAATTAATATTAGCGTATCTTAAATTATGTATATTATTTTGCAAATATTATACATATACTCGTATCTCTCCTCGTATTGCCTTCTGCAATAATTCGCATCTACACCAATCATCCTGTACATGTGCAGCCAGATGCCGCAAACGACAAAATAAATAAAAGCTCACGAGATCAATGATAAGTCACCTAGCTGGTTTCTCGTGGAAGCCGATGCTGCAGGCGACACCAACTAAAGGTTGTTGAAGTCATTTGTCTGAAGAGCAGAAGGAATCATTTGAGAGTTATGGAAACTCCCAAGAAAAATATTTATCATGGACGAATGAGTCGATGTCCATATACATTCCCACCATAATCCACATTTGCTTCAAATTTGTGATCCCTTTTTCTCAAAAAAAAAAAAAAAACAACACAGAGAAAGAAAGAAAAAATTTCAGACGCATAAAAACATTGCATGTATATGTGCAGAATCACATTTTCCAAGCAATAATAATTATAATTCTCAAACATTGCCAATTCGCGTCTTACATTTGATTACGAAAACTTTGTCTCAACGATCACAGAACAATCAAAAAGTTAACAATCAGTTAAGTTATTTATTGAGTGTTAACAATTAGTTACCCAAAAATTAAAAACATAGGATTCAGTATTTTAGTTATGTATTTATAAGTAAATGGTACAATGTACCTTATAACAAAAAATATATATAAGGGCCAGTAGTATTCAACACATTAAGTTTGACAGAATATACAAAAAAAAAATTTTACCCAATTATAACAAAAATATTTAAAATGAAACATGTATCAAATCGTAAAATCACATGTTACCAACACAATACGGGGGCGTCCATAGGCACACAGCCCGCACTGCGCAAAAATACAAACACAATAGACAAATAATTGAAAAACAAAATACAAATTGAAAACAAAATGAAAAAGACGGTATTATATGTGAAACATTTGAACTATTAAAATTTCTGTGTTTTTCAGAAATAAGGTATGTTAACGCCAAAATTAAATTTAGTTTAATTGACTTCTTCTCATTGAATTTTAAAAAAACTTTCAAATTTTGAATTTAAAGAAATTGGCTCACTTCCAAAATAGCGAGTCCAATCAAAGTCAGGCTTTAAACTGTTTATCCTTTAGTTTACATAGTTTTACATGGCAAAAACTGGAGTGTTAATTGTTTTGCATATTTTTTTCACAATATTTTTTGTTAACATATGATCGCATTCAAAGCAATGAAAGAGGTCGAATTAGAACTATGTAAATGCGTGCACTTTTCTGTGGAAACGCGTGCAGTTAATTATGTTATGTAGCGATGTACCACAGAATATGAGTTATGCAATAATTATTAAGGAAGAATTTTAAATGAGGACTGATAATAGTAATAAAAAAATATTTATATTATGTGAGCTATTTTACGTCAATGGTGATTCAATAAAACTTAGGCTATATTCAATTGAGAATCAAACTCAAGATTCATATAATAATGAAATGTTCACCATCCCTAGAGTTAAAACCTCTTTTGCCCAAAGGTAATATGCTTATTTGGCTCCCATTACATACATTGGCGTGCCAACTTCAATAAAGGTAAAGGTAGGAAAACCATTTAGACAGTCGATCGGAGCATGGTTGTTATTGCGACAGGATTTTGAGTACTTGGGCTTTCAGGATGAATGACGAGTGGAAAGGATTTATGTGAGCTCGTTAGTGTGGGTTTCTTCTTGTTGTTTTAATTTTGGTTGTTTTTGTATTTGTGTTTCTGTATATTTTTTGTTTTAATTTTTATTTTTATTCTTATGATTGTATGCGGTATATTGTGGGATGAATATTTTTGGTCTTTCTGGAGTGATGATGTGTGAGGAGTTGAATTTCGCAAGATGTTTCCAGTTGTAGTTGAGTGTCACTGTTTGTCAGATTGATGAGAGCGTGCAACGGGGTTTTGTTTTTGTGTAATCAAAAATCGGAAAGAAATATTGATTTATTTTTTCATGCTAAATATCCTCAGTGAGATACAGGCAAAAGCCTAGTTTACTGGGGATACGACAAATGAAAGGCAACAAACCCAGATCCATTAAAATTATATGTCCAAATCAAATTACCTGTTGTTTTTTCTCAAATTGTGTATATTTCTTGTCATGTGTAATAATAAAATAAATAAATAAAAATAAATATAAATAAAGATCATAAAAGATTATTTCTGAAATATATATAGATTCAGTAAGTGTAATGTATGAAATTATTCACTGTGCGCTACATTTAGTAACTTCCTCGTATTTGCATACAGATTTGCTAATAATACTCGTATGATTCAAAAGAAGGTCCAGAAGGTATTTACATGAAAGTGAAAGGCAAACCAAATAATAAATCTAGTGAATGAGTTTTCAATATATGTAAACGCAAGAAATCTGTCATCGAGACAGAGTGAAAAAGTGTCATCAAGACGGAGTTAAGAAAAACATTTATTATGTTAGATTTCTGTGAGGCTCTACCGTATCCATTGCTTTGATAACACGTGGAAGAAGTCGATGTATAATAGTTCAACACCCCACTTGGTTCCGTGTTCCACAGCGGGTGTGTAATTGGCTCCATTTATGTGGTTGAACGTCTCCTGCCCGACCTCAATAAATAAAACAGGCGCTCCCTAACAAATAAAGTCGACCACACTACATGACTTATGAATAGGTTTCCCAGACTTAATATCCAATTACACATACATTTCACTGATACAACGACCTACTTATTTATGTTAAGATTAAATTTTAGAAGCCTTCCTAAAATTCCGATATGTACACTAAGTTACACAATACACTAAGTTGGAAAATGAAAATTCGGAAAAATAAGCCTTTGTTGGGAAGTAAAAATATACTAGGAAGGTACTAGATCTGGAGACCTGGTAGACACCAATCAATATGACCAGAAGGGGCTTTGTTCGGCCCGACTTGGACTGTAATACGTATTATGATAAATTGAGACACAAAGTCTTGAAATACAGTGCAAATGTGAGAGAAAGGCGTGGTAGAGAAAGATCGAGGAAAGCATTGTTGGATCAAATAAATTATATTTTGAAACAAGAAAATGTTAAAAATCAGAAGAATCGTAGGAGCTGTATGAGAAGATGTATGGATATAAAACAGGCGATATACTCGTATGTGGGAAAGTCTGACGCTCTCTCATTTCTGTCTACCCTGATAGAGAGACGGCGTGATGGTATGTATGCATGCGTAATCACAGTCCGGGCTCCAATGTCATATCGCACACCTCGTATGCATTCAAAATGTAATTTCTTGAGTATTTGCACCTTCATGAAATACTTGAAGCTCTTTGAGATCTTATGAAAGACAAATGTAGCCGTTGATAAATGTAAGTTCTTGGAAAAGATACGATACAATTTGCCCCTGCATAGTACCCCACCTAATATGTGGAAGATAAACGTATTGAAACTATCAAAAGAGGAAAAGATAATACATTTCTGGTAAAACCCACGTACTTGTTGAGGGTTTTACCGAAATGTTCCTCGTGCCGCGTGTCCACCTTATCTTGAACGCAGTATTTTGTTCTCTCAATAAGAACTCTATAAATAAAATTTTGATAGTGTATTCAGTGAAACCACAAGCTCGGTGATTAAATGGTTTGTTTTATTTTTCATTCAAATTCTGCATTCCTCTCTCCGGATGAACCGGTCTACCGGCAATTCAACGTACTCTTTTCCATAAAGCATTGAGATTTCTCTTACGCAGATTCTTCGCCTGTTTAGTTATTTATTCAATTCACCGATACAGTAATCTCTTCAATTAAGCGAATTCACTTTCACGCGATTTATTCTGTTTGAAATTTAAACACATTTCGGTGACATTTACTAAGTAAGAATATGGCTTCTATTGTAAATCGATATTCGATTCGATATAAATCGATTAGTGGAAGAATGTTTTCAAATCTGAGATATGCAGACGACATGACGTTAATTGCCACATAAAATAAATGGCCACGTTCCTCAAAAAGGTGGAATACAAGAGCAAATCCCTGGGCCTGGTAATAAATAGGTCAAAAACTAAGCTTATGATAATAGACCGTAGCAATACACTCCCACCAAATAACCTAATGTGAATCATGGTTTGGAAGTAGTTACTGGTTTTATTTACTTAGGATCCAGTGTTACAGTTAGAGCAAATGAAAGACGTAGAATAGATGCATTTGAAATGTGGTGCTGGAGAAGAATATTACGAAGTCCATGGACAGCAAGGCAAACTGCCTCCATTCTAGAAGAACTGACAATCACAGACAGACAACATGCCTTCGACATTCTCGACAATATGACTTCGAAGAGTTCTCCTTCTTTGGGTACATTGCTCGTGGCCAAGGAGACAGTTTGGAGAGGTTTTTGGTCACCAGAGGCGTGGAAGATGATATTCCACAATAGTATTTTGGTGCCAAATTTAATGTGAGAGAGTGAAACGTGGACGTGGAAAAAACTGAAAAAAAGCCGAATATATACTGAAATGATGCGTGCATACATGGAATGAATACGTAATGAAGTGATAATGGATAAATGTGAACTAAGACGGATGTGTTAAGTAAAAATAATAAGGGTACGTTGAGATTTGGACATCTACTATAGAACCAATTAATGAAGAAAGACTAAAAAAACATATATACCGTATAGATGGCGTATGAGAGGAAGACCAAGAAAAGTATGGTTGAATCAAGTGAATGATATTCAAAAAGAAAGATAAACGTGGAAAGTCAGAAAAATTGTAAAAGCTGTATGTATGTAGAAGAGGCGAAGAATATGTGTCGAGATAGAAAAGTATGGCGAAAAGTATTAATGGCCACAATGGCTTGTTTATTTTCAAAAATAAACAAGCCATTGTGGCCATTAATATCTAAGCAAGATATTTTCAAGACATTACTTGCTAAAATATCTTATTGTTTTTAAATGCATTCTTTAGAAACTGAGAAATACTAAAATGCCAATTTGTGTCAAAGCGTTTGAGGAGGCTTTAGACTACGAAAGTCGCCATCGACAACAAGGCCAGCGCATAAAACGATTTTACGTTGAAACATTTGAAAAATAAACTGAGCTGCAAGAGGTATCGTAAAAAATCCTAACCCCTAAGGTACAATGAAAGCTGGCGTTACATTTTAAGCCAATACGTAATAAAATCTTAAAGGGATTGACGCATAAAACAGCCCCGGGTGTAGTATTCCCATTCACACATACTGGGGTGGCGACACACTAACACAATTGCGTTATGTATACGCCACACATTGTACGAGTACACACTGCACGGCCACAATACACCAGCTAGTTACAATTACATACAAACGTGATATTCATTATGTGTATGTTTATACAAAAAAAATCCAACTTGTGTTGTGAAGATCAAATCATCTTCGGACCGATTGGCTACTGTGATCTAGTGGCGCAAAAGGATACTTTTGCTGCATTCGCAGTTCTTGATGAAAGTACTGGCTGGCAACTTGCTGGGATGTTTGAAATCAAGGTCTTAAACTATTTTACAACTATATTTACTACATTGCGATTAATTTTAAATTTCTTGTGATATCGAACCTTAAGTCTGTCGTTACTATTCTCTTCACACTCAGATGTGTCGCTACCGGAGGACTCCCTTTGAGTAGTTCCTTCTTTGTCACTACGTGACCGCGTTCATCAGAAAAATAAAGAAAATTTCGGTATCCCAGTGTAGATCACGCTCGATGAGAACTTATTTTGTCAACCATAATAGGGTGGGTGATTCTGGAATCGAACTGAACTGGGACGATCAAAACGCTTTTTTTATGGCCTGGTTTGAAAGACGCCTTGATTTTCGATACCACTAGAAAAAAACTCCCAGTTTGCTTTAGGCACTTCTCTCAACAATTGACTCTTTTTTTATTCGTATGGAAAGTACCCTTCAAGAATTCGAACCGGTCATGTGGATATGTTGAAGAGCATGGCCGAGAGACAGCATCGTTCTAGCTTCGGTCCCATTAATCTTGCTTTCAAGTTAAGAACCACTGGAGTAGGCACGTTACTCGTAATTCGTCACAATGTGTTGGCAATACTACCGCAAGGATTATCAGACGAAATTTTAAACCAGAGCAGTGCCGCCATTTTGGGTAACATAGACAATTGAACCCGAAACTCCCGGATGAAAATAAATTTATAAAAAAAACATTATTATGGTTGGTTGAAAGAAGAATCCACACCACAATGTTCCACATACAACGGGAAGAATTTTATTTACTCAGTACTCCTCAGCATATTCACATTGGTGATATTAACACATACATATTGGCAATACGACCTCCGTGGTGTTGGTAAGGCGCCTGTCTCGCAACCTGGATGTTGCGAGTTCTAATCCCGCTGTAACAAAGATTTAAAAAAAAAAATCCAGTCTGGTTTTCACTTAAGACCTCTTGAACATTTGTATGGTTGGTTGGAATAGATTGCCACGAGGCAATAAGCCCGCCAGGTTGTACTGCATACAACGAAAGTGTAATACAATACAATACAATATAGAGCGTTCTTGTACTGTTACCAGGAGAACTATTTTACCATACTGGAACCTTTTTATATTTTTAATTTTTTTTTGGCATCATTAGGAAACGAATCCGAAATCGGGCTTGATGAGATACTGTAAAGTCAAATGCATATCGCGACTTAACTCGCACGAGCTTAACATTGTTATAAAAAACTGCAGATAGGCAACTCAATCTGACTAGACGCTTTAAAAAAATATATATTTAAACAAACGTAACTGCGGACACGCCATGTTCGTCCGTGTATGGTCAACCCAAATGCAATTTGCAGTATGTCCGTTGTTATAGTGTCCGAATTTAAAAAAGTGGAATAAACTGCGTTTGATAAAAACAAATTACAATCATCTCATAGTCTTAAGTTTATAGTCTTCTCTAATAACTTCTAATCATATGCTTTCATAGATTGATTGACCCCTTATGAATTATTCTCGGTACACGAATTTCTAATCCTTTTCTACATTCAAGTTTCACTCCCATACATGAAAGTTGGTACTAAAACACTTGTGGACTATCATCTTAACTTATTTGGATATTGTAATTTGTTTTATCAAACACTGTTTATTACACATTTAGTAACGGTATAACCATACCGGTTTCAAGGCTTTCATCGCATCATCAGGGAAGCACAAAAAATACTGGATTCTGTTCGAACTGGTACCGAGATACACACGCTTCATACGGTAAACATTCGGGTTGGGGACTGGGGGCTGGGGGAGGCATGGGGTGACCTCGGCGAGCAGCGGAGAGATTCTTGGTATATATGTGTTTGCCAGATGTGCACCTCGATGCACTGACTTCGATATTTCTAGGGCCTCTAATCTGTCCAATTTATTTCCGTTACTACTAATATGTAAGAATTGAACAGATTAGAGGCCCTAGAAATATCGAAGTCAGTGCATCGAGGTGAACATCTGGCAAACACATATATACCAAGAATCTCTCCACTGCACGCCGAAGTCGTCCCATGCCTCCCCCAGCCTCCAGTCCTCAACCCGAATGTTTACCGTTAGAAGCGTGTGTATCTCGGTACCAGTTCGAACATAATTCTGTCTTGTTTGTGCTCCCTGATGATGAGGTGAAAACCTTGAATCCGGTAGGGTTATACCGTTACAAAAAGTGGAATAAATTACAATGTCTTTAAACCTCCCTAATGTTAATGCCTTAACTATAAATAATATATTTGGATATTGTTTGATTCTTTCGATTGTATATATTTAAAATGTGTTATTCCAAACATATGCAGGATGCGGGGAAGTTCCTAATCTAATGGCCACAGCTACGAACGTTTTATTCTTATACTCAACACATTTGTTTTTAATTTGTCAATAATACTGGCTTCGAATTCCAAGTTGGAGCGTTTAATTGAGGAGAGCCTGCTCTCTAAACCGCGCTATATAACATTTCATTTTATTATTATTATTCTATTTCTCATCCTTTCGATTATATTTTGATATTCCAAACAAACAAACTTTCTTCTGTGGGTTGGATCACTTGCACAATCCACGTTCATTTAATTTCTCAATGCGCAATAGGTCGACCTTGAACTGGGGGCGGGAGGGAGAAGGACATACGTCAGTCCCGTTCGTGTACGTGGAAAATTTTAACAGGGTACGTCTAAACAGCGACAAGAATCAGATAAATGCAGTTGGATAAACGCAAAAAGGGTAAAAACACGACCATATTTCATTAAATTAACAATATACATTGCTTTTATAACCTTCCTACTCATTCACTTACTGCGATGCACCATGAACTAGTGACATTTTGTGCACTAAGAATTTTGCGTCTCCCTCGCTTGCAATGGTAAATATGTGTTTAGAGGGAAATAACGAGAGAATGCATCACAGTATGGAATTTTCCGTTTCCCTCGCCCCTATTAGATTGCAGTATATAAAATAGATACAACGCAATAGATGTTAAATTGATTTCAACCCATTGCCTCCAAGGTAATATTTTATATTATTATAGAGGTTGTTCGGTTATTTTAAAAACAAAAATGAACTGCAATATTTTAAACGATATTCTAATTTTCATCAACGGTACAATAAACCTTATAAAATTATTTAAAAAAAATATTATGTGCTTCATTTACGAGTATTTATTATTACTTACTACATTTACTATTATTTATTCATTATTATAACTATTATTTATTATTATTATTACTTACTACATTTACTCGTACAATCATTAGAAAATAATCTTTCAATAAAAAAGAAACAATACATAAAAGAATTCAACAAAACTTAATAAAAAAAGCATATCAACACAATTAAATACGTAAGTGAGTACACGAATTTAAATGATTATAAAAATTTACAATATCCACAGTGGATCACACGATACGGGGCCGTCTCGAGTTAGCTCCCCGCACCTCACCATACCGAGTGTCACTTTTGACATTCTTGCAAATGTTTCAAACTGCCGTTCCTCTCGTACTGACTGAGCTGTATTACTATCGCAATGACCAATCATCCCTACCTGTCTCACGATGATCTTTATCGTAACGTAACATAACTAACGCATTGTATTTATCGTTACCCATGTATTTGGTTATAATAATAAGAGAACAGTTTATATAGTACCGTTTAGCCGCCACCTCCTCCTTAAAGAGCATTCAAACTCGGGATTCAAAACTATTATTGACAGACACAAAATATTACAAAAAAAAAACAATTTGTGTGTGAGGAATTGAATCATCTCATGCGGCTTTTAATAAAATGAGAAGCGTATTCTGCGATGATAATCTAAACTTAAAACATCGACAACAGTTAGTCAAATGCTACGGTTGGTCAGTGTCATTGCATGGAGTGGAATCATGGACCCTCAAAGTTGGTAGTATGAACCGATTGGAAGCATTCGAAATGTGGATGTACCGGAGAATCCTACGGATACCCTGGACGGATATGGTCAGCAGCACAAGGGTTCTTTAAAGAGTCAAAGTGGATAGAGCGTTGCTGACTAATATTAAAATGTGTCCTATTTGGGTCATGTAACATGCTTAGAGAAGCAAAGTCCAAATTACTGCACCTGATCATCAAAGGCAAAATAGAGGGTCGAAGAGGTGTTGGCAGGAGGCAAATTTCCTGGCTCCACAATATACGTAATTGGACTGGTATAAGGAGCGTTGGGGATCTTTTTCGGGCTGCCGGGGACAAAGATACCTACTCTCAGGTGATATTCAACGTTGGGGGGACCTGACATGACACTGAGAAGAAGAAGTGTGTGAGGATAGGAAGGTGGTATGCCCCGGATCTGCATTTTTAAGAAAAACGTAATAATTTAATATTTTTAATGTGTAGACAAGAAAACCGCAGAAATCTTACCAAGGGAAGATAAAGTATAGATAAACCTTGACAACAAATAATAACAAATAATATTTAGCCGACATTGTACTATAATTATTAACAAGCTAGTTTAGCAATCATTGAGGTGTCCATTGAGATTAATTTCAGACTTTTCAGCTTTCTATCAGATAATATTTGTTCTAGAGGTGGTATTTGAAGTAATATAAATGTTACGCAAGAAGAAGGTTACGAAACAACGTTACATAACATCAATAGTTTCAGGAAGTAACGACCAACGGTTTCAGTTTATACTTTATATTTTACATTTACATCTGATTATCCAATGATAAACCGTGCGAAATTTTCGAAGTAGATTGGTTCGTAACACTGATTCGGATGCCAATTGGTTAAAGGATGAACCGCCGTTTCTCTTCAGTGACATCAAAACGAAAGCGTGCAAACGAGACACAAAGCTACCTCCTGGAGATATTAAGCGCTCATACCGAAAACGAAATGAATAAATTTTCAAGTAAACACGGAGGTGGCTCGGGTAAAAAGAGGGTGAAACGACTATTCGCTTGAAAATAGGTAAACATATTAATACAAATTGTATTTTTCCAACTTGCCTATAATAATTACTTTGCGATTTGTCAACGAGCAGACGATACTAAAGTTATTCGCAAATGATAAAAAGCTTACTGTATTTCACATTCATAAAAAAGAGCTTTTGTTTTCGTTATTATTTCTCGAAAAGGGGTCTAAACGAAAGAGGAAATAGTGCCACGTAGTTGCATAAAAAGCGGATAATTAATTTTCATTATTCTCAAAAGATTCTTTTTTAAATGCCAGTTAATCAACTCGGCGAAGTTTATTCGCAAAATAAAAATAATATCTAACGTTTTGAATAAAAGGGGTCATGAATGGAAAAAAACAAAAGTTTTGAATATACTCATATATGAGGCATATAAATTCAAATTGGATTTCGTTAAATAATTTCTCATGTGAGTAGATACAAATAATTACAATGATAATATTAAAATGTCAATTTATTAGTGTCATAGTGATAGAAAAGTGTGAAAAGTAAATATAATATATGAGTGAGTAATGAAAGATTAGAGCCAGTTGAAGAATCTGCTATTTCGATAGTATTTTCTGGGATGATGAGTGTTACGAGGAATATCGAACGTCGTGTAGCGATAGGAAACGAGTCAATGGGGCACTAAAGTATAAATACTCGAACCGGACAACATCAAAATTACATCTTCCACTCACATTTGGACTGTATATTTGTTTTGTACGTCTTTCTTTATTCATTCGTTTCACATGCCCAAACCATCTCAGAGTGCACTTCTTGATCTTACTTAATACCAGCCTTAAGTACACGTTTTTAAAAATAGGCAATCCACCCAAACAATGATGATTGATGTCACCAAATTAAAATAGGCAATCCACCCAAACAATGATGATTTATGTCACCAAATTAAAATAGGCAATCCACCCAAACAATGATGATTTATGTCACCAAATTAAAATAGGCAATCCACCCAAACAATGATGATTTATGTCACCAAATTAAAATAGGCAATCCACCCAAACAATGATGATTTATGTCACCAAATTAAAATAGGCAACCACCCAAACAATGATGATTTATGTCACCAAATTAAAATAGGCAATCCACCCAAACAATGATGATTGATGATTGATGCAAAATTCATTTAACGCGGTAAAGATATGGCGTTAAGTAAATCAAATCTTCTCGCAAATGATAACTGAAAAATACATGGTCCACAGTTTCATCATCGAGACAACACTTGCAGCCGGGAATCTCCACAATACCCATTCTCTAGAAATTGCTAGACACGTTAATCAAGGTTCTCGTATGTTAAGCCACATTAATCCTTAATCATTTTATTCTGTATTCTGACATATATGTTATTATCACTCCATGTATTCTTCTCAGTTCACGCATTACTACAGCATTTATTCGGCTCCTTTTAGTATTTTCCACATCCACGTTTCACTTCCATACACTAATGTTGGTACTAGAATGCTGATGAGAACTATCATCTTCTGATTTTGCCCATTTCGAGTACACTCGTGTATATGATATACACGTATACTCGTAATAAGTATTTTTTTAAGACGGATGTTACTATTTACAATACATGTATTTAAAACGTTGTCCTGTAAAATATCTTAGTATATATATTTTTTTGAATTCATAATTTTTTAAATTTTAATTTTATCCACTTTGCACGGATTTCTCCTGTTACACAAAGAGGGTCTGCTTCTAGCGTTAGCTTATTCGTTAGAAAGAATATCAGCCAGGATTCTTCTCACACTGCTAGACGGTACAGAGAATATATCCACAATGTCATTCAGTTGGTTCAATATCTCTATACCACGCGTGACTGAGTGTTTAGCCATGATATTCGTCCTATAAGTTGGTATGTAGAACAGAGGGTGACAAACTATATCTTCAATCATCACTGGTGATATTCATTTGATATTTTTAATGTGAAAACAATTAAAAATATCATATAACACTTAACAATACTTTATAAAAAATCATTCAAACCATTACCAATTGTGTATAAAGGTTCACTGGGGTAAAAAGGCGTAAAAAAGGAGGGAAAAATAACCTAGTCTGTAATTGAGGAAAATAAGCCAATCATGCTTAGTTTCACAAAAAAAACCTTATCGAACGAATGCAAAAAATGTGAATTTCATAATGTTCTCCGGTACGTGGTTTGGTTTCATTTCGGAGATTTTGATCCAATTACTTTATAAATTGTGAATCAAAAGATAGGGGCAAGGCAAAGCAACCCCCACAGTAATGAAGGGAGATGCGGGTTGGGGTTCTGAGGGCAGAAGAGGAGTGACGCTCGAGTTACACTGGCGCTGTTGTGAATTCAAAGTTCTACTTAAATGAATACCTTAAAATGTTGGGTAATCATGTTTATTAAATAACTTAGTGGCACAGAATAAATATCATTGACCTCATAACAATGTAATAATATACACCCAGAACTATCAGGAACACTGAAGTTACGTATTGCACATTATTGTTGATAATAATTTAGATACTTTGAATAACAATAATAACAGACGTCGCATTATTTTCACTGTATAATTGAATTATAAAATTGAAATAATTTATTTTTATACTTGTACTCGTATACATCCTGCTATAGCGCTGAATACTTACAGTCGCTAGTGAATATTTTATAGTTTTGATATTCAACTATCAGTTGATGTGTCGGGCGATATTGTTGTGTTTACTGTTATTTTAACTTTTTAAATTCATACAAAATGTGTTTATTATAAGAGTAGTAAGTAGTAAACCCCGGAAATATTTTACATATAAGCACCGCTTAATAACATATCACTTCAGAAACGTTGAAAAAAAAAACTCGACAATGGCATGGATTATTAGTCGAGTTAATCCGGAACCATGATATTTCAGCTTGTCACGCTGCACGTTCCTTGTTGGCCAGGCTAAATATTTTAGCACATCGATCAATAAGTCTCAGGACTAACCAACAGATGGCACCTCTAATAACAAATCCATACCATTCTCAGTTAGTACCAACCTTAAGAAATTACGTGTCAAACTTTCATGACATTCCGACATTGTGTCATTGAGTTACAGTGATTTTAGTGACGCTAATTTTGCTATTTTCAAAACAATGGAAAATACCGAATTTCGTGTGTTGATAAAACATTGCTTTTTAATGAATAAAAATATCGTTCAAACTCAGCGATGGCTTGAAAAGTGTTATCCGGGCTCTGCTCAGTCGAAAACAACCATTTGTCGGTGGTATGCCGATTTCAAACGCGGTTGTAGACACAAATGATGCTGAACGCTCTGGTCGTCCAAATGAGGCTGTTACACCAGAAAAAAAAAAAAAACTTAAAATGGTGATGGAAAATCGTAAACTAAAGTTACGTGAGATAGCTGACATCCTGAAGATATAATTTGGTAGTGTTTACACTATTTTGCATGAGTTGAACTTCGAATTGCTTCCGCACCCACCGTATTCTCCAGATTTGCCCCCCAGCAACTATTGGCTCTTCGCAGACCTCAAAAAGATGCTCCAGGGAAAGAGATTTGGCTCCAATGAAGAAGTGATTAGAGCCTATTTTGAAACCAAAGATAAATCGTTCTACACGGCTGGCATTAGGAAAGCGTTGGAATGAATGTATCATTCTTGAAGGAGACTATGTTGATGAATATAGAAGAATTTTGGCAAACAAATCTTGTTTAAATAGTTGGTCCCGAGACTTATTGATCGGTGTGTTATCTAAAATGGTCTACCAATGGTCAACTTAATTGTAATTATTTGTATAATGTTTAACATATGTTATATAACGAAAAACACACAGGTTGGGTAATCAGTATGGGTATTATGTAAACTTCCAAATTACTTTTACATTGTACAATATTCAAGTGAAGAAGTCGATCTTGCCGGGATGAATGAAATAAATTATACGAGTTTGCATTTTAAGTGTGGTGGGTTTACTTTGTTCTGGGTGTGCATTTTTTTCTATAGTATAAAACTGTTTCATGCCAATATTGATTTTAAATTGTTATTTTTTGTATTAAAAGCGAATCTAGCCGTCTAAATAAATTACAAAAGACACCTAACGAAACAAATAACTAATGCAAAATCGTTTTAAAATAGTTAAAGTACTATATAACAATTATTTTTGCATGCAGAAAACCGTCCATAGAAACAAGGCTGTTCCGCTATATGCAAAAGTTTAGAAAAGTTAATACACCGAAGTAACCGATTGAAGGAGGGATGCAGCTAACGGGGAACAACGAACAAGCAATACTGCAGACAGTCAAGGTACTGTATGGAAGAACGTGGCTGGGAGACAATATTGACCTCGACTATTCAGCTTTTGAGATTGCTCACAGTTGTCACATGTACTAGTTGTATTGTCGCACAACGAGAAGCAAGAATAATGTCATTGATTTTTTTATTTTCTGTTTATGGGTATCATCAGAAATTGAGAATTTCATAAAAAAAAACGATGTAAAATGAATTTACGCAATTAAATATCACCTTGAGAACACTTTGTTAATACATTTATTCAAATGCAGTTAACTCATCAACTCAGAAGGTACAGTACATTTCAATCAACTTGAGTTGATTGAAATGTACTGTACCTTCTGAGTTGTTGAAAGTTGAGTATATTGTTGGCTAAAATATTGCAAATTTTTTGAGTCACACACAAACATGGAAAATATTAGAAAGGCTAAATATGTTTGAGTAGAGAAGAAAGAGACTAAAAAATAAGATTTTAAAATGACTCCAAGGACTGGCGTGGGGATGTGACTTGGTTAGATAATATATAATGGGAAATAAGGAAAACCAGGCAGTGTTATCAAAGAGAGGTGCAATGTGCTTTACAAAACCAAGCAGTGTCATCAAAGAGAGGTGCAATGTGCTTTACAAAACCAAGCAGTGTCATCAAAGAGAGGTGCAATGTGCTTTACAAAACCAAGCAGTGTCATCAAAGAGAGGTGCAATGTGCTTTACAAAACCAAGCAGTGTCATCAAAGAGAGGTGCAATGTGCTTTACAAAACCAAGCAGTCATCAAAGAGAGGTGCAATGTGCTTTACAAAACCAATCAGTGTCATCAAAGATAGGTGCAATGTGCTTTACAAAACCAAGCAGTGTCATCAAAGAGAGGTGCAACGTGCTTTACAAATCCAAGCAATGTCATCAAAGAGAGGTGCAATGTGCTTTAGAAAAACCAAGATTGAGTCTTAATATAGTAAAAAGTCGAGAAACAATTACGTTTCAAGCAAAAAATCAACGGAACTCGATGGCTGTGTAGAAAATGTCTCTCCTGATTAAGAAATACCTGGAATTGGAAGGGTCTTCCAGTTCAAGACTTATTCCAGTTGGCTTGGAAATGGAACTAATCTGGATAAGTTATGGATGTCGTATTGGATTCATTAATTCATTTATATTGAAGTCTTCAACATATTAAAATTGGCGATGCGGAAATATTGAAGAGCGCGTCCGGGAGACAACATTGTCTTGACTGACCCTTCGGGTTTAGACCAATGGTTTAGGTACGGGAACTCTTAATTCGTGTGTTGGTAATCTTAACGGTTATGAAAAGACAACAACGCTTGTACACTTCAAACTCGAACCAGACAAGAATCCTTCGAGTTTATCACCGGGAACTGTCGTCGTCTATGATGAGCGAGGCGGATGTTTCGAAGCGGATACGACAGCATAATAAGAAGATTTTTCTACACATTTAATGTTGATATTCCATGACCCTTTCATTGTCTATAACAAAGTAGTCTGGCGGACTTATTGTCATATGGAAATCTCTTCCAACCAACCAGTAATATGTGAAAGAGGTCTTACGAGAAAATTAGAGAAACAGTTTTTCAAAAGATCTATTTATAAATGTATACACTATTAAATGTGTATAACCTGGTGAGATTATTGCTATATGGTAATCTCTTCCAACCAACCAGAAATATATTAGAGGCTATAAGATTGACCCATTTAAAAAAATCTGAATCGAACACGCCATTCTATGGATGGAAGGTAGGCGATCTATCAACGAGATAATCTAGTTTTTATTCACTCATAGCTCATACCAATAACCTAAATAAAACTGAGAAAAATTTAACTATTAAGGCTAATAATAATTTGATTGTCTCAAACCTGCCGTTGACTATTGGAGATGACAGAATCAGGTCTGATGGATGCAAGTTTCAAATGCTTATTTACCTGTAACAAGAAAGAAAAATAATATATAATAAAACTATTATCAATCTAGGTTCTAAAGTGAATCGAATCCGGACCTCTCGGGTTGGAAGACATGTGTCTTACCAACTAGGTCATGGAAGTCAGCATGTATTGATTGATTTAAATAAAAATATTTAAACATATAAAAATACGCAAAGGTACATACATAGAAAATAAAGATTTATCAAATGGATAATAACATATTTTTTACTTGAATATAGACCGGATTTGGTGAATGGAAGATAAAATTACTGATTAATAAAAACACTGTAAACATACAATATAAATGAACATTATAATAAAACTGAAAAATACATCAATGAGGAATAACACCAGCAAATATTAAAAAAATGTTATCATGAAATCAAATAATATTCAAATATAATATCGCTATTTTATATTATCGCTGTCGAATTTATTATTCATGACGCATTTATTTATTTATTGACATAGTAAATTAGATTCCAGTGTCCCTTACGTATCACTGTAATAACTTAAAAAAAATTATATATCAACATTTTCCGAAAATAAATACAATTCTGAATTCATATCACTCAAAACATTTTCTTTTCTTCAACGGTGTTTTGTAACTTACAAAATTATTAAAAAATATATATAAATATTCATACAATAAAATAATACCCAAGTAAGCAAGTATACAATTCAAAATTATTTAAATATATATAAATACTCATACAATAAAATAATACCAAAGTAAACAAGTATACAATTCAAAATTATTTAAATATATATAAATACTCATACAATAAAATAATACCAAAGTAAGCAAGTATATAATTCAAAATTATTTAAATATATATAAATACTCATACAATAAAATAATATCAAAGTTAACAAGTATACAATTCAAAATTATTTAAAAAAATAACAATCTACACAGTTGATCATACGATACGGACAGTTTCGAGTAAGCTGCCCGCACCTAACAACAACCGGAATGACACACTTGATATTCATACGGAAATAATAGTATAGTACAAATTCAACACCATAACAAATGAGATGAGCCCAGACCTTGCTTAATTTATTAATTTAATGAGATGATTAATTAATTTAATGAGATGAGCCCAGACCTTGTGATGGCTTCTGTCTTAAATGTATTTTCTGGTATTTACCTTGAGATATATGAGTATATGTGATTTTGGAATGTATGTATTTGAAAATGTATATACCATGTTGCTATCAATAAATAAATATTTATTTATTACAATGAGGAAAGTAAAAATAAACAAATATAATTAATTTAATTAAATATATATAAATAGGCCAAACCCCATACGATGGTTGTTGACAAAGAAAGAATACGAGAATTGAATTTTGAATACGAGAGAGCGAGAGAGGAATACTTGGATTCTTTCCGAAAGTAATTCGAAATTTTAATCTCGGTGGGTCCGTGATACTGAACGAATTTTAAATACCTAGCTAACAATTTTTGAACCGGTGTAAAAAGGGGCGATGTATAAATGATATATATATATATAAACAAATTTTCCATTTATAAATATATATTTTCATAAATGTAGAATTTGTTTTACTTCCGTGAATATTTCACGGGTTGCAACTACTAATTAATCAAATTCGATCAACAACACATACGTATCATTCCCTGTCGGGGCAAGGCAGAGAGGACAGAGCAGCAGACTCTCACATCATTCGTGTCTTATTCGTCCATACACATTCAGGTATAACTCCTACGATTTCCATGACTATTTACGTTGTCTTCTCTCAAAATGTCATTCACTTGAACCAACCATACTTTCCTTGATTTTTCGTCACCGCGCTTTCCATACACAACTGCATTATACGTTTGTTTTGTTAGTCTTTCTTCGTCTATTCGTTCTACATGCCCAAACCATATCAAAACGATCATCTTCATTTTACTAAAAGTATTAAGTTCAAAATGGATACGGCATGATAGTGCGTACGATTTCGTTGATTGGCCGATCCTTTGCCACGCAATCAACGTCCACTGAAGAGTCGAAAAGTTGATAAAATGAAAGTCTTTAAGAGATTTCAAAAGTCAAGAATTTTTAAGCTAGTGTCCTGGAATAATATTGCAAATGAATTATCAAAATTTGAGGCTGCTGGGTATAAAAAAACTGCGAAATGTACTCACACAAGAAAGTTATTTACTATTATTAGTTATTTATTTATTTAGTATATATCGGGGCGAGTAGACGAGAGAGTGTGTCAGTTTTTTTCTATCGCAACATTCAATTTTCGCCTCCTCAACATCTTCGAAAACACCTCATTCGGTTTCTTTTACATTTAACACTTTTTTGTAAAAAAAAAATATTTACATGATACAAATTCGTCGACACCATTATTAAACTCGATTTCTACATATCTATGCGTATAATATTTATTAACTTTAGACACTTGACATTTTACTTGCGCTAGAAAAGAAAAAGCTATTTTCCACGTAAATCACATTACTTGGTTGAACAACATGTGGGTTTATTTATGGCATCAATTCATCGATCGGGTGCCCTCGAATACAAACACACAATCCAAATATATGAAAGGGATCTTTTTACAGATATAATTTGAGAAATTGTTTATTTTATGAATTTAAAAAAAAACGCGTGGGTGAAATTTTACAAAATTTAAGACTGAAGTCTATTTTAGTATGTGATGCTTATTCCATGTATAAATATCACATTATATATAACATGTTAGATAAATACTGGAGTTATGGATCGCAAGGCGCACAACCGTTTCTATCATCCAAGAATTGGAGATTACCGAAAGAGTTACAAACACTATGCAGAAAAATTATTCTAACGCACTTGGGGCGTGCTGTTCTTCTTCTCCCTGGCTCCATCCCAACTCACTGTCTGCGAATACTGTTGGGGTGCGCTCTCCTCGTCCTCAGGTTGTATGCTCTTCTGTCTCGGACTACGTCCCCCAGGCCGTGCCTCTTCATCAGGTTATCTTTTTGCACCACCCACGAATTCTTTGGTCTTCTTCTGGTTGTTATCCGAGGAAGATCAATGGAGATTGCCTGGTTCACAATGTGATCGGGTGATCTGCGTCCAACGTGCCCATACCATCTCAATCGCCTCTCCTCCATTTTACTGTTGATGTCTGTAACACCCAGGCTTCCACAAATGCGTGAGCTTTTTATTTTGTCTCTTAGGGACACACCAGCTGGCCATCTTAGCATGCGCATTTCAGCAGTTTCTAGTTGCCTGGAGTAAGAGTAAGAGTTAGAGATGCTGTTAAAAAATCTGGAGAAACTGGTGATCACGGGGACAGCCGAAGGAAAGCGAGAAAGAGGAAGATTTCTCATAAGGTGGACCGATTAAAGAAAGGAGTTAACCAAATCCTCTTGACGCGCTGTATTCAACATGCTCCAGGACCGGGACGGAAGGAGATATGTGGTCATCGAGTTCGATTTAACAGAAGACCACGATGCCTTGCGTTGAACACACAATGAAGGAGAAGTATAATAAATATTAAATGTTTTTGGAAATGTGATGTTGACGCCGAATACTTCGTATCATACGGTCTAGATGTATCCCATAAGTCATGATCAGAGCCTCACATATGGTATATGTTAAGAGTACTTGGTAATTTTTGACCATTTCAATTGTATATATACTCGTAAATCACAATCTCTTAAAATAAAAAATTGAAATAGTTAGAGGAAAACAATATCGACGTGTTTATCATAACATACCGAGTACGTTCTCATTTTAGAATAATATATTCAATCATCATGAATCACGCAAAATCGCATTTACATTGACCACTGACAGCTTCAATTGCTCCATCCTCCAATAGTATTTTCAATATCAACAAGATTTTTTAATCATTTAGTCTAGAAAAAAAATTTATCAGTGAGTTTCTCAGAATACACCAAAAATAAAATAGTACTGCCAAATAAACTTTATTGACAGTTGTTATAAAAAACAGTTTACTTTCATACGATATATAAAAATTTCATTTGTTTTAAAAATAATTAAAAAAAAACGACTAATAGGACTGAATATAAACAAGTTATTTAAACAACTTAATTAACTCGAAAAAATTGAATAATTCATTAGTTATAGTATTTAAATTACGTACTCATTTTATAACTGGACGAATAATTAGAATGACACAGTAGGAAAATACATGGAAGAGAATTGTCGCCATTAACACGAAAATGCGTCTTATTCAGTCTCTCGTCTTCGCAATATTCATGTATGGCGTGAAGACTTCGACTCTCAAAGAACAAGCGAGAGACGTAGAATAGATGTATTTGTATGTAATGTGGTGTAGAAGTATTTTACGAATTCCATGGTCAGCAAGGCGAACTAACGCCTCCACAGATTGTCGATAATACGCTTTCGACGAGTACTCCTTTTTTTTTAGCACATTGCTCGTGGCTAAGGAGGCAGTTTGGAGAGGTTTGTGGTTACTGGAGACGTAGAAAGAAGATACGCAAGAGAAAAAAAAACTCAATGCGTTGGACTGACCAAGTGAGAGACGCAACTGGACGACCCTTAACCACTGCCCTTCGAGCCGCGGAGTGCAGGGATGCATGGAGAAGAGTCGTTAGAGGCTATCATGGGAGTCACGATGCTCAGTTATTAGCTACACGACAGGATGGATGGAGTCATTTTAGAATTCATAAAAACTGTTTTATAGTTAAAACGGTATGATAAAGATCCATACATAAATACCATCACGTCATATGATCTTTTAGCGTGATGATATTTGAGTCACTCACACGTCTAGCGCATACTATTTAGTATTATTACTAGGGGAAATATTTTACCAGACTGGGACTATTTACTTTATTATTTGCCTGGTTCACCGGGAATCGAACCCTAAGCCCCCGGGTCGAAGACTAACGTTTTTCAAATAAAACTATGGAGGTAGTTAAAGAAAATGTTGAATTTGAATTAATTGCGTTATAAGGTTAAAATATTACACGATATTTCAAAGAAAGACTCGAGAGACTGTGAACTACAGCGGAAGATACATACAATAAATAAAATAAGACTACAATGACCTTATCTTTAGAATATTCAACAGGCAGATAATTAATGCCACTAGATACAGTAAAATAAACAAAGGGTGTGAAAGGGAGATCCAATCTGGTGCTTAAATTTCGGATAGCACCCATAAGGGCAACAACGGTGTCAGCAATACTGACCATGATTTTCGTGCCAATTTCCAAGCATAGACCTAATGCAAAGAGAGGGTGATTAGTTATATGATGCTGGTCTCGAACAACTTCGAAATCGATTTTCAGTAGCTGCTCTCATATTGTTAGCGTATTCGTGTAAATTGAAAGCTTTGACGACATTTCGAAGCCGTAACATTCTTCATTTTCAGATAAGAAAAAACAATATTAGCTATTAAAATACTCCCAGAAAGCTCAGTTTCTCTCATATTGTTAGCGTATTCATATAACTTGAAAGACTTAACGACATTTCAAAGTAACTGTAGCCTTCATCTTCAGGGCAATTTCAGAGTAATATAACAGGTAAGCGCTTACAAAATGCCTGTACAGCTCAGCTGTTTTCATATTGCTAGCATATTTATGTAACTTTGATGCCATTTCGAAGCAGTTGTTGCAATGATTTTCAGGTCAATTTCAGAGAAACATAACAGGTAAGCCATAAAAAATATGCCTATGGAGCTCAACTGCTCTCACGTTGTTAGCGTATTCATGTAACTTAAAAGATTTGCCGACGTTTTAAAGTTGTTCCAGACTTCATCTTCAAGGCAATTTCAAAAAATCATTAACGGTAAGCGCTTACAATACGCCCTTAAAACCATAAGCACTTGCTGATACACGAACACGTATTTAACTGATCCAGTATTTAAGAATATTTGACGGCCTGAAATATTTAAAAGAATATTTATATAAAGAATATTTGATTGGTACAAATGACATTAAAAAAAACATGGTTTAAGTGCTAAAATAATAGCATTTCATATGTTCCTTATTGTGCCAAGGGGATCTAGGTGAATTATCGATAATAACCCCATTTCTGAGCGAATGTATCAAGTGACGTTATATGAAGCTAACAAATCTTGTATGATACAAATAGTTGATTTTCTCCCTTTCATCTTTTTGTCGCTTGTACCAGTCTGGTTTCCAGGCCGTCATTTATTGATGATTATAAAAATGGTCAAGGTTGATGATATCAGTTATCAACAGTCAATTAAATGAGAAAGATAAAAACTGAACATAAAATAATTGGTTGACACGTTTCATGCGCGTCTCCAAGTATTTAAATTGCAGTAAAAAGGAAACATAACAGGAAAACCTGCATGGAAACATATGTTAGTAGGGATTTCCTGTTTACGAGTCATTGGTGAAACCTTGGATTCAATACTAATCCGTAGTAGACAGAAGACACTGGTATACGATTGTGCGGTGAGTTTGCTTTGCCGAAGAACGTCTGATGTTATCGATATTCGTAATAAGTACTTATCAATGTAACGTCTCAAATTAATATAATAAATTATATAGAAAATAAAAAGATATATAAAGCAGTACCTAAAAACATAACAGTAATTAATGCAAAAAAATTACTCGTACACTCATCCATATCATCATGCCGTATTGTATTTCTTACGAGGTAGGCAGAGAGGATATATCTCCAAATTATTCAAGCATACAGCTTTCGTCTGCTCCAAATTCATATTATACATCTTGTATTATTAATATTTTGTATTTCTTACTTTATCTTTGCTTTAAATCTGATCCATTTGACTCAGGCATTTTTTCCTCGGCCTAACCCTTTAACGCACATCTTGCACCTCTGACTTGTTTCTCGCTTAGTCACTATTTTGTTATTCCCTCCAAACCATATTAAAATTCCTTTCTTCATTTTATTTAAAATATGCATTTATTTCTGATATTTTCTCCACCCTGCCTCCATCTGAGGAGATGCGTAAATTAAATCTTATTTTTATCATTTTCTGCCAAATTGAAGTTTCACTTCCATCTCAAATCCATTCTCTGGCACTACCATCGAGATGAAGGGAAAATGCAGACTCAGCAGACACACATGACACGCATGGCAACTAATGAAATGTTCACCATCCCTAGAGTTAAAACCTCTTTTGCCCAAAGGCAATATGCTTATTTGGCTCCCATTACATAGAATGGCGTGCCGACTTCAAGGTAAAGGTAGGAAAACCATTTAGACAGTCGATCAGAGCGTGGTTGTTATTGCGACAGGATTTTGAGTACTTGGGTTTTCAGGATGAATGACGAGTGGAAAGGATTTATGTTAGCTTGTGAGTGTGGGTTTCTTTTTGTTGTTTTAATTTTGGTTGTTTTTGTATTTGTGTTTCTGTGTATTTTTTTTCGTTTTAATTTTGTTTTGATTTTAATTTTTATTCTTATGATTGTGTGCGGTATATTGTGGGATAAATATTTTTGGTCTTTCTGGAGTGATGATGTGTGCGGAGTTGAATTTCGCAAGATGTTTCCAGTTGTAGTTGAGTGCCACTGTTTGTCAGGTTGATGAGAGCTTGCAACGGGGTTTTGTTTTTGTGTAATCAAAAATTGGAAAGAAGTATCGATTTATTTTTTCATGCTAAATATCCTCAGTGAGATACAGGCAAAAGCCTAGTTTACTGGGGATACGACAAATGAAAAGCAACAAACCCAGACCCATTAAAATTGTATGTCCAAATCAAATTACCTGTTGTTTTTTCTCAAATTGTGTATATTTCTTGTCATGTATAATAATAAATAAATAAATACGTTAAGGTGAGTACCAGCACACCATTATTCACTCCTCATTAAAATAATTTGTTTGGTTCAATAGACCACTCACAGTTCCGATGAAAATTGACACCGATTAGATCTAAACATTACTCTTAGATTGAACCGAGATCATTCCGTCCGAAGAGTTATGCAGGTTCGTGCCAGTTGCTAGGTGAAAGTTTACTAACTTATTTCCTCTGACATATTTAAAGATAAACTAAATACGAAAGTGAAGCGAAAAAAAACGGAAAAGTGAGATCAAAATATACTTAAATTATTTAAAAAGCACGTTTAACTAAATATTTTAAAACCGAGAAAAAAGGTGGAAAAGGACAAAAAGTAAGTTAATAGAGAAACACACTTCATTGAAGATCCATATTTTAAAGTTGTTGTCCCTAATAAGCCAACGATAGTGAGTGACGTAGGGCAGTTGGTAAGTGGTTACAATGTTCTTGCATAATGCATATATTGCAACATATGGCGTTTTTCATACCTAATTTTTCACATCAGATAAAAAGCAAACACACTCTATTCCTATGAATTCATAGTGAAATATTAAAATAATGAACAACATGGGAGAATCATTCTTCTGTCATGTTGTTCAGGGAGAAGAATGATTCTCCCATGTTGTTCATTATTTTAATATTTCACTATGAATTCATAGGAAAAGAGTGTATGTTTGATGTTTAGAGTGTATGCTGAAATGCGCATGTTAAGATGGTCAGATGGTGTGTCCCTAAAAGACAAAATAAAAAGCTCACGCATTCGTGGAAGCCTAGGTGTTACAGACATCAACAGCAAGATGGAGGAGAGGCGATTGAGATGGTATGGGCACGTTGGACGCAGATCACCCGATCACATTGTGAACCAGGCAATCTCCATGGATCTTCCTCGAATAACAACCAGAGGAAGACCAAATTATTCATGGGTGGTGCAAAAAGATAACCTGATGCAGAGGCACGGCCTGGGGGACGTAGTCCGAGACAGAAGAGCATACAACCTGAGGACGAGGAGAGCTGACCCCAACAGTCTTCGCTGACAGTGAGTTGGGATGGAGCCAGGGAGAAGCATGGGAGAATCATTCTTGTGTCGCTTGCGGATAGTCTACAGTGTGGTGGCTAATCACCTTTATAAAATATGTATTGTAGAAGATCCCAGCAGCGAGTGTGGTTTGGGTGATTTTCAGCTGTCTTTTACTTGAAATATTTAATATACTAAATGTCATATATGAATATTTGCCACGACCAAGGAATGTTACGGTTCTTTTTTTTTACGAATCAGTACGGTATTTATAAATCGATTGTTACTTTTTTCAAGTGTTGAAGTCAGTTTAAGCTTAAAATCGTCTCAAGATTAATTTAATAACATAATTTTATTAATTATATTTGATGTCTTATAGTTGATTTTTTGGACTTAATAATAATTTCACAAATCATTCTAGTGTGGGTGGATTCAATCAAATGTAATCATTAAATTTAATAGAAAATAATATGAAGAAAGGAGATAAGTGAAAATAATAATAAAACAATCTTAAATTTAATGCCAACGTTGTTAATGATATTACAAAATTAATAAGTTGAGGAAAAAATTTAATCTAGACAAAAAAATTATGTAAAATAAAAAATCGTATAAGAAAAAGCCACTCAAACAACATCTAAATAAGGAATCTTACATAAGATCATGAGGGATTATAATTAATTTAACCTTTCTGCTATTTAAACACAGTGAAAATAAGACGAAGAGGGGGTGTAGAACTAACACCCACATAAACTCTTCATCCTTTAAACTTTCACACCCATTACGACCTAAGAGAGTTCAACTTTGAAGTGAAAGGCCAAGGAATACCTGGCCGCCCACACCCACACGAGCGGGGGAAATAATAAGAATGCATTCGAGAATTTCGACGTTTATATTATGTGTGGGTGTGATTTGAAATGGGGGTTTTATTGCATATGAGAATGAACAAAAGAATTTATGGTGATTTTTACTAGATTGACAAACTAGTGGAATGCGTGCTTCGTTTAACTGAATGATTTGTAATACTTGAAACCAGTAGAGTAAAATCCGTATAACTATTGTAATTATCATGCAAATGTGTCAGGTAGAAAAATTGATTTAAATAAGACTATAAGACTATAAATGATTAATTTTAGTGGAGTTAATATCAGATAAGTCTAGTTGTTTACTTACTATCTTGTGTCTCAGGTTTCTAACAATGCTAATTTTACGACCTTCCCAAATTTATATATTTTTAATATCCACAGTAAACCTTTTAAGATGTATATAGTTTTAATGGAAACGTGAACCGTAAATCACATCTTCTTCCTAGTGTCATGTCAGGTCCCCCCAATGTTGAATATCACCTGAGAGTAGACATCTTTGTCTCCGGCAGCCTGAAAAAGATCCCAGACGCTCCTAATTCACATACAATTATGTAAAAAAATCTTTAATTTTGTGGATAAGAACCACTTCACTAGGAAAGGCCTGTGATGAAGTGATTTAATTGATCACTAATTTCATACACATATCTAAACTAAAACAAACTGCATTCACATCCTATATACACTTTATTCCCAAGATACAATTAACACAACAACATACCCAATTTCAACCGCATTATAACCACATAAAATCACTACTAACTATTACATAATTAATATTGATTATTTAACTGACGTTACCATATTTCTTTACGTCGATTAAATGTTTATTTTGAAATATTTTTCATCAGTCAATAAAGTTGAGGCGCTATCCCTTGAGCAGAGTCTGCTCTCTAAATGGCGCTATATAAATTGTCTATTTGCTATTATATCATATGATCGTTCTAATGGCCGAGACTTGCCATTGTTATTGCGGACGGGCGATAATTTCAAGATTGGCTTGAATATCATTTTGGCGACGCTTAGGTAGTTATTCAAAATAAAAAAAGATTATGAAAAACATAGCCGCGCTGTAACGCTCTGGACTTCCGTCCGGAAGGTCGGCGGCTCGAGCCCTGCGCTGAGTTACTCCCCTTGAATGACATACAACATGGCGGGTGTATTACTATGTGGCAATCACTAACAACCAACAAGACATATGTTAAAAAGGCCGTAAAAGAAAACCATACCCTTTATAAAAATAATTTGTACCAATGGAAATCACACAGGCCCCGGGTCTAAAAATAGACTGGGTTCAGATTTTAGGTATTTCTCCGTAATACGTTTACGCATTGAATGAAAAAATAATATTGATAATAATTAGTACTTACCGGCCACATCAGAGATATTTTGTGAAAATCGGGAATAAATTTACCGCTACAATCAAACGTGTGCCAGTGTGTGACGTAGGTATATTCATTCTAAAAAATCGCTATGGGTGAGAAGCGACGCTATTCACGTCTCACTCTACTTCGGTATATGGGAACGCAAGATAGAGTCTCAGTTCGCTCGCTTCTCTCGTTTAGTAGTTCGGCGACTTTTGGTAGAGGGGGTCGCTTTGCCCGTTTTGTGAACGTTGGCCGATGTTTTTTTCATGTTTTAGCAATAAAATTTCAATTATTATCACTTTTGACTTCAAATTTAATTCATTTAAGCGATTGGCTATGAATATTCTTATTTTTACGATTTTAAATCGCTCATTTTTACATGTGTATTGAATATGGTACACAACACCGGAACGGGAGGATTTTTTTAACACAGGAAGGGAAAGGTTAAATAGGTCGCGGAGATCGTCTTTGTAACAAAGTTTAAAATATGATTACGCTATGTCAAATTAAATTTCACTTACCTAAAATCATTCTTCTACAAGATAGAATCATACTATATTTCCCCCACAATAATAGACCTCTGTTGCCTAGTTAGTAAGACGCCTGCCGTTTGACCTGAGGAGTGTTTATTTTATAAAAACGGTTAGTCAGGTTTTCACTTATGTTCTCTTTATTGTATTTCTAGTTGTTATGAAGAAATTGCCACATGGCAATAAACTCGCCAGTTTGTCCTGTTTACAACGTCCTGTTTACAGGTTTAAAATAATACTATAGATGTAATCCCTAACATTGGAGAGGACAGTATGAAAATATATATCCAACATAAAAAGTTTTTTATAATGAACCAACGATTTCAAAATGACAAATTAGAGATTTTGAAAGGACTCAATTCAACTACCATTAAGAATATCACATGTCATCTTCTAGTGGCCGCAAAAGTTTTCATACGCGTACTTTTAGTCTCTTGCAATTTTAGTATCCGATGAACAATTCATTAATTATTTACTTACTTATTATCTTTCGGAATAAGGACATTTCGTAGGTGGCAATTTTCGTTTGTTTATTGCTTCACCCACCCGCTTCCTCGGGGCGGCTTACTAGTGACGTCAGTGCTGTGAGAAACATATTGCCCTTATCGGGGGCGGGCGAATTCAATCACAGGGGGTGACTCTCGCAAGGGATGAAGAGTTCCAGATTAATTTATTATAGAATTTTGACGACGCATTCAATCTTTGCGATAACAAGCTGTATTCAGAGACCTTTTGATAAATGAAGCTCATACTTCAAAAGTGGAAATAGCGACAAATTTATACATATTTTAGGTCACGGTCAATAATAAAAGATTTTTTAAGGGAAAATGTATACTTTCTAACATTTGATTAAATATTAGCATTTAAGTATAAACGTACCGTCATTTGAAAAAGTTTCTTTTCATAATTGCATTGCATTACACTTTAGTCGTATTGTATATGGTACAACCTGGTGGATTTATCGCCATGCGGCAATCTCTTGCAACCAACTAAATGACTGTTTTTTATTGGTTGTGATGGTATAGCCCTGTGTAGTAATAATGAAAGTATGTAAAGAAGCCTTTAGTGAAACCCACTCTGGACATTTTTTTAAATCTGGGTACCATAACATAAATCGAAAACACAACCTCCGGGTTTGAAGACAGGTGTCTTACCGATTACGCCATGAAGCCGTCACAATATCACGGTTTAATGATCTAGTTATCAAGACCAGAGGTTTTGGGTTCAATTTCTAGATGATAAATGTATACCGTGAATCCGTTTTCCTGCAGAGAGGATAAGACTTTATAACGGAATATATGTTTCGCTTTCTCATTCTGATTATTACATATGTCCCTATGTGCAGTTCACATTCATTCCAAATTACTTCACCCTACAATGTCATACATCACCATGCCACATAATATTCATAGTAAACCGATTTCTTCAAATTCTTTCTTTCAGATTATTTTTGGTAGTATCCAGATAAAAGGTTTTCTGTTGATATTCAGAGTGCGGAATAATTTTAAACATTGCAACCAATCCAATGAAATAAAGATCCGAGCTTAACATAGTGGTATTCGAAATAAGCAAATAAATTAAAATACATACATACAATTAAACCGTTTCCCTGTCGGAGAAGGCAGAGATGATAGTTCATCAGACTTTCTTATCGCGACACACACATTTCGCCTCTACATTCATACAGCTCCGACGATTTCTGTGACTTTTACATTCCCTTCTTTCAAAATATCATGCCCTTATCCAACCATTCTTCCTCTACCACACCTTCCATCAGTCTGAAACTTACGATCATCACAAATCACTTTATTGATAATTCTGTTCAAGGTCAATCTTCATAATTTGATAATTCTGTCAGCGTCGATTCTATTACCCATGTATTTTTCTCAGTACATGCTTTTTTACAACATTTATTCATTTTGTTTTAGTCTCTTTCCCCGTTCATGTTAATGTTCATTATTATAACAAATACCTGATAAAAACAACCTCCATGTTAAAATTTTAAAATCACAAAAGACAATTATAACCAAATGTCAGAGAAAAATACATAATTTACGATTTCTCATGATGCTAGCTAGTATGGGGATTTCGAATATTTATGTTTCGATACACACTTATATAGCATTTGACATAAATTGGTTGGGGGAAATATATCGGGAAATCTAAAACGGAAATTATCTATCAAAATAAAAGTCGTGATTTGAAAAACTACGGTAGAAAATAATACAAAAAAATAAATTAATTTCAATGATGTTTATTTGTGATTTTTTCTGTATCTAATATTTGGATGGAATATTAAGAAAATAACAAACTTTGTGGCCTAGTTGGTAAGACGCTCGATATCCACCCGAGGTGTCTGGTTCTATTCCAGATGGAACCCGAATCTTCTTCTTCCCAGTGTCATGTCAGGTCCCCCCCAACGTTGAATATCACCTGAGAGTGACATCTTTGTCCCCGGCAGCCCGAAAAAGATCCCCGACGCTCCTTATACCAGTCAAATCATGTATATTGCGGAACCAGAAGATTCGCCTCCTGCCAACACCTCTTCGACCCTCTATTTTGCCTCGGATGATCAGATGCTGTAATTTGTACTTTGCTCCTCTAAGTACATGACCCAAATAGGACACCTTTTGGATTTTATTATTAGTCAGAAACTCTCTCAACTTTGGCTCTTTGAAAAACCCTTGTGTTGCTGACCATATCCGTCCAGGGTATCCGTAGCATTCTCCGGTGCATCCACATTTCGAATGCTTCCAGTCGGTTCATACTACCAACTTTGAGGGTCCATGATTCCACTCCATGCAATAACACTGACCAAACGTAGCATTTGACTAACCGTTGTCGAAGTTTCAAGTTTAGATTATCATCGCAGAATACCCGAATAATGCATATAAATGGTACTGATGTGGTAAAAGAGTTCGACTGGTAACAATAAAGTTTTGTATTACACTTAAATTGTACGCAGTTGGCGGGTTTATTGTCATAACCTCTTCATACCAACCAGAAACTTTTTAAATAGGATTTAAGTGAAATCCGAAATTGTATTAGTTTTAATATGTTGTTTATAGTTAAGGCATTAACGTTGTGGAGGTTTAAAGACATTGTAATTTATTTTAACAAACACTGTTTATTCCACTTTTTTTATGACGGTATAACCCTACCGGTTTCAAGGCTTTCACCTCATCTTCAGGGGAGCGTAAACAGTCTTGTTTACGCTCCCCTGAAGATGAGGTGAAAGCCTTGAAACCGGTAGGGTTATACCGTCATAAAAAAAGTGGAATAAACAGTGTTTGTTAAAATAAATTACAATATTAGTTTTAAAGAATGTATTAAAAAAATTAGTATTAATGGGTTTTTCAACTAGATATCGGGCACTCGCACGCACCGTTTTAATATTGTTATCTCTTAACGTACGGCAGTATTGTCAAATCGTGCATTGACGAACTGCGAATTTCGTGCCTCGATTGCTGGGGCCGAATACAATGTTGTCTTGCGGTTTGATTTTTTTAAATGCCCATTCGGACATCTTGATGAGAACTACACTAATAAGTGAATGGAACAATCTATGCAAGAATTGTTGATATAAGGCAACTGTATCAGAGCAGATTATATTTTTGTCCTTTCCCATCTACTTTCTCCTTCAGTGTTTTATTATTTTTTTAAATTTTTTAAAAGTGCAGGTTTTTTTTCCTTTTAAAAGTTGTATTATTTCGCCCAGCTAGTGGCACCAATATGCTTAGCTGTTGCAGTTCGTTAGAACATGTTCTAGCACGTCAAATAATTCGTCGTTTGTGTATTTCACAATCAAGTGTCTAAAATCGTCGAACCGATTGCTTACTCCGATCTAGTGGTGTCAAAGGATAGTTTTGTTGCATTTGATTTTTTTTGCGAAAGTACTGACAACAAGCTGGACTGTTTGAACTCCAGTCCTTAAGACACTATATAAGAAAAAAATGACTGCGCTGCGAGTCATTTTACTTTTGTCGGATCTTAAGTCCGTCATCACTACTATTCTTATCACACTCAGGTGTGTCGGAGAAGGAGTCCCTTTGGGTAGTTCTTTCTTTGTCAATACGTGACATCGTACTGATAAAAAAATAAAGAAGATATCGATCTTCTAGAGCAGATCGCGCTGGATGGGGACTTATATTGTCCCCCGTAACAGTGTGTGTGGTGGTGGGATCGAAAAACTGTATAAGTGAATAAATAAACAAAACCTTTAACTAAAGAGACGTCAATATTTAATATTTGTTAAACAATTAACTGAAAATAACAAATTCTAATCTTAAACCTCAACTGTTGAGTTATGTGACAAATCAATAATATATCATTTTATGCGTTACATTTCCAAGTTAATAAACCTAATAATTTTCACCCTAAACTGCAGCCTTACAGACTTAATGAAAGCGATTTAAGTATGTCTTACTCTGTTTATTTTAATTAATCTCTTCTCAATACAAGTTGTCTGCCAGTTTAAGAATTTCCAAAGCGTCCCCTAATACTCGGGGTGAGCTGAAACGGCTCTTATTTAGTTTCCCCGGAGACGGGGATTGATTGAAAAGGTGCAACATTGTTTCACTGTATTGGACGAGGACTATGGGGCAGAAGGCGATAGTGATAAAGTAAGTTGTCCGGATTGTGAAATACATACAATATCTTTAAAGTTTATTTCGAGATGAAATGACGTAATGTTGAAAAACGCGCTGATATTGAATCAACAAGGGTATGTAATATGTAAATGAAAGTAGGTATATTCATTGATTTTTTGAACATACAGATTTTATGGTACACTTGTCGCCTAGTTAATAAGTTGTTTGTCTTACACTTGAGGGTTTAGGGTTCTTTTCCCGATGGTGTCAAAATAATCTAGTTCAATTTCCGATGGTATCCAAAATGACAAACGTAGTTTTCGGACGATAACACTTACCACACCATAAAAGAGGTACCCCAACCAAATTTATGAGGTAATTTGAACAAAAAAAAATTTATAATATAAAAATATTGGCAATTCTTATTCGTAAATTATTATTACCATTTCTAGTCTCGTTACTGTTATATTTTCGTTTTACTGTCGTCGGACTATGTCAATATGCACATGAGAAACAAACAATATTACACCTAATTCACGAGGGAGCTAACGAGCTACAGTTGACGCCGATTTATTGATGGTGTTGGACGTCTGTATTTGTTTTACGCGCTAAGCGAACTGTCAAATTAACATGGAAAGATTCAAAAAGGCATAGAAAAAATATGAAATGTAAAAAGTGAACAAAAATAAAGTACGTAAAGAAATACGTGTACAATATTTATTTTGTTATTTTACATTATTTTCTGCAAACACCCTTTTACCACATACTCGTATCATCTACCTTTGGACCATAAGACCTAATTTCAATTACATGTTACGATTCGAAATATACGGTAGATTGGATTCTGAGATAAGATAAATATAAATAAATAAATATAGGTTTATTGAAAGCAACATAGTATGTATAAAATATATTTAAATAACACTACTAAAACACATAAATTGTAGATAATACATTAAATACAGAAGCTATCAAAAGGTCTTGGCTCATCTAATAACATCCCCTTGGCCAAGATACACCCCACCAATAAAGGGCGAACCCAGCCACGGGGACACCAGATGTTTTTCAGCCTACACCCTTAATCGATTAAGTATCAAATCTTCGACAAATACGAAAAGTTGAGTATCCAACGTACGAATTCTTGTATCAAGATATATATACAAGACATACGAATTCTTTAATTTTAAATGAGTTACAGGTCAGAGACAAATTGTCGACCATGAGCTAACGATAAGTACTATACTATATACCATCATTTTACCCGTGACCACAAATGTATTTAAATAAATAAATAAATAAATATTAGGTTTATTGACAGCAACATAGTATGTACAAGATCACACCTGAATAACATTTCTAAAAACACATAAATTGCAGACAATACATCAGACGCAGAAGCTATCAAAAGGTCTGGGCTCATCTAATAGCATCCCCTCGGCCAAAATACACCCCACCAATATAGGGCGAACCCAGCCACGGGGACACCAGATGTTTTTCAGCCCACACCCTTAGACACGTAGAAACAGGAATATATACAAAAAAATAAACACAGAAAATAAATATAGTAGATGACAAAAAAAGAAAAACAGAAAAAAACACATTCAAGAGAGAGTACACCAAAAGGTCCGGGCTCATCCCACAAACATTCCCACGGCCGAGATACACCCCACCAATGTAGGGCGAGCCCGACCGCAAGGGCATCAGGGGGCTTCCATCCCACACCCCTACATATCTGGATTAAAGAACATATACCACCAGAACTTAACCCACATATACCACCTCAGGTTAACTGTCAGCAAGAACGAGGAAAAAAAAGAAAAAAAAAGAAGAGAAAAGCCTCAAAGGAGTCCAAATTTTACATAATGACAAATGGGAAGTAAGATAGTTGAGACAACATTGAAATAGTTAGGCAGTAATACATTGAAATAGATAAGCAGTTTTAAAAGAATTAATGAGGAAATGACGCACAAACACGTATGCACAATCCTCGATTCACCACCAGCGAAAAGAGAGAAAAGAAAGAAAACAAGAAAAGAAAAGCAAACAAGAGACCCATTAACCACTGAGAAACCCATTAACCACCCAGAAGATAACGCTTTAGAGCATCTCTGAAGGTATAACTATTCACCCGCTCCTTCAAGGCCTGGGGCAACTCATTCCAGCATTTGCTGGCTGAGTATGAGAAGGATCCCCTGAACAGTGTTAGGTTATGGTTTGGGATAAGTAAAAGAGTCTCTCTGCCTCTAGTCTCGTAGCCGTGAAAGTTTCTAGACCAATTCAGTTTTTCGAAGAGATAAGGTGGCATTTTTGAACTGGTAATTTTATGCATGAGTACGCTTAAGTGAAGAAACCGTCTTTGTTTCATGTCTATAATTTTAAAAGCTCTCAAAAAAGGGGTGATGTGTCCTCTGGGGGGAATGTTAAAACAATACCTACAGCAAGCATTTTGCAATCTTTGCAATTTCCGTTCGGTTCTCCTTAGAAGGCACGGTCCATAGATGCAATCACCATACTCGACTATTGGGATAATGAGCGCGTCGATTATTCTACGTCTAGCCTCAATGGATAGGTTTTGACGGATGCGATAAATATTTTTAAGCCGCGAAAAAGCCCATTGTAATTTAGTTCTAACGTGAGCCTCGAATCTTAAGTCATATTCCATATACACACCCAAATTACGCACCACGCTCTCTGTAGGCACAGTCGCGTTACCAATCTTTATTTCCAAAGGCTCGTTCAACTTTTCGACTTGTTGTCTTGTACCCATTACAATCATAACCGATTTTGCAGGGTTCAAGAGAAGCGCATGCCTCCTAGACCATATCATCAGCCGCTCGAGGTCATCATTTATGTGTTGAGTGGCAGACTGAACCTCATCACTTCCAAATGAATAATAAAGTTGAGTATCGTCCGCATACATGTGGCAGCTACAGTTCCTTATCACATCTGGAAGATCAGATGTATATAGGCTAAAGAGTAATGGACTCAGTATTGACCCTTGGGGGCATCCATTTTTAAGGCTCGTGGGGTGGGACAACACTCGTAGTCCAGCCTGGTCTCTAGTGGTAACTTGTTGACTCCTACCAGTTAGGAAACTCCTTAGCCACTGGCATGCACTCTCTGAGAACCCCAAAAAGGACAGTTTAGAGACCAGGAGTATTGACAGTATCAAAAGCTCTTGAATAATCCAGCAGAAGCAGAGCAGTAACCTTTCCCTTATCTGATTCCCGCAATATGTCATCCACCACACAGCTCAGTGCCGTCGTTGTGCTATATTTAGGCCTGAAGCCAGATTGATACTTGGGCAATAGGTCATTGGATAGAAGATAATTCGATATCTGAACGAACACCAATCTCTCCAAAATCTTTGATATAACTGGGAGAATACTTATTGGGCGTAGATCCTTAAATTCAACGACGTTTTGTTTCTTTGGAATTGGGACGACTAGAGCAGACTTCCAAACATATGGAAATATTTTCTCCTGAAGTGATGTATTAAAAATTCCCGCCAGTATGTCCTTAATAAATGGCAAACAGAGTCGTATCAATTTTATCGGAATTCCATCAGCACCCACTGCATTCGATTTAATAAATTCAAGAGCCTTTTCGACTTGTTCGGGTGTGACTAATGAGAACTCAAACGTTGAGCTTCCCTCCCTACGATTGTTTGCATAATAGTTTAAAAGAGTCGTGTCGGGCAGATCACTCTGACTCGCTGACGCGAAGAAATTGTTTAAATCATCAGGATTGGTCAGATGGGATGGAACTCCACCAGACGTCCCTTTGTTTGGATTTATCAACGAGTTCAGGTTTTTCCACATCTCCTTTGGGTTTTTAGTATTGCAGTTAACAAAATTAGAGAAGTAAGCCCTTTTTTCACGTCTTATGGCACTATTTGTTTGATTTCGAAGTAATTTATATTCATATTCATGCAATGGGTGCTTTGTCCTCTTGAATTTATTTTCCGCCCTGTTTCTCGACTTGATTAACATCCTTATTGTAGCTGTGAACCATGGACTACGCGAGCGGTAAAAAGTTTTCCTCCTGAGTGGGAAATGGCCTTCCAAAATGTCATGCAATAGCGAATTTAGCACCTCAACCCTACCAGCTACGCTTCCCTCACGATATATACGATACCACGGCACACATTTCAGTAAGTCTTGTCACAAAAGAGGGTGAGACGGCCAAAATAAAAAGATTCCAATATATTATCCGACCAACATAAAGCAGGTAACAATAATAGCCTTCATCGCTTCTTCACTAAAGAGTAGAAATGGATCGAGTGGAATGAGTGATGATGACAGATATGATGTGACTAAAAAAATATTAAGAAAAGCAGCGTGTATTCTTTGAATAAAGTACAACCTAGCGAACTTATTACCGTATCGCAATCTTTTCCAACCAACCAGAAGAATGTTCAAGAGGCTTTAAGTGAAAACTAGATTACAGGGGACGTTTACCAACAAAGCCATGTAGGTTGTTACTAAGTGTGTTCTTTTTAATATTTTTACCTAATCAATTGCCTTGCTTATATCCACTTAAGAAAAAATCCACCTGAAGAATTTATGATTACATATTATATGAACACTACACACATACACTACACTACACCTAAAACCGAATGTGTTACTATCACATATCGGAAGATCCACAAATGCGTTTTTGTAGTTCGTCGTCTTTTGGTACATTTTTTGCAGTTTTCTTACGAAATATGTCTTTGTAACTATATGCAGATGCGGGAAAGTAGCTAATATATTGACCGCAGCCATCGCCTTCCTATCCTTAAACTCGTATATTTATTTTATATTATTTTCAATCTGTTAATAACAGTGGGTTTGAATCCTGAATTAGAACCTCTCTTGTTGGTTTGATCTCTAAACGGTGCTACACAAATTGTCGTTTTATTAATACTACTCGTATTATGAAGAAGGAATAACGAGAGAAATAAAGAGATAACCTGGAAAAGAAACCATGAGAAGTGGGTAAGTGGGCTCTTCAAATAAATTAGAGGAAGATGGAAAATTCAAAAAGTAACATCATTATGTTTTCTCATTAAAACGTACCCTTGGGCAATCTGGTGGGTGTAACTGTCAACGCGGAAATGATCGCATTATTGTCAAGGGTGGAAGATGACGACTTGAGGGTTGCTTATAAACACTTGAAAATCTGCTCCCTCGAATACCTGTGTTTCAATTTCATATTTCGTTAGATGAATTAATATTTCAAAATGATAAGAGAGTTTTGAGAATTATTGATTCATCGTCATCGTTGCCATTTTTTTTTATTTCATTGAGCCCTAACAGGAAATTAATAATTTATAAATAACACATGCAGAATACAAATAAACAGAGCAATTGTGGAAGACTAAAGAAAGTATAGCTTGATCAAGTTAATTATATTTTGAAAGAAAATGTAAGAAGATAAATCGTAGGAGCTGTATGAGAAAGTATATGTATATGGAAGAGGAGAAATATGTGTATCGAGATATGAAATTCTGACACTCTGTCATCTATGCCTAGCCCAGCAGGGAAACAGTGTGATGATATGTATGTACCAATGATTAAAATCTCAATTTCTAGTGATCACATGTACAATTCAGGCATGTTAACAGGTTTATGAAAATATTAAGGATTAGGTAAATAGATAAAGAAAAATCATTATTTTGTCAATTAAGTCATCATCCACTTAAGTCATGACAGCGTAGAACTTAATATGTTCAAATCCAAGTCTAGCTTATTAATCTCTAAGCATATTCTCATTATTGTGTTATACGAGTATAAGCTTGGGTTGTACCTAAATGTAGCCAAGTTGGGGTAAACACGTCTTCTAGATGGAGCAAAAGGGAACTAAATCAAATTGTTCCAAAGTTTCAGGAGGGTCCACAGTACCAATGCTTGTGGAAGAGAAAGAGCACGTATGCCGAGAACACAATGTTTTCATCTAAAATTCGGAGGTTCGATTGCTAAAAAAAAAGTTTTTTACGTAAATTTTCTTCAAGTGCCAGATTATTTTACTTATTATTAAATTAACAATGTGTAATGAAAATTTTTAATAACACATTTTCCGCAAAATGTGTTTAGTACATGTAGAAAAAAATGGGTTTTTCATGAAATTGTGCCACTATCAAATCACCAACTCTCACTTTAATTGTCCTGTATTGCTACGCTTTTTCTACATCAAAATTCCTTAAGTACATACTTATCATAGGGCTATTTTCAATTGTCAACAATGGACTTCTAATGACCATTAAAATTTCCCTATGTGAGAAGAGCTGTGTGCCGATAGAGAAATGGCGTCGAGACAAAGGGAAATGAAGTGATGATAAATAATAAGTAAATTATATGTGTTTAAATAGCTAATCGTCGATGAGCGCACCTTGAAAACTTAATATGCTATTCATAGTGAAGTAAGCTGAAAATTTTATTTCATGAATTATTTATTAGCATATTATTGGAACTTGAAACCATATTTTTAACACAAAATATTAATATGATTTGAACATATAATTACGTATGGTAATATTTTTATATAAATGTTTAAGAAATGGTATTATTTTTATATAAATACTTATAAATTATTATTGAAGGATAAAAGTAAGATCAATACTGTGAAGATGTGTATACTAATAAAAAAATTTGGAGTGTCGATATACGCTGAATGAAGAAATTAATCTAGGAATGATAAAATGGATATAATAAGATGAAGAAAGGAAATTTAAGATTGTTCGATGTAGA
The DNA here is from genome assembly GCA_949825065.1 of Odontocerum albicorne. NCBI lineage: Eukaryota > Metazoa > Arthropoda > Insecta > Trichoptera > Odontoceridae > Odontocerum > Odontocerum albicorne. The sequence continues at coordinate 36,796,745 of OX463852.1, read as the reverse complement.
GAGAATGAAAGAAAGACCAAACTAGTATATGCGTCAAAAGTGCAAGCTGTGCATGGAAGAGATAGATTAAGAATAACGTAACTGGATTCAATGGACCAGATTTTGAAGAAAGGTTAAGAGAAGTATGAATAATAGATGATGAAATGTACGAGTATACACGTGTAGAAGGCGAAAAGTTTGGAGATCTGTTTTTCCTGCATACCCCACAAGAGATACGGCGAGATAATATGTATGCATATGCCACCTCCGTAGCATAGTTAATAAGACCCTTGTTTTCCAGCGCGGGCTTTCGGTTCCGATTGCTAATGGTACCCGGTATTTTTAAAAAGGGTTCTAGTCTCTTTTCACTTAAGGCTTTCTGACTGGTTGAAAGATATTGCCACATGGTAATATGCCTTCCAAGTTGTACTTCCTATACACAACGAAGATGAAATAAAACAATACAATATGTTTAAGCCTCATCTTGAAATATTAAACAAAATTCAAGGAGTTGAGAGCTCGTTACATAAATTCTTCTTGTATTTGGACTTGATATTTTGTACAATGCTACCTAAACAGCGATGAAAACAGTGAGTAGTCAATACAAAATATCCAGTTAAACTATACAAGGCGATACAATATATCGATGGGCTCGACTTTCCACACTCCGGCAGTCTAGAGCTCTCAGCTCACACAACACAGTCGCTAGGGATCAATTTGATCTTCCTGGAATCAATAAGGACCGTCGAGGCGGTCACGTTTTGCTCAGAATTGTTGAAAACTCGAGGAACATCTATTCCTGAAGTTCGACATTATGTGTACTATATATAATATATAGATTACTATGAAATTTATAAGCGGTAAGCGTGTTTTATTTTGATATTACTTTATTATTTGTTTACAAACTTTATTATTTGTTTACAGACAATTTATTTGTTTACAAACGTAAATAATAAAAATACATTATACCCGCTGGATAATTTTAACATACATTTTACCCGCATTATATAATTGAGATATTTATATAAGATGCAAGCAATCAACATCTGTGATATGCCGAATGCATATTTTGTACTTCTTCCCAAAGGAAAATTTGACAACTATCAGTTTTTAAAATATATTATTGCAAATATGGCCTCAGCGAGGAAACTTTGGATGTGTATAATAAAGATCCAAAAGTTTCCGTACTAAACAAGTCAGCGTGTATGGACGATATAATTGAAATGTTAATATAAGATACAAGTCTTCAATTCATGCCGAATGCATATTTTGTCCTTCCCAAAGGAACATTTGACAACTATCGTAGTGGAGGATCCAAGGAGACAAGGCTCAAGTTGACATAATACTGAGAGTAGAGGCATCAAATTGAAACAGTAACACCGCCTGCCCGTGCATTGGGTGTAGCCGGTTTCTTTAAATTTTGGACCATGGATACAGTCTAAATTTTGGACCATGGATACAGTTTCATTTTGGACCATGGACAGTCTTAATTTTGGAACATGGATACAGTCGCAATTTTGGACCATGGGCACAGTCAAAATTTTGGACCATGGATAGTCGAAATTTTGGATCACGGGCACAGTCTAAATTTTGGGCCATGGGCACAGTCTAAATTTTGGACATGGGTACAGTCTAAATTTTGGACCATGGGCACAGTCTAAATTTTGGACCATGGATACAGTCAAAATTTTGGACCATGGATAGTCTAAATTTTGGACTATGGATACATTTGAAATTTTGGACCATGGACAGTCTAAATTTTGGACAATGGGTACAGTCTAAATGTTGGACCATGGATATAGTCTAAATTTTGGACCATGGATACAGTCTAAATTTTGGACCGTGGAAGTATATTCTTTGAATGCCCACTAAATTATGCGTATCCGACCTTTTCTAAAGATCTAATTTTGACGAATAACTCGATGTTAACTAATATGAGATCGCTCATTAAAATTATATCTTCCTTCGTTTCCACTGTTAACTAATATGATATCGCTAATTAAAAGCATGTCTTCCTTGGTTTGCACTATTAACTAATATGATACCGTTCATTAAAAGCATGTCTTCCTTCGTTTCCACTGTTAACTAATATGAGATCGCTCATTAAAAACATGTCTTCATTGGTTTGCACTATTAACTAATATGAGACCGTTCATTAAAAGCATGTCTTCCTTCGTTTGCACCGTTAACTAATATGAGATCGCTAATTAAAAGCATGTCTTCCTTGGTTTGCACTATTAACTAATATGATACCGTTCATTAAAAGCATGTCTTCTTTCGTTTCCACTGTTAACTAATATGAGATCGCTAATTAAAAGCATGTCTTCCTTGGTTTGCACTATTAACTAATATGAGACCGTTCATTAAAAGCATGTCTTCCTTCGTTTGCACTATTAACTAATATGATACCGTTCATTAAAAGCATGTCTTCTTTCGTTTCCACTGTTAACTAATATGAGATCGCTAATTAAAAGCATGTCTTCCTTGGTTTGCACTATTAACTAATATGAGACCGTTCATTAAAAGCATGCCTTCCTTCGATTGCACCGTTAACTAATATGAGATCGCTAATTAAAAGCATGTCTTCCTTGGTTTGCACTATTAACTAATATGATACCGTTCATTAAAAGCATATCTTCCTTCGTTTCCACTGTTAACTAATATGAGATCGCTCATTAAAAGCATGTTATCCTTGGTTTGCACTATTAACTAATATGAGACCGTTCATTAAAAGCATGTCTTCCTTCGTTTGCACTGTCAACTAATATGAGACCGCTCATTTAAAACAGGTCTCCCTTCGTTTGCACTGTCAACTAATATGAGACCGCTCATGAAAAGCTTATCTTCCTTCGTTTGCACTGTTAAAATAGTTAATAGTTTCTAATCAATTAAAGTTGAGAATATTACTAATTTTATAATTCGATAAACTTGGTATTATTTAAATTTTGATAGCGATAGTCGACTGTGATTGGGCTCCTAGTATGTGCATAATACATATTCTGTATTCCCACTAAACGTAATCAACTCATCATTGTCTGGGAATACCCAAATCGGCTGCATAATACCATAATTATGTGTATCTCGGCCGGGAGATGTCATGAGATGAGCCAAGACATTTTAATAGCTTCTCTCTTAAATGTTTTTTCTGCTATTTATCTGGATACAAACGTGCGGTTTCGGAATGTTTTCATATATGTACGAATACATACTGTGTTGCCATCAATAAACCTATATTTATTTATTTAATTTATTTATTATTCACAAGAATTTAAAAAAAATAGAACAGGATATCTTGAAGTAAAAAGAAACATTGTGAAATTGATATTTTTCCTGGCTTACTCTAGAAAACAAATAACACTGTCCACAATTACCAGTAGCTGAAACATATTTCAACATTATTATTGTTTAAAATAATTGATAAAACTTATAATCATAACCTATATACTATGTAAAACTGTCACAAGTCGAAATAACATAGAATCGATAGAGCTTTCTCAGAACCAGAAAAAAATAAGCGGAACTTAAAGATTTTTTTTATTTATATCTGTATTATGAAATGAATATATAATTTTTAATTTTAATTTTTGTTTCGGTGGGAGGTATCGTATTTGATACTTTGTGTATTTATCAAAACAAAAAAATATGTAAATATTAGGTCCTTACATATGAAATTGGCTTTTTGCCGTACTGGCAACTTTGATCTCAAATATCTTCTCTTTGGTTAGGAATTTCAAATTCAAATTTATACAGCTATTTACTCAAGTATTTGTGTTTCGAAAATTATAATTCATTTGTTTTTTCCTCAATTGTTTTTTTTCTTTGCGTCACTCAGTTTACAAAATGGAAAACTTGAAATATCGCGTTATTTACGAGTACGAGTTCCACCGTGGCACCAGTGCTGCAGAAACGGCTCGAAGGATTAATGATGTGTATGGCGACGGTGCCGCAAAAGAAAACACAGTGCGTTTTTGGTTCCAACGTTTTCGTTCTGGAAATTTCGACCTGCAAAACAAGCCCCGTGGACGGCCGGAGACCAAAGTTGATAATGAAGAATTGAAGGCTATTGTGGAAGCGGATCCATCGCAAACCACGTCCGAGTTAGCTGCAGGCTGCGGTGTTAGTGATAAAACTGTTTTAATGCACTTGAAGCAAATTGGGAAGGTGAAAAAGCTTGAAAGGTGGGTACCTCACGAATTGAGTGAAACAAATCAACAAACGCGCGTTGACTGCTGCGTTGCATTACTCAACCGGCACAATAATGAAGGGATTTTGAATCGAATCATTACCTGTGATGAAAAGTGGATCCTGTATGATAATCGGAAGCGCTCATCGCAATGGCTGAACCCTGCCGAACCAGCCAAACCATGCCCCAAGCGAAAATTGACTCCAAAAAAGTTACTTGTGAGCGTTTGGTGGACTAGTGCTGGTGTCGTTCACTACAGCTTTCTTAAATCTGGCCAGACGATTACGGCAGATGTCTATTGTCAGCAACTGCAAACCATGATGGAAAAGCTAGCTGCTAAACAACCGAGGCTGGTTAATCGCTCTAGGCCACTGCTGCTTCATGATAACGCTAGACCACACACTGCACAACAGACGGCTACCAAATTAGAAGAGCTTCAATTGGAATGTCTAAGACATCCACCGTACTCTCCGGACCTTGCCCCAACAGATTACTATTTTTTTCGAAATTTGGATAACTTCTTGCAAGGGAAAAAATTCAACTCCGATGGGGCAGTCCAAACCGACTTCAAAGATTTTATTGATTCCCTTCCGAATGGTTTTTTTAGTAAAGGGATCGATGAACTACCTATGAGATGGCAAAAGTGCAAAGATAGCAATGGTACATACTTTGATTAAATAAATATATTATATTAAAAAAAAATCAACTTTATGTTCCTCCCAAACAAAACGCCAATTTCACATGTAAGGACCCAATATAAAACAAAATTAACAAATAGAAAAATATAATTTTGAATACGAATATAAATTTGTTTACACAATTTGTTTTTTTTTTTTAACCTCGACATTTTGAAAGACTACAGATAGCGCTAGAAAGCATCGCACAAATTGATTAGGTAGGTAAAAGTGTTTCCTTGTTTGAATGATACTGTAGCCCTGAACCATAAAAATTCTAATTGAATTGAAATATTTATAGAAAACTCAAAGAATCTCTGGGCTCGAAGATGATTTAGTTAAAAAAAATGGAAAATATAATTAAACAATTTAAATATGTAATTAGAATTAATTTTTAAAGGAATAATAGCAATAAAATTAAATTCGATTTTTTTCCAACGATTTTTCAGACTTGACATTTTAAATAGTCTTCAACCGAGGTTCTGGGTTCATCCACAAGTGGAGTTCGAATCTGGTACGGAGTTCGTCGGTGAGGTTATTGTACCTTCTCGGCGTGCGGTCGATTTGCCAACACTTGAAACGTTGAACTGTGCAATATGTGTATACTCCAAAGGTTATAAAAATATTCTTAGGCTCTATTTTTGGAACCGATGACAATTTTGTCTTCCGGTCACGCTTTTAAAAATCTCTGAATCAATAATACCGTTACCATACTAATTAATAAATGTCCTTTCAGATGTCTAGAATTCACATCGATATTGGAAGGTGCCTTCTCTAGTAATTGTAAACCCGAAGGCGTGATTAATGGGGCCGAACACAATGTTGTCTCCCTACCACGCTCTTCAATATTTTGGCATCAACAATACGGATATGTTGATGGGTATCATACGAATAAAGGGAAAAAAAACATAACTAAATACTCATAATAATGGGAAATAAATATATTGAATGTATACACATAAATTAACGTTAACAACCAGATATTTCAATGAGGGGTTGCTGATCGTGATAGGGGTGAGTTCTATAGGGTACCATCCCTACATTTGTATCAACACTGGGAGTCAATAGCTCACTGACTAAGTATTGTTAACGGGGCTGCAATATTGATCGGGTGGGTAGATTATTAATTGAATTTATGAAGTATACCAAAATACTGTCATGAAACATTCATCTTAAAAAATAGAAATTTGGTTTAAATGTTAATTAGAATAATCATATAAAAGGTTAATATTTCATAGAAATATATACGAGTAATGTTTTTCATTAGCTTGGGTGCTTAGCAACACAAAAATAGTGCAACACAAAACTCTGCTTAACAAAAAACCGCGGCAGATTACATCTGTCATGAAAGTTTAATATTCTAGCCATTGGAAATTTGAGTTTGATCTGGTTAAGCTTGAATATTTGCTAAAGAGCAACATCTTGTACATAATGTAATTGAGTGTCACTGTTTGTCAGGTTGATGAGAATATGCAACGGGGTTTTATATAATCAAAAATCGGAAAGAAGTATCGATTTATTCTTTCATACTATATGTCCTCAGTGAGATACAGGCAAAAGCCTAGTTTACTGGATACACGACAAATGAAAGGCAACAAACCTGGATCCATTAAAATTGTGTGTCGAATTTAATTAACGTTTGTTTTTTCGCAAATTATGTATATTTCTTGTTATGTATAAAATAAATAAATAATAATAATAAACCAATACACGCACACACTTCTATCCACAAGATGGCTGACAATAATGCTGGATAACGAGGGATGGTCTACCTATATATTTAGAGAAGAGCAAAAATTAACATTTATTTGACAAAAACTAATACATAAATATGTATCAATTTATCACAATACGTTCGTGTTTTGAAGCCCACCTTGTCATACGCTAATAAAATCTGTGCTTAGCACAAGGATAAGAGGAGAAAAGAACATTAATGTTGTGGAGATGAATGCACTAAGAAAACCATGTGGCGTGTCAATGAATGAAAGGAAGGCGGAATGAAGCCATCACAAATTAATACGTCAATACGAATGTTTTGAGAAACATGAATAAAGGAGCGCTTAGGATGTTTGGAAAAGAAAAGGAAATAAACGCCGAAAGAATGACTAAGCGAGCAATAAGTGCGAGGTGTACATGGAAGATATACGTAGATTAAGGAAACGTGGTTGGATCAAGCGTACCAATTTTTTAAATAAGGTAATTAGTTAATAATAGAAGACTGTGCATGTGCGAAATGTATGAATGTGGAGGTGGCAAAAAAATGATTTTTGAATAGTAAGGATGGAAGATTATACACATATATACAAGAAATTCTTTGTTTTCACCGATCAACCACCTATCATTCTACAGCCATAAATAAATATAACAAAAAGGGTTGAAAAGAATTTGAAAATTTAACACTTATAAATTAATATCAATGGATTTCCTCTATGGCTCCGAATGCTGGATAATGTATAACTCTTACTCTAGGCAACTAGAAACTGCTGAAATGCGCATGCTAAGATGGTCAGCTGGTGTATCCCTAAGAGACAAAATAAAAAGCTCTCGCATTCGTGGAAGCCTAGGTGTTACAGACATCAACAGCAAGATGGAGGAGGCGATTGAGATGGTATGGGCACGTTGGACGCAGAGCACCCGATCACATTGTAAACCAGGCAATCTCCATGGATCTTCCTCGAATAACAACCAGAGGAAGACCAAAGAATTCATGTGTGGTGCAAAAAGATAACCTGACGCAGAGGCACGGCCTGGGGGACGTAGTCCGGGACAGAAGAGCATACAACCGTGAGAGAAGAAGAGCATACATCCTACAAGGACGATGAGAGCTGACCCCAACACAGTCTTCGCAGACAATGAGTTGGGATGGAGCCAGGGAGAAGAAATTAATATCAATGAATTGTTTATATGAAATAATAAAACAATAAAAAATAAACACAAAAAATAAAGTTAATGGATTGAATGAAAATATAAGAATTAATTAACGAATGTAAAAACAAATTTAATAAAAATATTATTGAACAATCAATTAATTTATATTTTCATAAATAAAATATATTGCTGTAGATTTAGGTTAAATGAAAACTTTAAAATAAACTTACATATTGGAATACTGAAACACCATAATGCCATATTTACACGAGCTTAGTACTTGTCATTTAAACTTATCATTTGTACTTGTCATTAGTACTTATAGTTTGTACTAAGCTGCTTAGTGACAACAAACATATTAGTACTAAGATTTACTAATGCTTAGTACTAATATGCTTGTTTACACGTGGATACAACAGCGAGTGACAAGTACGAGAGAGAAGTACGATTGACGAGTACTAAGCTAGTGTAAACAAGTACTAAGCTAGTGTATAAAAGAGAAATATTAAAATTTGAAAATGAAAAATAAAAATAACGAAACGAGTAACTAGAACAGCTGTTAAAGAAAATCTTATTCAAGTTCTCCTCTTTCATACCATTTTCACGTATTGGATACCAGGAATTGAAAACGTGAAGTTTGAGTAAGAGAGATTTTGTACAGCAGTAATCAAAGCACCATATAACTTGAATCTGGGGGTCAAAGTGATAGATAATACGGTTGTTCTGGCAGACAGTATTGACGACCTTTAAACGCTTATATCATAGATAGAAATAATGAAGTCGGTGTGAGGCTGGGGCTGAACAACATGAACGTGAGTAAAACTAAGTTCATGGTGTTTGGCCGGCAGGATCACGCAGGAGCACGTCTTACATTGAGAATAAAATGAGAAACGTATTCTGCGATGATAATCTAAACTTGAAACTTCGACAAAGGTTAGTCAAATGCTACGTTTGGTCAGTGTTATTGCATGGAGTGGAATCATGGACCCTTAAAGTTGGTAGTATGAACCGACTGGAAGCATTCGAAATGTGGATGCAGCATATGGTCAGCAACACAAGGGTTCTTCAAAGAGCCAAAGTTAATAGAGAGTTGCTGACTAATATTAAAATCCGAAAGGTGTCATATTTTGGTCATATACTTAGAGGAGCAAAGTAAAAATCACTGCACCTGATCATCAAAGGCAAAATAGAGGGTAGAAGAGGTGTTGGCAAGAGGTAAATCTCCTGGCTCTGCAATATACGTGATTGGACTGGTATAAGGAGCGTTGGGGATCTTTTTCGGGCTGCCGAGGACAAAGATACCTACTCTCAGGTGATATTCAACGTTGGGGTGACCTCACATGACCCTGAGAAGAAGAAGTAATCAAAACGCATATGACAAATTAATTGGCAATACGGAATAACGTGATTAGGGATGAGTGTGAACTTAAGACTGATGTGTTGAGTAAAATGAAGAAGAGCATTCTGAGATGGTGACGACCTCCGTGTCCTAGTTGGCAAAACGCTTGTCACCCTACCTGGGAGTTGCGGGTTTGGTCCCCGTTGGAACCAAGATTTTTTTAGGATTCCAGTCTGATTTACACTAAAAGCCTCTTCAACATCATTCTGGCTGGTTGGAAGAAATTTCAACATGGCAATACGCAAACCAGGTTATACTGTATACAACGAAAGTGTAATACAATAATACACTGGTTTCGGCACGTGGAACGAGGAAAGACAAAGTAGAGGAAAATCAAATAAAGATAATGTAAACAAATTAAAGAAATCGTAGGAGCTTTATGGATATAGAAGACGTGTAAGATATGTGTCATAACAGGAAAGTCTGGAGCTATCTCCTCTCTTCCTACCCCGACAGGGAGATGGTATATACTATGTGTGTGATAAAGACGCATACGACACAATGAAGTTATCCAGAGTGAACAATAAAACCGAGGATGTCTTTTAATAGATATTTGAATCTAATAATAAAAATATTTTTTTACTCGTCATGGGTTCATTGGACCAGTTGGAAAACATGACATCTTTAGAAAGGAAAAAAAACAGATGTAATTAAGAAATCTGAATGTTTTATATTAGGAAAACAACTTCACTAATCCATCAACATTGTAATTTCCAGGAATACCACAATAAATGAGAATAAGAGTGCATGCTAAAATAAATTAGAATACGAGTACATGCTAAAATAAATAAGAATACGAGTACATGCTAAAATAAATGAGAATACGAGTACATGCTAAAATAAATGAGACTAAAAGTACATGCTAAAACCACTCTTTATGGTAACGATTTGGAGAGAATATTATAACACTAATTTTAAATCGTCATCAGGGTAGAAAAAATGAGAATTTTTAATTTTTTTGGTAAAACTTTTAAGGCATCAGATAAAATTAAGATATTCAAAATATGTAATTTATAGTTTTAGCAAACCAAAAATATCACAACAATGACTTGAAAACAAATCGCGTTCCTACTCGTATAACAGACTTGTTTAAACAGTATAAAATGTCAACACCATAAATTTGACATCCACACAAAACATTAAAAAGTCCCATGGATTTAAGCTGTTAATATCATGGATATACTGTACATTGTTGGGTGCTTATGGGATATTTTCTGGACACAATAGAGTTATGGGAATAAACACGGGTATCTCGTCTCCCCTTGCTGTCAATCATTTTAGCGCAAAACTGACATAGGGGTGACATGTCCTAAAATCTCTATATGAAATTATTATTAAATCATTTTTGCACAATTGTATCATGAACATGATGATAGCAACGTAACACTTTATGTATTACATATAAAGGAATTTGTTAGACATGACTCAAACCAATCTCTGAAATAGAATCTTTTAATGGTATAATTATACATATTCCTGGACAAGTTTCAGCTGTTTTCCATCTACAATTATACTTTTTGGGGCAGCAAAACTGTTTCCAAAGCCTGGTGGCATATCGGAAGAAATAGCACGAAGGACAAAACTAGCATGGAGCTCATTTGGACGTTTGAATAACATCTTAAAAAGTGATCTCCCAATATCTTTGAAGCGAAAGGTCTACAACCAGTGTATTCTCCCAGTACTTACGTATAGCTGTGCATGGACGCTCACAGCAAATAACACACAAAAACTCCAGACCGCACAAAGGAGCATGTTGGGATATATTAAAAGAGACCGTTAATAAAACACCTGGATTTGCAACAAAATAAAGACATAAGACGTAATAAAGTTATGCAAGAAAATGAAGTGGCAATGGGTAGGACACGTAGCCAGAATGTTCAATTCCCGGTGCACATCCGAAAGAATCCAATGGTACCCAAGAGGCATAAAGCGGCCCAGAAAAAAACAGAAGATACGTTGGATGGATGAAATCAGCAAGCATGGCAGCACCGCATGGTATCAACGAGCAAAAAACCGAACTATTTGGAGTCAGCTTGGGGAGACCTTCATCCAGCAGTGGATCGACCCTGGTTGACAATGATGATGATGATGAATGATATCATTCACATGGTCCAAACCGACTTTCCTTCATGGTCAATACGAGGGTTGCTACTGAAGTGTTGAGACAGACAAGTAAAAACAAATACTTACTATCGAAAATGGCTTTATTGATTTTCAAAATACTATCTTCATGAAGATCAATACACTTTTGCATATATTTTTGTATACTTTTGCATGCGTTTGAACCAATTTTCGAAGCATTTTTTCCACTCCGAATGAGGTAACTTCAAAACATGCGTTTTGAAAGCATCAACCGCTTCTGGCATCAACGGCACTAACGAGCAAAAAACCGAATTATTTAGAGTCAACATGGGGAGACCTCCATCCAGCAGTGGGTCGACCCAGGTTGAAAATGATGATGATGAATGGTATAAATAAAAAAACTAGATTAAAAATCGATCTTTTTTCGTATAACACCCTTAAGAATAAAAAAATGTGCTCTATAAGTCCGAATCACCAATTCGGTATGTTTGCATGTCCGAATTGGTGATATTGAATTATAGAAGATCGTAGTCAGGACACAATGTTTGTCTTCGGCTCCAGAAATCGAGCCTTTGGGTTTAGAAACACAGGAGTAGGCACGGAGCTCTCGGTCCGTTATTGCCCGTGTTGGTACAATAACACTACCGCAAGTGAAAAAACAACACTCGCACATGTACTCGGCGCACACGAGTATTTTTACCAGATGAATTGTTTTACCAGACTATTATCCTTTCTTTTTGTTGGATACCATCTGGAATCGAACCCGAAATCCCCGGGTGAATATCATGCGTCTTACCATCTTGGTCACAGAGGTCGTCATCAACTCGCAACTTGAAACATGTGGAAGATAGAGATCGGCAACATCCCGAGTCCATCTGTTTTTTTTTAAAACAAAGTTAAATAAAATAGGGAGATACAGTGATTAGTTTAGCGTCTCCAGGATAGCCTTTCTTCATATATGGTATATTCGAATGGCTTCCTTCAAAATATCAAAACTAGCAATTCGAACGTGTTAAAGAGCGTGACCGGGAGACAACGGTTATCAACCCTTTTGATTAAGAAGTCATTGTGCGTTTTGGCAATACTACTGGCAAAGCACATTTTAAAGATAATGGAGAAAGAAAAATCTGAAAGCAAAAGTTTTGTACCATAGCATATTCATAAATGTTTTAATCAACGCAACCAACAATATCCATGCTATGAGCCCTGGATTCGATTATAAATTCATTAATCTAAATAATTTATTATCCTAAAAGCAAACTCCCGTGCTCAGGCCATCTGGTTCTATCCTGCGCCAATTCGTTCATAGCTTTCCGGAGTATAATATAACTATTGCTTTTCCCAGCCTTGAGCTATATATACATTAAACGCCTTTCTTCTAGGGTAGATTTAAGACATTTTTCAGTAACTATTTATTTGTGTTATACTAATTATATATTCAAGTTAACTAATCTGCAAAGACCCTACCGATAAACATATATTCCAGTGTAACTGATAAACGAGTAAATTACTAGCACAGAAGTGAATCTGACAGGAATCGAATAAGGTACTCCCGTTCATATAGCGTCAATGTTAGAATATAAGTCGGGCGAGATATGGGTGATGCATGCAGCTTAAGGATAACCCTATTTGGGAGATCTTTTCAAAATTTATGAATATCTTTGAACACTTCACACATAGATTTACACTCCACCTAAAGCCGATTGTGTTACTATCACACATCGGAAGATATACAGAGATTTCTTTGTAGTTCGTCTTCCCTTGGTAAGTTTTATGTGGTTTCTTTAATAAATATGTTTTTCTAAACATACCCGTTATGAAGATGCGGGGTAAGTTCTTAATCTAGTTACAGCAACCGCCACCTTTCTATTCGTACACTCAACTTGTTTTTTTTGTAATATTTAATCTGTCAATAATAGAAGGGTTGAGAATCACGAGTTGGACCACCCTTGATAAGAGTATTCCCTCTCAACGACGCTATATAAATTGTCATTTTATTATTATTAGATCTTAAACTTAAAGGTTATTCAAACAAGTAATCAACATCCACAACAGATATATCAATAAACAACCGGTTAAGTGTCTTTCATCCCTTAAAGTTTCCGCAAATAAAAGTCCATCAACAATGAAACAGAAAGGACCAGACTGGCGACTTCAACAACAAAAGGAGTTTCTACATCGGTCCGTGGATGGGATGTCGCAATCAAGAGAATATAACACTTAAATAACTCTTTTAAAGAGGTCAGATACCCAAATAGAATCCTTCCTTCCGGTTTTATTTCCACGTGATATTTCGAAGCTTTCAATTTAGATAAAAGGTTACTTGTTTAGGACCGTCATCACTATCATCATCATCACGCCATGTTTTTATTGGAGTAGGAAGAGAGATAGAGAGAGAACAGAAAATAACTCTACTCCATTCAATCATGACACTCAACTTTGATGTGGCACATGCAATCTAAATCTACTTTTTTAATACATATTCGAAAAATAGTTAATATTTTCATGTGTTCATTTTTCACACCATTTACATAATATCATACTTACTATCACACCAAGTCCCTATTCGAGCAGGTAGAGGAACATGGCATGATGGTATGTATGGAACTATGAATTAAAAGATTTAAAAAAATAACATATTTCGTATACATTATTTTAGAGCTGGAAGAGCGACAGCTGAGATGGTACGAGCACATAAGACGGAGACCATAAGGTAAATCAGACAACCTCTGTGGATCTTCCTCGACAGCCGTCCAGAGGAAGACCAAAGAACTCCTGGATAACTCAATGCTCCGAAATCCTGCAGATAAACGGTCTGGATGAAAGCGACACCCAGAACCGAAGAACATACAGTCTGAGAACGAGAAGAGCCGACCCCAATAGTCTACATAGGCATTGAGTTGGGACAGTGCCAGGAAAAAGAAGAATGTATTTCGTATACACATAAAATTATTTATCTTGTCAACATTACAATCATGCTGTCTCACACTGGGGTAAGCTGAGATAACATATCTCATCTACTTTATTATATTCTGACACACACCGTCGTCTCCCACGTCCATATACCTACTCAAACACACCTTCCTATTGTAAAGGCATTTCACTCTTCCTTCTTTCAAAATTTGATTGATTTGGTTCAACCATGTATATTTTTGATATTCCCAAACTTTTTGTACCTTTTATACTACATGATTGAATTATCTTTATCAATCTTTCGAAATTCACACTTTCTAAGTGAGGGAACCATCTCAATGACACTTTCTTCATCTTAAACCATCTCAATGACACTTTCTTCATCGTAAACCATCTCAATGGCACTTTCTTCATCTTAAACACAGCATATTCTTTTCAAACGAAATAAAATAAATATGTGGCGAACCCGATTCTTCGAATCGAAGTCTCTAATAAATAATGAAGAAGTTGTACCAAACGGTGGATGAATTGTATCTATAGTTCGGAAATTCTAGGATGAGTCCTGTGACAGCTTACAAATTTGCCCCAATACAACCTTGTAACGATGTTCAGTTATTTTAATTATTTTATCAACTTGAATAATAAGCCTTGAATATTCTAATAAATAGCAAGTTATTTAGGTAAATACGAGTACATTACATAAGGTTGTATTGGGGAAACTTTGTGAGCTGTCACAGGTCACAGGACTCATCTTAAAATTTCCGAACTATACCAACACACAAGTGAGCTGAACTTGGCTTTGGCTCCAGAGATTAACGAACAGCGCATTGAAGAGAAGCGACTCGAAGGCAACTCGACAGTTAAATGGAAAAATACAAAGCTAATGAATCAATTTAAATATCATTCGTAATTACTTGTATTCGTAAAAGCATCATGATTTTCGGTGACGAAGAGAGTTATTAAAAATTAACAACACTACAATGTCACATCACATTACACAGCGTGTTACTGTGACTGAGTCAGTTAACTGTTTTACAAAGTTCGAGTAACTGTTCACATAATGTAATATGAAGAAAAAAACTTCACAAATCTTTTTTTATGGTCATCAACACCGAATCCGCCCGGCTGACGTGCAGGCTGAGGCAGGCTTTAAAAAAGTGATTAAAAGTTAATGTTTAAAACATGGCTCCTAACACGAAGTATCCCTTCAACAGTTAACGCCGCAGTTACGGGGAAGAAAAATGAGGGTTTATATATGCTTTGAAAACAAAGTTTTTCAAAAAATTTATGACAAAAGAGGCATCTTATATAATTTTGTACTGAAATATAAAGGTTTTTTTTTGTTACATTAAAAATATATTACATACTAGGAATAAAGTGTTTTTAATATGCTTTAAGGTCTTTTTGAGTTAACACCACTTTTTGAGGATCAAAAAGTCAACGAATTTGAACAGGACCAGACCTGCAGCTGTGCGGATATGAGTCATAAGTATTATATTATACGAAGTGGTACATAATCTGAGCGTTCGTGCAGCAATAGAGAGAGGTTTAATAAGTGGTACATTGCGTATACCACTGTGAAGTACTGCGTCAAAAAAAGGTGGGACATAACGTAGACCACTAAGTTGAAACTGAAAAAAACTCTTAATTTCTATCAGTAAAATAACGTGTTTCATTCCCGATTTTTCTTTTCCTTTCCTCTCCACCTTTCCTCTCCACCTTCCCTTCCTTTTCTTTTGATTGATATCTCCCTTTATATGAAAAAGAATGTTCGAGTGATTGTCTGTCTTTGTGGGGTTCGTGGGCTCACGTACGTGTTTATGGATTTCGTGGGGATGGATAGTAATTTGAATGATTTATGCAACCATGTGATTTGATTCATTTACTTTTGTCTGGTTGGTTGGAAGAGATTGCCGCCTGGCAATAATCCCATCAGATTTTATTTGCAATAAAAGTGTTAAATAAATAAGACTTGACAAGGAAAATATAAAATACCATTTGAATTGTACGAGTACGAAATTATAGACAAATTACAAAAAATTATATTCAACTTCTTCTCAATGTTCCTCTCCACGCTGGAGAATGGCAATCATCATGGCTATTTAAATTTTGTCTGCAGTTACTCTGAACAATGTATTCATGCCACCATCAGTGGAACCATCCTCTTAGGTTCTTCAGCCAGGAGTTTCTTCTTCGTCCTACTCCGTTTTCCTTGTATCTTTACGAGCAATAATATGATTTGGACGATTTCATCTCTGTTCCCTCTCATGAAATGCCCAAAGTATTCCAATCTTCTCATCTTAAGTCTTCTCCCTGGCTCCATCCCAACTCACTGTCTGCGAAGTCTGTTGGGGTCAGCTCTCCTCGTCCTCAGGTTGTATACTCGTCTGTCCCGGACTACGTCCCCCAGGCCGTGCATCTGCATCAGGTTACCTTTTTGCACCACCTATGAATTCTTTGGTCTTCCTCTGGTTGTTATTCGAGGAAGATCCATGGAGATTGCCTGGTTCACAATGTGATCGGGTGCTCTGCGTCAAACGTGCCCATACTATCTCAATCGCCTTTCCTCCATCTTGCTGTTGATGCCTGTAACACCTAGGCTCCCACGAATGCGTGAGCTTTTTATTTTGTCTCTTAGGGACACACCAGCTGACCATCTTAGCATGCGCATTTCAGCAGTTTCTAGTTGCCTAGAGTAAGAGTTATACATCGTCTAGCATTCGGAGCCATATAGGAGTGCGGGTCTGACAATCGTTTGGTATACTTTTCCTTTTAACTTTACTGGCATTTTCGGATCACATAGAACTCCCGTCATTGATCTAAACTTCATCCATCCCACACTAATTCTATGTGTTACATCTGCTGCACATCCTCCATCGCTATGGATGAGTGACCCAAGATATTTAAAGGAGTCACAATTTGGTAATGTTTCTCCATCCATTTGCATTACGGGAGTGACAGCATTTGTGTTCTCGAATGGTAGGTACAGATACTCTGTTTTCTTTCTGCTCAGTCTCAATCCGTTGTCCTCCAAGATTCTTCTCCACCTTTCCAGACTATTTTGCAGGTCTTCATATGTTTCACTTATTAATATGATATCGTCTGCAAATAGTAGGATCTTTAGGAGACTTTAACATCTTAATGTAATTGAGAACTTCTTTTTAGAAAAAGGACATTTAAGATAAAATAGAACAACCAGTCTCCCCATCAACACATAACATAAGATTGAGGTAACATTCACATTGAACATATTCACTAAATCAGATATAGAATTGCCCAATTATTGCATTCTCACGATTTATGAATTACAAATGAAACTGTCGTTCTGGCATATGCAAATTGTTATTAATATTTGAATTATAAGGTGTTTCGAAGTTATTGTGGCTCGAAGTGCCAACGTTTTGTTGAGTTAACATTATCATCGTAAAGGTTTGTCAAATATATTTCGCGGTTATCTTTTTCTACGATAAAAAGATTTTATACCATGTTTTGTGGTTTGAAATGTTATGATCACTAAGCAAGTCTATTTTTCCTAGTTGATTATGACAAATGGCATATCGTCGTCATACAAGATAAAGTGACCAATTGCATTTTTCGCGAAAACGTGATTAATGACTATCTGACACCTTACTAACATAATGGTGGCCTGGATGAAATAACCCAGCAAGAACTTGGAAGAATAATAATAATATCTTGACTTGTTTAAAACGACTATCTGCATTAATGTTTATTTTTATTCAAGCAAAATTGTATGAAAATTTTCAAAAATATTATTTCTTTATTTTGAAAGCGATGAACATTTCTATACACACAAAAATAATCACAAGTGTGAATACATTTATTTACAAAAAAAAATTGAACACAAAAGTGTAAAAATGGTTAAATGGCTCTCCTGAACATTTTGCATTTTGTTAGTTGGTCACTTTCTCCTGTATGACGACGATATGTAGTTTAGTGGCGATTTAGACGTTAATTTCATAATGAAATTAAAGTTTAAATCGCTTATTGCAAACAAGTATGCGTACAGAGTAATTGATAAGCAAAACTGAATAAGAAAAAAAAATCGATTGAATCGAAACATTAATAATTAGTGAATTCTGACACGAATAACAAAATAAAAACGATAATCATCATCATTTCAAAATAATTAATTAATTTATAAGATGCCAAAAGTCGAGTCACCTTAATTTCCTATTAACATTTATATTGTAGAAGGGTATTTTTTTTGGAAAAAACTATTTTATTTTCCAACGTAACATAGTATCCTTTGAGGGCTTCACACTTGGTCAAGTGATTTCCCAACTTTTTTATCGAGTCTGAAAAATAAGTGTCGTCAAACTCTGCAAAAGGTCATTTACTAAAGCGATGACATTATAAATAAATAAATATAGGTTTATTGACAGCAACATGTATGTAGAAAATATATTTAAATAACACTTCTAAAACACATAAATTGCAGATAATACATTCAATACAGAAACTATCAAAAGGTCTGGGCTCATCTAATAACATCCCCTCGGCCAAGATACACCCCACCAAATAGGGCAAACCCAGCCACGGGGACACCAGATGTTTTTTCAGCCCACACCCTTGAACACGTAGAACAAGAATATAAAAAAAACACAGAAAACAAATAGATGACAAAAAAAAATACATTCAAGAGAGAAGACATTAAAAGGTCCGATCCGCTCATCCCACAAACATTCCCCCGGCCGAGATACACCCCACCAATGCAGGGCGAGCCCGAGCGCAAGGGCATCCCGACCGCAAGGGATATTCTACATAATTCGGCAAAAACTTCTTCCCACTGAGACAATTTTTAAATTTCGGGAACAGGGTGAAGTCGTACGGGTCTAGTCCAAAAAATAGTCTAGTCCAAAAAAAGTCCCAGTCTAGCCCAAAAAATGCTATGGATGAGGAACCAATTCGAAGGCGAATTCATGTAATTTTGCTATTGCGACGGTCAATCTGTGGGACGGCGTGTTGTGCTGGTAGAAGAGCACTTTTTTGCGCGCCCATTTTGTCCGTCTTTCAAACGGTCCAATACTGTCGCATAATAAGCTCCCGCACTCTTGCACTTTTCCAATAAGTCAATCATTATGATTCCTTGGGAATCCTAAAAAACCAGTGCCCATTATCTTTCCAGCCGACAAAACGGTCTTCGCCTTCATCGGCGTAATTTTAACAGTTGTCTTTTGACTCCTGTTTGGTGTATAGTGGTGGATCCAAGTTTTGCCCACAGTCACGAATCAACACAAAAAGCCCTTCGGATTGCGATTCAACATCGTCAAACACTGCGTTGAAATGTTCATTCAAGTTCGTTTTCGGTCGATAGTCAGTAATCGCGGCACAGATCGCGCAGACAGGTTTTTCATTTTGATTTTTTTGTACATTATATTGTGCATCCGTTCATTGAGATGCCCGCAGCCTCAGCAATCTCACGCAGATGCACTCGGCACTCTTCCATTAGTACACTCGTAGCATGGCTTTTATCTAACCGGCTGTTAACTTCTTCACATAAAAATGTTTTATGACGTCAGAAACTCGTTTTTTTTTTCATTGTTTCGGCAAATGTCAAAGTGATCGATTCAGATGGCGGTCAAACGTATGCGACAAATTTTGACAAAGGTCGCTTGAGGAATGAATGATACTTGCCAGCAGTGATGACACTTTATAAATTGTTACGGCATCTCGTGGAAATATATCAAACTTTTCAAACTACCCACGTACAATATTATATTATACTTTCATTGTATGCAGTACAATCTGGCGGATTTATTGTCAGGTAAAGATCTTTTCCAGCCAACCAGAAAGATTTTTAAACAAGTCTTAAGTGCAAACCAGACTGCAATCCTTTTTAAAACATTTTAGTACCAACGGGGATCGAACTCGCAGCTCTTGGGTCCATCATCTGCGCTACGGAAGTCTCTTCGTATAATCACACAAACAGGTTGATAAAAATCAATTAACGTATTGCATCTCCACATCCATTCGTTTTTTATTTTTTTATCTCTTCACCGTGAAACAAATAAGATCTCTCTCTCTCTTTTAAGAGATATCATTTGGAAATCGTAAAATTTTACGGTGTCTTTCATACAAATAATACGTTACTTTTTATCTCAAGCGCATCCGTGTCACCTCTAAAGCTATCAATGGATGACCTTTTGTTTCAAGCTACCTTTTTAAATAGAGGACAAAAAATGTACAGCCTTTACTATAAAAATACGAAGTAAATTTACAATTTTATGAAATATAAGAGGCATTTGTCATTCAATAGTTAATTTGTTCTAGTACTATATAAGTTCTAATTTTATTTCAAATGAATAACTTAACCAACCCGTAAAACGTTAAAGATGGAAAACCAACTGACCCCATTTTAAATAAAATTGGGTGCTATATGGAATCGAACCCGTAATTTCCGGGTAAAAAGACAGGCACCTTACCGAGCAAGTAGCGGAGGTCGTCATCTCTTGGTTAGTTAAATTAAGAAGACAATTAAAATAGCAATGAATTCGTGGCCGAAGTCTAAGCCCCGACGATATTTTCAATTTGATAACGTTATGTTAAAAAACAGTATCGAAATACGAGGCATATGCAGAAAGTAAGTGTACTGAATTTTTGTAGGTTACAATTTTTTTTATTTAAACAAAAAAATTACGTGGTTACCATAGTACATATGTTAGCTATTTTTCGACATAGCCGCCATTCCTCTCAATGCAGGTGGTGAAGCGGGGTATCAACTTTTTGATGCCTTCCTCGAAGTAGTTTCCCGCCAACCCCTCCGTCCACTTCTCCACCTCCTCCTTCACCTCCTCTTCGGTTGAAAACCTTTTTCCACCCATGTGCAGCTTCAGGGAGGTAAAGATATAGTAATCTGAAGGTGCTAGGTCAGGGGAATGCGCGGGATGGTTCAGGACATCCCATTTAAACGAGGCGAGCAGTTCCTTCGTGGCATTGACCGTGTGTGGTCTGGCATTGTCGCGCAGCAGGCAGACTCCCTTTGTCAGCATGCCTCTCCTCTTGTTCTGAATCGCCCTCCGCAATTTTTTTAGGGTCTCACAGTATCTTGCAGAGTTGATGGTCTCCCCTTGAGGCATATATTCAATTCAAATTATGCCTTGACAGTCCCAAAACACGGATGCCATGATTTTCTTGGCTGAAATTGTGGTTTTGAACTTTTTGGCGGAGGGTGAAGAGGTGTGACGTGACCGTTTTTAAACTCGCGACACCACTTGTACACACTCGTACGATTCATAGCTTTATCACCATATGCAGTTTTCACCTCATTATAAACCTCAACCGTAGGTTTTCCCTTCCAAACGAGATAACGGATGACGCCGCGTATTTCGCACTTGGCGGGAGATTGGATTGACATTTTTCACGAAATGTGTTGTCGCGTCGACACTTCTCAACGTATTGACCTCGAACCGGTCTCGTTGCGGAGGGGAAGGGTCAGGCTACACGGAAGTGTAGCCAACATGTCGAAAATAACATCCATCCGGTCGTGAGAGCCTCAGTACACTTACTTTCTGGATACGCATAGTAATTGTAACTAATAAATACATAGCTTGCTCTTTTTCTATCAAAATTATATTTAAAATCAGCAAACCAATGGGGATGGCAGTTTTTAAAGGTCTTAAATCTCAATTAAAAGCCCAACAAAGTATAATATGTTCGGTTCATCGTTGCAACAATCGTCCAATTCGTCAAAGCAAGTTATTCTGTCGCATTGTTGATTGCAAAAAAATCAAGCCATTTTCTGATGGGGAATTAGTAAAAGACTGTGTTCAAGCTATTGTAAAATACGTTCAAATTATTTTCAAGTATATTGTAATTTATTTTTAACAAACACTGTTTATTCCACTTTTTTATGACGGTATAACCCTACCGGTTTCAAGGCTTTCACCTCATCTTCAGGGGAGCGCAAACAAGACTAAATGCTGTTCGGACTGGTACCGATATAGACACTTCAACGGTTGGAGGCGGGAGGGGTGAGGGGAAGGCTAGGTATTATTTCGGCCAAGAGCGGGGAGATTTTGGGGAAATAACTATTCAACAGATGCTCTGATCTGTATATTGACTTAGAAATTTCTAGGGCCTCCAATCTGTCCAATCTATTTCCGTTGTCGCTAATATGTAAGAATTTGGCATCATTGATAGAAAAAGTATGATTCTCACGGTGACAATGATTAGCCATTTCAGAATAAATTAGAGGATTTGTTAAGGCAGATTGGTGTTCACGAAATCTCTTTTCAAAAGATCTTCCTGTCTTTCCTATATAGAAATTATCACAGTCAGCACATAAAAGTTTATACACACCGCTGTTGTTAAGTATTCCATTTTTGCCTTTCCCATTAAATAAGAGTTTCCGGAGATTGAAGTTAGTGTAAAAAGCTGGCTTTATGTGACTTGGAATATTTTTGGTTATTTCATTTGATATATTTTTTATAAATAGGACTTTGCTCCATTTATAGGTATGCTTATAGGTGTCGTTAAATATATAATCTTTTATGAGTTTCTTTTTTGTTTTGTTTTTTAAAAGTGAATCAATGAGGCTTCCAGGATAGCCATTATTTGTAGCAATTTTTTTGATGGTTATTAATTCCTTTTTAAAATTGTCGTCGGTTAATGGGACACTGAGCAATCTATGAAGCATACAGTTAAAGGCGGCGAATTTATGATTATTAGGATGGTTAGAAGTTGCTGGAATTATGGAGTCTGAATAAGTATTTTTCCTATATATATCAAAGTCAAATGTGCCTTTTTTCCGAGATAATGTTAGGTCCAAGAAATTTAATTTTCCGTCCTGTTCTGTTTCTAATGTAAATTTTATAAAACTTTCTATAGAATTTAAATATTTAAGAAAATGGTGTAATTGTCTATCGGTACCCGTCCAAACACAAAGAATGTCATCTGCATACCTAAACCAGCACAGAACATTTTTGGTTAGCTTAAAATTACTCCTAAAGATACATTTTTCAAAATAGTTCATAAATATTTCACTGAGAAGTGGAGACAACGGTGAGCCAATAGCTAAACCATTCGTTTGTTTATATATTTTATTGTTGAAGTTAAAATAATTTTGTTTGATGCATAAGTCCATTAGTGAAATCAATTCTGAATTTTTAACAAGGTCCTTACTTTTGTCATTTATGATATTTTTTGCGAGCTCTAAGGATCTCCAACCTGGTATGCTTGGATATAGGTTAGTGACATCAAAGGATACCAGTTTTGCATTATGAGGCATTTCTATGTTATTTAATTTATCAATTAATTCCAATGAGTTTTTGATTGAGTATTCAGCTTTAAATTGGGTTAGATTATAAAACTGTTCTTTGACAAACTTACATATTTTATAGGTTGGTGCCTGGTTATATGAGACTACAGGTCTTATAGGTATATTGTTTTTGTGTAATTTGGCTAAGCCATATAATTGCGGTATTTGTGTCCCATTAACCGACGACAATTTTAAAAAGGAATTAATAACCATCAAAAAAATTGCTACAAATAATGGCTATCCTGGAAGCCTCATTGATTCACTTTTAAAAAACAAAACAAAAAAGAAACTCATAAAAGATTATATATTTAACGACACCTATAAGCATACCTATAAATGGAGCAAAGTCCTATTTATAAAAAATATATCAAATGAAATAACCAAAAATATTCCAAGTCACATAAAGCCAGCTTTTTACACTAACTTCAATCTCCGGAAACTCTTATTTAATGGGAAAGGCAAAAATGGAATACTTAACAACAGCGGTGTGTATAAACTTTTATGTGCTGACTGTGATAATTTCTATATAGGAAAGACAGGAAGATCTTTTGAAAAGAGATTTCGTGAACACCAATCTGCCTTAACAAATCCTCTAATTTATTCTGAAATGGCTAATCATTGTCACCGTGAGAATCATACTTTTTCTATCAATGATGCCAAATTCTTACATATTAGCGACAACGGAAATAGATTGGACAGATTGGAGGCCCTAGAAATTTCTAAGTCAATATACAGATCAGAGCATCTGTTGAATAGTTATTTCCCCAAAATCTCCCCGCTCTTGGCCGAAATAATACCTAGCCTTCCCCTCACCCCTCCCGCCTCCAACCGTTGAAGTGTCTATATCGGTACCAGTCCGAACAGCATTTAGTCTTGTTTGCGCTCCCCTGAAGATGAGGTGAAAGCCTTGAAACCGGTAGGGTTATACCGTCATAAAAAAGTGGAATAAACAGTGTTTGTTAAAAATAAATTACAATGTCTTTAAACCTCCACAACGTTAATGCCTTAACTATAAACAACATATTAAATGCCAGTACGGCAAAAAAGGCGAAAATATATAAAAAGTTCAAGCTTAAAGATAGAATGTTGTCTCTTAAAATATATTTCAACCAGTGCTGTAAGAAAAATGGACTTATTCCTAGATACATTAATATTTATACCAATAGTAAAACCAAATCAGGCCAAGAATCAGTGAAAAGTGCTAAAAAAACATGGCTTAACAAAGAAATCAAACAGTGTCATATACAAAAGAACGTCTTACAAAATTATATAAAACTTTTACATACAGAACTCATTCATTGTTTACATCCGGTTGAGTGGGACCTTTTTAACGATTATGTGTATGAATCTGTCAGTGCATTTGGATCGAAAAAGAAAAAAACTCTGGATAAAAAACTAAATAAATTAAAATGTGACCAGATTAACGGAATACCTAACATTAACACAAGCGACAAAAGTCAAGATTTAAAATTCGCAGAAAAAGTGTTTAACCTATCGAACCATAAATTTAGGGATGAAGAACTGGACCTTTTGTCAAAAGGGCTCAAATATTCCCTAATTCAAAAAAATGTTCCCAACCAAATAGAGCAGCTCGCTGTGGACGCTGTTGCACTACTTCGTAATGAGGACAAAAATGTGCAATACAAGTGTGCAGCCGACATCAAGAAATCCATCGCCATGTGTCAAGTGAATAACATCGCCCGGAAGGAACTAGCCACTGCCATGAACATCAAAAAGACTTTGAAAGATAATAATTTAACATTAACCAAGGCAGACAAAGGTGAATCAATAGTTATATTTCATAGAAAGGATTATGAAGAAAAAGTCCTAGAATTTCTTAATAACAATAAATTTCAAGTAATAAAAACCAGCCCTTTAAATTCTCTGCAGACTAAAGTAAAATCCGTCCTTAAAAATTGTAGCTCCATCATGAACCAAAATTTTAAAAAGAATTTGTGTATAATGAATCCACAAATACCGCAATTATATGGCTTAGCCAAATTACACAAAAACAATATACCTATAAAACCTGTAGTCTCATATAACCAGGCACCAACCTATAAAATATGTAAGTTTGTCAAAGAACAGTTTTATAATCTAACCCAATTTAAAGCTGAATACTCAATCAAAAACTCATTGGAATTAATTGATAAATTAAATAACATAGAAATGCCTCATAATGCAAAACTGGTATCCTTTGATGTCACTAACCTATATCCAAGCATACCAGGTTGGAGATCCTTAGAGCTCGCAAAAAAATATCATAAATGACAAAAGTAAGGACCTTGTTAAAAATTCAGAATTGATTTCACTAATGGACTTATGCATCAAACAAAATTATTTTAACTTCAACAATAAAATATATAAACAAACGAATGGTTTAGCTATTGGCTCACCGTTGTCTCCACTTCTCAGTGAAATATTTATGAACTATTTTGAAAAATGTATCTTTAGGAGTAATTTTAAGCTAACCAAAAATGTTCTGTGCTGGTTTAGGTATGCAGATGACATTCTTTGTGTTTGGACGGGTACCGATAGACAATTACACCATTTTCTTAAATATTTAAATTCTATAGAAAGTTTTATAAAATTTACATTAGAAACAGAACAGGACGGAAAATTAAATTTCTTGGACCTAACATTATCTCGGAAAAAAGGCACATTTGACTTTGATATATATAGGAAAAATACTTATTCAGACTCCATAATTCCAGCAACTTCTAACCATCCTAATAATCATAAATTCGCCGCCTTTAACTGTATGCTTCATAGATTGCTCAGTGTCCCATTAACCGACGACAATTTTAAAAAGGAATTAATAACCATCAAAAAAATTGCTACAAATAATGGCTATCCTGGAAGCCTCATTGATTCACTTTTAAAAAACAAAACAAAAAAGAAACTCATAAAAGATTATATATTTAACGACACCTATAAGCATACCTATAAATGGAGCAAAGTCCTATTTATAAAAAATATATCAAATGAAATAACCAAAAATATTCCAAGTCACATAAAGCCAGCTTTTTACACTAACTTCAATCTCCGGAAACTCTTATTTAATGGGAAAGGCAAAAATGGAATACTTAACAACAGCGGTGTGTATAAACTTTTATGTGCTGACTGTGATAATTTCTATATAGGAAAGACAGGAAGATCTTTTGAAAAGAGATTTCGTGAACACCAATCTGCCTTAACAAATCCTCTAATTTATTCTGAAATGGCTAATCATTGTCACCGTGAGAATCATACTTTTTCTATCAATGATGCCAAATTCTTACATATTAGCGACAACGGAAATAGATTGGACAGATTGGAGGCCCTAGAAATTTCTAAGTCAATATACAGATCAGAGCATCTGTTGAATAGTTATTTCCCCAAAATCTCCCCGCTCTTGGCCGAAATAATACCTAGCCTTCCCCTCACCCCTCCCGCCTCCAACCGTTGAAGTGTCTATATCGGTACCAGTCCGAACAGCATTTAGTCTTGTTTGCGCTCCCCTGAAGATGAGGTGAAAGCCTTGAAACCGGTAGGGTTATACCGTCATAAAAAAGTGGAATAAACAGTGTTTGTTAAAAATAAATTACAATGTCTTTAAACCTCCACAACGTTAATGCCTTAACTATAAACAACATTTTCAAGTATAAGTTTGTCGCGTCAAACAATGTGTCGTCGCATTAATATTTCAGAAGAAATAGTTGTGAATTTGCGTAACAATATTAAAGATTTTAAAGCGTATTCTTTAGCTTTCGACGAAAGCACAGTATTTTAGACACTTCACAACTTGCAGTATTTATTAGTGGTGTTGACGAATCGTTCCAGGTTTCACAAGAATTGTTAAATCTCGTAAGTTTGAAATATACTACAAAGGTGAACATGTTTTCCGAGCTATAAAAAAATGTTTGTCCGAGAATGGCTTACATTTATATATAGATGCTTTCCGGGTTAACAAAAGATGGAGAGCCGGCTATTATTGGAAAAATAAAGGAGATGTAAAGTTGATTGTCAATGAGTTGGAAGCAAAAATAAACAAAACCAGTGATATATGTTATATGTATGTGATACACTGTTTGATACATCACCAAAATTTGTGCACTCAAGTATTATCTATGAGCCAAGTCATGTACGAGGCATATCCAGAAAGTAAGTATACTGAATTTTTGTAGGTTACAATTTTTTTTAATTAAACAAAAAAATTACGTGGTTACCGTAGTACATATGTAAGCTATTTTTCGACATAGTCGCCATTCCTCTCAATGCAGGTGGTGAAGCGGGGTATCAACTTTTTGATGCCTCTTCCTCGAAGTAATTTCCTGCCAACCCCGCCAACCCCTCCGTCCACTTCTCCACCTCCTCCTTTACCTCGTCATCGGTTGAAAACCTTTTTCCACCCATGTGCAGCTTCAGGGAGGTAAAGAGATAGTAATCTGAAGGTGCTAGGTCAGGGGAATGCGCGGGATGGTTCAGGACATCCCATTTAAACGAGGCGAGCAGTTCCGTCGTGGCGTTGGCCGTGTGTGGTCTGGCATTGTCGCGCAGCAGGCAGACTCCCTTTGTCAGCATGCCTCTCCTCTTGTTCTGAATCGCCCTCCGCAATTTTTTTAGGGTCTCACAGTATCTTGCAGAGTTGATGGTCTCCCCTTGAGGCATATATTCAATTAAAATTATGCCTTGACAGTCCCAAAACACGGATGCCATGATTTTCTTGGCTGAAATTGTGGTTTTGAACTTTTTGGCGGAGGGTGAAGAGGTGTGACGCTACTGTTGAGACTGCCTTTTGGTTTCAGGCGTGTAGTGTGCAACCCAAGTTTCATCTCCAGTAACGATGGAGCGGAGAAATTCATCTCCATGGAGTTTGCAGCGCCTCAAAAACTCTTGCCTGGCCTCCACTCGATTCAACTTGTGTTGGTCTGTCAGCTGTTTTGGGACCCACCTCGCGGACAGTTTCCGATATCCGAGGGTTTCTGTGATGGTTTCGTGTAGTAGAGATCTGGAGATTTGCGGAAACATCGCAGAAAGTTCATCCACAGTCAATCTGCGATCGTCACGGAGCGCATTTTCGATTTTTCCCACAATTTCGTCAGTCACAATTGAAGGTCTTCCGCTCCGCTGATCATCATGCACAGACGTACGACCGTTTTTAAACTCGCGACACCACTTGTACACACTCGTACGATTCATAGCTTTATCACCATATGCAGTTTTCATATCATTATAAACCTCAACCGGAGGTTTTCCCTTCCAAACGAGATAACGGATGACGCCGCGTATTTCGCACTTGGCGGGAGATTGGATTGACATTTTTCACGAAACGTGTTGTCGTGATAACACTTCTCAACGTACTGACCTCGAACCGGTCTCGTTGCGGAGGGAAAGGGTCAGGCTATACGGAAGTGTAGCCAACATGTCGAAAATAAAATCCATCCGGTAGTGAGAGCTTCAGTACACTTACTTTCTGGATACGCCTCGTATGTTGTTTTAACAACAATGAACTATATTCGTTCGCACGCCCTTCAACATCACCAATTTAAGGCATACCTTACTGAATTAGATTTCGAGTATGGCGACATCGTTTATTTTACCAATGTTAGATGGTTGACTCGCGAAAAAATTTTACGATGACTTTGAGTTATGGGAAGAAATTGAAAATTTTATGACCGAGGAGAGTGTGCTTGTTCCTGAATTAAGTAATGAAGAGTGGTTGGAAGATTTGTGTTTCTCGGTAGATATTACAGAAAAACTGAATCAGCTTAATATGGAGTTGCAGGGTCAGAATAATTTGATAACTGATGCTTGCGATTTGATCAAAGTGTTTCAAATTAAATTATTGTTTGAGAACCAACTTAAAAATAGCAATGCACAACCTTTTCTATTATTGAAAGAAATACATAATAAGAATTTTTCTAAATTTGTTGATGAAATAAGTAAACTTGTAGTAGCCTTTGATTGTCGTTTTTCTGAGCTGGTAAATTATGAGAAAGCATTTGAGATGTTCAGCTCTCTATTTGGTGTTGATGTTTCCACTGTTTCAGAAACCTTACAAATGGAATTAATCGACCTACAATGCAATATTGAATTAAAAAACATATACCCCACGATTCCAAAAACAGAATTTTATAGTAAATACATAACACCAAAAAACATCAGATATTTTGCCCTAAAAAATGTTAGTGCCTTTAGATCGACATACATTTGTGAAACTTTTTTTCTAAAATGAAATATAACAAAAACAAAAATAGCGCATCAATAACCGAAGTAAATCTGGAAAACCAGTTAAGGTGTGCAACTTCAAATATTGAAATAAATTTTGAAAAATTAAGTAAGCGAAAAGAAGCGCAAACATCACACTGAAAGAAAAATTGATATTTGTTATTCAATAAAATAAAATTTTAAATATTATTTGATTTATGTAACCTAACTCATAATTTTTATTGTTAAAACTATATTTATGATATTAAATTAAAATTTGAAGTATCTTTGTGAATAAATGAAGCCATTATGTGTTTATTACCACACAAATACATTTTGTTGTCGGTTCAATACATGTTTCGTATTTATATCTAGTTGTGGTATCGTTTTTTTTAGATTTAAACTGATTTAACACGTTCTGTGTACCTCTGCATCACAATCAATCAACTACAAAAAAAAAATAAGTACGAAATTCGTTGTAAAGCCAGATATCGAAAAAAAATGTTGGAACAAATATTTGCGATTATTTTTATTTATGTGCGGCTCTTTGAAAATTTCAGTCGTCAATATGGCCCGTGGGGCAATTTGGGTTGGGCAGGCCTTCTCTGAGTGGAAAAAACAGTGTTTATACTAAATTACTTTTAACACGAATTTTCACATTGTATTTGCCAAATATTATAAAGGTTAACAAACTTAAAATACTGAAGCATAATGCACTTCTCAATGTAACAGGATATGCCTGTCACCAAAAAAAACTTGCATGATCATCTGCAGATACACCAGCGATAACTAGCCAGATCCTTCTCTTTGTAATTTAACACGTCAACAAGTGAGGTTTTTCATTTTACAAACAAATTAATTCCTTATATAGCGCAGTTTCGTAATATAATATCAGCTCCCCCGCTTTGTTTTTGACTGTATAATAACAGCTATAAGACGTCAGTTTATAAATACAGGTGGAATATTGTTTGAAGATATATTTAAAATTGGGATAGCATTAATAAATTTACTAATATAAAATTAAAACACTGTCACTGTATTAATTCTCACTTCATTTCTTGCATATCACAATGCATTTCAACACTTCACGTGTCTTATCAGGTGAGTTGACAAGAACTGAAATACGAGTATATATTAATTTATATGTGTGTTGTTTGTGGTTTTATTTTGGGAATAAAGTAAAAGTAACTAGACTCTTTGTAGTTTATGATATTACGGGGAAATATAGTTAGAAGCGGAGAATAGGATTTAATCAATTAAATTAATCCTCTTCTCCGTTTCTAATTCTACTTCCCTTTATATACTAAACAACAAATAGTAATAAACACAGTTTTACTATATTCCCAAAATAAAACCTGAAACAACACACATGACGTAATTAATATACACTTCAGTTATTGTCGACTCGCCTTACGATGACAAAGCAAGTGTTGAAATGTATTATGATACGGAAAAAATAAATTCGAATAAAACAAAGTGACAGCGTTTTGATTTTATATTAATTTCACGTTCCACGAAGTAAAATAATAAGCTTCCTTTTAAAAAGACTATTGGAACTGTCAATGAGTTTATCATTTTATCGAGTATATTAATGTGAAACCCAATACATAGATGGAGATAAAAGACCACAGGTACATGAATATTCAATAGAGAAATTCGAAGTATCATAGAGTTTTTTTTATTATTATTTTACAAAATCAATCTATTTAAATATATTTAAAAAAACTAAAATGAATATTCAGCAATGATTGTCTAACAGAGAAGGAAATTTATTGATCACTGATTGTTTTTTATCTTCAATACATAATTTAAAATTTGCATCGTTTTAATGAAAAGGTGAATCGTCAAGTACGAGTACGAATAAATATGATACATAAATTGCAAAAATTGGGTTATCAATATGGGTATTTATTTATTTTTTTATCAACAATGTACCTTACAAAATTATATAAAAAAATCAATTTATTGCAAAGAAAAATGATCCCAAAATTTAAAGACACGTCAACAAGGATTTGATCACACTATTATTGATAGAAAATGTTTAATAAAGTAATCTTATTTATCAGAAAGGTCATTTGACCGTTGAAATAAAATAAAAACCATTAATTTTGTGATACAATAGAAAACGCTGCACGAGGCTAGACCTGTGACAAAATGGTCTCGTTCCTTAACAATAAAATTAATTCAAGATCCGTATTCAAATCCTTACACTTAAGTCCCAAGCTATCACATACACAAATTTAACCGCATCATAATCTCAACAACCAAATCACAACTCAACTCTTCATTCACATGAATCCATTTAGTCACATATCTAACATATGTGGAGACTTCTAAAAGCTTGTCACTTCTTCTTCTCCCCCTGTTCCATTTAAAATGTTTGTTTTCATATTTCAAGTGACGAAAGCTCATACCCTTTCTTATATACAAATCCGCTGTATCTCTTAAGCCGCGTTAAAGACAATACATTAGGCATATACTCGTACATTATACAATATTCACATAATAATATTTCGATACTACGACCTTTCCAGGAAAAAGAAAATACACGGAGTTAGAGGGTGGGGAAATGTGTGTGGGAGTGCGGAATGGTATATCCTCTATATCTACTCAGGCATTGATTAGCCACGTGGGAGTACGCGGAAGTGACCTTTTCAGAGCCTCGCAAGCAACACAATCGCATTTAGTACTCTGTACCCTCGCCGATACGAGTAGAATTGAAATTAGTTGGTGTATTTTAATTATAAGTCCGATTGTTGGCATTTATTAATTGTTTTATTTCTAATCGAGATTATAAACGCTTAAATACAAATTGTTCCGAATCAAACTAATATGCAATTATGACAGAACTTTTGCCGTTGCCGGTCTTGTAACGTGGAACGGTCAGTCTCTAAGTGTTAGATATATGGGTGGCGTGTGCAGCTTTAGGAACTACATCTAAAGATAATTGTGATACTATCGCACATCAGAATATCTACAAAGTTTTTTCTAAACATATCAAGATCTGGGGAAATGCGTAATTTAATGGCCGCAGTTACCACTTTCCTGTACTGATACTGAACTTATGTACATTAATTTTGTAATTTATTGAATTTAATCACTAATAGCGGGTTCGAATCCCGATTAAGTGCGCCATTGAAGAGTTTGCTCTCTAAACGGCGCTACATAAATTTCCCTTTTATTATTACTATTATTATAAAGGTTTTAAACAACTTCCGCCTAGAATTATTGAAGCTATAAATGAATTGAGCAGTTATAAATCGTTTTTTATAAATATAATATCAATATTATTTTAAGGTTGTCTTTCATTACAATTTCGTTGTAATATATGCACACCACTTCTTGGCATATGACAATAACTTCCAACTAATAAAGAAAAAAAACTTTAAAAGCCTTACGTAAAAAATCACTGGGATCCCTATTTTTAGAGATCTATAGGAAATCTATCCCGAAATCTCCGCGTTAAGTGCTTTACCGACTATACCACTGAGGTCTTAATGTTTGAAAAAAAAACCATGCCAGACAGGCCGTATTTTATTAACATTCAAGTAATAATTTGCGTTTTTTAACACTTTCACGCCATTTCCCTTTTGAACTTAGGCAGAGGACAGATTTCCATGCCTTTCCATTCACGGGTACAGCTCTCGCCTCGTTCACATAAATACATCTCGTCATATAGTACTGCTATACAAAATCATCCACTCAATGATTGATGCATCTCACTTACTCGCGAGTATTTCAATTCGTATTCCCACTAGATCCACAAGACAGCTCAATCCCTTTTATACCGAAAATTGCTATACTAATTATAAAATCAACTCCTCTATAATTCGTATGCAAAGACTTGGAAACGAGTTTTGCAACAATTTAGATATTTTAATATAAGTGTATATAGTATTCGCCAGAATATCACAACAATATTTAGAAATAGCTACTAACTTTGTGCTCTCCTTTATTAATATAAATAACGTAATATAAACCAAACATTAAGGACAATACTTTGCCTCTGGAGTTGAGTAACCCTGCATCAACATGTATGAAGCTTTTAATTCTGCAAAGCAACTTGCATCTCGGTCTACTAATGAGGCCATGTGTTTTCTATATCTCAATATATAAATCCATACAATTCCCCCAAAATTCTCAAAGATTATTAAATAATTTTAAAACGATGACTGTAATTTATTATTCCTACTGCTTTTTGTATCTTCATGTTAGTTTAAGATAAAGTTTTGTATTATTTGTCAATAATTTTAAGTACTTGTATAACCTGTCACATGTTCATTTGTATATAAAGACACTGTTGTGTCGTTAATTAATTAAATAAATAAACAAATAAATATATGCTCTCCTGTTTCTCATAATTTTTACAACTCCCTCAGTCAAATTTTCTAAAACTATCTCCTTCCACACTTTCCTTGATGGAACTTTTCATTAATTTCAAACATTTATTTATTTCGGTAGTCTCTCACAACTGTACGACAAAAAATACCTGCAAAGGTTCGACACATTTTTTTAAATTAACCAAATATAAAAATAAATTTAACTGTTTTCAAAATAAAAATTTATAGCAAAACATAAAAAAACAAGGAACGAACCCGACAATCAATTAAATTAATTTAGGAATAAAAAACTTAAAATTTAAAATACATAAACAAAACGAAGATAAACAAATCAAGCCATCAGTTTACTTTACAAGCGCTAAAACGATCATAAAATAACAATAACGCCGTTACCGAGGCTCACTTTTCATTCGTGAGCTCGTTATTTCGACGTTGCATTTTCATTCGTTACTTTGTTATATAATTTATGACCACCAAACGGATTTTCGTTGTTTGTCAATGCGCCAAGCATTCGTATATTATATCATTTATATTCAACGTGATTCGAACATAACTTCAAACTAAGCTAATTTACTCTGGTGAAGGATCTAACTCTCGTATTACACTTTCCTTGCATTCAGTATAACATGGTCGACTTATTCCCGTGTGACAATTTCTTCCGATCAACTAGAAAGATCATGACCGAATAGTTTAATATTAGAAACGGGGTGAAGCAAGGATCTATTGTAATATATCCCTGGTTATTTAATACCTATATAGATGCTTCTATTAAAACTTCTGAGACTGAGTAGAAAGAAAACAGAGTATATGTACCTACCATTCGAGAACACAAATGCTGTCACTCCCGTAATGCAAATGGATGGAGAAACATTACCAAATTGTGACTCCTTTAAGTATCTTGGGTCACTCGTCCATAGCGATGGAGGATGTGCAGCAGATGTAACACATATAATTTGTGTGGGATGGATGAAGTTTAGATCAATGGCGGGGGTTCTATGTGATCCGAAAATGCCAGTAAAGTTACAAGGAAAAGTATACCAAACGATTGTCAGACCCGCACTCCTCTATGGCTCCGAATGCTGGACTATGTATAACTCTTACTCCAGGCAACTAGAAACTGCTGAAATGCGCATGTTTAGATGGTCAGCTGGTGTGTTCCTAAGAGACAAAATAAAAAGTTCACGCATTCGTGGAAGCCTAGGTGTTACAGGCATCAACAATAAGATGGAGGAGAGGCGATTGAGATGGTGTGGGCACGTTGGCCGCAGAGCACCCGATCACATTGTATACCAGGTAATCTCCATGGATCTTCCTCGAATAACAACCAGAGGAAGACCAAAGAATTTGTGGGTGATGCAAAAAGATAACCTGATGCAGAGGCACGGCCTGGGGGACGTAGTCCGGGAAAGAAGAGCATACAACCTGAGGACGAGAATAGCTGACCCCAATATTATTCGCAGACAGTGAGTTGGGATGGAGCCAGGGAGAAGAAGAATATAGATGCTTGTATTAAAGGTATCTTAAGTTCACTGTTGAAATTTATTTACGGAAACAGAACGCAATATCATTGTAAGATAAATAAAATAAGTTGATTGTAAAGATAGAAAGCCAACGGCTGCGGTCATAAGATAAGGAGCTTCCCCATATGTTAAGATAAACATATTTTGTAAGAAAACCGCAGACAATTAACTAATGGAAAACAAACTACAATCGAATTCAGGTGGAGTATAGCGAATGTGTGAAGTGTTCATATTTAATTACACATTTTAACCTGTTCACCGCGTTAAAAATCAAATTCCACGAATCCTGTGCGCGGCACAATTTCAGCGTTTTTTAATTTCTAAGTTTAAACACATATTTTGTTTAGAACCACTGATATTTGATTACAACACCAAGTAAACATGAGACTTAAGTAATTTTCTGATAATAAATAATAGTCATTACTCTTAAGGAGACTCATTAAATAAAGGAGATAAACTTAACATTACGTAAAATAAACAAAGGAATGCTACGATCAAATCAATGCTTCATGACACTCACCCAATCAAATGCATATAGCACTAGTAATGTTTATTTACGTAAGAGAGACTTAGTAATGTTTATTTACGTAAGAGAGACTCATCGCAGGACTCGATCCGCGCGACAGGTCGTTAATGCTGGAAATATTGAGAAACCAAAAAAAATCGGCGCTCTGTTTATTCAACAATATCTCATAAACTAATATATTATTTGACAAGGTTTTCAGAGATGTCGCTAGAATAAAGATTATTTTAAATTTTAGTTCAATTTTTATTCCGGTTTTGTGTCATTTTTTTTAAGTATTTGTGATTTGAAACTTGGATTGTCGTCAGATCACAGGCGTTTGTGCTCCCCGCGAGGAACACGTTAATAACAAGACCTATAAAATGGTTGTCTTCAAGCGCTTCCTGAGTACATTTTCCGTGTGTGACAACATATTCATAAATTTATGTATTCATAATAATATTGTTTATCTTTTATATCATCACTTTTATACAATATTTAACACTTTCTTATATTTTTTTTTCACAATCACCTCATAAATTCTATCCTTTCTTGATTTCCTAAAAAACTACCCCAGATTTCAACCTAAATATCCTAACAGTCAGAAATTATCAGATGAAGGAGTAAGGCGTCCTGCCATTGGACCGAGACTCTAAACAGCTATTCACCAATATTGCGCTTTCTGGGTTGCATACACCACCCATAACTGTAACTCTGGAGGCATACCATCCCACGCTGTGGGACCAGTAAAGATAACAAAACTCCACCCTTATGGATAATTTTATGCAAAATAAATATTTTAACGTTTTAAAGCAATATTATCAAATTACGAAGGATAAATTTCAAAGTGAGATATTAGAACAAAGATATAATACGAGGAATATTCAAAGATAATATCGCGGTGCTAGTGGTAAAAGTTGGTAAGTCCAAATAGGTTGAAAAACGAATTCGCACGAAGGTGCCTTCAAGTGGCACCGATCGACGACAAATGGGGGGGGGGGAGGGAACATAATGTAATGGTTTGTATATATCCAAAGAATGGAAGAAAGTGCCAATTGAACCCTGTTTGGGATGGAGGTCGAGCAGGAATAGGTAGAGGGCATTCAAAGAAAATATGGATTCACAAAGTGAAATAAGTTCATCAGCCATCGTAAATCAGTCAAATCCTCGTTTATAATAGTGATCTTTAGAAAACGAGGACTCGACATCTAGCAGTCATAAAATATATGACAAAAAAAGTAGAAACATAAAAATATGACTAAAAAATAAATATTAACAAAACCAAAACTTGATGCACTTTTTTTCTAAATAAATAAATGCCCATCACAATTTGGTTCCTTACCAGAGACATTATTGAAAAGTAACCTCCGGTTTATTGTATGTATATAACATCATTAGATTTATCATCCGATTTCATTATTGTACTATTGCCATAATTAAGATATTGTCATGATAGTCCGCTTCTAAAAATTCTACATTGGCTCAAGTGTCGCGAACGGATTGATTCCAAGCTTTAGACTCTACGCCTTCAGGTCCCTTAATGGGATGTCTCAACTGTATCTTCGGAATCCGTATCTGAGAGATATTTCGTCGGGGAGGAGTACGCTTTGAGGACGGTTTCGTCTTCAACTAATCAATGAATTATTCCGATCTAATAAA
This sequence comes from Odontocerum albicorne, assembly GCA_949825065.1. Lineage (NCBI taxonomy): Eukaryota > Metazoa > Arthropoda > Insecta > Trichoptera > Odontoceridae > Odontocerum > Odontocerum albicorne. Next base: position 36,759,160 of record OX463852.1, on the reverse strand, counting down.
TAGGGCGGGGTATTACGATAGAGCTTCTGCCGTTGGTGATCCTATGAAACTCATATTACTTATACTAGGAGGCTGTCCATTCCAATAGCCTTGGAATGGACAGCCTCCTAGTATAAGTAGTATGAGTTTCGTGTATAGCTTTAAGAAATATTTGTAATTTGTTTTAACACTGTTTATTCCACTTTTTGTAACGGTATAATCCTACCGGTTTCAAGGCTTTCACCTCATCATCAGGGGAGCACAAACAAGACTGAAATACGTTCGAACTGGTACCGACATATACGCTTCTAACGGTTAACATTCGGGTTGGGGACTGAGGGTGAAGGGAGGGAGGAGACAACCTCAGCGAACAGCGGCGAGAATCTTGGAATATATGTGTTTTCCAGATGTTCACCTCGATGCACTAACTTAGAAATTTTTATGGCCTCTAATCTGTCAAATTTATTTCCGTTACTACCGATATGTAAGAGTTTGGATAATTGATGTCTTGTTTGTGCTCCCCTGATGATGAGGTGAAAGCCTTGAAACCCCCGGTAGGACTATACCGTTACAAAAAGTGGAATCAACAGTGTTTGATAAAACAAATTACAATGTCTTTAAACCTCCATAATGTTAATGACTTAACTATAAATAATACTTTAAGAAATATTTAAAGACAACCCCTTTTAGAAGGTTTTATCAAAATTTATGATAGTATATGGACACTACATACATCACTACACTACACCCAAATCCTAATGTGTTATTATGACATAAAGAAAGATTTTAAAGGTTTATTTGTAGCTCGTGTTTTATTGGTACTTTTTCTGCGCAGATGTTAGAAAATACCCAATCTAATGACCGCAGCCACTACCTTCCTATCCTTACACTCAACTTATTTATATTTACTGTTTAAATAACTCAAGAGTCACTTTGCGGAACTCAGCGCTATGCGGAAGGAGTCACTTTGCGGAATGTAATTAATATACACTTAAAACGCTGGATTTTTGTTTTATCTCACTTTATTTTTTGCATACCACAATGAGTTGACAAGAACTGAATTATAAATTAATTACACCATATGTATGTGTGTTGTTTATGGTTTTATTTTGACAAAATAGTAAAATAGAGCTCGATTTCCCCTCATTACCATAAACAATAAATAGTATAGACACTTTTACTCTATTCCCAAAATAAAACCACAAAGAAAACACATAAATATGATGCAATTGATATATACTTCAGTTCTTGTCAACTCGGTCCGCAGACCTTGGAAATGTTGGAGAAGTGTTTTTCGGTGGCACGAACGCTTCAGAAGTGGTCGTGAGTCGGTCGAGGATGACGAACGCAGTGGCAGCCGAGAGGATGTCATGAAACAATCGAAGACGGATCTGATGGACATACCGAAAATTGATTACCACCGGTGTTTCGAGGATTGGATCAAGCGTTGGCGTAAGTGCGTTGCAGTCGATGGGGAGTACTTTGAAGGGGACCATATCGATTTTGATGAATAAACTTGTATTTTCGATTTTATGAATAAAGTCCTAAAACTTTTTGATCAAGGTGTGTAGCGCCTTCAAGGAAGGTGAAGTCAACGTCGGAGAAGGTGAAGAAAAAACGTCCGAGATGATACAGCAACATGATGAGAAATGAAGCTGATAATAAGGTAGTCTATTTTGAAAACGAAATTGTTAAAAGGAAACGCGCGGCTGGTAAAAGTAAAAAGTGACAACAGAATACAAAACAATCCATCATCCAAAGACATGACAACTTAAGACCAAATGTGTCAACTAAAAGTAAGTAGAATAAAAGATAATTCTTTTGAGTTAGATTTATGACAGAACTAATTGAATCAACGAGTATTAATATATGAGATCAAACCACTCCAAATGAGTGATTAATTTTGGTTCCAATTTTTACCATCATGCAAACTCTTATTACGAGTATTAACTATAATGAATATATTTTGTTTTACAAGTCAATTTAACTCTATTATTTAAGGGGTTATTCTCATTTCATGGGCCGAAAAATCGACGATTTTTAAGTTTTTTTAAACATATTTATTTATCTTTTAAGAAAATTTTCATAAAATTTCATGATAAATTTATTTTTGTTGTTATTAGGTCGGAAGTAAAGCCACCTGTACATGGGGAGGTCCATTATGCACGTAATTGTACTCGTCTGAAAAAAAAAACTGTTTTACTCCGAAAGCATGTGTATATGGCCGGTACTAGAATAATTAAAAAATAATAATAAGGAAAAAAATGGCGGCTTGTTGAAATTAAAAATATATTTTTTTCATTTTTTTTGTCTTTAGAGGAGTGAAAAAAATCGAAAAAATGAATCGATTGAAATAACTCTAGTACCGGCTAAAGAGAGAGGTATAACAAAAAAATAAGTACTTATTCATTAAAACCGGTTTATTAGTTTCGGAGTTGTTACGGGGAATAGTTGAAAAAAAGTGATTTTTCAGGAAACGAGTTTAAAGTTTATAGTGCGATTTTTACACTAATTAAAGTAAATATTTTCAACTTACTGTTAATCAGCAATTCCAGGGCCATATAAACTTGCTTAAAAATACCATATAAATATACACGACAAACTAAATATCAATTCATCATTCCTAGAAATCCTATAGGACGAGAATTCATGGAAAATAAGGCTACTGCCATAACAATAAACGACCTGCGCAAAAGCTGCGAAGCTCAGGTCATTTTTCGACCGGAGCGCTCGACTATAAACCCTCATAACTTTTCGAATTTTCAAAATTTTTGAACATTTCTAACTGGAAATTATTAAAAAAGGATTATATCAAAATGAAATGTAAAAAATTTTTTTTTTGTAAATTCCAAATGAGAATACCCACCTCCTTAAAGGTTTTTAGTATACAATATTCTCAAACTTTGTAGATATTAAGACCACTTCGTCACAGGTTCTGTCTTTGTTGGTTTTCACTATCCACATAAGGGTGGGTTTAAAAATCTTCTCTTCGCCTTTTGTTTTAAATTGCACGTGTCTTCGCCTTTTGTTTTACACAGAAAGATAATTTGGTTGTCAATCGAAGAATTTCATATAGTAATAAAACATGTATCAAATATACGTGCACAAAAGAAAACTAAATAAAAATAAGGGCGTTACCATATTACAATATTCGAAAGTCGATAAATTTCTTTATAGAAAATTCAACAATTTTATTTCGACGTATCAATATCCTCGAAGCCTATTGCGGTGCAAAATATTTAAAGGAAGTTCCGAGACAAATTGATACGTAACCCCGGCGAGGGTAGTTTCACAGAGGGTATGACACCACTAGCGTCGTTTTTTTGTATCGGTAAAGAAACATCGATTTTTATTTGGATATCAGGCCACAGGGGCGGAGTGTCTGCCCCATTTAGATATACTGTTCAGTAGGACAAATATACACAGCTAAGGAATATTTTACTTGGCCCAGTCTCCGGACAAGTGATTGATGATGCCATGGCGAGGTCTTACATACAGTTTGGAGGCAAAAGTTGGAATAATCGAATGCTAAATTATTTTACAGCAACGCTCTTAGTGCTAAGAAGATGGAAGTCGAGTATGAAACTATGCAGTAAATCCCAGGATGAATAATGGATTTCAATAAATTATCTAATCAAAATAAATAAACTCATAACATTGTTGAGTTCAGGAGGATTCATCTCAGACATTTTATCAATCTAACATAAGGATTATTCCGTTTTCATTACGGCGAATCATTCTTTTGTAGTATTTTTAATTGTATTTGAGTATATTTTCAGTGTCTCGTACTATTTATTCATTGGTTTGTGATTTATTCGATGATTTCATGCACCGTTTATGTTGAATTTTACAGCAACGCTCTTAGTGCTAAGAAGATGGAAGTCGAGTATGAAACTCTGCAGTAAATCCCAGGATGAATAATGGATTTCAATAAATTATCTAATCAAAATAAATAAACTCATAGCATTGTTGAGTTCAGGAGGATTCATCTCAGGCATTTCATCAATCTAACATAAGGGTTATTCCGTGTTCATTACGGCGAATCATTCTTTTGTAGTATTTTTAATTGTATTTGAGTATATTTTCAGTGTGTCGTACTATTTATTCATTGGTGATTTCATACATCGTTTATGTTTAATTCTTGACAAAATGTATATGTTATATTTTATTAAGAGGATATTCTACTCTAGAAATTTGAAAAAATAGTTTTTTTGTTTTTTATCTTAAAGTTTAGACTTTTAATAATATGTCATCAAAAGGAAATTTTAAAATTCTCAATATTTACGAAGTTATAGCTATAAATGAGGAAGCAATTACGCCGCACCGGTATGACTCAGAGAATAATCTCAAAACTTTAAACGTGTTTTTTATCAAAACTACTTTTTTCGATCTGGTCGACATAAAATCTCAAGTTCTATCAAACTGATTGCTTTCAAATTTGGTATGAAACTTTGATAAATGTTTTTATATCGTTCCTACCTTGGAAAATTAAAAACAATTTTTTTGCTTTTTTTCTTTCAATTGAAAAAAAAGGGTAAAAAATTGAATTTTTTTTCAAACAGCTGCCATTTTATGATTTTTTTTCTCTTTGATACCAACTAATATATAACGACATTATTTCTTATCAAGAAACAGTGTATGATTTTTGTTTCAGATTTACGAAAGGGCTTCAATCATGTCGACCAGCTCACCCCTTTTTTTGTACTACAAGATATAACAGCTGATAACATCTTGAATTTCTCACTTTTTTTTTTCAAATTTTTTTTTGTACATTCTCGAATCATCAATAAACAAACTGTAAAAAATGTATGCAGAAAATACTTTTGGTTTTTTTTATTTAGTCTGAAAAAAACGCCCGAAATTCACGCCTCTAGAGTAGAATAGAAAATAATAATAAAAGGATAATTCATACTCGTATAACTCTATTTAGATAGTAGATAGTAGGCTCTCCTTATGGGTGCTTAAACTCAGGATTCGAACTCACTATTATTGACAGCTGAGTAAGTTACACACGCTACTAATATCTCTACCACTTAACGGCAGACCATTCCACGTCACAGGAGTGGCAACTGAAAAAGTCTTGTTATAATAACATACGTCGTCATATTTGATTGATTCAGAACAATCAATTTATTCGATCAAGACGAAATCGACCTTAAAGTTCTATCCCTATCCAAAGAAAAATCTCTCCAACGCGTATTCAAAAGATACAACGGAGACATCTCATTAAAGAACATGAATACAAAATTACAAAATTTTAAATCAATTTAGTCATGACATGTGAGCCAATGTAGACGTTTAACTCTTTCACGGCGGGGGACCACTTAACTGGCCCATACATAATACGTGCCGTCCTGGCGAGCGGCCATTTAAGTGGCCACTAACTTTGCGTGTCGATATCTCAGTCAAAATTAAATCTTCTTTAAAATTTTTAACCTGAATATAAGACAAAACGTGTCCTCTAGTGACATCTCTTTTAAAATCATCAAAACTTCAAGTACTTGATCCATAAGAAGGATTTAAACAGACCGATTCGAGGCCGTCGAAATTTAAAGCATTTTAAATATTAGCGCCACACGTTCGGGTGTGTTGAAGGTCATGTTTCTAATGACGATTGCTCCCGATCAATATGACGTATTTTGCGTCGATATTTTTTTTGTAATTACGCGTATTGCGTATTGAATTAATTGCCTTTTTCATTGTTTATGGATTATTGTTTTCTTCGATTATTGCTTATTATATTGTCGCACTTTATTTATAGCTTTGATTTGGATAATATTACGTGTGTATAGTGTCAGCTAAAAAATGCATCGGCGCACAGTTCCACAGTAATCAGATTCGGGATAATGGTGAGTCATATTTTTATGTAGATACAATATAAATTTATTGAGGTAAAACACCGCCGCCTGTGGGACACACGAAAGATACTCGAGCCATCGCCGTAAAAAGGTTAAGAAGCGGGCTAATATAACAATATTTATGAATACCATATAATAGTCTGGCAGCTTCATCCAAGACAGACTGGAATCTAAAATGTTGTGGATATTGCAATGATTTCTAAAGAATACTCAAGTATCGTATATCTTTTCAGTAAATAAATTAACCCTCTGAATCGAATGCGAACAAGCGTGGGTAAAACCAAGACAAGAATAACGTCGTATTTAAGGAATACTGGCGGAGTAACTACAGGTTATTATTATACGAGTATGTCTACGCCGAGGATTAATCCTTTCCTCATCTTTGTTCTAAAGAACGAAACAATTTTACATACATATGTTACATATACACGAATCTACGATGACAACGTGTTTCTCGCAGAGTAGGTAGAGATACAAGATTACGACACTTTTATATTCAAACTTACAATTTTCCCTTACTCCACATTAACGCATTTCGTAATGTATGTTACAATATGCTATAAACCTCTTATATTACCTACCATATCGTTTGCAGACCCCTGTCCTACTGGAAACACGTGGCATAATTAACAATAGATGATTCAGACACGGAAATAAATAAATTATTCACTATATGTGGTTAAATGGGTCATTAAAAGAAGTATATCCACAGGATCGTGATATGTACCAACTTAAATAAACAATGAGTCAAACTTTTCCAATGCATTTGTTATTCCATTGTATAAAAACTGATGACGTGGAATTTCAAAATTGAATAAATGATTTTGCAACTAAACAAAAGTTATATAACGTATTATTTTTTTTGTTATAAAATCATTTTATTACATTTTGATCTAAATATCAATTTACTGAAAAGAGTAACACTGGAATGTATGTGACGAAGGATGATTCACTTATTATAAGTGAGATAAAGTTTCAAACAATATTTTACGAGTAGTCCAATTTTTATCAACGATGACGTGGAATTTCACAATTGAATAAATTATTGTGCAATTAAACAAAAGCCACGTATTATTTTGTTTGTTGTAAAATTATCTTATTTTATGTATTTCGGTCTAAATATCAATTTACTGAAAAGAGTAACCCTGAAATTAATATGAGGAAGTATGATCCACTTATTATAATTGCCATAAAGTTTCAAACAATATTTTACGAGCAGTTCGATTTTTATCAACGATGATGTAATTTGGAACATTAAATTATTGGAATCCTTGTTTTATAATAGTCAAGCCACCCAACATAAGATGACTTCTACCGCTAGAATGAAGTCACTACGCATATACTTTGGTTGTTTTTGTATTTGTGTTTTTCTTTTTTTCTTCTTTTTTTTGTTTTGGATTTGTTTTGATTTTTATTCTTATGATTGTGTGCGGTATATTGTGGGATGAATATTTTTGGTCTTTCTGGAGTGATAATGTGTGAGGAGTTGAGTTTCGCAAGATGTTTCCAGTTGTAGTTGAGTGTCACTGTTTGTCAGGTTGATGAGAGCGTGCAACGGGGTTTTTTGTGTTATCAAAAATCGGAAAGAAGTATCGATTTATTTTTTCATGCTAAATATCCTCAGTGAGATACAGGCAAAAGCCTAGTTTACTGGGGATACGACAAATGAAAGGCAACAAACCCAGATCCATTAAAATTATATGTCCAAATCAAATTACCTGTTGTTTTTTCTCAAATTGTGTATATTTCTTGTCATGTGTAATAATAATAATAATAATAATAATATGAGTCAACATAATATAATTAATTTAAAAAATGCCAATTCTAGACATTTTAAAGTTTCAGCTGATTGAATTTCAATAATTTAACAATCAGTAAGAAATTTGAACTCTGATATTGGATTATCAACAATTAGCTCAATGACTTAGGCCTCGGCCACACAGGTAGGAGCCTCACTTGATGCTTAGAGCTATGTTGCGAGTTAGGCGACATATCCTAGCGAACCAACGTACCGCATAATATCGCAGTGGCCACAATGCACGCTTCGCGCCACTTTGCATGACGATTATCATCCTAGCGAACCAACGTACCGCATAATATCGCAGTGGCCACAATGCACGCTTCGCGCCACTTTGCATGACGATAGTCATCGAATGAATCTCCTAGCGAACAGGCGTGTTGGTTAATTTACAAGATGGCGGAAGTTTTAATGACAGCTGTGTATAAAAGGGAGCTTTTGTGGAACCCATCGAGCAAATCATAGAAAAATGTACCTGTAATAAAATCACTTTGGAATGAAGTTGCACAGAAAGTAAATATGATAAAGGTGGTAAGTTGTAATGAAAATGGTTAGATTTGAAAATGACATCGTGTGTTGACTCAACCGCTCCCAACTGTCAAATGAATTTGTGCGTAGCACTTTGGTGTGGCCAGGCATGAAGTCACCTAGTATATGAGTCACGTAAAACCTAGCTTATCACCTAACGAAGCACTTTGGTTTGACTTCGGTCTTAGTGTTGGTGGCGAAACTGTCAGCCACGCGCACCGATTCGCTGGCGAGCGCATTTCGATGATTATGTTTTACTACTTTATAGGAAATTATTTAACTTTGACAAATTAAACCAATTTTTGTCACAAACTTAGTGCAGTCAAGTCTCTTCACGTTTGTTACAATTGATGTTAATAAATTTTATGTTTTTTGGCATTGATGAATATTTTACTTTATTTTGTTTGTGCAATTATTGTTCGCCGGGTAAGCTTTTTTGATACACGCTTGCATTTGTTATGTTGAATTTTTCTGTCCAAGTTCGATAAATTCTCGAATTTCTTTAAAAAGTTATATAAATTAAAAAGTTGACTAACTGCCAGTTCAACGAGCCTTCTTGACGTTATAAATTATACATTCACAGTTTTTTTCTTTGTTTTTATAATCATTTATAACAATCTACCTAAACTAGGATGTTTTGTGCCGCCAAATTAAAATCACTTTGTAATTATATGAGTCAATATCACAAAACTTATTTAAAAAAATACCAATTCTAGACAATTTAAAGTGCAACTGATTAAGCTTCAAAAATTTAACGATCGAGCTATAAGTGGAAAAGTTCTACGAAGAAAGAATAAACGCAACATTCATTGGACGCGGTCAAGGTATGGGTTTTAGTAAATCAAATCTGTCTCACAAAGGATAACCAAAAATACATGGTCTATACATCCAGACTCTCCAAGATATCCATTCTGTAAATATGACAACGCAGTGGTCCGTTCGCAAACGACACATGACAGACACTTCCAACTTGTTCATTCTTATTATATTAAACCATGGTTAGATATCTTGGAGTGAGCATCAGTAGCAATGGGAATCTGTATGATGAAATCTTGAGACAGGTCGAACCTTGAAACAGGCTGCAATGTGGGATGCTTAAGAACACCGGTGTGGAATAATAAACACATGAGAATATAAAGTAAAGTCAGAATCTACAAGACATGTGTGAGACCGATAGCCACCTACGGAATAGAGACCAGAGCAGACACATCTAGAACAAAATCTCTCCTGAGAACCTCGGAAATGAAAACACTGAGACGTATAACCGGAAACACACTAAGATATACTATAGAATCAGAAACACCGAAATAAGGAGAAAGTGTAGTACGGAAGACATCGTCAGGTGGGGAAGACAACGAAGGCGATACTGGAACGAACATGTAAACAGAATGCAAGACGACAGACTTCCACGTGTCGCCCTTCAAGGGAACCCAGCCGGAAGAAGATTACCGGAAAGACCTCCGAAGAGATGGCGTGACAGCTGGCAATCCACGTCACAAGAAGGGGAACAAGCGGAACAAACAGATCATGATCTATAGAAAGAGGAAGAAGAATGGTTTCAAATGTATAGATTGTTGGATTGATTTCTTTCTAGAGCCCTTATTAACACCACTTATATCCCAATATAACGCCCATCGGTGTTAAGTATCATGTTTAATTTTATTTAAAAGATCAGTTACTGGCTGTGAAAAATCTATTAATGATATGCTACTCGTAGTAAGGTTTCGTAGAAATAGATCTCAGTGGCCTAGTTAGTTAGACGCTTGATTTCCATCCGGGGGATTCGGGTTGATTGATTGTCGATGATACTCGAAAAAAAAATGGATACTAGTGTGAAAATTAGTTCATCTGGTTATAAAACCAGAACGTGCTAGACGTGTGCCTCATTCTGTGAGGGGTAGTATTCCAAAAATGTCCGAAGACAAACTCCAGTGGTTCTAAATCCGAAGCTCGATTAATGGGGCAGAATACAATGTTGTCTTCCGGTCACTATCTTCAATATGTCTGAATTGCCAACGCAAATAAGTTGAAGGGTAAAGTACGATTACATGAATCAATATCAAAATTAGTTCATCAAGAGCATTCCATGTGCGAGTGGGGTCACTCATTAACAGATCAGTTCGTTAAAATATACTCGTATCAAATATATTAATAACCATTAAATCACTTCTATAAAGTCGCATAAACTGAGATGATATACGAGTATTAATTGATTTGGTATTTATGTTATAAAACTTCGTTTTTAAATATAATAATTTAAGACTTATATGTTACACGTATGTGAAACAAATCTACACAGTTAATTTAAATCAAAGTGACAGGCCTGTTTCCCTTTACAAAACCAGTGTCAAACAAACAAGTTTGACAATGATTTTGTAAAACAAACCAGGTCTGTCACTTTAGTTGAAATTAATTGTGTGGATTTTTTCTACAATATATTTAAGTTTAAAATCATTCTGTTTGAGATTATATAGTTTGCCCTTTACATGACGATATTATCTATGCCCGGATAAGTGGTTCCCAGAAATTGGTGTATTTATGTCGCATACAATGGAGCTTCAAAACCCTTACAAATCGTGCTTTATCGTATCGATCTTTGAACTCGGATTGGGGCTTAACGATAATACTACTCTTTTTGTGAAAAAATATATTTCTGAACATATTTATAACTCAACATTAGATATTTCGCGTTCAAATTTATTTAAAAAAATGCATTAAAATATTTATTGAAATTTATTTTATAAACCTGTAGATTTATCAAAAAATGTATTTCAACATACAAATAAAGAAAAGTATTCTGCGAAGATTGAATTTTTCGAAAAGTTTACCGCGTGGTTTGGCTCACGATGCCGACGTTTCGAAAGCGTTGGAGTTTTCATGTTCAGGACTTGTTCGTAGTCGATTTCGCCATAAGTGGGGGCGCGTCGGATACCGCTGGCCTAGAGCAAAGTCTCAACCGTAACGTAAGCGCATAGATCCGTCCTGATCATCGACCGTAACGGGAGCGCATAGACTCGTCCCGATTTCTAATTTCTTTTTAATGTTTTGAGATGTTTCATATTTTTTAACGTTGTATCGGCTTACGCGGTAATCGACATGAATCTGCGTAAACCTCATTAGGTTGGTTGGAAGAGATTACCGTAGGGTAATAAATTCACTATCTACATACTTTCATCTAATAAATAAGTTGGCAAAAAAAGCGATCCAACAGGGTGGGGTATTATGATACAACTTTTGCCGTTACTGGTCCTGTGGCGTGGATCGGTCTACCTTTTAGTGTTAGTGGATGTTAATCGGTGGCAAGCGTAGCTTTAGGAATCACTTAAACACAACCTTTTTTGTGAGGTCTTATCAAAGATTTATAATTTTATATGAACACTACACTACATAAAATATACCTATTGCATATCCTTAACTGTCCCGCCATCCCCGCTTATTTCATCGAATTTTTTTCATCGTCTCCGATCATGGACTTGCGCTTCGATCAGATATTGTTTATTGGCGTTCCCAGTATACCGCTCTTCTTTTTTGCGTCGTCCTTTACTGCCCATGCAGTAGGACTCAGGAACCAGTTACAAACCAATGTTAGACTAACTCGGTCCTTCGTATGCTTTAAGAAGCGACTTAAAAACCCCTTCATTTCTAGTCAATAATATAACGTGTTTCATTCTAGATGTTTCTTCCCTCTTCACCATCCCTTCCTTTTCATTTGATTGATGATATCTCACATCTACTTTTACTACGAGTAAATTTTATAGCAAACATAATCATTTGAATATTTTTTACAATCGAGTGATTTCCTTTATTTACTTTTGTCTGGTTGGTTGGAAGAGATTGCCACCTGACAATACGTCTCTATTGTATAATATCCTTAACTGTCCCACCACCTTCTCTTATCTCGCCGAGAATTTTCAGCGTCTTTCCAATCATTGATTAGCGCTACGCTCAAACAGATATTGTTTATTGGCCTTTTCAGTTCCCCCCATCTCTTTTTTTACGTCGTCCTTTACTGTCCATGCAGTGAGACTCTGGAATCAGTTACAAACCAATATAACTATATAACACTCGCTCCGTCCTTGGCATGCTTTAAGAAGCGACTGAAAAACCTCTTAATTTCTAGTCAGTAAAATAACGCGTTTCATTCCTGATTTTTCTTTCCTTTCCTCTCCACCATCCCTTCCTTTCCTTTAAATTGATGATATCTCACTTTATATGAAAAAGAATGTTCGGGTGATTGCCCGTCTTTGTGGGGTTCGTGGGCATGTGCTCACGTACATGTTTATGGATTTCGTGGGGATGGATAGTCATTTGAATGATTTATGCGACCACGTAACTTGCTTCATTTACTTTTGTCTGGTTGGTTGGAAGAGATTGCCGCCTGGCAATAAGCCCACCAGATTGTATTTGCAAACAAAAGTGTTAAATAAATAAATAAATAAGACTTCTGCCAGATTGTTTTTACAGAGTACCAGAAGTCTGCCAGATTGTTTTTACAAAGCGGGTAAGTACTTAACCGAATGGGTGCAGCCGCTATCTTCCTATCCTATATTTTAAATCTGTCAATAATTGAGGGTTCGAATCCCGAGTTGGAGCACCCTTCAGGAGAGTTAACTTTGTAAACGGCTCTATATAAAAAATCATTAATAAGACTTTAAAAGTATATGTAGATTATAAAATTTTGCTTTATTTAATTTTTTCGTTAAGTTATTAAGACACACTAACTTCCATTTATCATAAATGGAAAATAATGCTATCTTGATAGATTTCCTTTTCCTGTAACATAACTTAGATTACTCTTATGTTAAGTTATTAAGACACACTAACTTCCATTTATCATAAATGGAAAATAATGCTATCTTGATAGATTTCCTTTTCCTGTAACATAACTTAGATTACTCTTATGTTAAGTTATTAAGACACACTAACTTCCATTTATCATAAATGGAAAATAATGCTATCTTGATAGATTTCCTTTTCCTGTAACATAACTTAGATTACTCTTATGTTAAGTTATTAAGACACACTAACTTCCATTTATCATAAATGGAAAATAATGCTATCTTGATAGATTTCCTTTTCCTGTAACATAACTTAGATTACTCTTATGTTAAAAAAAACATGTATAATTGTCGACAAAAACTGAGAGCTATATTTTGGTTTAGCATGACGATATGAACTCACTGATAATAGTCCATAATGCTATTTTATCGTCTTTTTATAATCTCTTAGCTCTATTATGTTAAGTACATACAAAGGGTATTTCAAATTGTGCGGTTTTTTTAATACTTGGATAAAACACAGACGGCGTCGCGAATTTGCCTGGGTCTTGTGACATTTGAGAAAAGTGTAATGTATGACATTTATAAAAATGGAGTCGTATACAATACAACAACGCGTTCAAATTGTTGAATTATTTTATGTATTGTAATCTCCGGAAACGGTGATATTAATTGACCACCAAGATCATGTGATCTGACACCGTTGGACTATTTTCTCTGGGGTTATGTGAAAAGGCAGGTCTTTTGGATGTTTTTGTATTTGTGTTTCTGTGTGTTTTTCTTTTCTTCTTCTTTTTTTTTGTTTTGAATTTGTTTTGATTTTTATTCTTATGATTGTGTGCGGTATATTGTGGGATGAATATTTTTGGTCTTTCTGGAGTGATAATGTGTGAGGAGTTGAGTTTCGCAAGATGTTTCCAGTTGTAGTTGAGTGTCACTGTTTGTCAGGTTGATGAGAGCGTGCAACGGGGTTTTTTTGTGTTATCAAAAATCGGAAAGAAGTATCGATTTATTTTTTCACGCTAAATATCCTCAGTGAGATACAGGCAAAAGCCTAGTTTACTGGGGATATGACAAATGAAAGGCAACAAACCCAGATCCATTAAAATTATATGTCCAAATCAAATTACCAGTTGTTTTTTCTCAAATTGTGTATATTTCTTGTCATGTGTAATAATAAATAAATAAATAAAATAAGAATGACCCGCAATAAATTCCTGAGCTGAATGACGAAATTATTCGCGTTATTGGTGAGTTAGAACCGCAATTATGCCAAAATGTCATCGAAAATTTTGACAAAAGAGTGAACATCTGTGGAGCTGCAAGAGGTGGACATTTGGCGGATATTGTTTTTTTTGTGTGTAAATTATATACAGTATACTTCAATGGCCAATAAAAAGTTTTTTGAAATCAAAGCAAATTGTGTGTTTAAGAATTAAAAAAAAATGAATTAACAAAACCGCTCAATTTGAAAGACCTTTACACATTTGTTATATTACAGGATCCACTTTAGATTATCATACAGGATCCACTTTTCATCACAGGTAATGATTCGATTCAAAATCCCTTCATTATTGTGCCGGTTGAGTAATGCAACGCAGCAGTCAACGCGCGTTTGTTGATTTGTTTCACTCAATTCGTGAGGTACCCACCTTTCAAGCTTTTTCACCTTCCCAATTTGCTTCAAGTGGATTAAAACAGTTTTATCACTAACACCGCAGCCTGCAGCTAACTCGGACGTGGTTTGCGATGGATCCGCTTCCACAATAGCCTTCAATTCTTCATTATCAACTTTGGTCTCCGGCCGTCCACGGGGCTTGTTTTGCAGGTCGAAATTTCCAGAACGAAAACGTTGGAACCAAAAACGTACTGTGTTTTCTTTTGCGGCACCGTCGCCATACACATCATTAATCCTTCGAGCCGTTTCTGCAGCACTGGTGCCACGGTGGAACTCGTACTCGTAAATAACGCGATATTTCAAGTTTTCCATTTTGTAAACTGAGTGACGCAAAGAAAAAAAACAATTGAGGAAAAAACAAATGAATTATAATTTTCGAAACACAAATACTTGAGTAAATAGCTGTATAAATTTGAATTTGAAATTCCTAACCAAAGAGAAGATATTTGAGATCAAAGTTGCCAGTACGGCAAAACGCCAATTTCATATGTAAGGACCTAATATTTATTTTTAACGATAACTATGAAGCATCTAATTATGTTGACACGTCTAACGCGGGCGAGTTTTGTTACCAAAGGAACTTTTTTACCAAATAAGATAATTTTTTTTTATGTTTTCGGGTACCATAATCTAACCAGAAACTGCTGGATGCAAAGAAAGCGTATTATAGGTCATGCAGGTCGCTAAGTTCGTGATTAAAAGTAAATCGGGAGTCACCAACTTATCATTGCTCCTTGGCTGGAAATACCCAAATTATGGTAAACATTAAAAAACAAGAAGAAATTTTAAATAAAGAAAAATATGTTAGTCATATGACATTATATACGAGGCATATCCAGAAACTAAGTGTACTGAATTTTTGTAGGTTACAATTTTTTTTATTTAAACAAATAAATTACGTGGTTACCGTAGTACATATGTATGTAAGCTATTTTTCGACATAGTCGCCATTCCTCTCAATGCAGGTGGTGAAGCGGGGTATCAACTTTTTGATGCCTTCCTCGAAGTAGTTTCCCGCCAACCCCTCCGTCCACTTCTCCACCTCCTCCTTTACCTCCTCGTCGGTTGAAAACCTTTTTCCACCCATGTGCAGCTTCAGGGAGGTAAAGAGATAGTAATCGGAAGGTGCTAGGTCAGGTGAATGCGCGGGATGGTTCAGGACATCCCATTTAAACGAGGCGAGCAGTTCCTTCGTGGCGTTGGCCGTGTGTGATCTGGCATTGTCGTGCAGCAGGCAGACTCCCTTAGTCAGCATGCCTCTCCTCTTGTTCTGAATCGCCCTCCGCAATTTTTTTAGGGTCTCACAGTATCTTGCGGAGTTGATGGTCTCCCCTTGAGGCATATATTCAATTAAAATTATGCCTTGACAGTCCCAAAACACGGATGCCATGATTTTGTTGGCTGAAATTGTGGTTTCGAACTTTTTGGCGGAGGGTGAAGAGGTGTGACGCCACTGTTGAGACTGCCTTTTGGTTTCAGGCGTGTAGTGTGCAACCCAAGTTTCATCTCCAGTAACGATGGAGCGGAGAAATTCATCTCCATGGAGTTTGCAGCGCCTCAAAAACTCTTGCCTTTTTACAAAATGTCGCACTTGGTGGGATATTGGTTTGACATTTTTAACGAAACGTGTTGTCGCGTCGACACTTCTCAACGTACTGACCTCGAACCGGTCTCGTTGCGGAGGGGAAGGGTCAGGCTACACGGAAGTGTAGCCAACATGTCGAAAATAAAATCCATCCGGTCGTGAGAGCCTCAGTACACTTACTTTCTGGATACGCCTCGTATATAAAATTCGATGAACATATTTACATACAAATATATTCGTAACGTATAAGAATAAATAGGATTTGAAGACGCTATCGATATCCAGTGATCGAATAAAGAAGTTATTATTTTAGTCATATTGCATGCAATGTCCAGAGGTTTAAAATAACTCAAGAGTATAGTACAAGAATTCACACTGAATCGTATATGGACTGCCAATATATTGTGGTGCTTAAGAGATGTTTGGTTCGGGTCGTCTGCCAGGTTTTGATGCATTTTGAGCCAACGCATATAGAGAATACATGACCATAGAATACGAACTGACAACTCATTTATTCAACTTACTGCAAATCAACAAATTATGCTGCGTCACTGCACATTGCGGTTTGTAGCTACAATAAATAAATAATTATTGTTACAAGAAATAAATACGTGAACAGATTAGTATGTATTTGTTTTAATTTCAATGGTTTTTTTTATTCGTTATACTAAAAAAAAATATTATATATATACTTTATTAAATACTCGTATTTAACTGTTTATTTTATTGCTAATATATTTTTATATAGCTTGTGTTAAATGAAGTAAACTTAAAATAAAACAAGCTAATTACTAAAACAAAGTCTGGAATCTGCGCGATAAAAATTTACAAAACGCAAATTATTAACTTTAATCTGAAATGCAGACACTCTCTGGCTACGGGTAAGCCCCTCTACCCCAGAGGGAAGGCGAGTGCGACCAAAGTGACTTTGAGCCACCTTGATCGACTTCTACTGCGGCAGAGGGCAAGCGAACGTTTAGTGGAAAGCCGTTGAAATATTAATGATAATGCAGGTAATGTTCTTATGTACGCGTTTGTTTTCATCGTCTAGAAATTGTTAGCCATAACTCAGATGTTTTCAAACCAAATTTCTAAGGAATAGTATTATCAAAAGCATTATTATATATACGAGTACATACCATACTGCCGTTTCCCTGTCTGAGAAAGCAGTCAGATTTTGCTATTGCCACACACATCATTCGCTTCTTCTAAACACATACACCTTATCATAAAACTCTTAAAATTTCTCAGATTCCTTTCAAAATATCATTTAGTTCATTCAATCATACAACTACACTTTTAATTCACATTTATTTTATTTTATTAGAATTAAGTTTTTAATCGACTATAAAAAAGGTTACAAAAGTAATAAATAATACTCAAATTAGCATTTTGCGCATGCAAAATTTATTTTGGGCATGAATATAAATACAACTTGCACAAAAAATATAAACATTCACATGAATCATACACAAAAAAATACTTAAACGTAGTACGCACGTGCATACCACAAACCTCACACAAAATACAAACCTCAAACAGGTCAAGACTCAAGCGTTTAAAGGTCCTAACATATAAAATCAAGAAAAAATAGTCTAACAAAATATTAAAAATATGCATTCACACAATCAGTTCATTCCAATCCAAAAGAGCACATCGAAACTTTGATACATTTACAGATGTCACAAAAAACTTGAGAGAAACAAAGCCAAAAAAATAAAGGAGAGTCGTCATGGCATGCGATTTATGGTTCAGATAAATAAAAACGTTCTTTAACAGAACTTTTAAAAGCATCAAGACTGTCATCAAATATACCCGAGACTGCAACATAGTCATTACCCAATCGATGCAATCTGGGTACGGGAGAATTCAAGTAATAGTTGCCATGCAGCATGCAACTTTTACACCGGGATATACTATATGCCCGAGTATGATGGAATTTTGGAATATTGTGAAATATGATAATTCAGAATGTGTAACATAATGTCAATAATAGTGCAAGTAAAGTTACCTCGAGGATATTGAATTAGTTCCGAGACTAAATCATATAACTCCTTAAACGTCTTAGAATTATATTAGGTGTTAACATAAGTTGTGTCCGTTTTTTTCCAAATTTAAAAATGAGCTTAAAAACGTAAAACAAAATGGTTAATGTTATACGTCATTCGAAAGAAAATTTTCCTCCCAGAAGGGGATCCTCATGAATAATATGGTTTAAGCGGTGCTCATCGAAGTCCATTGGTCGTCCGGAACGCACCATGTCTTTCAGGTCGAAATTACCGTCTTTGAAACGCAAAAACCATCGACGAGTTGTCGTTTCATTAATAGCATCTTCACCGTACACTTCGCAAATATCGCGAACAGCTTTGGCAGCTTAATTCCCTCGATGTAACGCGAACAGAAGGAGGTGTCGAAAATGCTCACTTTCGTCTACTTGACATTCCATTTTGAAGGTTTTGTAATAAAATAAAATAATATATGTAACGTAAAAGCAAACAGTAAATATCGTAGAGCAGAATTTTTTTTTTCGAATGACGTATAACATTTACCATTTTGTTTTACTTTTTAAGCTCATTTTTAACTTGGGAGAAAACTGACAAAACTTATGTTAACACCCAATATATACATAGTGTCAACTAAATCGAAGGACTAATAACATGAATAGTCCATCTCTGATATCGCACCTTTTCCTTCGTAGAAAATAGTAAATTTAGATATAATTAAGCCAAAATCAATACATACTTGTACATATATAACATAACGCCGTGCCCCTTTTGAAGTAGGTAAGGACACATTTCCACACCATCCTATCCACACAAATACAGCATTTGCCTTGTTTAGACTAATACATCTCGTCATACATGCTATTTCGTTTTCCTTCAGTCGAAACTAACATACAACATATCGTCCATTTTTTCCTCGGTCTACATATTCTTCGCAAGCATTTCAAAGATAAATGGATATATTTTTTGTAAGTTTTTTCTCGAAATGCACAAACTCTCTCAAGATTCCTTTTTTATTTTACTTGGACATCAGTTTTTAACAAATCGTTATCCCTTATAAGGTCAATGCTTAATGAGTTCTAAATTGTCATTCCAGATACAAGAAGCATTTCTGTTGTATTTATTCTGTTCCCATAACTCTTCCTTACTGTCCAGGATTCCATACAGGACTTCCATACAAGATTGGTTGTGACACTACTGTGTATTAAGATTTTGCAATTATTTGACAGGAAAATACAAATGTCTCGAAATGCAACCCGTTTTCAATATTTTATTTTGACATTTGAAAAATAAATATTAAACATACAATATAGTTTTTAAGAAATTCGTATATATTTAACTTCTTCTTCTTCCCAGTGTCATGTCAGGTCCCCCCAACGTTGAATATCACCTGAGAGTAGACATCTTTGTCCCCGGCAGCCCGAAAAAGATCTCCAACACACCCCTTATGCCAGTCCAACCACGTATGTTATATTGCGGAGCCAGGAGATTTGCCTCCTGCCATCACCTCTTCGGCCTTCTCTTTTGCCTTGGATGATCAGGTGCAGTAATTTGTATTTTGCTCCTCTAAGTACATGACCCAAGTAGGACACATTTTAATATTAATCGTCAACTCTCTATCAACTTGGTTTTTTGATGAACCCTTGTGTTAGTGACCATATCCGTCCAGAGTATCCGTAGCATTCTCCGGTGCATCCACATTTCGAATGCTTCCAGTCGGTTCATACTACCAACTTTGAGGGTCCATGATTCCACTCCATGCAATAACACTGATCAAACGTAGCATTTGACTAACCGTTGTCGAAGTTTCAAGTTTAGATAACCATCGCAGAATACGCTTCTCATTTTATTAAAAGACGCATGAGATGATTCAATTCTGCACGTGACTTCAGTTTCTGGGTCGAGGTCTTCCACTTAGATACTTCTGAGGTATTTATTTAACTGGTGTTGATTTTTTCTGGAAATATGTAACATGTTATAGCTCAGTACGGGTTTCAAACTGGAAATCTCTCGCATAATAGCCTTTGTAAACAATTGGCTTTTAATCATAATCATATACATATACAATCAAAAATAATATTACTCAAAATATTTCAGCATAATCTTCTTATATTTTTGTTGTCTTGTAGCTTGTAAACAGGACGACCAAGCATCACGACACAACAAAAATAAAAGAAAATTATGCTGAAAACTTTTGAGTAATATAATTATCAATTAAATATACGATTATGATTAAAAAAATAAACAAGACCAAAGTCAAAGGCATATTTGACATTCGAATACTGTGTTGAAACGATCTATTATCACTTTTAGGGACTTGTGTTCCGAATAGAAGGATGATGGTTGTTTGAATAAAAGTCGTCGAGATCGGAATAAGTAAAGAGAAAGTTTATTGTAAGCGTCTGTATTTATAATGTATAGAACGGCGCAGAACGTGTCGCTGTCTCGCTTCCGCTGAACACATGTTTATTGTTGCACGTTCTATATACATTTCATATTACGGTCTGCAGGAGAGGCGAGAGATATATCGGTGTCTCGTTCCTCGCTACTAGTGAGTTCAATGACCGCGCGGGCGACCTTCGCTCGGTGCCGCCTCGCACTCGCCACTTGCGAGTTCAATGACCGCGCGGGCAAGGGTCGCCTCAGTGGGTTCAATGACCGCACGCACGGTCGCTAAACACTCAATACGGACTTGGAGCTGCTGACTGTTTATAACGTCATTGTTATAAATAATATATTCTTTACAGTTAAGACATTAACATTGTGGAGGTTTAAAGACATTGTAATTTGTTTTTATCAAACACTGTTGATTCCACTTTTTGTAACGGTATAACCCTACCGGTTTCAAGGATTTCACCTCATCATCAGAGGAGCCCAAACAACAATGAAATATGTTCGAACTGGTACCGACATACACGCTTCTAACGGTAAACATTCGGGTTGGGACTGTGGGTGAAGGAAGGTAGGAGACAACCTCAGCGAGCAGCGGCGAGATTCTTGGAATATATGTGTTTGCCAGATGTTCACCCCGATGCACTGACTTTTCTAGGGCTTTTAATCTGTCGCATTTATTTCTGTATGTATACTACTGATATGTAAGAGTTTGGCATCATCGAACGAAAAAATAATAACAATAAATGAATAATTTATACAGCGTTTTTTAGAAAGCAGAATCTCCTCAAGGGCGTTTCATCTAGGGAATCGAACGCACTCTAATTAACAGAATAGACATATTTCAAAATGTAAGGTAAGTAAATATAAATGTGAATATAAATATAAATTTGTGGCAATTATATTGGGTACTTCATCGAATTTAAATTTGTTTAGAAAAACATATTCGATAAGAAATGTTACGACGAACTACAAAGAAAACTTTGCAGATCTTCCGACAAGTGATATAAAACATGTTGGACTTTAGGTAACACCGCGAATATTGGGCTTTAGGTAACACCACGAATATTGGGCTTTAGGTAATACCACGAATATTGATTGGGCTTTAGGTAACACCACGAATAAAAAGTTTTAAATTAATTCATTCGTATGGTACCTTACAATACTACCTTGATATAAAAGTTTTAGGACTTTATTCACAAAAAAAAACAAAATACAAGTTAATTCATCAGCATCGATATGGTCCCCTTCAAAGTACTCCCCATCGACTGCAACGCACTTACGCCAGCGCTTGGCCCAATCCTCGAAACACCGTTCGTGCCACCGTAAAACACTTCTCCAACATTTCCAAGGTCTGCGGACCGTTAAATCCGTTTTTCACACAAAATTTAATGCAAACTCGTTGATGCACAGTTGATGTTAAACTTGTAAAAAATCGAAAACACGCACAAAGGTGATGTACTCAGTACAGCGTAACTTTTACAAATGTCAAGCTATGACGCTGAAATTTGAAGGGAAGTGTCAATGAGAGATGTGGTAACCTAACAAAAAAAGGAATTACAATCGGGTGGCTGACACGCTGAGCTAAGGCAAGTATTGACACCAGACGAACACTACTATACTAGGACTTAATTTTTTTCGGGTCTACCAACTAGGTCACGGAGGTCGTCAATCAAAATCTCATGGTAAAGATAGATGCAATATTATGAATACCTCTCAAACGCCTGAAACATAACATTGATACATAAAAAAAAAGAAATTTCAACGAACAAAAATGTATTTTAAGAGCAAAAAAATGTATTCTATTTTCATTGCATATTTTGTTACACAGCCTCACGGATTTATTGTCATGTGGTTATCTTTAACAGCCAACCAGAAAAAAAGACGACGACTAAAACCATTTGAAATAACGCACACAATCAGGAATCGAACCCGAAACATTCGGGTAGGATGTGTACCAAATTAAAAAATTATTACAAACAAATAAATTACTTATATTTGAATTGTTCTTTTTAACGGCATATTGAATTTAAAAATAAATTTGTATCCATTTAAAAATATCGTCCGTTTTTGGAGATACAATATTGCCTTGAAATTACTCAATAAAAGTCCTTTCCAATGAACGCGTAAGAATATACAGACATATTTTCTCGTATAAAGAATTGAGCTTAAAATAGACAAGATTTCTTTGTTCAAACATACATTTAAAAAATTCAGGCCTCAACGCCTACGCAATTCGTCTGCCCCACTAAGGTATATACTATATATCGCGCTCTGTGAGGTAGGTAAGGGATGATTCTAGTCGAAACGTCACGTCTATTGATTTTGACGCATTGGAGATATCATAATGTTAAATTGAACTTTATTATTACATCACGAATCTTCTTCTCTCTGGCTCCATCCCAACTCACTGTCTGCGAAGACTGTTGGGGTCAGCTCTAATCGTCCTCAGGTTGTATGTTCTTTTTGCACCACCCATGAATTCTTTGGTCTTCCTCTGGTTGTTATTCGAGGAAGATCCATGGAGATTGCCTGGTTCACAATGTGATCGGGTGCTCTGCATCCAACGTGCCCATACCATCTCAATCGCCTCTCCTCCATCTTAGTGTTGATGTCGGTAACACCTAGGATTCCACGAATGCGTGAGCTTTTTATTTTGTCTCTTAGGGACACACCAGCTGACCATCTTAGCATGCGCATTTCAGCAGTTTCTAGTTGCCTAGAGTAAGAGTCATATATCGTGGAGCATTCGGAGCCATAGAGGAGTGTGTCTTATTACATCACGCATGTAGAGTAATTATCGTAAAACAATTATTTTTTTATAATGTTATTTTATTAACGACACAACAGTGTCTTTTATATGCAAATGAATATAAGATAAGTTATACAAGTACTTAAAATTATTGACAAAAAAATACGAAACTTTATCTTTAACTAACATATTATACAGGAGCTACAAAAGCAGTAGTAATAATACCATATATTACAGTCATTGTTTAAAAAATATTTAATGTTAACATATATATTTAAGTTTAATATATGTATGTATTATGTTATACCACAAAATATTACCAAACTTAACCAAGCAGACTTACGTAATTGTCGAAAACTTATTTTATAGTGGTCAAGTACTTAGATTTGTTTTTAGTGGAACAACGCCTGCATAGAATAAAAATTGGATTTTTTGTATATACAAATGAACATATGACAAGTTATACAAGTATTTAAAATTATTGACAAAAAATAAAAAAAACTTTGTCTTAAACTAACATGGATATACAAAAAGCAGTAGTTATAATAAAATAAATTACAAAGTCATTGTTTTAAATTATTTAATATTAATATGTATATTTAAGTTAAATATAACATACCATATGTATATCACAAAATATTAGCAAATTTTACCAAGTAGACTTACGTAACTGTCGAAGATTTATTTTTCAGTAGTAAAGAACTTAGATTTGTTTTTAGTGGAACAACGCTTATATAGAACAAGAATAATTGGACTTTTCAAGAATTTTATGGATAGATCTTGAGATATGGAAAACACATGGGCTAACTTGTAGAACGAGATGCAAGTTGCTTTGCAGAATCGAAACCTATCACATGTTGATGCAGGGTTACTTAACTCCAGAAGCAAAGTATTGTCCTTAATGTTTCGTCGATACTAGGTTATTTATATTAATAAAGGAGACCACAAAGTTAGTAGCTATTTCTAAATATTGTTGTGATATTTTGGCGAATACTACATACACTTTATTAAAAATATCTAAATTGTTGCAAAACTCGTTTCCAAGTCTTTGCATACGAATTATAGAGGAGTTAATTTTAACTCCTCTATAATTCGTATAATTTTAATTAGTATAGGAATTTTTGGTATAAAAGGGATTGAGCTGTCTTGTGGATCTAGTGGGAATACGAAATGAAACGCTTGCGAGTAAGTGAGGTGCATCGATTACTGAGTGAATAATTTTGTATAGCAGTACTATATCGGCTGTTTTTCTTCTGTAAAATGTTATTCAAATAATTCAAGCATCTTTGTGGTGATCCATTAAATGAAATTAAATAAAACACTTACTTGGCAGCAACGTGTTGAATATTTCAATTATTTTTTTAATATCTGCGGTGCGATAGAAAAAGATATAAATGATTGAGTTAATTGTTACAAAGAATGAAACTATGGTATTGTACCATGATGCTCTGTAGAAAAGGGACTTGATGGTGTGGCACCGTTCGAGATCACCACAGCTCAAAAAAGTCAAGTTGACACAAGCCCCAATAAAGATTATGACAAATCATCATAAAGAAAAACACTACGGTTACTGGCGATTAAGATGCGTCATAAACGTATAAATTAAAGGATATCCTCAGTAAGATACACGCAAAAGCTTAGTTTATTGGGGACGCGACAAATGAAACGCAACAAACCCATATTCATTTTTTGTCCAGTTTAAATAACCTGTTGTTTTTTCATTAATTATGTAGTCATAAAATATCCTGTCATGTATAAATAAATAAAAGCAAAACGACAAGGAAAGTTGTCACGAGGCGTGAGATTATTGCATGACAACACGATAGTGCGCACTTGAGTTGCTGCAAAGGCTCCCATTCAACACTGTGGATTCCAATAATTGAATTACCCAACATATGGCCACTACTTGGCCCCTAGTAATTATTTCTTATTTTCCTGATTATAATCAGATTTGCGTGGAAAAAAGTGGTCTCTGCTGTTTTAAACTATTTTGAGAACAAATTTAAGATAATTTTTCAGTGGTATTGAAACATTAATTAATCGTTCTAAATCAAGTATTGAACTACATGGTGACTGCATTGAATAAAAAATTGTTTCATTCTACAACTTTTTTTTATATCCTTGGACCGGAAACGTTTGGGAAAAATATTGACGTCAAAGAAATGTGATATTGGAGGTGGTTTTTGTGCATTTCATGGACTCGATTGATGATCAAAGAGTTCGAGGTTGATATGCATCTGTCTGTACTGCGTGCAAGAAGAATCTTGCGATATTTAGGGCACATAGCGCTGAAGGAGGACGACAGCTTTGAACGGTCCATTTTGCCCTAAATAAGCAGAGGCTGAACATCCATCCGATGGAGAGACCATATGAAAAAACAGCATGTAGACAGTTTTGGAGGCGATATATCGGGTTGATGAGCATAGTGATCGAGATCCTCAAAATTAAGGGAACGACCAAGAAAGATGACCTCCGTAGCCTAGTTGGTAACTCGTCTGCCTTCTAACTAGGGAGTTGCACGTTCAATTTTCATTAAACCCATTTTTTTTTAAATATTCCAGAGTGATTTTCACTTAAGGCAAATTTAATAACTTTTTTGATTGATTAGAAGAGATTGCCACTTGGCCATAATCCCGCAAGGTTGTACTGTATACAGCGTAAGTATAGTATAAAGCGATTTGAAAATATCTATTTTTGAAGGTTGAACTAATCAATTGGTCTGTCGAGTGACGATTTGTTTTCTAAACTCTGTAGGTTGAACTAATCAATTGGTATGTCGAGTGACGATTTGTTTTCTAAACTCTGTAGGTTGAACTAATCAATTGGTCTGTCGAGTGACGATTTGTTTTCTAAACTCTGTAGGTTGAACTAATCAATTGGTATGTCGAGTGACGATTTGTTTTCTAAACTCTGTAGGTTGAACTAATCAATTGGTCTGTCGAGTGACGATTTGTTTTCTAAACTCTGTAGGTGGAACTAATCAATTGGTCTGTCGAGTGACGATTTGTTTTCTAAACTCTGTAGGTTGAACTAATCAATTGGTCTGTCGAGTGACGATTTGTTTTCTAAACTCTGTAGGTTGAACTAATCAATTGGTCTGTCGAGTGACGATTTGTTTTCTAAACTCTGTAGGTTTAGTACGCATACAAGGAATTTGTTTTACAGTACCGTCTCATTGAATTAGGGCCACCAAGATTGATTACTATAACTAGTTGCAACCCGTGAAATATTCACGGAAGTAAAACAAATTATAAAACAAAAGTAAAACAAATTAATATAGATAGATAAATCAAAATATTATTTATGCTTTGGTCTGCATTCATAAAACGAGCATAAGATAAATAAACACAAGTAATTATAAGGTTCAATATAGTAGGAAATAAATAAATTATTTAATGAATTACAATTCAAAATAAATTGGCATCGTCCCCTTTTATACCGGTTCAAAAATTGTTAGCTAGGTATTTAAAATTGGTTCAGTATACTTTCGATCTGTTCATTTATCACGGACCCACCGAGATTCAAATTTCGAATTACTTTCGGAGAGAATCCAAGTATTCCTCTCTCGCTCTCTCGTATTCAAAATTCAATTCTCGTAATCTTTCTTTGGCGACAACCGTCGTACGGGTTTTGCCTATTTATATTATGTCTAGCTGCAAGCCGTGAGATTACTCTTATTAATCGCAATTTTCAAAAATACGATTGAAATTTATATAATATTATATGGCTGGGTTAACAAGCCTTACAATATTGGGAATTGATGTTGCTACACCCCCCCTGTCAACTTCAGACCCTTTTTATAGGAATTGTCCCCATATTAAAGCCAGGTAGACGTAAAATCTTAGAGCATTGTAATAATTATGTCTTAACACTAATTATAGTAATTAATCTAGGTGACCCTAAATCAATGAGACGGTACGGTATATACACTTTGTAGGATATATTTCGTATGCGAAATTCGTTTTCTACATTTTTTGCAGAATGTATTTGAGACAGTGGTATTTTCATTATCAAAGAGAAGCTTTTGTCATATTCCAGTGAACAGATAACATAATGCAATGCGTTATTATTCGCTGAAAAATTCCTCTACAATGTAGAGAAAACGGAAGAGACAGATGATACAAACATTGATACTTGACTAAAACGTAATGGTTATCGCAACTGATGAATCATATAAAAATACTCATAATTTATAATTGAACACACTCGTTCGTTCCTAGTCCCATGGCAATAACTGGATTTTTAGTTCATATTTAGTTTGGTCGCCTTTCTACGAGTACGGGGAGATCCAAACCATGGACCACATCGTATACCATAAACCTGCACAATGTTAATGCCTTAACTATAAATAATATATCCTTTCTTTGGTTTTGGATAAGGATTTTTGTTTTTATGGAAGCTCCGTCTGTTTTTCTTTGCTGTTATGGTGTTATTGTAAAAGCAGGAAGAAGTTATTTGGTGTGAGGGGAAAGAATATTTGAAGTCGTCGTACGGAGGTTCTTTTTCCGACGAGAAGACTCGCCGCCATTATACAGAAAGAAGTAACTCTCTCTCTCTCTGTATTAGGAGAAAAGTACGAACCTGGCAATAAGGATACTATTTCCACGCTATATTGTTTTTTATCAAATAATTAATATTTAACTAAACAAACAAATGTTTAGCGTTGGGATAGCCTATGGCTAAATACTGCTCATGGAAATACAATTTTTGTTGCTAGGTTCGTTTTATTCTCTCATCACGGAGAGACAATGCCAAAAATCCTTGTCCAACGCATCAAATAACCTTTTCCCGCTTTTAAAATAACACCATCCATAGATGACGCATCTTTAAAATAAAACTCAACACGAAAACAGGATCTTCAAAGCCCCAACGAAAACGTCAACCTGCCCCACCGATCGGCACCCTGCCACTTTATAAAAAGCGTTAACCGTAATTGCAAAGGCCAATTCCAAAAATAACTAATAAATTGCTGAGCAGCGCTTCACTTCTTACGAAAATGTACGAAAATGGCTCGATGATTGGTTTGCCTCAAAAGAGCAACAGTTTTTTTGGCGTGGCATCCACAAATTGCCAGCGATGGGAAAAATGTGTAGTTAGCGATGGGCAATACTATGAATAAAATATTTTTTACCATTTTCATACAATAAATGTGTATTGTCTATAAAAAAATCCTGTTTCATATTTACAGACCTGATACATCTGTCCATCGATGCGTTTCCTGAAGGCTTGAATATGCTACACAAACTAACACCAGACGCTGTGATGTGGTTGGAGAGACACACTGCGTGTGAGGAACAAACATAAAAAAAGAAGTTCATGTTTCTTAATTTATTTAGAAACTTCATTGTTAAATAAACAACTCGTGGCAACTTTTCGTGGTCTAGATGGTAAGTCACCTGTCTTCCGATTCAGGGGGTTGCGGCCTCGATTCTTTTTGGAACTTATATTTTTCTTAAAAAGGATTCCAGTCTGGTATTCATTTAGGCCTCTTTGACATCTTTCTGATTGGTTGGCAGAGATCGTCAAATGACATTAAGTCCGCCAGGTTGTACTGTATACAAGCAAAGGGTAATACAATACAAATGGTAAGTTTATTACCATACGACAATCTCTTCCAACCGACCAGATAATTTACACGGATTAGTATCAATTACAGGGTCAAAGGTTACAATATTTGAAAAAAAAATTAAACATACATAAAGCAATAAAAAAAAGTGTAAGGAAAAATGTAAAAAAACTGGGAAAGGAGAATAAAGACGAGAAAGGGCGAAAATTTTGACTCTATGGAGAAACACATTTCGTCATTGAAGAGAGGTGTAATTATTTTTAAGTCGCTGTTTTTAAACACGCCTATAAGAGAGTGTTACGGTAGCCGGTAACTGGTTCCAGAATTTGGCGGTAAGAGCAATCAAGGACGACGTAAAAAAGGAGAAGTGATAAACTGGAAATATTATACGTTGAGAATCTCTGTTCGAACGTTGTGCAAGTCCATGACTGGGAAAAATCGAACTATTTTCGGCGAGATATTGAGGGGCGGCGGGACAGTTCAGTATAAAAGTGGACAATTCAACTTGTGATTAAATTTTCTAAGGTTGAAAATATATCTCAAGCGGTCTATTTGTAATCATTGAAATTTGTCCAGTTGCTCTTCTTTAATATTCAGATAACATACAGCTTCTAAATCAAACATTGGGAAAGGAAGATACTCCAACGAGAATACACATTTCTTACAAGCGATAAAAAAAGCATTTTCACAGTAATGACGTTGCATAGAAAGTGCAATATTAAATCAATACTATTTTCAGACTACTCGTAAGCAATGTTTACCTTAATACAGATTCAACTTTCGAATAACAATTCAGTTATTACGTTCCGAAACCACGTCGTAATATGATCGGTAAGCAAATTGTTATTCTCGATGCCCCGAGAACTGAGAACAAGGGATATTTGATCTATACATAAATCTGGTTCAATTATACCATGGCCAAATGGACGAAGATGCGAGTGTGATACAATAATTCTTTTCATCAGATTTTCACACACCTTTTTTGAACTGCGAGCGATATGTTTGTTAAATACAGAATTATTCGAGACCTTAATACGATATCACACCGGAGGATTTTGGTTCCGCATTACAGAATATATACATGTGATTAATAAATAATAAAGCTATGTCTTGTAATTTATTTTTATCAAACACTGTTTATTCCACTTCTTTTGTGACGGTATAACCCTACCGGTTTCAAGGCTTTCACCTCATCTTCAGGTAAGCACAAACAAGACTAAATGTTGTTCGAACTGGTACCGATATACACACTTCAACGGTTGGGGGCTGAGGGGTGAGGGAAACATAGGACGATATCGACCAAGAGTGGAGAGATTTTTGGGATATAACTGTTCAACAGATGTTCGGACCGATGTACTGACTTAGAAATTTCTATAAATAAATCTGGTTGTCTAATTGGGATTTGTTGGACTTGTCTCAAAAACACTATTGCTTC
Source organism: Odontocerum albicorne (assembly GCA_949825065.1). Lineage (NCBI taxonomy): Eukaryota > Metazoa > Arthropoda > Insecta > Trichoptera > Odontoceridae > Odontocerum > Odontocerum albicorne. Next base: position 36,728,809 of record OX463852.1, on the reverse strand, counting down.
GAATATATCATAATCAATGTAGTCTTTCAGGTTTTATATTTTATTTGTTTGTTTTACTTTATTGTTAATTGATGTATTTTGTTAAGTTATGACTTTCAATAATAATAATAAAATAATTTATTAAACACCGTCGAGAGAGCAAACCTTCCTCAAGGGCTTTCTTACTCGGGACAAAATAAATACACGACGTATAAGTTGAGTGTAAGGATAGAAAAGTAAATGGTTGCGGCCATTAGATTAGGTACTTCCCCGTATCGGCATATGTTCAGAAAAAAATATTTGGTAAGAAAACCGCAAAAAAAACTTACCAAGGAAAGACGATCGACCAAGAAACCTTAGTAGATCTTCCGATATATTTTATACATTTTTATCCACTGCACGGATTTCTCCTGTTACACAAAGAGGGTTTGCTTCTAGGGTAAGCTTATTCGTTAGGAAGAATATCAGCCAGGATTCTTCTCATACTGCTAGGCGGTACCGAGATTATATCAACAGTGTCATTCAGTTGGTTCAATATCTCTATACCACGCGTGACTGAGTGTTTAGCCATGATATTCGTCCTGTAAGTTGGTATGTAGAACATAGGGTGATCCCTTGCACGGCTATATTTATTAGGTACATATAAACTTAGTGCTTCTAGAATCACGGGAATGCTAGTGAAACATCGGCTTTAGGTGTAGTTCCCATAGTTCTAACAATAAAAAGACCATTGCACCTTTCAGTGTTAAGAGATTTCGTTGCAGTACACTACTCTTTAAGAATTGAATGTACTCGGAATCTCAATCAGCGAGTATTTCTAATCGATATAAATGTTGAGTATATCTAACAGCTTATTTAAACGAACAACATAGTTCTTCTCAGTAACGAAAAGGCTTTACAATTTAATTGTTGGGTCAAGGACATGGTGACCATTTTTACTGCCTCCACAAGTAAACTTTTCTTTATGTAAACCTGTCAATAAACCTCTTGTTGCAAAATAAACTGAAAACAACTGGTTTTTTTTTAAACAGACACTGGACAAAATAATCTTCACACACTGTGTTATAGCAATGCTAAAATGAATTCAGATAGCGATGCTTAAACAATCGTGTAACTAAAAATGTGAGATATAATTTCTACACTAGATAACATGGACATGTTGCGGATGTTGTGAAAAAGACTGTTTGGTTAGAATGGTTCTTGAATGATGAATCAATGAAGATTACAAAAAAAATCAATTATTGTATATAATATGACGTAATTGGCATGTGAGTGAATGACTAATGCGAATGTACAGTGTGTGATGAGGAATAAGTTATTGGATATAAGTTTTATGTGGATTTGTTGAGATTACCGTGGTGTCGGAATTGTGTGTTAGGGTATAAGCATGGCAATGCAGTGTGAATGTTTCAGCTGAATATTTTAGTACTATGCGTATCCAGAAAGTAAGTGTACTGAGGCTCTCACGACCGGATGGATTTTATTTTCAACATGTTGGCTACACTTCCGTGTAGCCTGACCCTTCCCCCCGCAACGAGACCGGTTCGAGGTCAGTACGTTGAGAAGTGTCGACGCGACAACATGTTTCGTTAAAAATGTCAATCCAATCTCTCGCCAAGTGCGAAATACGCGGCGTCATCCGTTATCTCGTTTGGAAGGGAAAACCTCCGGTTGAGGTTTATAATGAGGTGAAAACTGCATATGGTGATAAAGCTATGAATCGTACGAGTGTGTACAAGTGGTGTCGCGAGTTTAAAAACGGTCACGTCACACCTCTTCACCCTCCGCCAAAAAGTTCAAAACCACAATTTCAGCCAAGAAAATCATGGCATCCTTGTTTTGGGACTGTCAAGGTATACTTTTAATTGAATCAAGGGGAGACCAACTCTGCAACATACTGTGAGACCCTAAAAAAATTGCGGAGGGCGATTCAGAACAAGAGGAGAGGCATGCTGACAAAGGGAGTCTGCCTGCTGCACGACAATGCCAGACCACACACGGCCAACGCCACGAAGGAACTGCTCGCCTCGTTTAAATGGGATGTCCTGAACCATCCCGCGCATTCCCCTGACCTAGCACCTTCAGATTACTATCTCTTTACCTCCCTGAAGCTGCACATGGGTGGGAAAAGGTTTTCAACCGACGAGGAGGTAAAGGAGGAGGTGGAGAAGTGGACGGAGGGATTAGCGGGAAACTACTTCGAGGAAGGCATCAAAAAGTTAATACCCCGCTTCACCACCTGCATTGAGAGGAATGGCGACTACATAAAAAAATAGCTTACATATGTACTACGGTAACCACGTAATTTTTTTGTTTAAATAAAAAAATTGTGAACTACAAAAATTCAGTACACTTACTTTCTGGATATGCCTCGTATTTACAAATATATGAAATTCGTGATTAAGGATATTAACTACAAACTCAAACTGGACAGCACCAAAATCTGCTAAGATGATAGTCCCAATAGTATTTTGTGGTAACTTTGATGTAGATGTATTGAACATGAAGTAAAGTGATTAGGGATGAATGTAAACAGGGTTACGTATTGATTAAGTTGAAGAAGAGCATGTTGAGATGATTTGGGCATGTGAAACGAATAAGTGAAAAAATACTAAAAAACCAAACATACAGTTGTAATGCGATTGGAAGGCGTGTGAGAGGAGGACCGAGTAAAGTGTGGTTTGATCAAGTGGGTGATATTTTGAAAGGAAATGTAGAAAGTATGGAAGTGGAAGAAGAAGCTAAACACGTGTATCGAGATAGTAAACTCTGACACTCTGTCCTCTTTGCCTACTCCGACAGGGAAATGGCGTAACGGTATGTTTTTATAAGACTAAGGAATTTGATCACTTCGTCACAGGCCTTGTATTGTGAAGGAATTCTCTAAATTCATAAAATAGAGGAGTTTTATGTCATTTTACTCGAAAATTCCGTCAATATTATTAACGTGTTTAATTTTTTTCCTCTTCAACATTCCTTCCTTTCCCTTTGAGTGATGATATCTAATTTTTACTGTAAATATTGTTCAGAATTTTGTACAGTTGAATATTTGTTGCGAGTATGCAAATAACTTTATTCAGATTTAATTTCAATAACAATAAAACAGTTATTTTAATGTATTCACCACCGTTTTATTTATGTTAACTACCTGTTTCAAAAACCTCCGTCTTCCTCGTCAGGTGAAGATGCACTCCTTTATTTACTATTGTCTGGTTGTTAGTAAGAGATCATTGCAAACAATCTGGCGTGCTTATTGCCAAGTGGCAATAAGCACGCCAGATTGTTTGCAATATAGTGTTATAATTGCAAACAATCTGGCGTGCTTATTGTTTAAATAAAATAATAAAGTATACCACAATTCAATGTTACTAGAGTTTGTAACTCTCCACGTAACACAAACTGTAAATAGATTTGTTTACACGATTTTTTTCCGAAGGACGAATTCCAAGAAACTTCTATTAAATATGAAATACAAAGAAAGCTATTACGAATAAAATTATATAATTTTTTCGTCAACAAAAATTAACACTTTTATTCGTAATCTTAACTGTCATTATTTATAAATAAAAATATTGCCAGTAAAATAAAACTCTTAAAATTATTTTAATTGTGCAATATTGAACCTGAAACAAATTTGACATCCAAGTATATGCATGTTTTATATCATTCAAAGACAAAGTTATATTTAGCGCGAAAAATAATGAAATTGTTTACAAGACATTTTAAAGATCAACTTTATCAAATACTCCTAGTTATTGTAATGAAATATGTTTACCTATATTGCGCAGCATTTACTCCTTAATTGTCATCAACATGAACAGAAAACATCAGTTAACAATCTGCAATGCATCCATTTGTAGCGTACATAACCAAAAAATATGACAGATACGGAAAATAAACCGGACAGAATGTTCCCGAATATGCGCGCTTTTTCCGACTCGGGTATATAAAGTCACAACATAAGGTTAACCGGCGTACGTTTTAATCACAGACCAAACTGTAAACAATGACATTGACGAAATAACACGAAAAACGTATAAACATTTTGAAAATGCGCACTCGCGATGTTTTGTTACCTACGCAGTAAGAAAATGTACCAGAGAATAAGTAAGTACCACGGCTGAAAAATACATTAGCGCAGTTCGCACAGAGCGTCGAAACGGAATGGGACGAGCGCCTCTAGCAAACCGTACTGGATTCCGTGAAGGAGTGTCGGTAAGAAAAAGACGTACGTCCCATACACAAGATAAGTCCGGGTGTACGGGACGTGTGTCGCTTTTCGTTGCAGGGGCGGCGGCCGAGAAAAGCGCGGGAATCGCTTTGTGGGAAATGTCACGTAGGTGTAATATGGCCGGTTGCAGATCTAGGGAAAAGACACAAGGTTCAAAGTTCATTGAGATATTTCGAGTAGATCCTTATTAATTCGAAACAGATTTTATAACACTTTTAATGTATTCAAATATCAAACGATTCATTTTTAAGTATCAAGTAGTTTTCAAGCTAAAAAGTCTTTTGAAGAAAATAATTTCCTTTTCTTTGTCTTGCAGATACCGTCCGGAAATCGTGGGAACATTTTTGGTTAACAATTTTATATGGATAAAATTACACAATCTAAATCTATAAAAATATTTTTTAAATGATAAAATTTACTTAATTGTAATATTTAAATTAAATTGGTCTTCAATAGTAATTTAATAAAACATAATTATTTAAGTAGACGAATAAATATTGTATATATTTGTATGTATGCACTGAGAGGAATACATGGGGTGAGAGTGTATGACATAATGCGAAATGAAGTGATTAGGGATGAACGTGAACTGATGGTTGATGAGTTGAGTGTGATGAAATTTATTTTTCATTATTTTTATTTGCTTCTGAAGTATCATCTGTTGACTGACTAGTCCATTTACAGTATTAGCAGGGATAACTAAAGTCTAAGGCCGAGGCCACACCAAAGTGCTTCGTTAGGTGCTAAGCTAGGTTTTACGTGACTCATATACTAGGTGACTTCATACCTGGCCACACCAAAGTGCTACGCACAAATTCATTTGACAGTTGGAGCGGTTGAGTCAACACATGATGCCACTCTCAAAACTAACCAATTTCATTACACCTTACCATCTTTATTTACTTTCTGAGCAACTTCATTCCAAAGTGATTTTATTATAGGTACATTTTTCTATAATTTGTTCGAAGGGTTCCACAAAGGATCCCTTTTAAACATAGCTGTCATTAAAACTTCCGCCATCTTGTAAATTAACCAACACGTCTGTTCGCTAGGAGATTCCCTCGACGACTAATCGTCATGCAACGTGGCGCGAAGCGTGCAGTGTGGCCACTGCGATAGTTTGCGATACGTTGGGTCGCTAAGATATGTCGCCTAACTCGCAACATAGCTCTAAGCATCAAGCGAGGCTTCCTGTGTGGCCGAGGCCTAAGTGAATGTGATGAAATGCAAGTAGTCTGAACGAGTGGATATGTACGTGAACAATTAGTTGTAAGAATTATTATCTAGTTATAAGTTTCTGTGTAGGTGTTAACTATTTCTTAGAAATTAAATATTCCGATTATTAAAATTACATGTAGGATATTAAGATCAAGTTCGCTTATAGTCATAACACATATTGGGTGTTAACATAAGTTGTGTCCGTTTTTTTTTTCAATTTAAAAATGAGCACCAAAAGTAAAACAAAATGGTAAATGTCATACGTCATTCGAAAGAAAATTTTCTGCTCTACAAGATATTGTGTTTGCTTTTACGTTACATATATTATTTTATTTGATTACAAACCTTCAAAATGGAATGGCAAGTAGACGAAAGTGAGCATTTTCGACACCTCCTTCTTTTCACGTTTAATCGAGAGAATAAAACTGCCAAAGCTGCTCGCGATATTTGCGAAGTATACGGCGAAGATGCTATGAAAGAAAGGACAGCTCGTCGATGGTTTTTGCGTTTCAAAGACGGTAATTTCAACCTTAAAGACATGGAGCTTTCCGGACGACCAGTGGACTTCGATGAGGACCGCTTAAACCATATTATTCATGAAGATCCCCTTCAAACATTTTTCATCACCAATTTTTTTACACATGACAAGAAATATACATAATTTGCGAAAAAACAACAGGTAATTTAATTAGGACACACAATTTTAATGGATCTGGGTTTGTTGTCTTTCATTTGTCGTGTCCCCAGTAAACTAGGGTTTTTCTTTAAATAAAATTAGTTCTTAAGTTTGTAAATTTGCACATAGGTAAAGTCTTTGGCAAATGTTTGTATCATAGATAATTTTAATAATTAAAAAAACATTCGACTAAAACTACCACAAGAAAATTTATTATGACTGAAATTTATTCTTGTCACAAATAAGAATATAAATACAGCCAGTGAAAGGCTATACATGTATTGTACAAAAAAGGAAAAATAATAAACGAGTAGAATAAAGTACATAGATAGTTACTTTGTACTTAACATTTGTGACGTCGTGTGACGTTATGGTGCGATTTGGTTTTATAGTATGACGCACGCAGGTGCGATGACTACCGAGCGTGACCATAATAATAATATAACTATAGTGCAAGTCTTACGTTGATGAATTTTATAACAATACTATACATTATTTCAGACCTTTATTCGATGGATCAATTAGAAGTTATCGTTCATTTGAGAGTATTTCCTGAATTTTCCCAACTAAATGTTTTGAGTATTCCCTTCAAATGCATTCAGTCAGCACCGACTATTTATTCCCTTGCAGTTTTTTCATTCGTATGATACCTTTCAACAAACGTGAATTGGTGTTTCGGACATATTGAAGAGCGTAGTTTGGAGACAAAAATGTCTTCGAGCTTTCGGGTTTAGAACCATTGGAACAAATCCAGATCTCGTGGTTCGACATCGCACGTGAGGAAACAACATCACTTCTACAGGTCTAGCTAGCGTGTGCGAATATTGTTACCATCAGGAATCGAACTTGGGATTGAGATGCATATTGCATAAATCATTTAACAGTTTGTCAATGACGCAGTAAGAAAATCTTTTATCACAATGGTGAGAACAACGAAGAAGCAATTCCATAATAGAGAAGTTCAACAAGTTAGCTTATTATTAGGATTGCAGCGGCCTAGCAGGGGAGGGGAAACATCCCTAGACGTCAATACAGCAGAATAATTTATCAGCCAAAAGGAAGTCCTATGCAAGGCACTGTAGAATCATTTTTCTTGCTAGCTTAATCGGATGCGTTTCATCATTATCCAATTTTAGGAATAAAACCATATCTCAAAATATTCTTCGTCCTAATTTCTATGCAATTCATCATTATGCCTTGAAATTTATATATTGTTTTAATTTTTGTTACTTTTATTCCAATAATATATTAATTTTCTAAAACGAAGACACAATCATGGATATTCTTCTTCCTAGTGTCATGTCAGGTTCCCCCAACGTTGAATATCACCTGAGAGTAGGCATGTGTCCCAGGCAGACCGAAAAATAACCCCAACGCTCCTTATACCAGTCCAATCACGCATATTGCGGAGCCAGGAGATTTGCCTCCTGCCAATACCTCTTCGAACCTCTATTTTGATTTGGATGATCAGATGCAGTAATTTGTACTTTGCTCCTCTAAGTACATGACCCAAGCAGGACACCTTTCGAATTTTAATATTAGTCAGCAACTCTCTATCAACTTTGGCTCTTTGAAGAACCCATGTATTGCTGACCGTATCCGTCCAGGGTATCCGTAGCATTCTCCGGTGCACCCACATTTCGAATGCTTCGTCGTTTCATACTACCAACTTGGAGGGTCCATAATTCCGCTCCATGCAATAACACTGACCAAACGTAGCATTTGACTAACTGTTGTCGAAGTTTCAAGTTTAGGTTATCATCGCAGAATACGCTTCTCATTTTATTAAAAACCGCACGAGATGTTTCAATTCTGCACTTGACTTCGGTTTCTGGGTCGAGGTCTTCCACTAGGATACTTCCGAGGTATTTAAATTTCTTCACTATTTCTATATCAGCACCGTTCAATCTAAGACAATCAAGGATACCGATTATAATTTTGAAACGAAAACTGGTTGGTTGGTAACAGTAAATCGGTCAAATGAATTTTTATTAAAATATAATAGACACTGCAGTTAGGTGTAGAAGGGAAATATCGAAGTCAAATTGTTTATCAAATGTTTTTTATAGTTAAGGCATTAACGCTGTGGAGGTTTAAAGACATTGTAATTTATTTTTATCAAACACTGTTTATTCCACTTTTTTGTAACGGTATAACCCTACCGGTTTCAAGGCTTTCACCTCATCTTTATCATATGATTGAAGATCGCATGGCCGGTAATAAGTGTATACTGGTACTATACTTTCAAATCAAGTTGGCATCATATGCTGTACTACTCATTCTAAACAAACTCCTCAATTTGCAAAAATCACGATTCGTCAGCATAACTCAGTATTATCGAAGTTCCAAAGGAGATGTGACTTTGATTAATCAATCCAAATATCTGTTTTGCTACGACATGTAGACCTTGAAAAATAACCTCAAATATGGTGGAAACATTGATACGCTGGGTGTTTTTAAAAATGAAGAACTTACACAAACCTATCTAACATCCAAACGACAGTTGTTCCTCCTCAACCCACACAGTATCTAGCAACGAACAATAATATTACCTTATCGTACATTAACAAATTATTGGATTTAGTCCCACTTGATTGAAATACCTGTCCTCAAGGCGGGAGGTGGCCATACTTTGCAATCGGCACACTCAAGTGTGAAAATGATACCGGTGGCACCAACAGAGAACCATATTCTACGACCATAGATGAAATTCAAATCAAATGAAAGAAATAATATTATTTATACTCGGTATCACGGAAGATCTTAAGGGGGTATTCAATTTAGAGATTAGAAAAAATGTTTTTTTTTTGTTTTTTTTTTGCATATTCTTAAAGTTAAGACTCTCAAAAGTAAATTAAAAAATTCTCAATGTTTACGCAGTTATAGCTATAAATGAGGCAGCAATTACGTCGCACCGGAATGACTCGGACAATAATCTCAAAACTTTAAACGCGTTTTTCCTCGAAACTAATTTTTTCGACCTGATCGACATAAAATCTCAAGTTCTATCCAAATGATTGCCTTCAAATTTGGTACGAAATATCGTCCCTACCTTGGAAAATTAAAAACCAGTTTTTTTAATATTTTTAAAAACATTGAAAAAAAGCGTCAAAAAGTCATTTTTTCTTTGTTGTCAACTATAACGACATTAGTTTCTTATTAAGAAAATGTGTATGATTTTTGTTTCGGATTTACGAAAGGATTCCAATGTCAACCAGCTCACCCCCTTTTTTAACAAGTATAACAGCTGATAACATCTCGAATTTTTTTTTTTTTTTGTACATTCTCAAATCACCAATAACCAAAGTGTAAAATAAAGTAAGAAAAAATATTTTTTTATTTTTTTTATTTAGTCTGAAAAAACGCCCGAAATTCACGCCTCTAGAGTAGACCCCCTTAAGATATATGGGGGTCACCATTTATTTTTACAAAAATCTGAGAAAGGTATAAAAATATATCTCTGTTACAAAAGCTAAGAGTAATCAATCGGGTCGAAGGTAACCCGACGTATATAGATGAATGGGCGTACAGTCAGACAACAATCGTAGTGCATTTCACTTTTACTGTATACAGTATACCCTGGCGGGCGTATTACTAAGTTGCGCACTTTCTTTGCAAAAGATTATTCGAACTTGTTCAGTTTTTTGTTGGTTTAAAAGGTGGCCGACGTTATTTCACGTTGTAGACTCCGTTTTTTTCTCTCTTCTGGATAAGGTGAGGCGAAGAAAATACAACCGAATATAGTCAAAGCACAGTACATAATCAGAATGATTAACCTTAGACTTGTAAATAAAGCGTAAATTAACAAATGTTAAATACACTTTAAGGTATTCCCAAAAGACCACTAACACACCATAAACTACAATGTTTTATCATCTATTTGATATCCTACGTTACCTAGTTGGATAGATAACTGACTTTCATGCCAGGGGCGCCATGGGTTAGATCCAAATTGAGAACAGATGTAAACTATAAGAATCCCAGTCTGGTTTTCAATCAAGACCTCTTGAACATGGTTCTGCTTAAGAGGGTATTATATCGATTTTTTTTCATTTTATTTTTTTGTAATCTTTTTTGAATAATTTCCAGCAAGAAATGTTCAAAAATCTTGAAAATTCGAAAAGTTATGAGGGTTTATAGTCGAGTGCGCACCGGTCGAAAAAATGACCTGAACTTCGCAGCTTTCGGGTCGTCTATTGTTATGGCAGTAGCCTTATTTTCCAAGAATTCTCGTCCAACAGGATTTCTTGGAATGATGAATTGATATTTAGTTTGCCGTGTAGAAGTGTAAAACGGGGATTTATAAACAAGTTTATATGGCCCTGGAATTGATGATTAACAGCAAGTTGAAAATATTTACGGTACTAGAATTATTTCAATCGATTCATTTTTTCGTTTTTTTTTCGCTCATCTAAAGAAAAAGAAAAAAAAAATGGCGGCTTGTTGAAATTAAAAAAAATAATTTTAATTTCAACAAGCCGCCATTTTGTTCTATTTTTTATTATTCTAGTACCGGCTATAGCCATATGCTTTTTAAATAAAACAGTTTTTTTTTTTTAATTTTCAGACGAGTACAACAGCCACAATTATGTGCATAATGGACCCCCTCAATGTATGGGCGGCTTTACTTCCGTCTCAATAACAGCATTTTTTTTAACTTAAAGTTTAATGAAAATATTCTTAAAAGATAAATAAATATGTCTAAAAATACAATTTAAAAAAATAATTCGTTCACTGAATCAAAAAATCTTAAAAATCGTCAATTTTTCGACCCATAAAATGAGAATACCCCCTTTATAAGAATATATTAATTCATGTTAATAAATAATAGATACAACGAAAGTGTAATACGAGATAAATACTAAATACAACGAAAGTGTAATACAAGATAAATACTATGTACAACGAAAGTGTATATGTGTACAATACGGAAATAACCCAGTACCGAGCTAGCTGGAGAGCTGTTGTTAATTGCCTTTATACCTGCATAGCCCGTATGCATAAAGAATTATAGCATTATATTTTGAATAACTACTTAAATTGAATCCTTGACCTTCCACGAAACTCCAGACATAAAGGAAAATATTAAGAAAAACATTTAAAATTGAAGTAGGAACGTTTGACTATAGTACAAAACGGAATACATACAGAAAACAAGCGTATATTTTCACACGAAATTCAAAACAACACGTGCCGAATGCAAATGAACTGGTTTGTCGAGTTTATATTGAGGATGTATATGCCCGAAATAAAAAAAAAAACAATGAAAATGAAGCAAATGATGACAAGTTTTTTTCTTATTATTACGTGTTATCTAACCGGTGCGCAATAAAAATGTTATAAGTACATAACTTTGAAATATGATAAATTAGAAGGCGAAATACAATACGAAAGTATGGATTCGGAAGAGGCTAGGACCGTTGGATTTTAGGTTTAGGTATCGAGGGTGGATTCTAGGGAACGTGTAGAAAATCTGTCCACTTTGCCTACCTCAAAAGAGATATAAATTGATGGTTCGTATTTTTATTAGTTTTAAAATGATCTATTATATATGCGCTGTTAAGGAAAACACTATGAACTGTTTAACAGCAATCCTCAAGGAAGACTATAAGACGGCCAACCAAGAAATTGGCAACGAACTGGTCAAGATCGAATCCGCTTGAAGTCGAATTCCACACTAGATTTTAATACCCAATTATAGCTAGATTGACTGTTTTTAATATAAAAAAAATAGTAAAACCCAAAGTAAGGTTGATTCCTCAATCAAAGTATATTTTCAAAATAAGTATAATTTATTTATCAAAGGTTCCCGCTATAACTTTGTGAAATTCTATATTAGAATATTTAATAATACATAGCACCAGACTATATGTTACTATCTCGACAAATATACTTCCATCATTTCTAGATCCATACATCTTCACAAAATTCCAACGATTTCTCTGACATTTATTTCTTACAAAACATGCTTTCCTCGGCCTTCCTTTACCACGGCTTCCCCTTACATTTGCATTGTATTTTTATTTTGTTGGTCTTTCTTCATTCATTCGTTATATATGCCCAAACCATCTCTTGTGTGCTTTTCTTCATCTTACTCAACATATCAGCCGATGCGATTGAAGACTTTTTTATTGGTAAATGTATCTTGCTATATTACAAATAACTTGTGAACTCTTCTATTTCATGGTTTATTACGAAAACAGTATCTTGAGTAAATTTTATCGATCATACATAACTTAATATAGACCAGGGGAAGTTTTCATCGAAGATAACATATAATAAAATTACACACAGATGTATAACAATAAAAACAAAACATTATAAAACTAGAATATAAACAAAAAAAAACTGAAAAATTCAAGAAAAAACAAATAAAAAAAAACGAAACATTCAAGTGTCGTTTGCCATTCGGTAAGAGTGTAACGAAATGCGTACTTAATCATTTTTTTAATTGTACCAATTGAAATCCCAAACATGACCAACTCAACGAATTCCTTATTGAACGCAAAGCAACTTCTATTGATAAACGAATTGATCGAATCATTTGCATTCGGTCCCCGGACATTGAACAGCTCGATCGATTTAGTTGAACGAATGGGGCAGAGGAAATGTCGTCTTTAAAGTAAAACCGAGGAATTATATTAATCATTTTGAACAAAAAAATAGATATCCATTTTGCATTTGTAAAATGTAAGGGGTGTAAGGCCATGATGTTCCAATAATGCGTTATAATTACGGAATTCATTCATACTTCGGCGGTTAAGGAAAGCAATATAGTTTTTTTATACATCCTACTTGTTTAATTTGACTTTTAAGGTAGGGGTTCAATTATATAAGTTATAAAGAAAAAAAAAATGCAATATTTGAAAATAACAATTGAAAAAAGTATCGCATAATTTAAAGCATAGATTCTCAACTATAGGATCTATGATCGACTGGAAATTTGAAGGGTCCCGAAATATCATAAACTATTAAAACAAGTATTGTATTATATTTATTTCTTGAATCTTACACAAGGCGTTTATTTCACTTTATCGTGTCATGTTTATATTTTTTTACTAAAATAAATTAATCATTTATTATTTATTCACCACTGTTTATTCGAGTTCACTACCGGTTTCAAAGACCTCCATCTCCCTCGTCAGGTGAAAATGAACTATGAAGGGGATGTCAATAAATTCGCGAAACGAAGAAAACTATATTTTTCAGATCTTTTCATAAGCTTATTTATACCCAAGAAAAATTATATGAGGTGTTTTCCTTTTCTTTTTTTTTAAACCTGTCGAATTTATTGCCATGTGGCAATCTCCTCCAACCAACCAGAAAGACGTTTTTATATGCCCTAAGTGTTAACCCGACTGGAATCCAATTTAAAAAAATCTGGGTTCCAGCGGGGATCGAACCCGCAACCTTCGGATCGGCAGACAACTGTCTTACCACCAGGCCACGGAGGTCGTCCCTTGTTTTGTGAGAAACTTAATGACGGCGAAATACAATTTTTTTTTCATACTTGGGGTGTTATAAACGTTTGGACATACTATATTCTCCCGACGATATCTTAAACAATACTGTCAAAATTAGATTAAAATTTGGTGAATGTATTAATAATGAGTCATATTATCGGAACACGCGCATGCGCACTACCGCCCCCTTCCTTAACCCCTTAATTCCGCGAATTTATTGAACTTTCCTCGTAAATTATGTCTAAAATATATTTTTTTCTAATTGTAATAGGTACAGGAGAGGGGGAGGGGAGTAGTGGCTAATGACAGGTGAGTACGTATGTATCAAAAGGATGGCTTTTGAACGGGAAAGATATTTAACACAGAGCTATTAATGAAATTAACTTAGTTGTACATATGTTGAGACTTGATTTCACGCTTTTTTTAATCTCGAGCATTTCCATGTTACCCACCTGCGATCGCCCGGCCCGTGTGCAACATCCATAAACCACGATCGATATCAAACTAATGAAAAGTGGTTAATGAACTTCGAAAAATGGTTGTATTTTGTTTTAAATAAAGTTTATTTAATTGTTATTGGTGTATGTAATTATATTAATCTGTTCTTGGGTCGCGAAACAAAAACTTATATCCTAAAATGAATCACAACTCAAAAAGCTTTAGAAACACTGATCTAGGGTGAGTAGATTGGAAAAACACAAGGTTGACAGCAAACAAAATCATTTAGGATTTTTTATTACGAGATTCGAAGTTATTAATTTTTTTTGAAAAATTCGAAAAAAAAGCCGATATTCGTTCCCAGAGCTGCTTTGCAGTTCTGTTTTCTTGAACTAAGCGCGTCGCTTCAGGTTTCGTATTCAAGGCATGAATGAAAGGAGAAGAAAGCAATGAAAAATGAGCAAAAGGGAGATGCAGAAGTCAAGAACGACCATTAAATGAAAAAAAAAGGTTGAACGAAAACGGGCCCTAATTAACATGGTCGTAAGAACGAGATTCTCATTTTCAAAAAGCGCGAAAAACAAAAGAATTCGGCTTATTTTACAACTCCCCGCGCGCATTAACTCGACTGAGAAGAAATAATAACCCTATTACCAGGTTATTAAGGGCGATTTTGCCGCGATGATAAGTTTAAAGTACATCACACATTTAGCGCGCCACTCGACAAGATGAAAAAGCACGGTTTACAGACCAAATGGGAAAGATGCGAAGAAAAAAGCGAAAGAAAATGGCGATTTTATTGTCGAGCCGATTGTTTCATGTCTCCTCGAGTATTTAACACTCGATGTCTTTTTAAAAGAGTGATAAATTCATGAATGAATTTGTACATTTTTTTGTCTGACTAATTTATTTCTCGTTAAATTGTGTTAATTTGTAATTTCTAAATAATATCTTAGATTCGTTCCGATTTATTCAATAATAAAACTCAGAATTGTTTTAATAGTCCTTTGAAAGTTATTATAAAAAATACTATACATATCATCACGCCGTGTCCCTTACGTTATTATTCATACTTTTCACTTCACCTTCTTTCAAAATCTGGTCTATTTGGTCCAGTCACGTTTTCCTCAGTCTATCTTTTCCACTCACACCTTGCAATTCTGACTTGTATATTCGCTTCATCATTCATTCTCCCGACGTGCCCAAACCATCTTAAATCTCCGTTCTTCATCTTTCTTAAAACATCAATGCATTCATTTCTAATGTCTTCATTTCCCCTTCTTTCAAACATTGACACTCCACATTTTTTTTAGTACACGCATCTCCACAGCATTATTTTTTGTCTTATTATTCTTCTCCCAAGTCAAATGTTTACTTCCATACATCAAGGTGGACACCAACACACTATTATAACACTTTGTTTTTACCACAGAATATATTTTATATCTTTATGACCATTTCGTAAGACATCTCACTGTCAAGATAATTTCACAATAAGTATGTCTTGAAATTATCGAAAACAAATATATTGTCCATACACAGATGAAAGTTTAATATATGGCGAGTTTATTGATAAATGGCAACAACTAATCATAAAGTTGTTTAGAAATAAAATAAAATATTTACATTACTGTTGATCATAAGACATTCAAAATCATTTTGTTTTGTTCTGAACCAAATAATTATTTTGTTTGACAACATAAATGTTTATTCATACGTTAATTACTATTTTTAAAGTACGAGTACATAGAATCAAGAGAAACGATGATGTTCTCAAGTTTGATGTCGCAAAATTCATTTATATGAGAAAATAAAATTGTCGAAAACGGAAATTAATAAATTCTAGCGACGGTATTCACAAAATGAAGAATCAAAATTCATAAATGCACTTAATTATACACACGCAGATATGTGGAAGCAGCGGCGGCTGGTCTGGAGGTGCGTTGGTGCGCTGAACCGGAGAAATAATTCTCAATAATTAAATTATATATTCGCAAACATGACTTCCAAAAATGTTAAATATTTGTATAGATTAAATATGTATATCGTAAGAATACTGACAAATAGTACGAGTACTTTTATTTAAGTAAAAATTTAAAAAAATGAAAGTAAAAATTTTAAAAATATTCCTTTCAAATTGACCGGCTAAGTTTGCCAATACTCCAATATCTCCAATACGCACCAGACGGAAACGCCAATTCATATAGGGCAGACAGACATATGTTACAGTAAACCGTGAGACAGCGATATTTCATATTCTCTCAGCGTCTCGAGGTGCGTTAGTGCTCAGGGCACCAGCGCACCTCGGGACCAGCTGTCACTGTGTTGAAGTAATGGCTGCAGACGCCAACTTCTCATCCTTACACCGAAATTAATTTTACTGTTTTTAAATATTTTCAATTTGTTAATATAAGTGGATTCCATTCTTGTGTTAGAGCTCCCTTGAAAAGATCCTGCTCTCTAAAAGCCATTATATAAATTGTCATTGTATTATTAAATATTTTACGCATAAACAAAGACTTTTCTTATAGTTAAATATTGGTCAAGATAGATATTTAATTACTTTTGGGTTTTTCTTTTACAAACGGTCTACACCAGCCGTCTTGAAATGCTTATTGCCTTTTCCAAAACTGATTTACACCCGCGAAATTTACAGATAATTCAATCAGTCCGAGCTGTAGGTATTCGTGAGATTTGAGCGATTCATACAAATAACAATATTGGCTATATTTCATTTCTGCTACACATTTATTGCAAAGAGTATAAATTTAACCCATGGCTTTTATCTCATATTTTTAATGAATATGCTTGTATATTACTCCACAAATGTTAAAGAAGATCTACACTCCTATTTCTCCTCTCCGTGGTTGCAGTCTTAAGACTGGTTTGCAGCAATTTCAACTCTTCTCCTCCATTCCTCCCTGTCCTGTGCGGCTCTTTTTAAATCTGTATATGTTGAGCAGCGCACGTCCACCAACAGGTCCTCCAGGTACTCTCGGCGTGGGCGTCCCCTAGAGTTTGTCCCCTCGGTCATACCCTCCATTATGGCATGCAAGAGGCCCTCTTGTCGTATTATATGACCGATCCATCCTGCACGCCTTTCGGACAGGATCCTGAGCAGGTGCCTTCCTCCTTCGATTTGTTGGAGAACCTCTTCATTTGTGATGTGATCTCTCCAGGAAATTCCTAATAGTCTTCTATAGGACCACATCTCAAAAGCCTCTAGTCTTCGTCTATCTCTTTCGGATAGGCACCATGTCTCGCAGCCGTACATCAAGATACTCCATACATAGGTCTTGATGAGGAGTATTCTCAGTTTTAGGTCTATATTATTTGATTCTATTATTTTCGACCTTTTATTAAATGCCAGTCTAGCCTGTTTGTACATATACATTTGTACATATATTTGTTATATATTTGTATTTGTTATATATTTGTTATATATTTATGTATATTTGTACATATACAATTTGTTAATAGTAAAAATAGCAAACACTTTGTTAATCGACGAATTCTTTTCAATGTATCTGACAATTATTGACACCATCGAGAAATTCGTTTATCTTTAGTGTCGTATTCACGAAGTGGCTTATTAATGACGTCACCACTCGTACACGGAATGAACTTATTAAATGAATTTTTCGATATATTCCATATCTCGGTGGATAAATTGACGATTAAGCTCCTTAATAAACATAACATAGCCAGTTGTTTAAGTAACTCTGGCGTCACTTTATGGAACTCCATAATCAATATACAATTAAAACATGATTTCTTTGCTTTATTCTACTTTATTGCAAATCACAATGCATTTCAACACTCGCTGTGTCATCATCAGGTGAGTTTTCTAGAACTGAAGCATTTAGCAATTATGTTACAACAAGACATGTGTTATTCTGGATAAAATAGAGTAAAATTGTCTATGCTATTTTTTTTTTATGGTACTAACGCATATAGTAATAGGGTTAGAAGCAGGAAGGATAAATTTAATTGATTATATATTATATTTCTGTTTTGTTTGTTTGCTTTATGTATTTCAATGGTTGTTGTTAGGCTTTTTATAGTGTAATATGTAATTGATCTTTGTAATATTTTTTTTGTGTTTATTGGATATAAAAAAACGAGTGATCATGAGCTATTAGGTGTTCGGCGAACTCAGAAAAAATATTATTTTTTATTGGTCTTATGAGTTCTTTAATTCGTGGACTGAAGTTCCTTGTTGTCATTTCTACGTGCAGGTAGTCGTCGACTTACGACCTACGCGACTTACGACGGTTCGACTTGACGACCACAATCCGCGATCGGTTTTCCGCCTGCGCTAAGAGTGGCGGCGCTAGCAGTCCATGTATGCTACATATTGTATTACTGTGCGCATCGCGGTCAGTATTAGCTGCGGCTTCGTCCGATAAGGACGTGTTGTCTTGTTATAAGCATTTTAAAGCCTTCCGAGATGTCTACAAAAAGGAAAATGAAAACTTCTTGCACATTTTGAAGAGATGTGCCCAAACATCGAACGATTTGCAAGGATTGAATGGATGGCGCACGACGTGTTGCGCCCATATCGTGAAATATACGAGGAGAAGAAGAAACAAACAATCCAGACAAAGTTCACCATGTTTATGCAAAAAAAAGGCCAATAAAAAGTTTATATGTATAACAAACACCTGTATTTTCATAGGTTTTATTAATATATGATATTTAACCAATTTTACTGAAGCGTAATTTTTTACTAATCCTAACAAATGTAAAAATAAAAAAACAAAGCAATACGTAAAGATATTCCAATATCAGCTGCATGCTGATATGATATGATAAAGAAAACAAAGACAAACTCGAAAATTAATAAATAAAGAAACCCGATAAATTACAGTGGTGATACACTGATTATAACAAGAACATAGAAAACAGTCTTAAAATATCCTCACGCACTATAATTTAAATATGTACGGAAATTATTGCATAAGCCGACTTACGACCAGATCAACTTACGGCCTGTTTATCGGAACCGAGTGCGGTCGTAAGTCGACGAATACCTGTATACCGCATTACAATCTTACATTCTGCCTACACTATGGTGTAATGAATATACGTATACTTCAGTTCTTGAAAACTCACCTGATGATGACACAGCAAGTGTTGATATGCATTGTGATATGCAAAAAGTACATAACAGTAAGTAAATAACTTTAGAACGGGTACAAAACAAATTTCTAAGATTCAAATATTTTAAACATGGAATACCACATGAATAAAGAAATTATCCCTACTTATTAAATGCAATGAAACTCTTGAAGCTGTGTGACAGAAGAAAAACAGCCGATATAGTACTGCTATACAAAATCATTCACTCAGAAATCGATGCACCTAAGTTACTCGCAAGCATTTCATTTCGTATTCACAAGACAGCTCACTACCTTTTAAAACGTAAATTGCTATACTAATTATAAAATTAACTCCTCTATAATTCGTACGCAAAGACTTGGAAATGAGTTTTGCAACAATTTAGATATTTTTAATATAAGTATATATAGTATTCGCCAGAATAACACAATATTTAGAAATAGCTACCAACTTTGTGCTCTTCTTTATTAATATAAATATCCTAGTATAAACGAAACATTAAGGACAGTACTTTTCCTCTGGAGTTGAGTAACCCTGCATCAACATGTGGAAGGTTTCGATTCTGCAAAGCAACTCGCATCTCGTGAGACCATGTATTTTCTATATCTCAAGATCTATCCATAAAATTCCCGAAAAAATCCAGTTTTTCTTGTTCTATGTAAGCGTTTTTACACTAAAACAAATCTAAGTTCTTTACCACTATAAAATAAGTCTTCGACAGTTACGTAAGTCTACATGGTAAAATTTGATAATATTTTGTGATATACATACATATATTGAACTTAAATATACATATAAATATTAAATCATTTTAAACAATGACTTTGTAATTTATTATTACAACTGCTTTTTGTATCTCCATGCTAGTTTAAAGACAAAATTTTGTATTTTTTGTCAATAATTTTAAGTACTCGTACTTGTATAACTTGTCATATGTTCATTTGTATATAAAAAACACTTCTCCCTGGCTCCATCCCAACTCACTGTCTGCGAAGACTGTTGGGGTCAGCTCTCCTCGTCCTCAGGTTGTATGCTCTTCTGTCCCGAACTACGTTCCCCAGGCCGTGCCTTTGCATCAAGTTATCTTTTTGCACCACCAATGAATTCTTTGGTCTTCCTCTGGTTGTTATTCGAGGAAGATCCATGGAAATTGCCTGGTTCACAATGTGATCGGGTGCTCTGCGTCCAACGTGCCCATACCATCTCAATCGCCTCTTCTCCATCTTACTGTTGATGTATGTAACACCTAGGCTTTCACGAATGCGTGAGCTTTTTATTTTGTCTCTTAGGGACACACCTGCTGACCATCTTAGCATGCGCATTTCAGCAGTTTCTAGTTGCTTGAAGTAAGAGTTATACATCGTCCAGCATTCGGAGCCATAGAGGAGTGCGGTTCTGACAATCGTTTGGTATACTTTTCCTTTTAATTTTACTGGCATTTTTTGGATCACACAGAACTCCCGTCATTGATCTAAACTTCATCCTTCATCTTGTATATAAAAGACACTGTTGTGTCTTTAATTAATTAAATAAATAAAGCGGAATAAAACAAAGTAACCGTGTTTTAATTTTATATTAATAACTAAACCATTTTTGTTGCTATTATATTTAGGCTTTTATTGTTCTTTTAACGTAATTGGGAGATAAATCTGTATCCAACGTAAAATAAAACATCGATAAACTGAGCATACCATTTTACATAGAACCCAGTCTGCCGAAATTGATTGTAAATCGATAGGGTCTAAATACCGTTGGATGTATACTCCTGAAAAAGATGATTTACACTAAAAACAAAACCTTACCTGCTCTATCTGCATCTGAGTGGTGGTGCGGCGGGGCACTGAAGGCACTCGAGCACCCAGCGCGCCGGCCCAGGGAACCAACCAGCGGTCCGCGAGACTCCATAGATGGACCTGGATAGGAATTAATGCGAGAATAATATTTCGTAACTGAATTTAATAAGGTGAGGCCCAGATCCGAACAGTGCTCGAATGAGCTTAACTTAAGTAAGGGATTGTGAATTTATATCTTTTGGGTACTGGGTTACAGATCTGCTAAATACAGTCAAACCTCGGGTCACGAACGCCTCTAGTCACGAACAAATCGACTTACGAACACAATTTCCGAACAAATTTTGACTCGACCTGCGCACAATGCCTCGGCTCACGAATTAGTTGTAACGGCGCATTACGAAATTACGCATTAGTTGTTCTCAGGTGCGCGCGTTGTGAACATTGTTTGTCGTTGCGTTCGTTGTTCTTCATACATTTTTTTTTGCTTTTTATACATATAATATACAGTATATATAAAATATATTTTGCATTAAATTAACCCTCATTATGGCTCCCAAGAAAAATTGTTTCGGTTTGCGAACGTTTCGGCTCGCGAACGGAATCAAAGAACAAATTAAGTTCGTAACTCGAGGTACCACTGCATTCGTTCGTTTACCTACTAGCACGATATCCAATTCAATGAAGTTTTTATCACCATATCAATTCTGCGAATAATGAATTTAAAGTTTTTTTAACAAATTTCCTTGTTTTCCGGTAAATTTGACCGTTTCACCTTAACTAAGGTATTGTCAGAAGGTATAAGTGTTAATATTGTTGATTATTTTGAAAAAATATTTGACAATTAATAACCTTATTAGACTGTTATAATTTATTCGTTCCATTTACTTAAACCATTTCATAGTGGTCTTTTGAAACATATCTACGAAGAAAAGCAAACAAAACAGATATACTCATACATATAATGCAAATGAGAGCGGAACGCGTGCGAGAAGAAAACCAAGTAAAGTATGGTTAGATCAAGTAAACAATATTTTGAAGTAAGAAAACGTAGAAAGCGAGCGAAATCTTTGAAATTGTATGGTGTCTGGATGTACTAGGTTAGTCAAAAAGTTTTGAAAGCAACATCTATGGAGCAGTAGAAAAACCAAAATTTGACTTGAAAACTTTGGAGTTTAAGCGTGGCCGTACAAGCGTTGAAGACGATCCACGCTCAGGACGTCCAAAAATGCATCAACACCAGAAATCATAGCGAAAATACAGGATATGGTTTTGGAAGATCATCGATACACTGTGAATGTGATAGCTGACACCATAGGCATCTCACATGGAACAACATGGCATATTTTGGCTGAAGTTTTGGGTTTCAAAAAACTGTGTGCACAATGGGTGCCGCATTTGCTAACAATGCAACAAAAACACGTTCGAATGCGACTTTCTGAGCAACATTTGGAGCAATTTCGAAAGGATAAAAAGGATTTTCTGCGTCGATTCCTCACTATGGATGAGACTTGGGTCTATCACCATGATCCTGAATCAAAACAAGAGGCTAAGGAGTGGTGTGAACCAGGCACTTTGGCTTCGAAGCGAGTTCGTGTCCAGAAATCGGCCAAGAAGGTGTAAGCGTCAGTTTTTTGGGATGCAAAAGGAATTTTATTGATAGATTATCTCCAAACTGGTAAGACAATCAACTCTGATTATTATTGTGACCTTTTGGACCAGTTATAGCCGGTTATAGCCGTCGTAGAGGAGTATTTTGAAGGCCTTCCAGAAAGTCACTTCCGTGATGGGACAACAAAGTTGGAAGATCGTTGGACCAAGTGTATTGATCTTATGGGAGACTATACTGAACAATAACAGTGATTTCCCCAAAAAAAAATGTATTTTCATTTCCGCTTTCAAAACTTTTTGACTAACCTAGTAGAAGAGGTTTAGGATGTGTGTCGAGACAGGATAGTATGACGTTCTGTCGTCTTCTCTGCCTACCCCGACAGATAGCGTGATGATATGTTTGTTAATATAAAACCGAAATAAAAAAAAAACGCTAATAGAAAACAGTCCACATAATAATAAAAGCTCAAATTGGACAAAAATAATGCAAAGGAAACGGATTGTATCGTATTATATTTATTACATAATATGTAAATTCGCATATCATGCGAATTTATTTTCCTTGATTCTGTGAATATTTATGATTTAAATGTTTTTTTTTCTTAGTGTAGTGTAATTATAATCGGATTCCATTTGTCTACTGTTTAAGTGGGATTTTCATTCTTTCTTGTTTTGTGAAATCTCCTCGTCGTTGCTGGGCCTCGTAGTCGAACATCCCCTCTCCATTCCAACGTCAATTCAGTTGGAAAACGATGTTGTGCAGTGTAGTTTTATTTTCTTTTTTTCTCTTTTCATTGAATAAGCCGTTACACACCAGCAAACTCACCAGCCACACCGCTTTACTGGATCTGATGGCACACCTGAAGTGAGACGATCGGAGCACACCGGCAAATTTTAACCCTTTTTTTTTAAAGAATAGATATGACCAAAGTCAGGTATTCTTACATCCCCCGCATTCTGGTCGGAGAAAATGCCTGTGTTATTCAAATGAAGATAGCAAAACGCGGGGTTCGAATCGGCGACCGTTACCACGCGGCCGTGCAACGCATGGGCGAATATGCCGATTTGTGAAACCTACCTGCCTAATAACGGATATATAGTATAAGCCTTGTTAACCAGAAAAAGCTTATTAAGAATAAATAAGACTTATTAAAAGAAATTTAGTTCAAAATATGCGTAATTAATTTTAAGGCAATCGTTTACTTGCTAGAAACATTTATAGTATTAGGTCCCCACATACGAAACCGGCGTTTTGCCGTACTGGCAACTTTGATCTCAAATATCTTCTCTTTGGTTAGGAATTCCAAATTCAAATTTATACAGCTATTTACTCAAGTATTTGTGTTTCGAAAATTATAATTAATTTGTTTTTTCCTCAATTGTTTTTTTTCTTTGCGTCACTCAGTTTACAAAATGGAAAACTTGAAATATCGCGTTATTTACGAGTACGAGTTCCACCGTGGCACCAGTGCTGCAGAAACGGCTCGAAGGATTAATGATGTGTATGACGACGGTGCCGCAAAAGAAAACACAGTGCGTTTTTGGTTCCAACGTTTTCGTTCTGGAAATTTCGACCTGCAGAACAAGCCCCGTGAAGAAAGTTGATAATGAAGAATTGAAGGCTATTGTGGAAGCGAATCCATCGCAAACCACGTCCGAGTTAGCTGCAGGCTGCGATAAAACTGTTTTAATCCACTTGAAGCAAATTGGGAAGGTGAAAAAGCTCGAAAGGTGGGTACCTCACGAATTGAGTGAAGCAAATCAACAAACGCGCGTTGACTGCTGCGTTGCATTACTCAACCGGCACAATAATGAAGGGATTTTGAATCGAATCATTACCTGTGATGAAAAGTGGATCCTGTATGATAATCGGAAGCGCTCATCGCAATGGCTGAACCCTGCCGAACCAGCCAAACCATGCCCCAAGCGAAAATTGACTCCAAAAAAGCTACTTGTGAGCGTTTGGTGGACTAGTGCTGGTGTCGTTCACTACAGCTTTCTTAAATCTGGCCAGACGATTACGGCAGATGTCTGTTGTCAGCAACTGCAAACCATGATGGAAAAGCTAGCTGCTAAACAACCGAGGCTGGTTAATCGCTCTAGGCCACTGCTGCTTCATGATAACGCTAGACCACACACTGCACAACAGACGGCCACCAAATTAGAAGAGCTTCAATTGGAATGTCTAAGACATCCACCGTACTCTCCGGACCTTGCCCCAACAGATTACTATTTTTTTCGAAATTTGGATAACTTCTTGCAAGGGAAAAAATTCAACTCCGATGGGGCAGTCCAAACCGACTTCAAAGATTTTATTGATTCCCGTCCGAATGGTTTTTTTAGTAAAGGGATCGATGAACTACCTATGAGATGGCAAAAGTGCATAGATAGCAATGGTACATACTTTGATTAAATAAATATATTATATTAAAAAAAAATCAACTTTATGTTCCTCCCAAACAAAACGCCAATTTCACATGTAAGGACCCAATATTTATTTAAGATGTATTGGTATGTCGATTTATTATTATTACATTGACGTATTTTCGTTAAATATTAAAATATAACGTAAAAAGATTATATAAGATGTTTATCCGAAAAAGTAATGATCATTTGTTATTCCTTAACGTTGTTAGGTAAGCATAAATGTATACCGAAACTTTTCCCACTAACCGTAAGGTCATCGACCTAAACGAAACAACGAGCAGCCTTTTCACTTGAGATATTAACAAAACACTAAGCGTAAAACCTTTATCTCTATTTTCAAAGAAAAAGGGATGAAAACCAAGGTCTATACTAATACTTCTCCAATGGCTGAGAATTGCTTTTTGACTAATAAATACTTAGGTTTATTTTGAGGCTTTTTTTTTCATTATTTTGAAGGATGTGGTCAGAAATAAAGACGAGTGACTTAAGTGAAAATCAGACGGGATTACTTTAGAAAAATCTAAGTTCTAACGGGAATCGAACGTGCAAAAGCCAGGTTGAAAGACAGGGGTCCTACCAAATAGGTTAGGAAGGTCGTCATAATTGTTAATTTAACATATTATAGCGGATTGCTTATGTTTATTTGTCGTGATGATCTTGATTTGTATTCAAATAAATATAGACTCAGGAATGCGGATATAAAAAGCGAAAGTGACAGCGGGTGATAAATAATAAGTCTTGACAGTTGAATGAATGACAATAATAATATGTTTATTTCTCGGCGTCCGAGTAATTTATACCAATGAGTGAATACATTCGCGATACATATCTGCCTTGCTCTCTCTCCCTGGCTCCATCCCAACTCATTGTCTGCGAAGACTGTTGGGGTCAGCGCTCCTCGTCCTCAGGTTGTATGCTCTTCTGTCCCGGACTACGTCCCCCAGGCCGTGCCTCTGCATCAGGTTATCTCTTTGCACCACCCATGAATTCCTTGGTCTTTCTCTGGTTGTTATTCGAGGAAGATCCATGGAGATTGCCTGGTTCACAATGTGATCGGGTGCTCTGCGTCCAACGTGCCCATACCATCTCAATCGCCTCTCCTCCATCTTGCTGTTGATGTCTGTAACACCCAGGCTTCCACGAATGCGTGAACTACAGAGATACATATCTGCCTTGCTCTAGCGCATGAACTGGCGGTAGGTTAATTATTTATATTTGGAGATGGCTAGCCAATTCGCAGACGTTGTAAATAGTAAATATTGTTGTTGTTCATAGTGTGTGACAATCATTGAATTCTTCATCGGTCATTGCCCCTGTATGTTTACTATCTGACAATAATTAATTTAATTTAATTGTGTTTAACAATTCACTTATTCATTTTGACAATTATTTATTTATTTATTTATTTAGGTAGGTATTCCTACAATATAAATAGATACTTTCGACTCTCGAGTACTTTTGACACGAACCAATCACGAGAACAAGCTGGATTCAGAAAGGGTTTCAGTACCAGGATCATATTCAGGTGCTGCGGGAAATAATAGAACGATGTGAGGAATACGAACTTCCTCTGTACCTAGTCCTGTACCTTCCTCTGTTCAATAACATCTATAAGGATGCAACAGCAAAAATACATCTCAACAAATCCTCGGAAACCTTCCAAATTGGTAAGGGAGTTCGTCAAGGAGATACTATTTCCTCAAAATTATTCACAGCTACACTTGAATACGTTTTTAATAAACTAGAATGGGGCAATAAAGGCCTGGTGATTGATGGAAAATACCTGAGCCATTTGAGATTTGCAGACTGTATCGTTATATTCTCACAAAACCCGAATGATCTTCAGCACCAACTGCAAGAATTGGCAGAGGTCAGTAAAGAAGTTGGTTTAAAAATGAATATATCGAAAACCAAATATATTATGATGAACAGCTTTGCTACCCCAAAACCAATAAACGTATATGGTAAGCCGCTAGAACTTGTCCAGGAATACGTGTATCTGGGCCAACGTATTTCCTTTGTAGGTGGCATATCGGAGGAAATAGCACGAAGGACAAAACTAGCGTGGAGCTCATTTGGACGTTTAAACAACATCTTAAAAAGTAATCTCTCAATATCCTTGAAGCGAAGGGTCTACAAATAGTGTATTCTCCCAGTACTTACGTATGGCTGCGAGACATGGACGCTCACAGTAAAGAACGCACAAAAGCTCCAGACTGCACAAAGGGGCATGGAGAGATGCATGTTGGGATATACTAAAAGAGACCGTAAACGAAACACCTAGATTCGCAATATAACAAAGGTAGAAGACATTATAAAGGTGTGCAAAAGATTGAAGTGGCAATGAGCAGGACACGTAGCCAGAATGTCAGACTCCCGATGGACATCCGAAATAATCCAATGGTACCCAAGAGGCATAAAGAGGCCCAGAAGAAGATCGAAGGTACGCTGGATAGATGAAATCAGGAAGCATGGCAGCATCACATGGCATCAACGAGCAAAAAACCGAACTATTTGGAGTAAACTTGGGGAGACCTTCATCCAGCAGTGGATCGACCCTGGTTGACAATGATGATGATATAAATAAATACAAAATATATTAGTATTATTATTATTATTTTCAATTGTAATTAGTGCATCTTGTGGTAACGTTATGGCGACCGTATTTTACTGATCAAAGACGGTAGTGGGATATTTCCGAATCAAAATATTTTTTCCATAGCTATAGAAGCGGTTAATATTGCACTCGAATTTATTTTTAATGAACACAATAATACATCCCTTACTTATTAGTGAAACCAGGTGAATGATTTGGAAAAATCTAACAGAATCAGTGGAACATAAAAACTAACATCCTGTTTGATATAATATCCTTCACACTAATTGGAAGACACGATTTTCCGAAGGACTTCCGTCTGATAGACCAGTTTCCTGTTACCTAGGAAATTAACGCGCTCAGTTGTCATGGGCGAAAAGCTGATCTTAATCGTACGAGTGGGCTGATTGCAATGTGTTATTATAATTGACAATTAATATTTCCTATAAGGGTTGATTTTGAAAATAATAATAATTGGAGGTCTTAAATCGAATCGTCGTATTTCATAAAATACTGGTCAACATACCTGGATGTAGGTGGGATGGGGCCACTCCTCCAGGAGGGTGCATCGAGGATAGCGCCCCGAGGGGTGTGTAGGAAGGACCGGCGCCTCCTGTATTGCCCGCCAGTTCCTAGGATACAAAAATAATATTACTAAGTCATTTGAAAATATCGGCTACTCCCTCTTTCCAATTTTTGGTCATGAAATATCAAATCATTCATTTATACGTGCAAGATTTGCAAGTTAAAAACAATATGTGTAAACTCATTAATTTTATTTATTTATATATGACAAGAAATTTTACAAACACATCATTTGTGAAAAAACAACAGGTAATTCAATGTGGATACACCATTTTAATGGATCTGGGTTTGTTACCTTTCATTCGTCGTGTCCCCAGTAAACTAGGATTTTGCCTGTATCTTACTGAGGGCATATAACATGGAAAAATAAACTGACACTTCTTTCAGATTCTTTATTATACATTACCCCGTTGGATAACTCTCATCAACTCGATAAACATGAACACTCAATGACAGTACCCGGCGGTAAGTAATACACGTAATGTTGTAGAGCGTCGTCCCTGGCGCACGATGCACTAACAGTTCGGTATCTAGAACACGTGTATGAATGACAGAGACGACGCTCCACAAAGCCGAAGTTAGCCGATTATGGCCGACAGTGTCTTTTTAAGCCCGATGTGTATTACTTACCGCCGGGTACTGTACCTACATATATATTATATAACATATATCATTAAGATTTTTTTCGGCGCCTGACAACCTGAGCTCTTCAGGTTGTTCAGTATCACCACTCGCACACGAAATGACCTTGTTGAATGAACTTTCTGTTATCGATATCTTCCACATGTCGGTGAATAAATTGTGGATTTAACTCGTTAATAAAGTGTGTAGGTATAACTGAGTCACTTCCAAGGAGGCATAAGCACCTAATATTGTTCCTGTTGTCATTATGTTATATTATGATTTTGTTGTTAAATTTTTTCCTTGTTATTTTTTGTTAAAAAAGTATCAAATGTAAAAAAAAATAGATAAATAAATTATCAGGAGGTCTGGAGGATATCCAGCTGCTATTTGACACTATTGTGACGTGTTCATTTATTAATTTACTGACAAAATAAATAACACTTCGGTGTCTTTTACAATCACAGTTACAATTATAAAACAAAATATAATGTATCAATATCTTTCAAAAAAAATTATAATTAAAAACTAAAAGTCTCATACATATGGTATATTACAATACGTAGCTTTCAAAAAATAATGCATGAAAATACCAATGCAAAGAGTAAACATAGAAAGTAAATACAATTAATTAAATTCACTTAACTATAACATACAAGAATTGAGGTGTCTTGTATAGTTCAGTGAATTTAATAAACGATACGCTTTTTTGCTTTCGCTTAAAGCTTCTTTAAGATCTTTCTGGTTGGCCAGGATGTACTGTATACAACGAAAATGTAATATAATATATATCGTTGGCCTAACTATAAGAACACGTAACTGCATATGAGTAACTTTACAGGAGAGAGAAAAACGTCACAGTTTGTCCTATGTAAACTTGTTTTTTAAATATATCTGATTGATAAAGACATTGTTTTTTTATCAATCAATGGCGGGAGTTCTACGTGATCCGAAAATGCCAGTAAAGTTAAAAGGAAAAGTATACCAAACGATTGTCAGACCCGCACTCCTCTATGGCTCCGAATGCTGGACGATGTATAACTCTTACTCCAGGCAACTAGAAACTGCTGAAATACGCATGCTATGATGTTCAGCTGGTGTGTCCCTAAGATACAAAATAAAAAGCTCACGCATTCGTGGAAGCCTAGGTGTTACAGACATCAACAGTAAGATGGAGGAGAGGCGATTGTGATGGTATGGGCACGTTGGACGCAGAGCACCCGATCGCATTGTGAACCAGGCAATCTCCATGGATTTTCCTCGAATAACAACCAGACGAATAACAACCAACTGGGGGACGTAGTCCGGGACAGAAGAGCATACAACCTGAGGACGAGGGAAGCTGACCCCAACAGTCTTCGCAGACAGTGAGTTGGGATGTAGCCAGGGGGAGAAGTTTACATAGGAAAAACTGTGACGTTTTTGCTCTCTCCTGTAAAGTTACTTATATGGAGGTACGTGTTCTTATAGTTAG
This sequence comes from Odontocerum albicorne, assembly GCA_949825065.1. Taxonomy (NCBI): domain Eukaryota; kingdom Metazoa; phylum Arthropoda; class Insecta; order Trichoptera; family Odontoceridae; genus Odontocerum; species Odontocerum albicorne. The sequence goes on along the minus strand of OX463852.1, from coordinate 36,698,579 downwards.
GCCAACGATATAAATTCTTTATCTTAAATTCCATTTCATTTATACCTTAGCTATAATTGACTTGTGAATTCTTTAACGCCAGTCTTCAATGTTTGGACTAGCTATTTTTCTCTATCGGTCTCTTTACTTAAACCTCCCAGAGCGATTCATATTCCCGGTGGAAAATAAAATGCGAGTTGACCCGGGTTAAGAGAATACTAAACGGGTAATTATGAATTCATCAGTCTCCGCTTTGGAGAACATGATCTTAGGTTAACCTCGGTTTATAAAATATTGTAGACCAGAGATCGTGAACCATTAATAAACTACAGGAAAGTTATTTTATGTTGTAAACAAACAGACCTAGTTACAGGATAACCTAAAGCAGATCTATAAAACTTAACACCGTCATTATCATTATATTTTATTACGATTTCGTTGTATACAGTACAACTTGACGAGTTTATTGCCATGTGGCAATATCTCACAACCAGCCAGAAACACATTAGAGGCCTTAAGTAAATACTGGATAGCTGTTAAAAAAATGGGTTCCAAAGGGAATCTAAGCGTCTAGAATCTTCTGCCTGAGATGTTAGGATATATTTGACTTATTTTGTATTGTTAATATCCTGATTTTACTCTCATGTACCCTAATAACCAACTTATAAAGTGAAGATTGTTATGACTGCTAGAAATCTAAAACTCGCAAACATTTTCCAAACAATATTTCCATTTTTGAAGAGCAAACGCTAATATATTTTTCGTCCACGACTCTATTCAATATCCACAATAAAGTTCAATAGAATGAATCAATGGAATAAAAGCTGTGAAAAAAATAACTACGAATGAGAACATTCATGTCAAGCGAGCTTTAAAGTTACCTCTTGTAAAGTCGGAAATAAAACTTTCTTTAGGATAGTTTTTTTTATTGTTATTTGTTGGCAAAATAGACGAAACTTATGCGTCATTTATTTATTTATTTAACACTTTTATTGCAAATACAATCTGGCGGGCTTGTTGCCAGGCGGCAATCTCTTGCAACCAACCAGACAAAAGTAAATGAAGCAAGTTACGTGGTCGCATAAATCATTCAAATGACTATCCATCCCCACGAAATCCATAAACATATGCGTGAGCACATGCCCACGAATCCCACAAAGACGGGCAATCACCCGAACATTATATTTCATATAAAGTGAGATATCATCAATCAAAAGGAAAGGAAGGGATGGTGGAGAGGAAATAAAAAGAAAAATCACGAATGAAACATGTTATTTTACTGACTAGAAATTAAAAGGTTTTTCAGTCGCTTCTTAAAGCATGCCAAGGACGGAGCGAGTCTTATATTGGTTTGTAACTGATTCCAGAGTCTCACTGCATGGACAGTAAAAGACGACGTAAAGAAAGAGGAGCGATGAACTGGAAAGGCCAATCCTTTACATATCAGTAACAATTTTAAAATAAAATAAAACATAACACCATCAACAAAAAATCTGAAACATACTCGTTTATTAAATCATTGCGGCTTTCGCGGTTCATCGTTATCAGTTGGACAAGGTTTTTCGGAGTGTTTTTCCGCGTGGTTTGGCTTATGATGCCTTCATCAGCCAAACCACAGGTAAACCACTCCTAAAACCATAGTCCAACTGATATGTGTATCATTCAAAATACGACGCATAAAAAAAATCTTAAGTACAACACGTTAAGTTAAAAAATAAGACAAATATAATTAATTAAATTCAATCAACAATACAAAACATAGTAGGAAAAAATCCCCCTCAAGCGTAATCAAAATACAAAATCATAGAAAAGATTACAAAAAAAACTTAATTCAAAATCGAATAATCGATCTCCCAATCAAGACATAAGATTGAGTAAATGGAATATTCGATCTCCCAATCAAGACATAAGATTGAGCAAATGCCGGAGAAGAACCCTGGTGAAATCAACAACATCTACCATAAATCAAAAATATCCACCAAACCAAATATGGTCCACCAAACTACAAAACCAAATCAATTGTTGGTATCTCAATTTTGATAAATTGTCATCAGCAAATTGCTATTGACTCATTTGCATTGTACAAGTATAAGGTACCCTGTGTTTCTAACAGGAGTATGGAAACAAATTTATCGGGCATATCAACGATATTGATAATAAACTTATACAGAAATATCAAATTGAATACAGTCCTTTCAGATAGAATAAGGCGGGTGTAATTTAATAAGAGATCGAAGTCAGATGGAATGCCGAGACGAAATTGAATATACTCGTACTTCGAGATTTATTCTGAACCTTCATTTTATTGAATGCACTATGACAGTTTTCAATTTATTAGTATAGTAGTAATCATTGGACAACAATCTATTTATGGATAACAAATAACGAACCAAGAGTAAGATAATGTAATTTCTTATCATTTAATCATAATAATAAAATGGTTACACTAAATTCCGTACTTTTAAAATTGCTAATGAAAAGGGCACACACTTGAAGATAATATTATTTAGTTAAGTTTTATTATTTTACATCGGTAACATTTTAATTTAGATAAAAGAGGATGCAGAGAAAAAAAATCATTGGGAAGTAACATATACGTGAAATTAAATGATGTAGGAAATGTTGCTAAAAAACTACATATAAATATAGAAAATTTAATTCCAATACATTATCGTCATTCGTTTAATATTTCAAACGGGGCAAAACAAGAATGTGTCATTTCACCCTGGTTGTTTTATATTTACATACATTCAAGTGTGAAGGAAAGTACAAAGGTCAATAGGTGGTATACCTATATCGAATGGGAATGTGTTTGGATTACTGTATGCTGATGACATGGTAGTAAGTATTAGCGGAGAATGACGATTGATTAGATTCTGACAAGTAAAGTGTATGAGAGATGTGGAGAGAAAGATGGGAGAATGAATGTTGCAAAATCTAATCATGTTGATAGAGAAATATGAAACGAAAAGTAAACGCAATATATGGATGGGCAATAAAGAGCAAGTTGATGAAATCTGTTATTAAGGAAGTATTTTATCAGATGACGGAAGAGTTACGAGGATGATATCAAACAGCGTATAGCGATAGTAAACAAAGTTAAAGAGGCATTAACACACATAAACTCGAACTGAACGTTATCAAAATCTGCTCGACTGGTAGTAAATAACAGTATTTAGTTCCAACTTTATATATGGGAGTGAAACGTGGACGTGGAAAAATCAAACGCGTATACTGAGAAGAATACACTGAGTAAGACCCAATACGAAATAAAGTGAAGACGAATGCGGCTGATGTTTTGATGTAAGATGAAGAATATCAATCTGAGATGGTTTGGGTACCTGAAACGAATGAATGAAAAAAGACTTGCAAAACAAATATACAGTGCAATTTGAGTAGAAGGCGTGGTAGAGGAAGAGGAAAGAAAGTATGCTTGAATGAACTAAATGGTGTATTGGAAGAAGGAAACGTAAGAAGTCAGAGTAAACCTATGAGGTGTATGTAAGTGGAACAGACGAAAGGAAAATTTAGCGGTCTGTCATGTCTGCCTGCCCCAACAGGGAAATGGCTTGATGGTATGGATGCATCGTAATTTATAAAAGTAATGTGATTGAAGTACCTTTTTAAAATCTGTTCGTGACCAGTTATTTTTTATTGTGTGTTGACCTCAGTAACCTAAACAAGTCTTCCAACTTTTAATTAGTGAGGTTTAATATAGTGGTCTTGAGAAGCCAAAAATTACAAAAGAAATGTTTCTGATTTTGTAACGTCAAGGTTTCTTGTTTTATTCTTCCAAAGTCGAGACGGCTTTTTGTACGAATGTTTTATTTCAAAATAATTCAAGGTTTTTAGTTCCATTCTGTTTCAATTGTGTCGATACACGTTACACCATATCAATATCCTATCAGCCCAGAAAGATGCAATTATGATAGCATTAGGGTTTTCTTTCTGCAGGTCTTCTTTCGAACAGCTAACGGGGTACAGTGGGCAAACCGTCAGGTGTCACATTAATTGAATGTTGCTATACATGAATACTGGTGGGATCCCTGCGCCAATCTACTTACTATCTGCAAATACATGAGCGCATAGACGATTAAGAGACTTTCATATATCTCATTGTAAGTAAGGTTTTGAGTAATTGAGAGGAAGAGCCCTAATGCGTTGAATTGGCCAAGTTAGAGATACACGAGGACGCAGAATAAATGCATTTGAGAAGTGGTGCTCGAGAAGGTTGTCACGAATTTCATGAACAGCAAGGCGAACTGATGCATCCATTTTCGAAATACTTCTAAGATGATTCAGGATACATCACCTTCATGGCAGCTCAAATAATTGGAGAAGCGGGTTAGGATAATTCACAAGGTGAAGATTTCTGGTTAATTGGTGAGCTTACATTTCTCTCAGCTAAACAACAAATTACTTTTCTTTAATGAAATCATATTTGAACTGCTTTTATGATTAATTCCACACACAGCATTGCAAATTAACGCCACCGTTTTCGAAGAACTGAGAATCACCGACAGATTGTTGATAATACTATATGCCTTCGAAGAGTCCTCCGATTCTCTGGGCACAGTGCTCGTGAACAAAAATACATTTTTCAGGGGTTTGTGTTAACTGGAAGCGTGGAAGGACGACACACAAGAGGAAGAGCCCAAATACGTTGTCTGACCAAGTGAGAGATGCAACAGGACCACCCTTAACAACTGATATTCGAACTGCGGAGCACAGGGATGGATGGAGATGAGTCTTCAAGCACTATCATGGGAGTCACGATGCTCAGTCATGCGCTACACGACAGGATGATTGATTACAAAAATGTTAGCACGTTAAGTAAGTGAAATACTAGTCACGTCAATAATAATAACAAGTTAGAAGTTGTAGATCAAGTATTATATTGTATTTCGCTCTCACCTCTCTATTTGTTGAGGTCAACAGGGACATTACGAGTGTTTCTTTACGTTGATTACTTAGTGTTTGTTTCCTCCATACGAGTATATGGGGATGCTGCAAGATGACATAAGCATTATTTGGTGTAACGAAGTAACTCCATAAAACCAATCAATAAACGCCGCTATAAAAATACATTCCGACGTGTTATGAATACTACCTACAATGTCTGGTTTGGTGAACATTTTTTAATTACGATGTTGTATGGTCCTTCGACGTTTTTTTTCAATTTTAGGTCTTGACTGGGAGACTGATTATTCAAATTTTTATATTTTTTTGGTAATTTATATTAATTTTGCATTTTTGTTGACTGTATTTGATTTTTTTAAAGTATTGTTATACTTGTTCTTCATCTAAATGCTGAGATTCGTGGTCGTCTGCTGTCTCAAACTCGGTGCATTACCCGTCTCCATCCTTCCCGGTCCTGGGTTATGTTCAATGCAGCGCTTAGAGGATGCTGTTAACATCTTTATTTAATCTGTCGATTTAATAGGAAAACCCCCTTTTGCTCGCCTTCCCTCAACGGCCTCCGTGATCACCAACTTCTCAAGGCTTTCAACATTCTTTCTAGCAACATTCTCAAATTTTGTTAGGATCTTTTTTCTGCATTTTGTCGAAAATCTTTCCGTAATCTTTAATTCTTGGATAATTCATACGTCGGTGCGCGTTGCGGTCCATGGGATACGGAGCATCCGTCTCCAACCCCACATATTGAAGGCATCTATTATGTTTGCTTCCGTCCATGCTTCTACTTCATACAGAGCTACGGAAAGACAATCAGATGGATGTTGGTTCATATTAATGTAGTCCGATTAGTCCATTATCAGTCTTGTCATAGCTGTTTTTGCCATTCCAATTCGTCTTCGGATCTATGTTTAACATCCTCCATTACTGGAATAAGAGCACCTACGTATATAAACTCGTTGACTTCTTTGTAATCCCTTAGCAAGTCACTTCTTATCGGTCTCAAATCGATCCACGATATGGACTTTTGTTCATATCTGGTCTTAATTGGTGGCTTTTTATAGGGTGGCCCAGGATAAAGTGCACTGTTGTTATGTCAGCATTAGAGATGTCATGTACAACCTTGTAGCGAATTTAATCTCATGGATTTTAACTCCATCTCCACAAAAATTCAACTTGTTGAATATTTAAATGAAACAGAAATCGTTACAAGGTTGGATTTTAAACATTCCTTCGGGGTTAACAACATACTCTTTTCAGATGAATCAATGTCCATATAAATGGCGTCAATAAGCAATATTGCGGTTATTAGAGCGATGAAAACTACGACTTAAACACCACAGACCAGTCCATTGTGCAGGAATAACAGTTTGGACAGCCATGTCAGTGTCGGAAATCATCGGTCCTTATTTCTTCGAGAACGCTCAAGGCCAAGCAATAACAGTTAATTCGGAGCGTTACATTAAGATGTTGAGAGTTTTTGATCGTGAAATTGCATGAATTTCTGGGGTAGAATTCGAGAACGTAGCTTTAACCTTTCCTTCCCTGTGTTGGGTATCTTCTACACGTTGCTTCTAATAACCATAAATATTTCTATAAATATAATAAATACAAGGTGAAGATTTTAGGTATTCCTCCATAATATATTTACGCATTGATTTAAAAAATAATATTAATAATAATCAGAATTTATCGACTACATCGTGGGTATTTTGTGAAGATCGGAAACAAATTCGCATTTAAACGCTGTGAGTGCCTCGACCTTGGGTCTTGCCGATAGGTGAAGAGTATGCGGGAAGCGCGACACTATATTCGCATCTCACTCTTGCATACTCCACTGAATTGCGACGAGCTCAATTGTCTCAATCGTCGCAAGCGTAAGCCACGCCGGGGTAAGCCACTACCGCTCCGCGCCGCGGTAGCTTCTGGGCTTGCAAATAGATTAGACCTACGCCCGTTCCGTGAGCGTTGCCAGATGGTTTTTTAATGTTTTCAGCAAATAAATCTCCATTATTATAATTTTTAACTTCAATTATAATTAATTAAGGGGATTATCTATGAATGTTCTTATTTTTCCGATTTAAAATCGCTAATTTTTTATCGCGTACTCACTACCCAACGCCGGAGCGCGCGTTTCAATTTTAGCACCGTAAGGGAAGGGTTAACAGCGTGGGGATTTTTGTCACACGTCTAATAACAGTTTAGAAGTGGTTCAAGAGATGTTCCATCGGAAAACTGATACCGCGAGTGGGTAACATTGTGGCTACCATTACGTTCTGGTTTGTCCCCACTCAAGCCAATAATCCAATAACTATGCTGCAATTTAAACAAAACATTCGCCAAGAGATCGAAGCGTTACCTGGGTAAACACGCAGGCGCGTGTTTCAAATTTTTCGAGCCAGATTAGACGATGTCATCGACGCGATGGTTGTCATCTCGACTATATTTTTTAAAAACAAATTCCATATTTTTGTTACATTTTTGCGGTAATTAAAAATTGATTACAACAAACCATTGGGCCACCATATATTTCAACTATGAAGTAGCATGCCCATTGTTATACGAGTACTATGCATCGATAATTTCATGCTCCGGATGTGCGGACTTTATAAAGTTGTTTATAGTATATTTTATCTCTTGTTTAGTCATTGTTGCTATGGTTTGTGAAGGGCACAACGTTAAATGTCGTATATCTTTTCAGTTAATCAATATGTGTAATGTAATTGTAAACATTTTACTGAAACCAGATTTTTTCTAGAACGATTTCAGAACTTCTGACAAATTTGCTATATTAAATTTATTACAGCTTCCAAATGTATCGTCCTGGCTAACTCTGGACCGGTTATTACAAATGCGTCACTCAGGACCAGGCATTCACAATAAAAGCCTTCGGAGGCAAGTGGCGCTTATCTCTGTTGGCAATATCTGGTTTGGAGGCAGACGCGCGTATCTCTACCCGTAATAACTGCATTTTTAAAGGCAAACACGCTTATCTCCGCCTGCAATACTGCTCTATCACCACCAAACTCCGATGTTACGACATAAGCGGACGATACTATGCCAATTGCTATATATTCTTCGTATGTCAATTTCGTGTCAATAATATGCAAAGATTTATAAATTTTTCGTTTCAAATTTATTAATCACTTCAGAATATATATTTTTTAATATTAAAGTTTATTTTTTATACAATTCTTCATTCGATTGGTGCGCCTTTTCAACATGTCCAAATTGGTGATTCGGACATATTGAAGAGCATGTCTTGGAGACGATAATGTGTTCTTGGCTCCAGATATCGAGCTTTCGGGTTTAAAACCACTGGAGTAGGCACATAACACGCGGTTCGTCATTGTATTTGATAGGAACACTACTGCACGTTAAGAGACAGAAACACTAGCACCCGTATTCGACGCGTGCAAAGATTGTTACCAGACAAATGCTTTTTACCAGTTTTTATTTAATATTTTTTTGTTTTCTGAAATGAGTTTTCTCACATGCACAACGTGGTAAAGATTAATGTAACATGTTGTTCGAAAAATAATTCATTTCTTGGATAGGTATCGTAGGAAAAAAATGATTGCTAACGTCATTTCAAGTGCTCAATTTATGTTACATTATTATGAAATTCAAATCGGTAACAGGAGTCTTGTGTGACCCAAAAATGCCCATAAAACTGAAAGGAAAGTTATACCAGAATATCGTTAGACCCGCAATTATGTATGGCTCAGAATGCTGGACTATGTAATATACAGCTCCTACTCTAGGCAACTTGAAACAGCAGAAATGCGAATGCTTAGTTGGTCGGCAGCAGTATCACTGAAAGATAAAATTAAGAGCTCACGCATTCGTGGTAGCCTGAGAGTCACTGACATAAATAGTAAGCGGGAAGAGCGACAGCTGAGATGGTACGGGCACATAAGACGGAGACCACCAGACCATACGGAAAATCAGGCAATGTCTGTGGATCTTCCTCGACAGCCGTCCAGAGGAAGACCAAAGAACTCCTGGATGACTCAATGCTCCAAAATATTGCAGAGAAACGGCCTAGATGAAAGCGACACCCAGAACCGAAGAATACACAGCCTGAGAAAGAGAGGAGCCGACCCTAATAGCCTAGGCACCTAGGCAATGAGTTGAGACGGTGCCAGGAAGAAGAAAAAAGAATGTACATTATTATGAAAGGTAAAATTTTAGGAAATGTTTCGGTCATTGTTTACCCAAATCACTTGAGCGGTTTTATCGCGTCACTTGAGACATAAATTAAGTTCTTTTTCGATGCTTGATGCTTTTTTTACTATCGGAAATGAAAAATTGCGACATACACAAAAAAAATGTAGTGTATGGCGACTATGTACTCGTATGTTAGCGATCGTGTGTATCAAATATGGGTTAAAAAATCTGTAGTGTTCTCGAAGATTTTGTCCGCTTTGGAGTGCTGATTGCCACTCATGACGATCAAATAAGGTTGCAATCGAGAATAACGATATGTTAAATAGCTGAGATAATAAAAGATATCAGAAACCACCGCGCACGAGCACTTCCTTCAATTTTGTGCTCGAATTATTTTCGGGATAAACCAATAAATTACATTCATACAACTTAAGATAATTATAATGCACTCCGTTGCCTAATTGATAGGACGCTGGAATTTCGGGTTCAATTTCCAATGGTAATAAAAAATAAAGAATAAAAATGGTCCTTGTCTGGTTAAACAGTTCGTCTGATAACACTAGACGTGTCCATAGCTGTTGCCTATCCAAGTGCGGTAGTATTTTAAACACGTGCGATGGTGAACTGTTACTTGCCTACTCTAGTGGATCTTAATCCGATGGTTCGATTACTTGGGCCGAAGACAATATAGTCTCCCAGCTATGCTATTTAACGCGCCCTCACAATCAATTCGAATATATGTTAAGGAGTACCATTGAATTAAGGTATGAATTACAAAAAATACGAATATATATTTTGAATCGTACTCCTCAGCTATGTCGCACTGGACGCACCAACTGTTCTCATCCCTCCAAGTTCAGGGTCATGTTGAATGCAGCACTTAAAGCCGACCCTGTCAACTTATTTATTTGATCCATCCATCTCATAGAACATCTTCCTCTTGCTGGCGTTTCCTCAACTGTCCCTATGATCACTAGCTTCTCCAGAGTTTCATCATTCTGTCTAGCAACATGCCCAAAGAACGTTATGTTGGATGTAATAATTATTATTATTGGACATTTTATTTCATTATCAGTCTTTTTCATTTCAACGTGGGATATGGGCCTTCGTCCTCATGTTTTCATTCGGTTCTAACCTAACGCCTAGCATCTCCACGAAGGTTCCAGAATGCATCTGAAAGCGTCTGAATATCGAGACTTCGGTGCGCCGTCATTTCTAAGTCAATATGGTTGCCACACAAATAATCATATGGTCCAACAACTATCCTCTAATCTCATGACATGGTCTGTCCAGTTCCAACAAAGAAGTGCAGATATCTTTGTCGCTCTGTCACGTCCGTTTAGTATCTGTCTGGTACATTTTTTGGTATTACGGTCCCTCAAGGAGATACTCAATATTCTTGTTACGGTCCCTCAAGGAGATACTCAATATTCTTGTTACGGTCCCTCAAGGAGATACTCAATATTATTTCTATAGCTCGTTGTTTCTTTTAACTTCTCCACACAACGTTTGTTTAATCTGATGTTTCAATGCCTTCATGTAAATATTAAAATGTATTAAGATATTTTCGATATTTTTTTTAAATTGGAAGGATGTAAGACCGATTGAGTATTCAAAGATCCGGCATCATGATTTTATTATCCCAGTTCACACAATATGTACACACCATTACGCCATCTCCCTGACAGAGAGCAGAGAAACAGGGAGGACAAGCGCCAAACTTTTCTTTATCGACACACATACATTCTTCCACATTCTCATACAACTCTTACGATTCTCAGACTTTGTACGTTTCTTTCATTCAAAATATAATTCGCTTAATTCAACCATACTTTCCTTGGTCTTCCTCTCTCACGCCTTCCACTCATATTTACACTATAATATTTATTTTGTTAGTCTTTCTTCATACATTCGTTCCACATACCCAACCCATCGCTGAGTGCTCTAATTTATTTTACTCAACACACCAGCCTTAAGTTCACATTCATTCCTAATCAATTCATTCCGTATTCTGACATTCATTTTCATTCCATGTGTTCTTCAGTGTACGCATTTCTAAAGCATTTATTCGGGTCTTATTAGAATTATACCACGTCCACTCCCATATATACAAGTTGACACTAAAATACTGTTGTGGACGCCCTACATATTTGTTTTCTTGGTATTTCTTTCCATATACCCATTATATATTCGTTCCATATACCCAAACCATATCAAAGGCGTTCTTTTTTCCCTTACTGAACAGTCTTAAGTTCAGTGAATCAGTCTTAAGTTTCCATTCCCCCCTAACCACATTATTCCATATTCTATCATACATTATCACCTCATATATTCGTTCAAGAGCATTTGTTCAACGATTTTTCCATGTCCACGTTTTACTCCCATTCATCAAAATTGGCACCAAAACACAGTAGCGGACTGTCATCTTAACAGATGTTGATAGTATCCGGTTCAAGTTTACGTAATATGTGGCACAAACACTCGTTAATACAGTGAGGATCGTCTTATATTATGCCCATCAACATCAAACACTCGTTAATACAGTGAGGATCGTCTTATGTTATGCCCATCAACATCAAACACTCGTTAATACAGTGAGGATCGTCTTATGTTATGCCCATCAACATCAAACACTCGTTAATACAGTGAGGATCGTCTTATGTTATGCCCATCAACATCAAACACTCGTTAATACAGTGAGGATCGTCTAATGTTATGCCCATCAACATCAAACACTCGTTAATACAGTGAGGATCGTCTTATGTTTTTTTTTTTATTAAACAAGTAAATTACTATACAAACATTTGTCAAGGCTATACCTATATACAAATTTATTACTTAACTAATCTTAATTATATGTTATAATTTATGAACTTATTTAATCTTATTTTCCTACATATCATTTTATTTTATTTATTCAATCTTAATATATGAGATCTTAGAAATAATTAACACCTACATACTACTTATAACTAGATAACAATTCTTACACTAATTATTCAGCAAAAACAAGTCCACTTGTTCAGGCTACTTGTATTCCATCACATTCACTCAGACCTTGGTCGTCCCAGCTAATATAGTACTGTAGGTGGACTAGTCAGGCAACAGATAATGCTTCGGGAGCTTGTGCTTATAACGGAAGGGTAGGTCGGATTTTCTCTCGTAAGCCCCCAGGGCAGCGACTAAGGGATTTCTGTGATTTTGTTGGCTTTTATAAAACTTCACGGTCCAAGCGAGGATGTGGTGTTGTAGGGTTTCTTCTCGCTGTTCAGCGTGAAGTCGGGTAAGATTTGTTCTGGGATACTGATCGTCTTATGTTATGCCATCAACATCAAACACTCGTTAATACAGTGAGGATCGTCTTATGTTATGCCCATCAACATCAAACGCTCGTTAATACAGTGAGGATCGTCTTATGTTATGCCCATCAACATCAAACACTCGTTAATACAGTGAGGATCGTCTTATGTTATGCCCATCAACATCAAACACTCGTTAATACAGTGAGGATCGTCTTATGTTATGCCCATCAACATCAAACACTCGTTAATACAGTGAGGATCGTCTTATGTTATGCCCATCAACATCAAACACTCGTTAATACAGTGAGGATCGTATTATGTTATGCCAATCAACATCAAACACTCGTTAATACAGTGAGGATCGTCTTATGTTATGCCATCAACATCAAATACTCCTTAATACAGTGAGGATCGTCTTATGTTATGCCCATCAACATCAAACACTCGTTAATACAGTGAGGATCGTCTTATGTTATGCCCATCAACATCAAACACTCGTTAATACAGTGAGGATCGTCTATGTTATGCCCATCAACATCAATCAACAGGGTCTGATAATTCCACATGTGATCATTTTTGTTTGAATGTTATATATTTTAAACCCTATTAAGTTTGATAGTTGGTCGAAATCTGTAAGAATTTTCTTAATATAATTATCGTCATTAGCCAAAAGTACATGGCAATTTCTGCATCTGAAATTCGTAAGAAATTCTTCAACAATATTATAAATACCTCGAGTGGCTTAATAAAGCTATCGGAAGACGTTCTCCAGTGCCAGAATACAGAGTTTAACCGTCTTAGTGCTTAGCTTTATTTTCTTCAATTTATCCTTAAGTGCGAAATGGAAGTTTTCTTAAAGCGAAGGGTTAATTTTAATATTTTTTTCTATTATTATACAAAATAAATCACAACTCACTCAAATATTATGAGATTTTCGAAATATTTTCAATATTGTCTTAACAAAACCTTACACTATGATAAAAAAAACAATTTATGCATCACACAATTTTATCCCGCGCAAACTCCGTGAAGTCCCTTTTTGCAACGCGTGCAAATCAAATAATATCGTTTCAGTGGGCCGCCATCTTTATTACAACACAATATTTTCACGGCAATTTTCTAAATCAAAAATTTTTTACATCTTAAATTTTTAGAATTCATATTTTTCGAACTAATTATGGTATTTAAATATATTCTTGAGTTAAAATGAAGTATTTTAAAACGTAAATAGGAATATGCGAAAAGTTAATTGTAATAAAATCGTGAGCCTCGTCAACACAACATCCAAGGTCGCGCGCTAAAAACACACTGACGAAAGTAGCGCCATCGCGTTCCCTGCACTTTAGAGGAGAACCGCGAAGAGCGCGATAGCGCTCTTCAGCACTTAGACCCGCTGTCGGCAACCTTTGGCACGCGTGCCACTGGGTGGCACTACATAAATAATGAAATTCTTCAGTACATTAATAAAAATAATTTATTAAAAAAATTCTAATGAATATTAAATTTTAGTACGATTTTCAAATTATATGCATAATTTCTTAAACGAAACGGCTCGTTTTCTTCACGAAATTATAAATTTTTGGGGAATAGAACAACGTGTGGTTCGAACCTGCGACCTTCAGCATTGAAGTTTTGTACGTTACCGCGCTGCTATGCATCAACTTGTATACTTATGTGTTATTTTAATGGTTATATTGTGTTTACGTGTCTTTGCATTTGGTTCTATTGTTATAGTTATATTTTATTTTATTTAAGAATTATTTATAATATCCTAAACTGTCCCGCCGCCCCCTTTTATTTCGTCGAAATTTTCAGCGTCTCTCCGATCACGGACTAGCGCTACGCTCAGAGATTGTTTATTGGCCTTTCCAGTTCACCGCTCTTTTTTTACGTCGTCCTTTACTGTCTATGCAGTGAGACTGGAATTAGTTACAAATCAATGTTAGACTCGCTCCGTTTTTGGAATATATTTAATCGAATATTGAAAATTTATAAACCACAATCCCAGTAAATAATGTAATATGAGTATACCATAAATGATGTTTGGTGTTGACGTTTTGAACCAGAATGGGTTTCGGTGTTGTCATTCCGTGCAAAACGTGCTAATAACATATTCATGCTAGCGTTACTTGTAAAACTATTGTAACAATTACTTACACAGCTCGTGCAGGTCGTAAATGATTTCATTGCATTTTACTATCGTTTTATTATTTAAGACATACATACACTTGTTAGGGGCTCAAAGTTTGGTAGGGTCGCGGTGGTGCATGTTTTGCCGGAAAATGTGTGCCTATAAAATACCGCGTAACGCCATAGTTGCATTCCATCAGCAACACTACCAATAGTCCTACTCCTAGCGTCCACGAGTGGCCTCTTAAGCCCCGCGAGCCCTGGGCAATGTGGTCACTGGCATATTACCATCAGTGCCATAGCAGATAGGAGAGGATGAATGTGCGAGTGTCCGGCGCCATAAAACCGGACCCCCCCGGCTAAGGGAGGGTGACCCCTACAGAAACACCTATCAGGGAAGGCAACGGGAAACCACCCTGATTATCATTCCCAGGATATCACTATGGAGAAGAAGGCAAACGTCTTGGCTGCGAAATATAAACCGGAATGAGACGTGTGGAGGAGCTGTTCCGGGTCGCGCAAGACAGAGAAGCCTTCGCCAGAGTGATTGCCAACGTCGGGGGGACCTGACAGGGCACGTCAAGAAGAAGAGAATACACTTGTTATGGGAAATAATTTAGAAATATAAAATACACAATTAAAGAATAACTTTTGCATTACTCACAAAATAAATATATTGTGAAAATATGACTGGATGGCGTGAGAGGAATATTAAAAAAAGTATGGTTGGATCAAGTGAATTATATTTTGAAAAAAGGTAACGTAGAAATCATAGGAGTTTCACAATATACGAGAAGGTGTTTTGATGTAGAAGAGGCGAAGGATGTGTGTCGAGATAGGAAAGTCTGGTGTTCTTTCCTCTCTGCTTACTCTGCCCAGGGCGTGATTGTATTTAATAATTGAATTAATTAACATAAGTTTGAATAATTACTTAATCACTTTTTGTATGGTACCATCCATCGTATCCGAATTGGTAATTCAGGCATATTGAATGATTGGCCTCGAGACAATATTGTCGTTGGCCCCAATAAAAGAGTTTTCCGGTTTAAAACCATTGGAATAAGCATGGAAATCGCGGTTCGTGATAGCACATGTTGGCAACACTACTGCACATGGAGAGTTTACAAAACTCGCACACGTATCGGCGTGAGCGAGTATTGTAACCAGACGAACCGTTTTATAAGACAGTGACTCATTTTACAGATTTTTTTATATCATCGGGAATCGAACGGAAACCCCAGGTAGAAGTCAAACGTCTTTTTAACTAAGTCACGGCGGTACGAACAGTTTATACAAAGACATTAGACTTCTTAGGTCTCGGCCACACAGGAAGGAGCCTCGCTTGATGCTTAGAGCTATGTTGCGAGTTAGGCGACATATCCTAGCGAACCAACGTACCGCATACTATCGCAGTGGCCACACTGCACGTTTCGCGCCACGTTGCATGTCGATTAGTCATTGAGTGAATCTCCTAGCGAACAGACGTGTTGGTTAATTTACAAGATGGCGGAAGTTTTAATGACAGCTGTGTATAAAAGGGAGCCTTTGTGGAAGACATCGAGGAAATTATAGAAAAATGTACCTGTAATAAAATCACTTTGGAATGAAGTTGCACAAAAAGTAAATAAAGATGGTAAATTATAATGAAATTGATTCGTTTTGAGAGTAACATCGTGTGTTGACTCAACCGCTCCCAACTGTCAAATGAATTTGTGCGTAACACTTTGGTGCGGCCAGGCATGAAGTCACCTAGTATATGAGTCACGTAAAATCTAGCTTAGCACCTATCGAAGCATTTTGGTGTGGCTTCGGCCTTAGTGATAGTGATATACGACTTATCTGAAGGTGACAAATTTTTCACAGCAACATGAGAAATCAGCTTAATATTTAATGCCTGTCGCCGAAGGTCTCTCGTAATAATTCGTCAGAGATGGATACTAGAAACACGGTGTACCATATACTGTAAAGGATTAAATTACTGAATCCATAAATGGAATTTGTGAGAAAAAACTTCAATCTTACGAGGTGATATTATAGGAGTAAGTCTCTCGTGGCAAGTACAAATTAACGTAGTCAAACTGAATAACTTAAACTTTGATTTCTTAGCCGATGAAACCATCTTCTCATGAAGTTTAAGAATTACTTATGTTAATGTAATATTGGGAGCTATCTCAGCATAACATTTTTTCTTTCTTTTCTCTCTTTTCGCTGATGGTGAATCGGGGATTGTGCGTACGTGTTTGTGCGTTATCTTCTCATTCATTATTTTAAAACTGCTTAACTATTTTAATGTTGTTTCAGCTATTTAATTTCCCATTTTTAAAAATTTGGACTCCTTTGAGGCTTTTCTTTTTTTTTTCGTTCTTGTTGACAGTTAACCTGAGGTGGTATATGTGGGTTTACGTTTTATTTTGTTTTCTGCCATACGTTTTTTGTTTTTTTTTTAAATTTATTCTTTAATCAAGATATGCGGGGGTGTGGGATGGAAGCCCCCCGATGCCCTTGCGGTCGGGCTCGCCTTACATTAGTGGGATGTATCTTGGCCGGGGGAATGTTCGTGGGATGAGCCCGGACCTTTTAATGTCTTCTTTCTTGAGTGTATTTTTTTGTCATCTATTTATTTTCTGTGTTTTTTTCTCTTCTTGTTTTAAGTGTTCAAGGGTGTGGACTGAAAAACATCTGGTGTCCTCGTGGCTGGGCTTGCCTTATACTGGTGGGGTGTATTTGGCCGGGGGGATGTTATTAGATGAGCCCAGACATTTTGATAGCTTCTGTTTTTTAATGTATTCTCTTTTTAATGTGTTCTTGAAATGTGTCTAAATGTATTATGTACATACTATGTTGCTATCAATCAACCTGTATTTATTATATATATATATATATATAACAGTTATATTCACAGTAAAATCCTTAATTTCCGTGTCAAACAATCAATTACGTGTTTTCAGTAGGAAGCAATAGAGATCGCCCTATCATTCGCAACAATCAGGTCCTGTCCAGAGCATGTAGTCCCGGTGTTCGTTGGAACAAGCATGTGTTATGAGTCCTGTCTTATACCATATATCCCAACAATCACATTCAGTGATACTTTCGTTCAATAAACAACATATTCGCATGTGTTCACCTTGGATCCAGTTACCTCTGCTCTGAGACCATTATAGTAAGTGATTTCCAAGTAGATTAAAGCAGTTGGTCTACATGTGCCATCTTTACGAGAGCTTCGCCCAGTCAACATGAGTTTTTTTTCTTTTTATTTCAGAAAAAGCGCTTTATCCGGAGTAATCGTAAGTTTTTCATTTAAGTATTATATTCCTGTGTTTCAATCACGATATTGCTGGTTGTCTCGAGATAAATACAGTAGAATTTGTGAAAAAAACAATTTATGATACCGTTCAATTAGAACCTACCACCACCAACGCTGTTATCTTCTCCCTGGCTCCATCCCAACTCACTGTCTGCGAAGACTGTTGGGGTCAGCTCTCCTCGTCCTCAGGTTGTATGCTCTTCTGTCCCGGACTACGTCCCCCAGGCTGTGTCTCTGCATCAGGTTATCTTTTTGCACCACCCATGAATTCTTTGGTATTCCTCTGGTTGTTATTCGAGGAAGATCCATGGAGATTGCCTGGTTCATAATGTGATCGGGTGCTCTGCGTCTAACGTGCCCATACCATCTCAATCGCCTCTCCTCCATCTTACTGTCAATGTCTGTAACACCTAGGCTTCCACGAATGCGTGAGCTTTTTATTTTGTCTCTTAGGGACACACCAGCTGACCATCTTAGCATGCGCATTTCAGCAGTTTCTAGTTCCCTAGAGTAAGAGTTATACATCGTCCAACATTCCCAGTCACGCTGTCATGACGGACGAAATAATAGCAGAATACCGTAAACTCGAACCCTTTTTAAAAAGCAATCGAACTCGTAATGCTTTAATTGGAAGACAGGCGTTTTACAACTAGACCACGGATGCTTTTGTTATTATTGTATTGTATCACAGTTTCGTTGTATTTATGAAAATTTGACTGGTTTATTGTCATGTAGCAATATTTTCCTATCAATCTGAAAGGTGTTAAAGAAGCATTCATTGATGATTGGTCATATTAAACTCAACATAGTTAAGTCGAATGAATGCTAACTCTTACATATGGAAATAAACATTCAATAATGATTGGTAATATTAGACTCAACATAGTTGAGTCGAATGACTACTAACTTTTACATATGGAACGAAGCATTCATTGATGATTGGTCATATTAGACTCAACATAATTGAGTCGAATTACTCGTACACATGGAAAGAAGCATTCATTGACGATTGATTATATTAGACTCAACATACTCGTAGTTAAATCGAATGACTGCCAACTCTTACATATGGATTACGTCGTATTAGATTATTGATTTTTTACGATATTATCTTATTTAATCTGATGGTTCGGGGGTGGGGTCGTTGTGGAAAATCTATCTGAAGCGTTTGTGGGTGGGTGAACTGGGCTGTAAAGCCATAATTTGTAAGTGGGTTAATAATCGAGGAGTTGGGGTGGGTTGGTTATTTTTTCATACAAATATTCGGAATGGTAGACGATGAATTCGGTTATCGTGAGGATACCAACGTCGCTGTGGCTTTTAAGTGAAACCCAAACTGGAACCGTATTAAAAAAATCTAGGTATCATCGGAAATCGACCTCGTAATGCACGGGTAGGAAGACAAGCGTCTAACCAACTAGGCTACAGAAGTGTGATCCCCACCGAAACGCAGGTTTTATGTATCTAGACTGGGTTCTTGCTAGTGCTACTCTTGCACCCCACATAATAAAAGACAGTACATTAAAAATCTCTTTTTCATATGAATCATCGACTTACTTTATTTATTCATGAATGTTATCACTAATATAGCGATAAATTAAACTGGGTCGCAGATAAAAAAAATCTGTTTTGCAATGCGACAATTAAACTTTGATTGCAAATGAGATAAGAGAGGAATCATTAAGGGACTTAAGAAGTGGTACTGAAGGCTAATGGTAATAACTGCATGCCTTAGACAAATTATAATTATTATTCGTATATCAGTTCACAAGTGAATAAGAATGTGGAGGAGTCGACAAATGTTTGTCGCGATCGAACAGTATGGCGTTCTGTACTCAATGTCCAATGCGTTATGTACCCAATAGACAGACGGCGAGGTGATGTACGAGGGGAGATCAATAAATTCGCGGAATGATGGGGAAAAACCTTTTTTAATTTTTTCCTTTTCAATATATTCACCATTAACTCTTAATACATTTTTCAGATCTTTCAATAAGCTTATTTATACCCATGAAAAAAAAACTTTTACCTTTCAAAATAAGCCGAAATTGCACATTTAACTTTTTCATCGTCTGTAAATTTCTTCCCTCGAAGGTATTTTTTCATATTTGGAAACAAATAATAGTCAGACAGTAGGGAGAGTGATTTAATGTTTGCAAGCCACAGTTGTGAAGAGCAGCCAACGCAGGATTGCTTTTGTGCACGGGTGCATTGCCAGAAAAAGTGCCGCCTGTGTCGTTCGAGGAGAGTAGCACAGCGCGGGGTTTGAACCGACGACCTTCCGCACGGAAGTCCAGTGCGTTACCGCACGACTATGCACCGCTGACACGCTTTGCATCTAATGGATTGTAAGACGCACCAATGTGTCAATTCACCAGGATTTTCAGATCAAAGAAAGGCTATCAACGACATGCAGGCGGAGAATACTTTCATACTTCGGACATGTCTTTAGAAGAGATGAAGACAATTGGGAGAAATTAGTAGCGACTGGAAGTGTCAACGCGAGGTGAGCAATATGATGGACTCGAGCAAGGTTGACAGACAAAATCAAAGAGATGACTAGTTCCTCATTAAGTGCTGCGAATGTAGGCGAATCAACCTCTTAATTTCAAATCATCAAGGAGCCACGACGTTCAACAATGAGCTACACAGCTAAAAAGGAAATTGTATGTTAATTTATTGTCACTTGTCTTCTCGTGTCATACCCAATCCAGTCATCGATGCTCCAACGGTTCAGGAATTTCTCTCAGTCATCTGCTGTTACTAGAATGACCATTAAATATATATTTTCTTCGTTCTCTCGATAAATTACATCACGATCTATTTTAACAATTTTTCCAAGAAAATTAAATTCTTACCTTCTCATTAGCAGAAGTAGCCGATGTCTGCGTATGACTTGTTGCAGAAATTCTGTACTGCATCTCCGAGACGGTGCAAAAACCTGTATGGGTTGCATACACGCCAGTGATAGTCACATCTGCTTCTTGATTCACTATCACGGCCATTTTCGATTTGGAACTTTTAATTTCTGAACCTGAAGGTTCCTTTTTTAAATTAGAATCACCTTTATCCGCTGCGTGAGACTTGGTCTTTTTAGCTCGTCTCTCTTCCTGCTCACTGCTTGCCGAGTCAGAAGTTGTTTCGTCTTTGCTCGACTTCGGTGATCGTTTTTCGTAGCTGGCGGCAAGAATAGCCGTAGCATTCAAACTGGCCATGCGTTTCTTTACAACCATATCGCGTAGATCCATAACCACTTCAGTGCGGTTGCGTTTCTTCTTCAAATTCTGAGGTTTTCTCGGTTTAGGGATTTCATTGATCGATTCAGCTTTCGGTTTTTCAGACTTAACTACCATTTTTGGTTTGGAAGTTACCTTTCTTTTCTCCGGCATAGGCTTCTTGTGTTCCGCTTCACTTTCTTCGCTCGAAGATAATTTCATTTCCCAATATTTGCCAGTTCCTGCTGGATGATGTCTGAGTGTTCTTGTTATTGGAGGATCTGAATCGTCTTCAGAGCTCATAGCTTCAGTTTTTACCTTCTTTTCGTATTCTTTCCCATATTCAGAATCCACTGACGACGGAGATCCACAATCTCTCTTTTCCGATTTGATCGGTTTCGTCTTCATATCTTTACTTTTATAAGGAACACGATCTACCGTTCGCATAAGACCAAGTTCAACGTGTGTCCTACTCTCATTTTCATACAAGCATTGGACTTTTGCAAGAGCATTTAATGAAGCTTCTCTGTGTTTTTTAGGACCTGTCCAAAATCCTAAAAGCTTCATTCTGCGTTTGTTATCATTTATAGGTATTGTAATGAATTTTTTGACAGGTTTTACTGGAGATCCTTGAGGACTATTTTTTCTCTTTTCCTTAGGGGATGGAGTTCTCGGTTTAGATTCAGCCTTTGCTTTTGGAAAAGAGTATCTTTCATCATCTTGGTTATGTTCAATACTAGAATCCAAATTTTTCTGCTTCTTGGGTTCTTCGTTTAATTTTTTATTTGCAGACACAGATAGTTTACTGATATTTTCGGCACTTTTTAATGTAACACTTTCTAAACTTTCCCTCTTTAAGTTAAATTCATACACATCTTCAACTACATTTTTCTGCGTATCGCTTTCATTTATTTTAATATGTATACTTTTATCAGTCGTAGAACTTGCCAATTTTACATCGGTGTCTATTTGATTTTGTGTTTCATCTAAGACTTTGGGATCATCGATAGCACCGTCTAATTTCTTGTCATTATTTTCTTCCGAAATAGATTTGGGCAATTCCTTATTTAAATCTGGATTTTGTCTATTCTTAACTAAAAATATTTTCTTTGGTACTTTTTTCAACACTTTTGGCTTGCTAATTACATTCTTATTTTCAATGCTCTCGATTGGTTTGCAAATTACTTGACGAGCATTCAGATTATCTTCAACAGATTCAGGGAAACTATAGGTGATTTCTTCGCTGCTTGACAGACTTTCATTCGAAGAATCTTCAACATTTGTTGATGACTTGGATATATTCATAAGTTTTTTAGCCACA
Source organism: Odontocerum albicorne (assembly GCA_949825065.1). NCBI lineage: Eukaryota > Metazoa > Arthropoda > Insecta > Trichoptera > Odontoceridae > Odontocerum > Odontocerum albicorne. The sequence goes on along the minus strand of OX463852.1, from coordinate 36,676,244 downwards.
TTGATCCCTTTCATCGCTGTTACCTTGCTTAGTTTTTTAGTAGTTGTGCCCTTCAAAAGACCAATTTTTTGGGACTTTTTAACTAAAATTTGATATTTATTTTTTACTACTGATGCGATTTTTGGTTTCTGTGAAGGTTTCTCTTGTTTTTGTTTTGAAGTTACTTCCACTTCTACAGTGTCGGTAATATTTTTCGATTCGATGGGAGCTTTGGTTTCGTCAGATTTTTTTACCGCTTTAACATTCTTGACGGTTTCCTTGTCATTATTAGTTTTTTTCACTTCCTCAGATAACTTGATAGGATTCTTTTTATCAATAACATTTTTCAATTCGTCAGTCACCTCAGTTTCGGCTATTGCTAGTGAAGACTGTCGTGGTACCTCAGGGGTAAATGCAGGTACTATCGATTTACCTGTGTCCACTTTCTCGATTACCATCCCTTTGACTCGAGCAATCGGCTTCACTTTTCCGACTAACTTTTTTCGGCCTAAAGGAGACACAGCTTGACTGCTTAAGAATGGAGTTTTGACAGGTAAGCCTACCTGTTTCATTGCATCTTTGGAAGATTCAGAATTTTCAATAGTTTTAATATCAGAAATTTCATTACTTTCACGTTTTTCTTCAACTTTACCAGAGTTGTTCAAGTCACTTTCTTTCGATTTATTTTGATTTGTTTTACTGGATTGAGCAGATTTCCCCACTTTCTTATTCATGGAAAGCTTTTTTTGTGAATTTTGGGGAGAAACATTTTCTAATGAAAGTTTGGACAGTTTCGAAAATTGTAAAGGTTTCGTCAAATTGTCTGCAGCATTTTCAGTATCAGCTAAGGGTATTAAGGGTGCCGATGAGCTTCTCAAATTACCACCTCGTTTTTTCTTCTCTGGTGACCTTGATCTTTCTTTAGTATTCTTTTGTTCCATAATATTGACTACTTTTTCATCAGGTTTCCTAACAGAAACAACTTTCTCCACTTCTTGGTCTTTGCTAGGTGAAATTTTGCTAACGTTGGGATCTCCTGAATTATTCTCAGGAGGGACCACTTTTTTGTCAATTTTCTTTTTCACATTTCCTTTCACGGCTTTCCCCCTCTTGACCATTTTTTTCTTGTGCTTATCTAAATTTTTGATAATACTGATCTTTTTTGTAGCAACTGGCTTAGCTTTCTTCACAAGAATGGTTTTTTTCACAGCAGCTCCATCCTTAGTCACCTTGATATTTTTCACTGGAACTTTCTTGGCACCACCAACCTTGGTTTTGGTTTTATTAGCATTTGTTTCAATTTTATCTTCTTTCGGTGCTGATTTCACATCAACCACTTTTTGGGTTTTCCCTTCGGGAGATAAGCCTTTTGAGCTCTCTCCAACTTTCTGATCTTTTTTCTTTTCTGGAGAAACCGGTGCCGGTTTCCTCAGTAATTTTGTCTGTTTTTTCTTGCCAGCAATATTACCTTTTGCTCCTTTATTTGTTTTTCGAGTGGTCCCTGAGACTTTTGGGTTTGGTAATTTTGGTATATTTTTGTTGATTGTAGATGTTTTAACAAGAGCTGTGTTCTTGATTAGCGAGGCCTTATTCTGCCGGTTCTGCGCGAGTTTCTTGATGATGATCTTGCGCTTGTTGGCGCTAGCCAATTTGAGTTTAGGCTTGCCGGTCCCCTTGGCGGCGTTGCCCTGGGGCGGAATCCCCTTGCGACCCTGCCGGGTGAGCACCTGCCCCCCCTGGGCCCGCATGCCGATGCTGCTTGTGCTACTGCCCGCAAGGCGTCTCACATGCCCTGGGAAGGGATCGTGGACTCGATCTCTGTGAACAAAAAAACATAATACTGTATAAATATTTTGTTTTAAAATTGAATATGATCAGAAATAACAGTACCAATATTCATCAGAAAATTTAGCAAACAAAAATATATGCAATCGGAAGGAATAAGCTTAGCGAAAGTTTTCAAATATTTTTGGGGAATCAACATTATTTCATGCTCTAACAATTTGAAAAAATATACTCATTAATAATATCCTTTTTGAAATCACAAATATATTATTTAGTTTTTTTTCGTCCATTAATATTTTTTACAAATAATTAAAATTGCGAACGTAAACGAAAACAGATATATACAAAATGTTATGATAAAATATATAAAAATTAAAACATTAACGTGATTAATACAAATTGCAGTCAAAAATAAATACCTAAGTACCGCACATAATAGACCAGGGCTCAGAAGGCCCAGGGTTGTATGCTGAGTAAGAAAAAAATATAATATATGTACTTCATTAACATATTTAAATGGACACATATATTCATTCTTTTTTATATCACACTTATGTTGTACTACAACAATCTAGTGATACAGTATAGTACAACCTAGTGGGCTCGTTGTCATCTGGCAATCTCTTCCAACCACCAGAAATATATTAATGAGGCCTTATGTGGAAACTGGAGTGGATTCCCAAAATAAAAGTGGGTTCCAACGGGAATCGAGCTCGCAACCTCCAGGTCGAAAGACAGGTGTCTTACCAACAAGGCTATGGGGGGTCTTCCTTCTTAAAAGATTGAAAATTGATTTTACATAAATAAAAACATCTTCATAATAATACGAATAAAAACATTAATGAAAAAAATAATTAAAAAAATGGTAAAATGAAAGTGTAAAACTCTTAATAAATAGTTATACTCGTATACTGACATTTTAAAATAACTATATTGTATATCTTTCAAATTCTTTCGGAAATTAAATTAAGATTATTAAAAATAAAATTACACGTAGTAAATTGAAATTTAGTTATGTCATAGTTATAACATATAAATTAGATTAGTTCTTAAGATATACATTTGTATACATGAATAACAAAAATAATTTAAAAAATAAACATTTATTTCGTCTCACAAAATTTTGAAAATAGATTTCTAGCAAATTTAAGTGAATGTGTGAACCAACATTTATTCAGCTCCTCTCAGTTTTTATACGTCCACGTTTCACTCCACGTTATACGTGAAAATTGGAACCAAAAAAATTTTTTTCAAGGTATTTGTTAAACTGCAACCCAGTTAATGCGACCCTGCATTATCGAGAGTCTAATGTATAGAAAACTACTTCGTAATTTATTTTATCAAACACTGTTTATTCCACTTTTTGTAACGGTGTAACCCTACCAGTTTCAAGGTTTTCACCTCATCTTCAGGGAAGCACAAACAAGACTAAATTCTGTTCGAACTGGCACCGATATACACGCTTCAACGGTTGGTGACATTAGGGTTGGGGACTGAGGGGTAAGGGAGGCATGGGACGATTTCGGCCAGGAGCGGAGAAATTTACAATATAGATAAATAAACAGTATAGAAAACTGTACTAGGCAAGGCCTTTGAGGAAATGGTTACATTCCTTTATCACAAATTTCACTCCTATATATCAAGGTTGGCCCCAAAATACTATTGTATCTTACCAGATATCGGCATTGTCAGGTTAGTATGTTATATACATTTAACGCCTGATTGACTTGGTCAAATAAATAAAGTCCCAGGATAATAGTCCAGTTCTAAACAACAAATTGCAACTTAAATAATATAATAGTTATTTATTTGTGTAGTGAATAGGAGCATTAATGAGTGGAAAATAGCCTTATTTATAGCTAACCCATAAAAACCGGCACCGGTCAAATTGAAAAAGAAAATAAAAAATGAGTAAATTGGTTCCATCTGGAGCGGCCACGTGCCCAGAGCCACCTGTCGTGTGGGAGTACGAAGCAAAAAATGTAAACCAGTGGTGCGTAACCATTTCTGTGCAAGACCGCAAGGGAATATTATGACTTATTTAAAACAATTTAGAGAGCTTATTTTCATCACGTTCGTTTATGCAATTCTACTGGCAATTAGTAGAACTATACTTGGGAAAATGTAGGATGGTCCCCGTGACGTTTTAAACGGCATGTCTCAAAGGGGTGGGGTAAAATAGTTTTTTTTTATAAATCGAATAGTTTTTTTATAAATCGAAAAATTGTTTTTCTCTAAACTGACGTTTTAGTTCCTAATTATCATTATACTGACTTTCTAATGTATTGTATAATTTGTATCTATCTTTAAATAGGCCAAGATCCACTATGAATTAATACTAATTACGAACATTTAATTTTAGGTATAGAAAAATCGAAATTCCAACTATCGAATACCCCATCCCTAGCCAATGCAGACTAACGTAGTGACTTTTGACGAACGTCACCAAATATTATTTGATTTTAACAAACTGCCACATTTTTGCTAATTTGTAACAAGATGTATTAATTTGTCATTATTGTTAGTTTTATGTGATGTATTTACCTAAATAATTTGCTATTTATAAGAATCGAGGCTTATATTCAAGTTGATAGAATAATTAAAATTACTGAACGTCGTTACAAGGTTGTATTGGGGAAAATTTGTGAACTGTCACAGGAACCGTGCTACAATTTCTTAAATATAACTTGTCAAGTACTCTTCCTTTGCTGGTGGGCTGTCGTTGGGATCAATCCAACTGCCTTGAGGCCTGGGGGAAACATCTATGGATGGCTTTGCTTTGAAGCTTATTTGCGAATACCTGCCTCTTACATCTGAAAAAAGGTGTCAATTCGCCCTGCAACCTCAAGGGCGTGTTAATAAGTTTGAAATAAACAAGCTAAAAGACGGGTTTTAATTATACTCCCTGTTTAGGAAGTGGGCAAACTTCAACATTTTAAAGTTTTTTTTAATTAAATAAAAAAAAAAGTTAGTTAAACTTAACTGAACTTCGGTGTTAACAAGCTTTATTTCTGAAAAATACATAAGTGTCAAAAGAGTTGTAATGTTTTCATATAATATAGAAAATCATAATATTGGATCATATTTATTTAATTTTCAAGTAAATAATTTTTAACATAATAAATTGTTCACTTTTTACGTGTTCCGTGTCTCGGTGAAAATTTCATTTTTCATTGTCTCGGTGAAAATGTCAAAATTTAGAGATTATTTTAATGACCGACCGTTCCATTGCATGTATTAATCTTTCGTAATCAAATGTTACGTTGAAACGCGAATTTATAATGACATGAATGTTTGTTGCTTGAAAAATGTGATTCTTCACATCTGCATGAAATGTGTACTATGTGTGTACATTTCTCATTTCATTCTACGAATCAGAAATATAATATATATTGTATATACAGATACGAGGCATATCCAGAAACTAAGTGTACTGAATTTTTGTAGGTTACAATTTTTTTTATTTAAACAAAAAAATTACGTGGTTACCGTAGTACATATGTAAGCTATTTTTCGACATAGTCGCCATTCCTCTCAATGCAGGTGGTGAAGCGGGGTATCAACTTTTTGATGCCTTCCTCGAAGCAGTTTCCCGCCAACCCCTCCGTCCACTTCTCCACCTCCTCCTTTGCCTCCTCGTCGGTTGAAAACCTTTTTCCATCCATGTGCAGCTTCAGGGAGGTAAATAGATAGTAATCTGAAGGTGCTAGGTCAGGGGAATGCGCGGGATGGTTCAGGACATCCCATTTAAACCAAAAAGACCACAAACGGCCAACGCCACGAAGGAACTGCTCGTCTCGTTTAAATGGGATGTCCTGAACCATCCCGCGCATTCCCCTGACCTAGCACCTTCAGATTACTATCTCTTTACCTCCCTGAAGCTGCACATGGGTGGAAAAAGGTTTTCAACCGACGAGGAGGCAAAGGAGGAGGTGGAGAAGTGGACGGAGGGGTTGGCGGGAAACTACTTCGAGGAAGGCATCAAAAAGTTGATACCCCGCTTCACCACCTGCATTGAGAGGAATGGCGACTATGTCGAAAAATAGCTTACATATGTACTGCGGTAACCACGTAATTTTTTTGTTTAAATAAAAAAAATTGTAACCTACAAAAATTCATTACACTTAGTTTCTGGATATGCCTCGTACATAATTTTACTCAACACAAGATTAAAGTTGTCTCACTTGGATGGAGAAGACTCATTGCGTGTGAGAGTAAGAAGGAAACGTTTTCACTGGTCTCATTGCATGTTCTGAGACAGCTGACTTACACCCGCGAGATTAACATACAAACACGCATAATAAAAAAAAAAAATTTGTGCAATTTGATAACTTCAACAAAAAAAATTTATATTGGTACGATTTCATTGAAAATCGCCGTCCCCTAGAGCTGTGGTCTAATAATATATACATATATACTTTAGCGGATGTCCTAGTAGGATGTGCTGATGATTATGATTGTTGTTTGGTATTTAAATAAAATACCTCGATTAGCAATGCGGAAAGTGAGAGTGAATAATCAATGAATAGTAAACAGCGATGAATGGTCAAGTGAATAATGATAAGTGCCCTTTATTTATCGATAAGTAGGTATTTATACATATTCAGAACGGGGCGCGTGAGTGCGTCCGCAATATATTTTTATCTCACTCCTGCGCGTGCAGAGGTGGTCGCAGACGTTGCGAATAATATAGTGGGTAGATAATTTGTTGACGAAAACGGCGAGACAGCGCGATGCGTTCTCTTTCTACTGTGGAATGTAACGTAAATAGTATTTGCGGGTAAACAATATTAATGTTCTGGTATGCGACCTTTGGACATGTGCGAAGGTCGGTTCGTCGGTCGTTGACCGTGCGTGTTGACAATATTTAGGGACGACGGTATTCCCTACAAGATCAACAAACTCATCTGTCATAAATAATTTATAACAACACTTCACAATTAAAATATAAAAACCTTTATATCGTTTTTTTTATAATACGAGTATACATTCAGTCATTATGTGGTTCGATTCAATATACAAAACAGCAAAGCTGACGTATAAAATGCGTTAAAAATATTTATAATTAGTATTTTGCCAGTACAGATATAATGTATATTTACCATGCATAAATATTTATGAATAAAAAATATAACGTACATATCATCACGACATCTCATTGTCGAGTAGGCCGAGAGAACAAAACGCCAGACTTTCCGATCTCGACACACATACTTAGCCCCCATCGCATCCATACGCCTTCTCAACAACTTATACGATTTCCCTGACTTTCTACGTTTCTTGCTTTCAAAATATAATTCACTCGATCCAACCATTATTTTCTTGGTCTTCCTTTCATACGCGTTCCACTCACATTTGCACTATATATTTGTCTTGTTAGTCTTTCTTATTTCATTCGTTCCACGTGCCTAAACCATTTCAGCGTGCTCTGCATCATCTTACCCAACACATTAGTCTTAAGTTTACATTCATACCTATTACTTTATTTCGATTCTGCCAAACATCATCAGCCCGTGTTTTTTTTTAATACACGTATATTTCCACAACATTTATTTGACTCTTATTAGTATTTTTTAATACACGTATGATATTTCCACAACATTTATTTGACTCTTATTAGTATTTTTTAATACACGTATGATATTTCCACAACATTTATTTGACTCTTATTAGTATTTTTTAATACACGTATGATATTTCCACAACATTTATTTGACTCTTATTAGTATTTTTTAATACACGTATGATATTTCCACAACATTTATTTGACTCTTATTAGTATTTTTTAATACACGTATGATATTTCCACAACATTTATTTGACTCTTATTAGTATTTTTCCACGTTTCACTCCCATAGGCACCAAAATACTTGTATATCAAATATAATTTATTTATTTATTTATTATTTATTTATTATTACACATGACAAGAAATATACACAATTTGCGAAAAAACAATTGGGTAATTTGATTTGGACATACAATTTTAATGGATCGGGGTTTGCTGCCTTTCATTTGTCGTATCCCCAGTAAACTAGGCTTTTGTCTGTATCTCACAGAGGATATTTAGCATGAAAAAATAAATCGATACTTCTTTCCGATTTTTGATTACACAAAAACAAAACCCCGTTGCACGCTCTCATCAACCTGACAAACAGTGACACTCAACTACAACTGGAAACATCTTGCGAAATTCAACTCCTCACACATCATCACTCCAGAAGGACCAAAAATATTCATCCCACAATATACTGCACACAATCATAAGAATAAAAATTTAAATTAAAACAAAAAATACACAGAAACACAAATACAAAAACAACCAAAATTAAAACAACAAGAAGAAACTCACACAAATCCTAATACAATATATATTTACCAGTGTCTCGTTGACTTTGTTTTATATCGCTACACGCCGTTCGATATCCCTTTAACTCTTCCATCATCTTAGAAAATTCTACCCAAATAGCAGAAATCCTCAACTAATGAAAGATTGGAATAAAAAATATTCATTGCAAATAATAACATACACACACGAGAACTCCACCAACTGTTATTTTGAGGGAAAAAACGTATTTACTACAATATAATCACAATTTTGATAACAAAAGCGTTTTGAAGGCTACACGCAACCTTACTACACGGTCAAGGTCGCGACAATAAAAACGCTGCGACAAAACAATGATCCTGTGTAACGCTGCCCAACGTCTTGGACCTTGGTCAGTATTTCTCTGTACCTTGGTCGTATTACGAATTACGTTTTCACAGTACTGGTATACAGTACCGCTTGGCGGGTTTATTGCTATGTGGCAACGTCTTACAATCAACCAGAAGATGTTGAAGAGGTCTGAAATGGAAATCAAACTTATACCAAACTTTTTTTTAATATAATATTTATCAATTTTATCAAAGGTATCAATTTTAACTTTGTGGATAACCATACTAGAATATTGAACAATAAATTACTTTGAAAAATCACATGAATCGACACTGCACGTGTTTCTGCCTCTTAGGGATCTCTTCGGGCGTAAATCAGGCCATTTTAATCAAACTGAGTACCAACGTCCGGGTCGAAAGAAAAGTTATGGTGATTGTATACGAGTATTGTCCATGACTCGTATACAATTACCATAATTATATTATATTCATTAAGATTTATAAACACATACCGTCGTAATTTATTTTTATCAAACACTGTTTATTCCACTTTTTTATGACGGTATAACCCTACCGGTTTCAAGGCTGTCACCTCATCTTCAGGGGAGCGCAAACAAGACTAAATGCTGTTCGAACTGGTACCGATATAGACGCTTCAACGGTTGGAGGCTGGGGGGTGAGGAAGGCTAGGGATAATTTCGGCCAAGAGCGGGGAGATTTTGGGGAAATAACTATATAGGAAAGACAGGAAGATCTTTTGAAAAGAGATTTCGTGAACACAAATCCGCCTTAACAAATCCTCTAATTTATTCTGAAATGGCTAATCATTGTCACCGTGAGAATCATACTTTTTCTATCGATGATGCCAAATTCTTACATATTAGTGGCAACGGAAATAAATTGGACAGATTCGAGGCCCTAGAAATTTCTAAGTCAGTATACCGATCGGAACATCTGTTGAACAGTTATTTCCCCAAAATCTCCCCGCTCTTGGCCGAAATTATCCCTAGCCTTCCTCACCCCCCAGCCTCCAACAGTTGAAGCGTCTATATCGGTACCAGTTCGAACAGCATTTAGTCTTGTTTGCGCTCCCCTGAAGATGAGGTGAAAGCCTTGAAACCGGTAGGGTTATACCGTCATAAAAAAGTGGAATAAACAGTGTTTGATAAAAATAAATTACAATGTCTTTAAACCTCTACAATGTTAATGCCTTAACTATAAACAACATACCGTTGTCATTTCTTTATTGGGATGGGCAGGGAGGATAGAACTCCACGTTTTCCAATCTGGACACATATTCATAGCTTTTCAACATTCATATACCTTCGCATACAATGTCAACGATTTATTTAGCTTTCTACGTTTCCTTTTCTCAGAATATCATTCAATTGGTCCAACCATACTTTCCTTGATCTTTCGCTAACACGGCGTCACATTTGCACTATACAGGCCCTTCTTAATTCATTCGTTCTACACGCCCAAACCACCTCAGCGTGTTATTCATCTTATTCAACACATCAGCCATAAGTTCACATTCATCCCTACACACTTCATTCCGTATTCTGTCAAATATTGTCACCCTCAATACACGCATTTCTACAGTATTTATTCGGCTCCCCTCAATCTTTTTTAACGTCCATGTTTCACTTAAATATCAAAGTTGGCACCAAAATACTATTGTGAACTATCATCTTAGCAGATTATGGTGCTCTCCGGTTCGAGTATGTATTTATAATTTGATTTACTATTTGTAACTTTTACTTTAAATTTAAGTAAATTTACTAAGTACTAAACAAAACTGATTGACAGGATGAAATTATCTTAACGCAAAAAACCTCCCGGATGTATTTACGTTAAGTGATATAATAAATAAATTCGTTCCGTTCAGTATTGACATACTTTTAAAACGACAACTAAAATAAACACGAATATGCCGTGATCCACCATTTGTGTATCCCTGATGAAACCCTTGTCAATAATATGATTACACTATGGGGCGTACCGCAGGGCGAGGAAGGACCGCAAGGCAAAGGGAAGATGTATAGTGTTACCACCGTGACGAATCGAAACTTTGCCTTGTGAAACTACCAGGAAACTAAAATGAAACTAAGTCAACTTAAACATATCCGTCAGATGAACAACTCGGGATATGAAGTAGAAACACGTGTCGCGGCGATAAAATGCAACAGTTTGTCACACGAGAATAAGACGGAATAGTTTGAAAAAATGTAAGATTAAGAAAAAATATTATTATATAGATTTCAACAATGCTGAAATATTTGAAAACTTAAATAAGGAAATATTTAAAAACGTCGTATTAAATGCCTATGGTCCAAAGATAAACTTGCTTGAAACGCAATCGGGCATCCCGAAATCAAACTTGACGCTTCGTAACAAAGTATTGGTTTCACTTTCAAACCTTGTATCATATGAATTTCGATTTATTTAGAAATTTAAAAATGGCCTTAAATAAATTATTAGACCGCAAAAAATGGTAAAAACCGCAATAAAAAAATTAAATACTTCATCAATTTTTCAATTCCCGCACGTGTTGCTCATGCCTACTTCTAAAAGTCTTCTGAGGAAAACGTGGTTGTGACAGAAAAAAAGTGGACCAGATTTTGAAAAAAAAGGTGAAGTAAGAAGTATCAATGATAGAAGATTGTGTTCGGCCACGTAGAAAGAGTGGATAGTGATAGATTTACAAAAAATATATACATTAGTAAAGGAGATAGGAGAAGTAGGGGTTAAGTTACGAAAATGGTAATATCTAATTAATCAGATTCTGAAAGAATGAAAACTGAAAAACGTTTAAAATAAGATAATATGCATGACGAGGTTGTATGGACGTGGCAGAAGTGTGCCAGGATAGAATGAACAGGAGATCTGTACTCTCTGCCGACCTCAACAGAGATACGAAACTGTTCATGATGCTCATCGCGTTGCTGCTGATGCCACGTACCTACTTCGACAAAAGGAAACGGATAACCAGTCCAGGCGCCAGATGCACCGGAACCTAGCGTTTCGCGTAGGGCGCGCTCCCTACGCTCACTAGGAGGGGAGCCATGTAGGGAATACCGACATCCCTAAATATTGTCAACATGCACGGTCAACGACCGATGAATCAACCTTTGAATATGTACAAAGATCACATACCAGAACGTCAATATTGTTTACACGCAAATAATATTTACGTCGCATTCCACGGTAGAAAGAGAGCGCATCGCGTTGTCTCACCGTTTCGGCAATAAATATTCTACCCACTATATCATCGGCAACGTCTGCGACCACCTCGGCACGCACAGGAGTGAAATTAAGATATACTGCGGACGCATTCACGCGCCCCGTTCTGAAATTGTATATATACCTACTTATCGACAAATTAAGGGCACTTATTATTATTCACTTGACCATTCATTGCTGTTTACTATTTATCGATTATTCACTCTCACTTTTTCGCATTCCTGAATCGATGTATTTTATTTTAAATACAAAACAAATCAAAATCATCACGACGTATCAATAAAGCAAACCGCTAAAGTGTGATGCTGATGACGAATCTAAGGATTTCTTTTTTTTCGTTACATGCATTTTAATATTGTTAATTATTTTCACGCTCTTTCGAAAGGTGTAACACGAGAGCTAGGCATGATAGAATAGATTATTATGTCAACGGCAACTATAGATTCAACCAAAAAGTGACGAAAGTATAAAAGGCGATGTTTATCTGCAGTCGCTGTGTCGAGTCATCTTCGCCACCTATGCAGTAGGTTTCAGGATTAAAAAAGAAAGATACGAAATTTAATAAAATTAACGAAAAGTATTCGAATTTCATTCTGCATGCCATGTAAATGAATACCTCCGTAGCTTACTTGGTAAATAACTGATGGTAGACGGTTCTGTTCCAGCGGGTACTTAGTTTTTTTAAAAAAGGTTTTAAGAAAGCTTGTAGTATTTATAGTTAAGGTATTAAGACTCTGAAGGTTTAAAGATATTGTAATTTGTTTAGCGAAACACTGTTTATTCCGCTTTATATAACGGTACAACCAGTCTTATTTGTGCTCCCCTGATGATGAGGTCAAAACCTTGAAACCGGTAGGGTTACACCATTATATATGGTGTGGGCTGAAAACCATCTGGTGTCTCCGTGGCTGGGCTCGGCCTACATTGGTGGGGTGTATCTTGGCCGAGGGGATGTTATTAGATGAGCCCAGACCTTTTGATAGCTTGTCTTTAAAATATGTTTTCTGCAAATTATGTGTTTATTAAAAGTGTATTTAAATATATTATATACATACTATGCTGCTATCAATAAACCTATATTTATTTATATAAAGTAAAATAAGCAGTGCTTGACTAAACAAATTACTTGTTTAAATAACTTTCTGGTTGGTTCGAAAAGATTTTCGTGTAGCAATAAACCAGTCAGGTTGTACTATATACAACGAAGGTGTTATTGAGAACTGTACCGAACAGGTACAAAGACTGTATATAGGTTGTTGGTTGCCGCGTAGCGCTCGAAGAATCGACGTCGCGAATTCCGTATCGAAGATCCAGCAGAAGAAGAAGAAGAGCAGGGAGAGATTCCTCTCAGGCAGTCGATGTAGGGTAGCGGGTCTCAAGTAAAACGCGGTATAGTCGGTTGTTACTGAGAAGTATTATATTTAAAAAATCAGGGAGCCCTCTATATTAATGGTCAGTCGGCCGTCACAAGCGCCCATTGCCCACGAAATACGACAACTTGCGGGGTCTGGGCCCTGCTTACGCCGACTGAACCCGGACCTACTCCGATCGCACAGATTTGCAAGTCACATATTTCCAATGCGGTCGCGAATGCGATCGGAGTCAAACAAACATACATATAACAAAGTAAAATACAAAGGTTTTACATATTATTCAAGAACTTATAAGGAACATTTACATATACAAAACATATGATTACAAATACAAATACAGGAACATAACGGATATCATAATATACATGACAGTTATACATATAAAAGGTTCATACACAGATGAAATAGACAAATACAAGTTTACATCAATTTTATATATATACAGATCTACACCTAAATGTCATTTTCCTCATATTACATACACACACACACACACGGGTGACGGCACACGTCCGATACAAGAACAATCTATCACTCATTTTTCAAAATAATCATTTAACACGACGTAACCAAAGCGAGAAGTTAGCAAAGCACTGACAAATATTTAATGAAGGAAATGTAGCAGTCGCGATGACTTTATCTTTAGGTGTGATATCGTATCTTCTCGTAAGTGAAAAATGAGAGGTATTTGGTGCCTGTATATACCTCATTTTATAGACTTGACCTTAAATAAAACAGCTTTATGGCCCTGGGAGTATTTCTTCACCTAACAAATAGGTTGCAAATAGAATACTATTTTGTGCTGTAATATTACTTTAGTTGTTTTTCATTTTATAATTTTAAATTCTAATATATACACATACACACCATCCCGCCGTCTCCCTATAGAGGTAGGCAGAAAAGAGAGAGAGAGAGAGCGTAAAACTTTCACATCACATTTGTACTGTATATTTGTTTTGTTCGTGTTTCTTCATTCATTCGTTCCACATGCCCAAAACAACTCAGAGTCGTCTTCGTCATTTTGCTCTACACATCAGTAGTCCTAAATTCACACTCATTCCTAATAACTTTCATTCGTATTCTTTCATACATAATTTTACAGCATTAAGTCAGGTATTTTTAGTCATTATATGTTGTATTGTACTCGTATGTATTACGCTTTAATCTGCATACGGTTATTTATTTTATAAGTCAATTTGTTCCAACCAACAAAAAAAAATAAAGAGGTCTTAAGTGACAACGCGGTATAAATTATTTGAAGAAAATTGGGTGCGAATGAGAATCGAATACGTAAAGCAAAGGTTGGTGCACAGGCGTTTTATAAACTAGGTCACGGACATCGTTAAATATAGGTCACTTTATTGACAGGTGTTCCTTCCTATGATTGAGAAATTATGCGCGAAATCCAGATCGAGGTATTTAGAGGCCTCCAATTATCCAGGAAAAAAAAATAAAACTCGTTTGTTTCAAACCACCGATTTCTCCTATTTTTTCTATGATGACGAGATCTGGACAGTCAATGTGCACATAGCGTTTATACTATTGACGTTATGGTTTAGAAATTAATAGATTTAAGTGAAACCGGTTTTTATGTATCGTGTATTTGATACATAAAAACCGGTTTTCACTTCTAATGTTAATAGTACTAGCTGGAGGGTTTATTGGCAAGTGACAAATTCTTCTAACTTACCGGACAACTGTCAATGAAGCCCTTAATGAAAATCTGTCAAGAATCCTATTTAAAAAAAATGGATAACAGCAGGCATCAAACCCGCGAGTTAGAAGACATGTATTTTATCAATTAGATCACAGGGGTAGCCGCTTTTAAGGATTCTTTATGATGACTTTTGTGGCATAGTTGCAAAGACATTGACTTCTCTTACCGAGCGTTAACTGTTTTATGTCATACTGTTGATAAGTACTCGTATAAACTTTGTTCCATATTTGCAACTAACTTTAAGAATATTTAAGTATTGTTGTTATTCCACTAATTATATAATTATAATTCCCAGCTACCTGGAAGAGGGCTTCGGGATAGGAGGTAGAAACACGTGTAGCAGGGAGTAATGTAATTAGTGGAATTACAAAAGAAATTTATTGGTAAATATTCTAATATGGAGTGCAAAAAAGGCGTAGACATACATTTTTTTCTACATGGCCTAAGAAAGACAGTAGTTTTAAAAATTATTTTCTTTTTCCATTTTTTAAGAAAATAATATATTTTGCAACAAAAATGGAAAAATAAAAACTTAGTTTTAAATTTGTTTTTTTAAAGTTTTATAAAAATACAAAACTTGAATATCCTTCAGTGTTCTATGGGCCACTCTGTATAGCAAAGTTTTATATAAAAAAATATTCTGTTCACTAAAAGTCAAATTACGAAAAGTCGTATATACGGGTACACGTATTTGAGAAAAAAAATAAGCCCATTTGAGTCAACTAACAAATGGTCCAGTTTTAATTTACCGAGGAAAAGGCGATAAAGGCGAGAGGGAATTTTCATATTTTATTTTCACATTATTGGCCGAATCTTTCGGCTCATTTTGCAGCGTAAATCAATTCGGCGAGACACTGGAAACCCTAACTAGAGGCTTTCAACAAACGATTTGGGTAAAAAGGCGGCTCGAAAAATTATTTATTTTATATACTACCGGATAATTGGACGTATTTGTGATAAGATATTCTAACCACATTTTATTGTTCTGTATTCAATTTTCGTTATAAACAGTAAAACCTGGTGGATCTAATGCAGCGATGAAATATTTTCCAACCACCAAAAACTACATACGAGAGACCTTAAGGGGGGTATTCTATTCTACTCTAGAAATTTGAAAAAAAATAAATTTATACTTATTTTTATAATTTAGACCTTTAAGAATATGTTCTCAAAAGGAAATTTTAAAATTCTCAATATTTATGAAGTTATAGCTATAAATGAGGCCGCGCCGGTATGACTCAGACAATAATCTCAAAACTTTAAACGCGTTTTTCTCGAAATTACTTTTTTCGACCTGGTCGACATAAAATCATCTTATCTATCCAACCGATTGCCTTAAAATTTGGTATTAAACTTTGATTAATGTTTTAATATCGTCCCTACCTTGGAAAATTCAAAACTGTATTGTTTACTAATTTTAAAAAAATTGAAAAAAAAAGAGTAAAAAAATGGATTTTTTTTTCAGACAGCCACATCTTTTTCAGACACATTTTTTACGTTTTTCTCTTTGGTACCAACTATAACGACATTATTTCTTATCAAGAATCTGTGTATGATTTTTGTTTTAAATTTACAAAAGGACTTCAATCAAGTCGACCAGCTCCCCTCCTTTTTTTACAAGATATAACAGCTGATAACATCTTGAATTTTTTTTTTCAAATATTTTTTGTACATTCCCAAATCATCAATATACAAACTGTAAAAAATGTTTAAGAAAAATGTTTTTAGTTTTTTTATACAATATTAAGTCTGAAAAATGTCCGAAATTCACGCCTCTAGAGTAGAAGTCCCGAGTTATAGCGCATTTGAGTAGAGTTCTAAATGGCGCTACATACATTGTGAAAACAAGTCTGGAATTCATTTATAAAATCTGGGACGAACCCGTACTCCACGTATTGGAAGACAAGTGTCTTACCAACCAAACCACAGAGGTTGTTTATATGTTTTGAGATATTTTACGAAACAAATCATTGACTATGTTAGTATGACGATATTTGTGACATAGTTGGTAAGACGCTAGAAATCCACTCCATAAAAAAGGTCCCACGTTGATAAAATAATTAGACTAGCACGCGGCGAGTGCGTATGTAAGTGTTGTTGCTTACTGACGTGCGGTAATGTTGCCAACATGCGTAATGGCGAACCGTGAATTCCATGTTTACTCCAGTGTTTCTAAAACCGAAGGCACGATCACAGGGGCCGAAGACAATTTTGCCTCCCAATCATGCTTTTGAATATATCTGAACTACCAACTTAGATACGTTGAAGGGTACGATAAGAAACAACGATGGACTAGTAACATATACGTTTGCGCTTAATGGAATAACGACATCCGTAGTCTAGTTGGTAAGATAGCTGTTTTTTTTTGTCGGAGGTTGCAGGTTCCATACCTGGTAGTGCCCATTTTTTCATACATGGTTTTGATACTTCTTCTTCATTCTCTTCCTATAGATCATGATCTGTTTGTTCCCTTTGTTCCCCTTCTTGTGACGTGGTTTGCCAGCTGTCACGCCATCTCTTCGGAGGTCTTCCCGGTAATCTTCTTTCGGCTGGGTTCCCTTGAAGGGCGACACGTGGAAGTCTGTCGTCTTGCATTCTGTTTACATGTTTGTTCCAGTATCGCTTTCGTTGTCTTCCCCACCTGACGATGTCTTCCGTACCACACTTTCTCCTTATTTCGGTGTTTCTGATTCTATCTCTTAGTGTGTTTCCGGTTATACGTCTCAGTGTTTTCATTTCCGAGGTTCTCAGGAGAGATTTTGTTCTAGATGTGTCTGCTCTGGTCTCTATTCCGTAGGTGGCTATCGGTCTCACACATGTCTTGTATATTCTGTTTTAATACTAATAAATAAAAGGACCACTTATACATCACCGTTTAGAGGACAAACCTACCCTCAAAGGCATTCCAACTCAGGATTCGAACCCGCTATTATTGACAGATTTAAAATATTGCAAAATAAATATATACATATGTTGAGTGTAAGGATAGAAAGGAAGTTGTTTTAGTTCTGAATTTAATTCAGGTTTCCAGGAGATTGTTACTAGGTAAACACTCATCATTTTCTTCTGAATAATAAAACACAACCACATTCAACCGCTTGCACTTCAAATTCAAATCAAATTCACCCTTTTGCTAATCAAATTTAAACTATTGCAAATTCAATTCAATATTTTGCTGATCATACAAAGATGTTCATAAATACGGACTACAATTACAATTGTGGTCAGTTTTGGATGACGTAAGCTTCCACAAGACTCAGGAATTTGAATTGCGAAAGAGCGAATTTGAAGTGTAAAAGGTTGAATTTGAATTGCAAAAGGTTGAATTTTAAGTGCAAAACCTACAGAATAAAAAGGGGAAAGTTTTTTTTTCTACATAATACAAATACACCTGCTAACACGATGCCTAAAAAGTCATTTCGTTCCTTGCGAGTTATGAGTACGAGTACATCACGACACGGGGTTATTTAGATCCCAGGTTACTCCCTGTTGAAAAGGTTGATGAGTCCTGTCCTAAACGTTTTTTTTATTGCCATCCCAAGTCGGGTTAGTTTCCACGACAATGAGGTTAGTAAGTCCTATCGTGCTGGGATCTCGCAAACTTTCTACAAGTTCCGACAAACAAATTTATCGCCATCAGATAAAATAAAACCACTTAGATTCCACTCAGTTTCGGGAGAAATATGGACTAAGTGCCATTTTAATATTCGATATAAATCAACATACGGTCTTATTTCCATTTTACTGCAATTTTTTATTTATCCATAATTTTTTCTCACTTCCGGTCGATTTCAATATTTTTTAAATATATTTTATTTGAATTATTTTGTGTACATGGTTAAACATGGCACAGCAATTTCTTCTGGCCAACCAGATTATCTTGGATATTGTTCAATCCATAACAGATTTTACGATAAAAATATTTATATATAAACTCGTATATTTATTTATTTTATTTGTTTAACACTTTTATTGTAAATACAATCTGGCAGGATTATTCCCAGGCGGCAATCTTTTCCAAACCAACCAGACAAAAGTAAATGAAGCAAGTTACATGGTTGAACAAATAATTCAAATGACTATTCATCTCCACGAAATCCATAAACACATACGTGAGCATATGTCCACGAACCCCACAAAGACGGAGAATCTCCCGAACATTTTTTTTCATATAAAGTGAGATATAATCAATCAAAAGTAAACGAAGGGATGGTGGAGAGGAAAGGAAAAGAAAAATCGGGAATGAAACACGTTATTTTACTGACTAGAAATTAAAAGATTTTTTCAGTCGCTTCTTAAAGCATGCCAAGGACGGAGCGGACATAACATATACTACATATTCGTTAAAATGTGAGTAAAAAAATAATAAATAACTAATCTTTATAAATAATGTTAGAACAAGAGGAAAGGAAATCGTTAAAGGATAAGGAAGGTAAGCAAAGTAAAGTTAGAATAAAACGATATTCCGAATAACGTAATATTTTTTTCGATTTTTTATTAAACGTAAATAAGAATGGTGCACACCTCATAAATCTTGGACATTCTTTCAACAGTTGCTTCAAGTGAACCGCAAATGAAAATGTGTATAAAATCGCTATCAATACCTTTGTATTACATAAGGGGAGCATTTTTTAGCGCCCCCAGGCGTTAAAACGTTTAGTTACGCCCCTGCATGCATTACCACACACAACAGACCACGATTTAGCGAACACTGACTATTTGGAGCATCATATTCTGAACAATAAAGTTTTCTTACAATATTTTTTTAATAACAATACAGATGTTTTTAATAACAATACAGATGTTTAAAGTATGATCAAATACAAAGAAAGGAAAATTAAGAGTCAATTAAATTAAATATTCGTAATTACAGTTTTAACAAGTTTACACTTTTGAGCAAACTTGGATGTATATGAGTGAAATGAGGACGTGGAAAAAGACTGATAAAAGCCGAATAAACGCTGTAAAAATGTGTGCATTTAGAAAAATAGAATGCGGAATGAAGCGACTAGGAAATTAATGTGAATTTAAGGCTGATGTGTTGATCAAGATGAAGAACAGCACTCTGTGATGGTTTGGGCACGTGGAACGAATAAATGAAGCAAGACTTACAAAACAAATATATTAAGGGCGAAATGAGTGAAAGGCGTGGTAGAGGAAGACCAAGAAAAGTATGGTTGGATCAATTAATATTTCGAAAGAAGGAAATGTAAAGATAAATTGTAGGAGCAGTATAAGTGATAGGCTAATTCTGATCAGGTCCTCCTCCACATTCTTCTCTAGGTTCTTCTTGGACCTACATTTCGTCTGTTCCCGAGTAGTGGCTATCTTCAATGTCTTATCACGCCGATGCATGTATCTATAGCAGTGGAGTGGCGCTTCGCAGGTTTTTATGTACGAGGCATATCCAGAAAGTAAGAGTACTGAATTTTTGTAGGTTACAATTTTTTTTATTTAAACAAAAAAATTACGTGGTTTCCGTAGTACATATGTAAGCTATTTTTCGACATAGTCACCATTCCTCTCAATGCAGGTGGTGAAGCGGGGTATCAACTTTTTGATGCCTTCCTCGAAGTAGTTTCCCGCCAACCCCTCCGTCCACTTCTCCACCCCCTCCTTTACCTTCTCGTCGGTTGAAAACCTTTTCCACCCATGTGCAGCTTCAGGGAGGTAAAGAGATAGTAATCTGAAGGTGCTAGGTCAGGGGAATGCGCAGGATGGTTCAGGACATCCCATTTAAACGAGGCGAGCAGTTCATAAATGGTTCCTTCGTGGCGTTGGCCGTGTGTGGTCTGGCATTGTCGTGCAGCAGGTAGACTCCCTTTGTCAGCATGCCTCTCCTCTTGTTCTGAATCGCCCTCCGCAATTTTTTTAGGGTCTCACAGTATCTTGCAGAGTTCATGGTCTCCCTTTGAGGCATATATTCAATTAAAATTATGCCTTGACAGTCCCAAAACACGGATGCCATGATTTTCTTGGCTGAAATTGTGGTTTTGAACTTTTTGGCGGAGGGTGAAGAGGTGTGACGCCACTGTTGAGACTGCCTTTTGGTTTCAGGCGTGTAGTGTGCAACCCAAGTTTCATCTCCAGTAACGATGGAGCGGAGAAATTCATCTCCATGGAGTTTGCAGCGCCTCAGAAAGTCTTGCCCGGCATTATTTATTTCGCACGTGGCGGGAGATTGGATTGACATTTTTCACGAAACTTGTTGTCGCGTCGACACTTCTCAACGTACTGACCTCGAACCGGTCTCGTTGCGGAGGCGAAGGGTCAGGCTACACGGAAGTGTAGCCAACATGTCGAAAATAAAATCCATCCGGTCGTGAGAGCCTCAGTACACTTACTTTCTGGATACGCCTAGTATTATCGATGTCACCTTTATTGTGCCACGAATGAACTTGTTCGTAATTTTGTCGAATGTAGAGACGTTGTAGTCGAAGATCCTCTCGCCATTCCAACTTCAATTTAGTTGAAAAGCGATGCTGTGCTGTAGAGTTTTGTTCCTTTCTTTTTTTTTTAAGCGAGTGAGTCGTTGCATACCAGTAAACTCACCAGCCACGCCACTCTACTGGATTAAATGGCAAATCGAAGTGAGACGATCGGAGTACACCGGCATGTTTTTAAAAGATATGACCCCAATCATAAGTATTTTATACCCCCGTGTACTAGACGGAAAAATACCTGTCCTATTCGAGGAGAATGGGACAGCGCAGAGTTCGAATCGGCGACCTAACGCAAGCTAAGTCCAGTGCGTTGCCGCACATTACCGTGCGTCTATAACTAAGAAGATTGGAAGGATAATCGTCACAAATTTGTCATCAAAGCTCGAATTGGAGATGACTTATTTTAAAAAAATAAATATTCAGATGAAATAAAGTGAAGGATGTGATTCTGAAGATTATAAGGCAGTTGGAATTGTGCATGTGAAAACTTGGGATTAAAGTATGTGTAAGAAGATATAATAAATGCAAAGTGTGAATGTTTCAGGTGAGTTTTTTTAGTATTAAGGGCAAATACATAAAATTTGTGATTTAGTAATGTAATCACTTCCTAAAAGGCCTTGTTTAGTGGAATGGTGTTCTAAACAATAGACTCTCGATTATTCGGATTCGCATTAACCGGGTTGCAGATCAACGAGTCACGTAAAAATTAATAGTATTTTGGTGTCGACTTTGACGAATGGTAGTGAAACGTGGATGTACCGGACAGGTACAAAGACTGTAGATAGGTGGTTGGTCGCCGCGTAGCAATCAGAGAATCGAGCTAGCGAATTCCGTAGCGAAGATCCAGCAGAAGAAGAAGAGCAGGGAGAGATTGCTCTCAGGCAGTCGATGTAGGGTAGCGGGTCTCAAGTAAAAACACGGTTAAATCGGTATTACTGAGAATATATTTTTCATGGTCAGTCGGCCGTCACAAGCGCCCATTGCCCGCGAAAAACAACAACTTTCGGGGTTTGGGCCTTGCTTACGCCAACTGGCCCCCGACCTACTCCGATCGCCTCGCCCGGCAAGTCACTTATTTCCAGTGCGGTCGCGAATGCGATCGGAGTCAAACAAACATACATATTTATATGTAAAATACAAGAACATATAGCAGATTTACATATACAAACGTATCCAAATATAGCAAACATAAACAATGATTATACAAATAGAATGAATTATGAATTACAACATATAAGTTTAATAATACAGATCCAAACACAATGTCCTTTTCATCATATCACATACACACACACGGGTGACGGCACACGTCCGATACAGTGGACGTGGAAAAGGACATAAGAAAAGTCGAATAAATGCTACAGAAATTTGTGCATTGACAAGATGGAGTGACAGAATACGGAATACAGTAATTACGGATGAATGTGAATTTAAGGCTGATGTATTAAGTAAGATGAAGAAGAGTACGCTGAGATGGTTTGGGTGTATAGGCATGTGGAACGAATGACTGAAGAAAGACTAACAAAACATATATAGTGCAAATGTGAGTGGAAGGCGTGTGAGAGGAATATAAAGAAAATTATGGTAAGATTAATATATTCTGAAAGGAGGAAACGTAGAAAGCCAGAAAAATCGTAGTTGTAGGAAAAGGTGTATGGATGTAGAAGAGGCTTAGGATGTGTGTCGAGATAGAAAAGTTTAGCGCTCTGTTTCCTCTGTCTATCCGGACAGGGAAATGGCGTGATGGTGTGTAAACGATTCCGATTGTTTTATAATAATAATTCATCAGTGTCCAACAAAAAGGTTTATATTGCCTCAGCTCCAAATTCACGAAATGGAGATTTTTTAATATTATGTAATTCCACTGTACGGTATGCTTTTTTTTATTTAAATGGTGTATATTTTAAATTATTGGTTTTTTTATTAACACTTCATTGCAAAAATCATCTAGCGGGCTTATTACCAGGCGGTAATCTTTTCCAACCAACCAGACAAAAGTAAATAAAGCGAATTACCCATCCCCACGAAACTCATGAACATATAAGTGAGATATCATCAATCAAAGGGAAAAGAAGGGACGGTAGAGAGGAAAGAAAAATCAAGAATGAAACACGTTATATTCAGAGTTTTTTCATTCACTTTTTAAAGCGTGCAAGGACGGAGCGAGTCTAACATTGGTTTATAACTGGTTCCAAAGTCTCACTGCATGGACAGTAAATGACGACATAAAAAAAGGAGTAACGGTGAACTGGAAAGGCCAATAAAAAATCTATGTCTAAAACGCTGAAAATTTTCAGCGAGATAAGAGGGTGCGGCGGAATAGTTAGGGATATTATACTATAGATATATGTAAGTATATGAATTTGGCGTATATTTCTCATGTTCAACCAGTTCAGCGCCTTCTCGTATAAAGTGACATGATCGTACTTTTTCAGTAAATATTATCATTAAATTAATTTTCATCAATCAAATCAATAAAATATAGTATACTCATTATCTAGTATTTGATAGCACGTGGAGAGTATTTAATTTCAACCGCCAAAATATACAGAGAACAAAGAACGGAATTATTCCAAAATTGACAAACTTGAATGTACCGAGAACATGAAGCAAAATGTGTCAGCCAACGTTTCATGCGGCGTCAGTCATGGAGTGGAGTTATTGTCATGTTTTAGATTCAGTCAATCGCAATCTGGAGTATTCACTGGAGCGGTATTGAAACATTATGTTAAAAACATGAATAGTAAATCGATGCATGAATAATGAACGACGAAAGTAAATTGAATTTCGCAACAAACGAAAATATATTGTAATTTGTTTTGCCCAATATTATTAATTCCACTTTATATAACGGTATAACCCAACCGGTTTTAAGGTTTTCACCTCATCATCAGGGAGCACAAACAAGACTGAATTTTGTTCGAACTGGTACCGTTATACACGCTTTTAACGATAAAAATCGAGTTCGGGGTTCTGGCTGGAGGGAATCAGGAGACAAGTTCAGCAAGCAGCGGTGAGATCTTGGGAATATATGTGTATGTGTTTGCCAGATGTTCATCCCAATGCATTAAATTGAATATTTCTAGGAGCTCTAATCTGTAAAATTTATAATATTTCTGTTACTATTTATATGCAGAGATTGTTTATTGGCCTTTCCAGTTCACCGCTTCTCTTTCTTTACGTCGTCCTTTACTGCCCATGCAGTGAGACTCAGGAATCAGTTACAAACCAATATAAGACTCGCTCCGTCCTTGGCATGCTTTAAGAAGCGACTAAAAAAACTCTTAATTTCTAGTCAGTAAAATAAAGTGTTTCATTCCTAATTTTTCTTTTCCTTTCCTGTCCATCATCCCTTCCTTTCCTTTTTCATTGATGATATCTCACTTTATATGAAAAATAATGTTCGGGTGATTGTCCGTCTTTCTGGGGTTCGTGGGCATGTACTCACGTATATGTTTATGGATTTCGTGGGGATGGATAGTCATTTGAATGATTTATGCGACCACGTAACTTGCTTCATTTATTTTTGTCTGATTGGTTGGAAGAGATTGCCGCCTGGAAATAAGCCCGCCAGATTGTATTTGCAATAAAAGTGTTAAATAAATAAATATATGCCAGAATTTGGCACCATAGATAGAAAATATATGATTTTCACGGTTACAATGATAACCCCTTTCCGAATAAATTAGAGGTTTTGTAAGGAGAATCTGTGTTAACGAAGTCTCCTTTCAAAAGACCTTTCTGTCTTTCCTATATAGAAGTTATCACAGTCAGAACATTGAAAAGAATGTTGATTAAATATATCGCATAACGAGATGTATGAATGTGGAGGAGGCGAAAGACGTGTGCATGGATAGAAAAATTAAAAGATATATTATCTTTGCCTACCCCGCAATGGACATGGCGTAATGATGTGTTGTGTATCACGAGAGATAATTTTCTAGCAGATAGTCATTGTCTAAAACAAATTAGAAATACATACACGGTTTCTAGAATCATTTGGAAGCCACGAAATTGAGAAAATTGTGAATTTAAGAAGCATGTTCACATCGAATGGCTACTGGAAAGAATAGATATTGAAAGAACTATAAAAACTCACGAGCGTCACTTGAGATTCGAACCCACTATTATTGACAGAAAAAAATATAATAAAAACAAGTGTAATTTAAGTACGGATAAATTGTGGTTGCGTTCATTGGAAACTTCCTCGCATCTGCATATAAAAAAACCACAGAAAACTTCCCAAAGGAAAACAAACTACTAATAAACCTTTGTAGATAATAAGATAACATTTCTAGAGCTTTATTTGCGAAATTCGTGATTATTCAAATGTAATTAAAACACTTTAATCCATTTAAAAAAATATATTTAATCCAAATAGTTTCAAGTAATATGCGACTCATCTTTAGTGGCACTAGTACCCCTGAAGATGAGTTGCATTTGACTTGAAACTACAGTACCCGGCGGTAAGTAATACACATCGGGCTTAAGAAAGAGACTGTCGGCCATAATTGGCTAACTTCAGCTTTGTAGAGCGTCGTCTCTGTCATTCATACACGTGTTCCGTCGCGATTTGTCGTGCGAGTCCGGTCGGTAAACGTATTGTATAAAGAAATGGTTTATACAATACGTTTACCGACCGGAGTATTTCAAGAGAAGTATTGAGTATAACCGGAGTATTTCAAGCATAGATGACTGCTCATAATGGAATCTCGGTCCCGACATTAGGATACGCAAGCGTTACTTGGACGTGGTAAAAAAAATATGAAAGTTACATAAATTCGGTAGAAAAGAAGAGCGTTGCGTTAAATTTGTGGGGAAACAATGTATAACATAATAAGCAACAAGAACCATAGGAAAGAATGTGTGTTGAAAATGTTGTAGTAATTAAAATGAAGGAATACCCAGATAGGGACATGAAGTGATGATGGTGAAATATCTCAAAACATACAAAATGCGGGTAGGATCCTTTTTGCATATATGAAAATCCTAATTAAATGTAAAACCTATTACAAGCTATAAGAATTTATAACGAATACAGTCTAATATGACGAGTCATTTGTCGACGAGTCACGAGAAACTCCGGAGAGAAAGATCGCTTGTGTCGGAGAAGTATGGTTGATGACAATGGTGATCTAGATCAGTGTTCCCCAACCTTTTTAGACCTGTGGACCGGTAAAAAAAAGGAAAAAAAATTCGCGGACCACTAATACTGAAATACAGATGTTTTTTTTATTTAATATTTTTTTAATCTTATATTGTGACAGATGGACATATGTAACTATAATTAACAAATATACTCGTACATATAACAGTTAAACAATTTTAATTGTGACATTGTCTGATACAATTAAAATTTAACAAAAACAATGGGTTTTTTTCAACAAACGAATGCGAAACCTGCTGTTGCATCTTTGCTAATATATTGGATATTCTTGGCTGCAGTGCTGTCTCTGACAGACGAAGTGCTGCATTCACGTCCAGTCTATTCCTTTGTTTCGATTATCTAGATTCTAGATGGTAAGAAATGAGAGAACGACCAAAAAGAATAAAAGAATTTAGTTTGTTGTTGATATCATCCCCATCGTACGATGTCAAATTGAATAGGCAGAGAAAACATATCTGCACTTCATTATATTCTGATGAATAGTAAAACAAGTGTGGTAGAAATAAGAGAGTTAAATCGAATGTGTGGAAAAACAATATGTGAATAAGAAATAAAGACATAAAGAAAGAATGCGAATCGAAAGATGCAGCACTTGAGATGAAGAAAAGAAAATTGATATGGTTCAGCAATATAAAGAATGAATTGTGAGTGAATTCGAATTAGAGAAGGTACGAGACGTTTGTGAAGACCTACAAAAATGTTGCACGACCAAAAAAATCAAATCTGAAAGAGGGAAAAGTTTTTAAAAATAGGAGTGCCGCTAAATTCTTATCCTTATATTCTACTTATATACTTTGTCAGCATGCCTCTCCTCTTGTTCTGAATCGCCCTCCGCATTTTTTTTAGGGTCTCACAGTATCTTGCAGAGTTGATGGTCTCCTTTGAGGCATATATTCAATTAAAATTATGCCTTGGCAGTCCCAAAACACGGATGCCATGATTTTCTTGGCTGAAATTGTGGTTTTGAACTTTTTGGCGGAGGGTGAAGAGGTGTGACGCCACTGTTGAGACTGCCTTTTGGTTTCAGGCGTGTAGTGTGCAACCCAAGTTTCATCTCCAGTAACGATGGAGCGGAGAAATTCATCTCCATGGAGTTTGCAGCGCCTCAAAAACTCTTGCCCGGCCTCCACTCGATTCTAATTGTGTTGGTCTGTCAGCTGTTTTGGGACCCACCTCGCGGACAGTTTCCGATATCCGAGGGTTTCTGTGATGGTTTCGTGTAGTAAAGATCTGGAGATTTGCGGAAACATCGCAGAAAGTTCATCCACAGTCAATCTGCGATCGTCACGGAGCGCATTTTCGATTTTTTCCACAATTTCGTCAGTCACAATTGAAGGTCTTCCGCTCCTCTGATCATCATGCACAGACGTACGACCGTTTTAAAACTCGCGACACCACTTGTACACACTCGTACGATTCATAGCTTTATCACCATATGCAGTTTTCACCTCATTATAAACCTCAACCGGAGGTTTTCCCTTCCAAACGAGACAACGGATGACGCCGAGTATTTCGCACTTAGCGGGAGATTGGATTGACATTTTTCACGAAACGTGTTGTCGCGTCGACACTTCTCAACGTACTGACCTCGAACCGGTTTTGTTGCGGAGGGGAAGGATCAGGCTACGCGGAAGTGTAGCCAACATGTCGAAAATAAAATCCATCCGGTCGTGAGAGCCTCAGTACACTTACTTTCTGGATACGCCTCGTATAATTGTTTTGTAACTTTTTAAAATCTACTAATGATAGTGGTTTCGAGTCCCAAGTTAGAGCGTTTTTAAGTATAGTGTGCTTTATAAATTATCTTTAATTAATAGTATACTAGAAGAAGTGTATTGAAGTGACGGAAGCGAAAGATGTCTGCCAAGATAATCCTGACAGTATACTTTAATTATATTCGTGTATCAGACGTATAACATATGATGTATTAGTTTTCCTGTTTATTATTTGGTACTTTTATAATATGATATTTTGATGTACTCGTATAAATTATTGGATATTTTTTGATGATTCGTATGTAAATTTTATTATTTTATGTTTGTTGAGGTCCGTGCTGTGTCACGGCCGTAACTGAAATGTTCTTTATGCGCGGCCATCGCGAGACAATATCAAAAGTCGGCGCCGCGGCACATGCACGCGAAAAACTTGCGAGAATTGTGATATTTCGCAAGTTATGACGGCATGCACGGGCGGAAACAGGCGCTTGCGATGAGCAATTAGCTGCACATAAGGAGCGCCAAACGTAAAAAATACATTCTCAGTTCACTCTATCTACTGCCTTTTACTCGCGACTATCTACTACCTGCTGAAGAGCAATCTTTTCACCCTGCTACTTCTCACCGACCTTTTCACCGGAAAGCATCAAGTGAGCCGAAATCTCCAAGCATTGCGCAGCAGCCATCCACCTATTTCTACAGTTTTTGTACCGCTGGCGTACAATTATTATACTAGAAGAAGTGTATTGAAGTGACGGAAGCGAAATATGCCCCTCTTTGTGTAACAGGATAAATCCGTGCAAAGTGGATAAAAATATAGAATGAAGTGGAAATCTGTTCTCGATTTCTGCACCAATATGGACATGGTGTGATCGACATGATAATATATCGAATAAGGTTAAAAAATATGATCTGATATAACAAAAAAATAATCCTGAGTTATAGCGCCCTTGATGAAAGTTTGCTCTCTAAATGGCGCTGTATAAATTTACATTTTATTATTAATGTGCAATTACATTAAAACCTTAGCTGAAAAACCTCCTCTCCTTATCGTCAGTCTGACAGATCAAGAGGGACACTTAAGACGAGAAGAGACCCTTTGATTTGGCAGATGTGAGAGATTTGTGCCATGGTAGAATGAAGTTGAGAGCTCTTTTCTCAGCTTACATCATTAGGGTATATGTAAAATTGAAGAAAAACTTTATTAAATAAATAAACTAAAATAGATACCTTGATTTCAAAACAAACTTTTGCTCATTTTGAATACAATTTTGGAAAGTCAAGCGCTTCAATTTAAATAACATAAGTCTGAGTTAAAACAGAGCAACACGCTCGAAATAAGGAAGGAAAACCAATTCACAGAAAATGGAAGGGAATAGTTTATTAACTAACTTGTTGAAATGAAAACTTTGAATTTATTCACTCACGGTAGGTGAATAAGTATGCCGTGGGAAATGATAATAAAATTTGCAGATTTTCATTATTTTAAAGCAGTGATTTTCAACATGGGTAATATTGGTCGCCTAGAGGGCAGTTTCAAGTTTTAGGGGGCGTTAGGACTTTCGACGGGGTCATTGTGGTATTTATTAAATATTCCAGTAATAAAAAAAACCTTAACTTTATCGCACTACTCACTTGTGAACGACATTCGTCTCACAATTGCTTTTATTCATAGCTTATTTATTCCGTCTTCGTACCTCGTTGAAAAAGGTTTCAGCACGGTAACTTAAATATTTACATGAAATATAAATCGGCAAGAAATCGGGGGTCGTGTGAGTTGAGATTAAAGTTTTTTTTACACCGAAATTGCATCGAGTATAGAACAACTCCTGAAAAATCATCAAGCGCAAGGCTCACATAAAAGGTGATATTTTTTGTTTATAAGATATAGTTTTATACCATAATTTATTATTTAACATAAATAAAACATATAAACCAAAATTTTGGTGTATGTTATTAAACGCGTTTTTTACCTTCTGTACTATATTTTGAAAGAAACAAAAATACCTCATGTTATATACCTATAAAGGGTCTTTCAAATTGAGCGGTTTTTTTAATTAAATTTTTTTAAATTCTTGAATAAAACACGATTTGCTTTGATTTAAAAAAACTTTTTATCGGTTATTGAAGTATAATGTGTGACATTTTAACTCAAAAAAACAATATCCGCCAAATGTCCACCTCTTGCAGCTCCACAGATGTCCGTCCGCTCTTTAGTCAAAATTTTCGATGACATTTTGGCATAATTGCGGTTCTAACTCACCAATAACGCGAATAATTTCATCCTTCAGCTCAGGAATTGATTGGGGGTCATTCTTATAGGCCTGGCTTTTCACGTAACCCCAGAGAAAATAGTTCAACGGTGTCAGACCACACGATCTTGGTGGCCAATTAACATCACCGTTTCCGGAGATTACAATACATAAAATAATTCAACAATTTGAACTCGTTGTTGTATTGCATACGACTCCTTTTTTATAAATGGCATACGTTACAGTTCTCTAATGTCACAAGACCCAGGCGAGTTCGCGACGCCGTCTGTGTTTTATCCAAGAATTAAAAAAAACCGCTCCATTTGAAAGACCCTTTACTACTAGCTGAAAAGTCCATCATCCCATGGCGTGAGAAAACAATTATTAAACTATAGTTAATTGTTACCCTTACTTACATTCTATCTATCCTTACCATCACTCTCTTCTTCTGTCAATCTCAGTCTTCCAAGTATTTCCAAAACGGTTTTAAATAGCATAAAATTTAAAAGTTAAAGCCACAACTTTATACATTCAATATTTTTTTAAATCAACGTTTTTTTTCGCATTTTATCACTTTATGTGTTTCATTTATAATTGCACAATTTTTCAGTGCGTGTGTACTTGAAATGCGAATGACAATAAATGTTTTATTATTTGTTTTGTAAAAAAGTATGAAACAAAAGTTTAGTTTAAAAATAAACAATCTTATTCAATATTGCAAGTACCTACCTTACAATAACCGACTTGTTCTAATTCAATAACATGTATTTTAAAATTGGAACACTCACGTTACGCAGTAACTTCTGCATATATGTTTCGTTTCATTTTCACCTCACGGTCACAGTATGTTTTGTTTCATTTTCGGGGTCACGGCATTAAGCAAATTGTATAATAGATGGGGGACTTTGACTTATTCTAAGATACTCGATGGGGACGTTGATCAAAAAGGAGTTATGTATACCTGATTTAAACACTTATTCACGCAAGTTTTGTAACTCGAAACTTAGTGAAGAACTTATTTTTTTAAATACTGCCTTATATTAATTGATTCGTATGGTACCCTTCAATATAATCGAATTGGCGATGCAGATATATCTAAGACCGTAGCCGGGAGACAACATTGTCTTAGATCCCATTAATCGCAGCATCGGCCTTAGAACGACAATATTTTATGTTGAAGAACAATCTTTTATCCTCAGTGAGATACAGGCAAAAACCTAGTTTATTGGGAACACGACAAATGAAAGGCAACAAACCCAGATCCATTAAAATTGTATGTCCAAATTAAATTACCTGTTGTTGTTTCGCAAATTATGTATATTTCTTGACATGTGTAAATAAATAAATTTAAAAAAAATTATACTGAATTATTATACCAACGTAATTTTTATATATTTTTATCTGCGAAATTATTTAAATTATTTATCAAACAAAAAAAAATTCACAAAAAGGTTATGCAACAAGCGACTTGTTAAACGTCCTTACTTTTTAAGATCATTATTTTAAACATGTCAAAACCATTTTTTTATTTTTTTCACATGTTACACAAAACAATACATGTATTTTTCCAACGGTTTTTAAGGATTTCCTGTCCCTTTTGTAAAGAACCCAAAGTCAAACATATGGTGTGGTATATACATATTTTCAAAGGTGGTTCGTGGTGCGAATTCGGTTGAAGTCTGGATTTTATTTAAAACAATATAATAAAACGATAATTTTTGTATTTTATTAAAAAACAAATTCTATACCCGTGTTGGGTACATTACGCAACTGAAATTAAATTTATTGAAGTAATTACAACACATAAGAACACTGAACTTATAACTGTTTTAAAAAGACATGCGTCTCACCAAGTCTCGGAGTTCGTCAAGATCATATTAAACGACAAAAAAAATCGTAGAATGCGTGGAAAAATAATGTATGGTAAAATAAGAAAGGACTGTAAAAATACGAATTGAAAAGAGATGCAGTACTTAAGATGAAAATAAGAGCGTTGACATTGTTCGGTCATGTACAAAGAATGAATGATGAAAGATTCACGACAATAATCTACAATAATATAAAAGGTACGAAAAATTTGGGTAGACCTAGAAAAAAGTGGCACGACCTATTGCATTCTAGAAGGAGTAAGAGTAAAGATCCTTTATACTAGAAATACATATGAATGAAGAGGTGTGCGGACGTGATAGAAGCGAAATATGTGTACCAGGTCTACTCCAATAGGGACATGGCGTAAGGGTGATAATGATGATGTGTTTCACGATACTTTATATTATTATAGGGCAATAGCTTGGAATGCACCAAAATTTGCTTTGCGTAAGCTCTCACGTTTGTACGAATACTGTTAATTTAATGAAAGTTGACCGGACTATAAGCTATAGAATGAAGGTAAATTGATTCAAGTATGTCATTGCAATTTTTTTGATAAAGCGCGATGGTGATACTGATGAGAAAAGAATATTTGTTTATTAAAATGACTTTTGGGGTTAAGTCTAACATTATATTTAGACGAACCGCCACTGTAAATTACACAGGCCTTTTTCATCCAACGTTACGCCGGCAGCGGCCTCCGCTACCACCTGATGAAACACCGAAGGACCAATTTGGATTCCACCTGCAGTATTTAAAGATAGAGATAACACCAGACCAGCTTTAGAAGAAGCACACGATAGTGGTTCAAATAATGTGTTTTTAAATAAAGGTGGAAGAAATTTCATTAGAAAAAATACCTTAATAGATTTTTGAACTGATTACGCTGATATCGTCGTGTCCCAGATCATAAACTGTCAAGTTTAAAAAAATCGAGCGAACTGGCCCAGTTATCTTGATAATAAAAAAGAGGCTTGTAATAATGTTTTTTTTTGCAAATTCCAAGTAGTTCATACACAAATATAGTACCATCACGTCGTGTCTTTTGGGATAGACAGACAGGACATATATCCACACCTTTCTATCCACGCACACAGCCTTTGCTTCTTCCACTCCATACATCTCCTCATACATGCTTAACTAACAGTCAATTCTTACTTTTCCCTCATGATATTACCAATAATTTTTGGGAGTTATTAATTTCATTATCAAGTTTAAACAGCACTTATTTTTCTGTATTTTCAAACTTCGAAACGGATAACATAAATAATTCTTGTCGTCGTTTGAATGTCGGTTACAGCACAAACACCATAGAAACCAAAATACTAAAAATAATCAAGAAGTGACAGCAGTCATATTGAAAAAAAATGCTCTGAAAAATGCCTTAAATATAGACATTTTTTATTGATTTAGTTTTGTATTTTTACTATTATAATTACTCGTATATTGATAGTTAGTAATGCAATGAATTCTATACTCAAAACATGTTTCAGAACACCTTGATTTTTCCAAATAGCAGTAACCCGTTAAAAAATACGGGATGTAATTAACTTGCTAAGCTGAAAGGTTGAAAAATAAGCCTTAAAAAAGTTTTAAGAACGAATGTTCGTTTTCGAGTTAGTAACCCAGAAAATTCGGATCGTTTAACAACTCTATCAAATGTTAAGGGAACTGACGTCATGGTCGATTTTCATCATCAAGAAGTTCTTTTATGGCAGCAATATTTGATTTTTTTGAGAGAGTAGCAGAATTGGCATATAGTATTTAACGAGCCACATTCATGAAGTTCAACTCTGTTCTCGTTAAAGTTGCCATGATGGTTAACTTCAAGTCTTTTCTCAGAACGTTGACGAAAGTCAAGTATTCGCTGTGCTTCTTTAGCAGGACGCTCGTTGACTTCATCTTCAAAAGCTTGCTGTTGTTGCACTTGCCGTAAATTCCGCTATCGTTGAGCTTCCTCACCGCGACGCGTAGTGTCTTTCTCTTTTAATATATTGATGTTGTTACACTTGTCGAAAATTTCGTATTAGCTAAGCATATACAGTGCGACGATCATCGGCTTCCACTCCTGTTTGTCCCATAAGCTCCACCATTCATACCCCCAATAAATGTGCATATATTCAGCGCGCTTTGCATTTCGCTCGTATGGACCCATTCCTTATTTAAATAACCATAAGACAATAATTTGATAATTTTAAAACAATTTAACAGTAAACCGGTAACTATGACAGCAATAATTAAAACGTCAATAATACATCGAAACTATAAAAAACACCTATTCTTACGGACGTGATTACAACCGATTGTATATAGTTTGAATGAATGAATTGAATTATATTATTTTGCAGCTGTTATTTCTTGATATGATTGTAAGACATACAATAAAAATGAAAATTAATGTATTTGTTAAAACAGATGAGTTTACTATTGAACAGAACAATTTAAATATTAGGTCCTTACATATGAAATTGGCGTTTTGTTTGGGAGGAACATAAAGTTGATTTTTTTTAATATAATATATTTATTTAATCAAAGTATGTACCATTGCTATCTATGCACTTTTGCCATCTCATAGGTAGTTCATCGATCCCTTTACTAAAAAAACCATTCGGACGGGAATCAATAAAATCTTTGAAGTCGGTTTGGACTGCCCCATCGGAGTTGTTTTTTTTCCCTTGCAAGAAGTTATCCAAATTTCGAAAAAAATAGTAATCTGTTGGGGCAAGGTCCGGAGAGTACGGTGGATGTCTTAGACATTCCAATTGAAGCTCTTCTAATTTGGTAGCCGTCTGTTGTGCAGTGTGTGGTCTAGCGTTATCATGAAGCAGCAGTGGCCTAGAGCGATTAACCAGCCTCGGTTGTTTAGCAGCTAGCTTTTCCATCATGGTTTGCAGTTGCTGACAATAGACATCTGCCGTAATCGTCTGGCCAGATTTAAGAAAGCTGTAGTGAACGACACTAGCACTAGTCCACCAAACGCTCACAAGTAACTTTTTTGGAGTCAATTTTCGCTTGGGGCATGGTTTGGCTGGTTCGGCAGGGTTCAGCCATTGCGATGAGCGCTTCCGATTATCATACAGGATCCACTTTTCATCACAGGTAATGATTCGATTCAAAATCCCTTCATTATTGTGCCGGTTGAGTAATGCAACGCAGCAGTCAACGCGCGTTTGTTGATTTGCTTCACTCAATTCGTGAGGTACCCACCTTTCAAGCTTTTTCACCTTCCCAATTTGCTTCAAGTGGATTAAAACAGTTTTATCACTAACACCGCAGCCTGCAGCTAACTCGGACGTGGTTTGCGATGGATCCGCTTCCACAATAGCCTTCAATTCTTCATTATCAACTTTGGTCTCCGGCCGTCCA
Source organism: Odontocerum albicorne (assembly GCA_949825065.1). Lineage (NCBI taxonomy): Eukaryota > Metazoa > Arthropoda > Insecta > Trichoptera > Odontoceridae > Odontocerum > Odontocerum albicorne. Next base: position 36,640,678 of record OX463852.1, on the reverse strand, counting down.
CGGGGCTTTTTCTGCAGGTCGAAATTTCCAGAACGAAAACGTTGGAACCAAAAACGCACTGTGTTTTCTTTTGCGGCACCGTCGCCATACACATCATTAATCCTTCGAGCCGTTTCTGCAGCACTGGTGCCACGGTGGAACTCGTACTCGTAAATAACGCGATATTTCAAGTTTTCCATTTTGTAAACTGAGTGACGCAAAGAAAAAAAACAATTGAGGAAAAAACAAATGAATTATAATTTTCGAAACACAAATACTTGAGTAAATAGCTGTATAAATTTTAATTTGGAATTCCTAACCAAAGAGAAGATATTTGAGATCAAAGTTGCCAGTACGGCAAAACGCCAATTTCATATGTAAGGACCTAATATTAAAACGAAAAAGCAGTTTATAATGAGTGAGAACGCTTAATTCTTCTAACATTTACGAGTATATTTTCTTTTATTTACTTCCGTCACTATTGACGGGTTATCGCTAGACATATCGATATTTTTTATTCTATCATCTCTTCAATTATCATTGATTTAATGGGGTATTATTCTCATTTGGATTTTTTTTTAAATCGATTTTTTTTCATTTTATTTTTTATAATCCATTCTGAATCATTTCCAGTAAGAAATTTTCAAGATCTTGAAAATTCGAAAAGTTATGAGGGTTTATAGTCGAGCGCGCCGGTCGAAAAATGATCAGGGTTTCGCAGCTTTCGAGTCGTCTATTGTTATGGCAGCAGCCTTATTATCCAAGAATTCTCGTTCAATAGGATTTCTTGGAATGATGAATTGATATTTAGTTGTCGGGATTTTTGAACAAGTTTATATGGCCCTGGAATTGCTGATTAACAGTAAGTTAAAAATATATGCTTTAATTCGTGTAAAAATCGCACTTGAAACATTGAACGTGTTTCCTGATAAAAAAACCTTTTTTATTTAAATATTCCCCATGATAACTCAAAAACGAATTAACCGATTTTAATTAATAAGTACTCATTCTCTTTCTTATACCTATCTCTATAGTCGATAGTAGAATTATTTCAATCGAAACATTTTTCCGATTTTTTTCACTCCTCTCAAGACAAAAAAAAAATGAAAAAAATCGATTTTTAATTTCAATAAGCCGCCATTTTTTTCCAATTACTATTTTTTAATTACTTTTTTTTATTTTTTTATGAAACAGAGTAAATTATTGTACAAACATTTGTCAAAGCTATACCTATATACAAATTTATTACTTAACTAATCTTAATTATATGTTATAATTTATGAACTTACTTAATCTTATTTTCCTACATATCATTTTATTTTAGTTTTTTTAATTACTCTAGTACCGGCTATAGCCACGTGCTTTCTGAGAAAAACCATTTTTTTTAATTTTCAGACTTGTACAACAGCCACAATTGTGCGCATAATGGACCTCCTCCATGTACGGCCGGACTTACTTCCGACTTAATAACATCAAAAATATTTTTTTTTTTTAATTTTATGAACATGTTCTTAAAAGATAAATAAATATGTCTAAAAAAAAACACAATTTGAAAAAAAATATTCGTTCACTGAAAAGAAAAAAAAATATCTTAAAAATCGTCGATTTTTCGGCCCATGAAATGAGAATATCCCCTTAATACTCGTATGTCTTATGACGTACACAAGATGAATATTTTGAAAACATGCAAACGAGATTTTTATGTTAACAAAATAATAGCACGAAAAAAATAAATTTAATGAATTAATATACTTTTTAAATAAAGTAAAATAAGATTTAACATTTTATGTTTTTGGTTAAGAACAGGAGAAAGGAAATTCGTTATTATATTTATTTTTTTTCAAAACAGGCTTAGCCCAATTACTTTGAAAAATACAAGACTAAAAAGAAGAAAAATTACATAGAAAAAAACTAAAAAATTATATAAAATAAAAAATAATGCATACGCATACATACGAGTATATACACACAAACATATGATACACACATATTCACAGTTACTTAAGTATGTTGATGAGTGCTTTCTAACGCGCTCAATCTAAGAAGAAAATTTACTTTTGCTTTTGGTAATGTGATATGAAATATGTCAATATCCGAAGCAGTCCCGTTCAGAAGAGTTAAGGCCCTTCCGACAGGCATAGCGAATGGAAGACCCGTTCTTGCGTATGTTATTGAGAACAGTTCTTGCCGGCGCAGTCTAGTGTAATTGTTAGGAACATTTAACGCTAATCTTTGTAGTAATGCTGGACAGCTCACAACTCCTCGAACGAGTTTGACAACGTATACCAGGAGACGCGTATCTCTTCTTACGCTTAAGGAGTTATACCCGAGCATGCCCAGCAGAAACTGAGTAGGATAAACCCATGGGTAGACACCAAACTCTCTCATATAGAGATATCGTAGATATTTTTTTTGTACTTTCTCCACCATGAGCAAGTTCTGCGCCCCCACCGGGCTCCAAATGCAAGCATTGCTTTCTAGTTTGCTACGGATCAATGAATTAAACAACGTTTTGAACACCAATTGGTTTTTTTTATATATCGGTAAGTATGTAAAAAAACAGATAGAGGAAGACAGATAAAATAAACTATTTCAAGAAAATAACACAAAACCTAATGAGCATTTCAAAAATTATTAATACAAGAACTTGAATATAAAATGAGTACAATTTTAAATGAATATGAAAGTTAATAAGTTAAAAAGTACGGTAAACTCTTTCGTTGTATACAGTATAGTCTGACGGATTTTAATGTCAATCTCTTCACCAACCAGAAATATGCTAAAGATGTCCGTAAGTGAAAACCGACTGGAACTACATTTGAAATAAATATTGACACCAAAGGGGATCGAACGCACTACCCACGAATTGGAAGACAAGTATCCCACTAACTAATTTACGAAGGTCGCGAACTGAGACCACGACAATTAATAGGACCGCATAGTAACAAAGGTTACAATCACTTTTAAAACTATACAGGAGCGGTTATCTAAATTAAGAGGTGTAAACAGCTATTATAGAGATAAAAATATCTTTTTCAACATAGACCACGCCCAGGGTGAATGCGAGTGAATACTCTCGTATACTGTTGGACACTAATATTGTTTACACAATATAACATTAGTGTGCAACATATTGTTTCTAAATTTTATAAATATTTAAGCGTTTATGGAGAAGTAGGGACACTTTCCAGTTTAGCATTCAACGGACTTTTTTTATACAACTTAGGCAAATTTATACAATTTAGAAAAATAGGTAAAAAACAGGACCAACTATATATTATCAACGTCTTCTCTCCTTCGGACCAGCCCAAAAATAAATCTATGATATATAACAACGTTTTTTTTACGCCAAGAAACGGAGGATTTTTATAACGCTCATTTATTCAACAATATGAAACATTTTCCCCAAAACGATCGTAATTTATGTGTAAGTGATTTTCTCCCTTTTAAATGTAAAAAGCTTTCAATGACACAATGTTAAATCTGTTACGATTTATTAATTTATTTAAATATTTCATTATACAATTTGACGGGTTTATTGCCAAATGGCAATCTTTTCTGACTAATTTATTTATTCACATGACAATAAATTGTATGTTATGTAAACAAAGTATGAAAATAAAGACAAAAAACAGGCAATTCAAAGTGGGCACTCAATTCACGTGGAAATGGGTTTATTGCCTTTTATTTGGTCGTGTCTCCAGTAAACCAGGTGTTTGCATGTATCTTACCGCGGACATATACACATGAAAAAACAGGTTGACCTTCTGACTGTTGATTAATTACTGAATACCTCTGCCATAAATTCTCATCAAGTTGATAAGCTGTAAAACCTAATTATGTTACAAGTAGGGACCACGCGACTCAAACCTTGGTGTAATTCATAATTTTAGAAAAATCAATAGCCTTAACTAGAAAAATCAATAACCCATCTCACAATGTCTTCCATACACTCAACCAAAAAATAGTTCAATAATTTAGTTTTCAGTGTTGGGAGAAAGATTTAAGCGTTAGTTTTACAAAGAAAATAAATAATAAAATACAGAATTGTAACAAAAAGAAGACATAAATCATTTGACGATTTAAATATAATCTGCGGCTAAGATAACATATATTATAGTAAGAGATATTAAAAATTCTACAATATATTACAATACTTGTGGAATAACAAAGTAATTTACTATTAAATATAAGTCCCTTTTTGAAATACGCCAACGGCGCAACGAGTCTAATGTTATTTGGCAGCCGGTTTCATGTCACTTCGATCAAATAACTGTGACATACAAATCAATTGATTAATAAACAGCTGTATATGGTCAATAGGTATGGTAAAGATCAAATGGTTAAAGTCGTGACCAGCATCTCACATCCCCAACATACACAACGTGTACAATTGAAAATAGTTAACTTAACGTACTCGAAATGAGAAGATTCTACATCAAAATTTAAACTAAACTACTATCGAGAATGCAGCTACGCCAAATAATTTACCGAGCCAACAAAAGCAACAGAAATGAGATTCCAGAAATATGCAATTTCCGCTATGACTCCAGTGCATTAAAATATATCTGATGATCTCGGTGTGCACCGGAACCTAGACCAGACCATAGACAGTTTTATTATTCGTTTCAAATCGGCGTCTTTAATGATCTCCAAACTCCATGATGGAGCTGCAATACAACTGGATCGAATCTGATTAAAATATATTACAATAACTTAAAAACACCAAGTAAAAAAAGTGTGATGAAAATGTCCGGTAGACATAATGATATATTATATCTCGTACAATATATATTATTGACAGTTTCGTATCAGAATGTCCGGTAGACATGATGATATATTATATCTCGTACAATATCTATTATTGACAGTTTCGTATCAAAATGTCCGGTAGACATGATGATATATTATATCTCGTACAATATCTATTATTGACAGTTTCGTATCAGAATGTCCGGTAGACATAATGATATATTATATCTCGTACAATATCTATAATTGACAGTTTCGTATCAGAATGTCCGGTATACATGATGATATATTATATCTCGTACAATATATATTATTGACAGTTTCGTATCAGAATGTCCGGTTGACATAATGATATATTATATCTCGTACAATATCTATAATTGACGGTCTCGTATCAGAATGTCCGGTAGACATGATGATATATTATATCTCGTACAATATATATTATTGATAGTTTCGATTTCATTAGTCGATAACTTAAAAAAATACTTTTCAGTACTAGGAAAAAAATGTGGAAAATCAGGAAACACAAAAACATAAATATCAAAACACTGACATGATTCATACAATCCGCCGTCAAAAAGAAATACGTATACTCGTACGTATTTACTGCATACAAAGAACCCAAAACTGTTGATAATGAAGGAGCATGTTAGTCAACTATTGAAAGTAAGGCGAAGAATAAAATAAACAAACTATGGATGTGTTAGAAGCGATGGATGCCCATAAAGACCGGAATGTGTGGCGCTCGACCCTCTCTGCTTACCCCTGCTTACCCCGTGAGGGGCATTGTGTGGTGGGATAGAATGTAAATGTAACAATTAAAAAGTATTTAGTAATTATTTTCGCGCATCCTTGGATAAGCCATTCAGCTGATTTTAAATAAATATCTAATATAAGCAAGAATACAATTTAAAGAATACATACACAATATCATAATACATATTTACAAGATTGAAACGTTTACCGAAGATTACAGTAAAATCGTTTCACATTAAGGTAAGATATTTCTAGAATACCGTTGATATTGTACGTCGCCTACCTTTTTCAAATAAAAGGTTAAGAAAGACGAAAAAGTAATTTAACAAAATAGTCCAACAAAACACAGCAGAACACAACAAAACTCGTCCTTAAGAATAACTCAAGAAACGGTCTAGATTCGCGTATCCTTTTGTACATTAAGGATACAATATTTTGTGTGAATATCAAATTGAAAGGCGCAGCAACGATCTTCCCTTTGTGTGGGCACATCCTGAAGGTGAAAGGCGATACAAAAACAGATGTTGGATGAGGGATTTCTTATGGTGCAGCCGTTTAATCTTACCTGGACGGAGCAGACTCGTGCCAAAGGATAAATGGGGTTGGATGGTATTTATAATATATAAAATTAAAAAAAAAACAGGATTTAGATATCTATCTCAACTGTTAAGAAAGAAGGTTGAATTTTATTCACTAACGAACCCATTGAAAAGCATCGAGAAAGCATAATAAATACGACAATATGATGTGTATAACGCGTTTGGAAATGAATATAGCGAAATCAAAGATTATGGATTTAGAAACAAATGTGGCAAAAAGTGGGTGCGACGTATGGACTCAGAAAAACTGGTGCAAGTCGATGATTTCTGTTATCTGGGTAGTATGTTTACGTGTGATTGGGGGGTTGAAAACGAAATTGAAAGAAGGGTAGCGACAGGGAACAGCGTAAACAGAGCGCTTAATATTATATACAACAAACGCATAAGATTTGCAAATTATCATCATCACGGTTTTGAAGGGGTTGGTAATGGAGCGATTTATGTTCTAGCTCCTGGCTGGACTGTTGACAGATATAGATGTGGTAGATAACAATGGATGCGGTGCTTTAAGACTGTATTTGTGAGTGTCAATAAATAATTTTGATACAAATTTTCTTTATATTAGAAGACTGTTGTATGAAAAAGTTGACAGTATATTTATCAAGAGTGGAAAAGATTATTTTTTTAAAGAAATAATAAATATTCAAAAAGTAATCACCATAACTATCACGCCATATTCCAGTAGTCAGAGAGAACAGATCTGGACTCCATTCTATTCTGCCACACATATTTTGTTTCTGCTACATCCAGACATCTCACCATGCATACTCTTCTATCATAAAGATTTTCACACATCTCTCTTTCAGAATTAAATTATTTTGGTCGTGCGACTTGAACAAATGTACAATTTGTATACTTGGCAAACATTGTTTGTGTGGATAGAAAGGTGTGGAGATCTGCCCTCTCTACCTGCCCCAGCAGGGAAACAGCGTGATGGTATATATGCTCTTTTTCCAAAAATTTGCAAAAAAATTAACGGAGCATATTTACACATACCCAAAAATAAATTTTAAATTTGATATACAAAAAGAGCTTATACTCGTATCAGGCACAAACGTACTTTTTACCTATTCATAAAACAATGATGAAACATCATTTCGCATTGTATGAGCTAGCTTGGAACATTTAAGACGGAATGAAGCTATGAAATACTCATGTAACAACTAGCTTCATATTTTTGTACAATGATGAAACATCATTTCGCATTGTATGAGCTAGCTTGGAACATTTAAGACGGAATGAAGCTATGAAATACTCATGTAACAACTAGCTTCATATTTTTGTACAATGATGAAACATCATTTCGCATTGTATGAGCTAGCTTGGAACATTTAAGACGGAATGAAGCTATGAAATACTCATGTAACAACTAGCTTCATATTTTTGTACAATGATGAAACATCATTTCGCATTGTATGAGCTAGCTTGGAACATTTAAGACGGAATGAAGCTATGAAATACTCATGTAACAACTAGCTTCATATTTTTGTACAATGATGAAACATCATTTCGCATTGTATGAGCTAGCTTGGAACATTTAAGACGGAATGAAGCTATGAAATACTCATGTAACAACTAGCTTCATATTTTTGTACAATGATGAAACATCATTTCGCATTGTATGAGCTAGCTTGGAACATTTAAGACGGAATGAAGCTATGAAATACCCATGTAACAACTAGCTTCATATTTTTGTACATACCATGTGCACGTAAACCAAAATAATATGTTTCGTATGTTTTAATTTTTATATTTACATGTCAAATTATATATTTGTTCACTATTATACTCGTATAATAATAAATTGAATATTTCATCCTTCACATGCCATTAATTTTAACAAACAACACTTATTTCGCTCTTCTCTATTATCAACTTGCTTAGAGCAATTTATATATTTTTCTAACCTTTCTCCCCCTTAAAACTCCTTAAGGTCCTATTGTATTCATGTACGCATGTCCCCTATTATCGAGGAGAGCTGAGTCACCCATTGTACTCGTATCTCTTTCTAAAAGGCGATCGTATGAGTCGGTGGAAACCAAACATGGCAAAATGAACTTTTCGCAATAAAAAGACGATTTATAATATATAACATCGTTTAGAGAGCAGATTCTCCTCAACGAAGCTCTAATTCGGAATTCGAACCATTATTATTGACAGATTCAAAATAAATATATATAGAAGTTATACTTATAATGCATTTTTCGTCAAGTCCAACTTTTAGTTTTTCCAAATGTAACAATACTTGACAAATCATATATTTGTGTACTCAATTATGCAAACGAACATTTTCACAACTGGTAAATAGTAAAAAGCAGATTTAAATCTATTAAATAAAATACGGTTTTTGTAGTATGAAATAACACCAACGAAACTATTAAATAAAATACAGTTTTGGTAGTATGAAATAACACTAACGAAACTATTAAATAAAATACAGTTTTGGTAGTATGAAACAAAACTAACGAAACTCTTAAATAAAATACAGTTTTGGTAGTATGAAATAACACTAACGAAACTATTAAATAAAATACAGTTTTGGTAGTATGAAATAACACTAACGAAACTAAAATGATAACGCGGTGTTTCTTCTGAATATCATATCAAAAAGTTCAAACAAATTTTATAAACCTGTTTGATGACAACGCTTGCCAAATCTTGGATAAAAATATTTAAAAAACACAAAAAAAATCACTAGATGTCTTTAAACTTGTCCTAATAAATCTTAACCTCTCATTTTCATAAATAATCAAACCCGTTAGCGATTTTATCAAATTAATCATGTAAATTTTTTACTAAAATGATGTATAATTATCTTCATCAATATCTTTAATCGGGGTGGTATTGTATTGTTTTGTTATGATTTCGTTGCACGCCGTACAACCTGTGAGATTTGTTATCACGTGGCTATCTCGCCAACCAGCAAGATGTTTCAGACGCCTGAAGTAAAAATCAGACAGGATGCATTTTGAAAAAATATTGGCAATCGAACCTATTTATCCCCAAGTTGTAAGACATGTTTTACTTCAATCGGAACAAAGGCGTAATTTACTTAGTATAACTTGATATTTGAGAACTCGATATAAATCATTCAAGTACTCAATATAAAGATGGAATTAAATCATTCGTTTAATGAATATTAAACCAGACCCTTGAAGTAATGTATTGAGCGCATGCTGTAGGGATTTTTAATATTTATTTTGAACGACATAACCACAGATTATACTTTATTTGCAAATTTTTGACAATTCGTATTACATGCTTTTACAATTAGAATTACATCAACTTCACCTTTGATGTTATTTAATGTAACTACCTATAATTACTCATTTTCATTAAAAAAAACTAATAACTGTCGTTCAAAATAAATATTAAAAGGCCCTACAGCATGCGCTCAATACATTACTTCAGTGGGTGGGGGGAGGGGTGAAAAACCAAACGGACCATAAAATGAACTGGCACCATTCAGACTAACATATTAATCTTTGGGCTCTCCTGAACCTATATCAATTGAGAAAATGCGGTCCTCATATTATGCGGACTCAATTCCTTCTAGCGCCTGGTTTATATTCCAAGAAACACTTTTTTGATACCTTTTCTGCATTTATTCTAAATTTATTAAAACGGCACTATAATTTTTATTTATGTAATGCTACTTGTGTTTTTATTTATGTAATATTACTTGTGTTTTTATTGTCTCAAAAGGCAATTTTATTTATGTAATGTTACTTGTGTTTTTATTGTCTCAAAAGGAAATTTTATTTATGTAACGTTACTTGTGTATTTTACTGTCTCAAAAGGCAATTTTATTCATGTAATGTTACTTGAGTTTTCATTGTCTCAAAAGGCTGCTTTTTTTAATTACATTTCTACAAAATACAAATGTATCTACAATTAAATTGATAATGTTTTTCCAAAGAATTAAAATGAATATTATCTGCTAGAAAGTATGATTCTAAACAGCTTTGATGAAAAAACTACAGTTTTTGTCTATTTAAAATCGATGGATTTGGCCAAGTTTGATTTCTACTGACTCGTATATTAACGTCATAATGAGAAGAGAGACGCAAGATATTGGGGTATACTTTTGAAAATAATCATTGCATTTGGCAGATGGTGCACAAAATACGGGCAGCTGCGCGGGTACGGTCGAACTCGGGTTCATATCCGACCGCGGCCTTTCTGCTTCGAAGCCTTTCTTATAGCCTACTTCAGGGGTAGCTTACCTTTTTAACCGCACACGATATATTACTATTAGTGAATTAGGCATTTTATCCTATAAAGAGGATGATTTGTGTCGATGACAATTTCAAGATAAGGAGGGAGTCTAAAAATACGTGGGTAACTACTACAGTACTAAGGAGTTTTGGAAAATTTATCCAGACATTGTAATCCAGACACTTTCGTTGTAAACAGTACTTTGAGTTTGATTCGTCAAGACTTTGTGCTTGCTGAACTGCAACAGCATGCACACAATAAATCAATACACGCACTGGCACATCTACAAGGTGGTTGACAATTATACTCGAACACGAAGAATAATCTATTATAAACAGTACAACCTGGCGGGTTAATTGTCATGTGGCGTTCTCTTCCAACCAACCATAAGTCGATAAAAAACCTTAAGTAAAAACTCTTTTTAAAAGTTTGTGTAATAACCTACGATTGGAAGACATAAAGCGTCTTTTCAACTAAGTCAAGGAAGTCGGAGACTGTATGTGAATGTAAATTAGTGGAGAATTAAGTACGAATAGGAGGGGAATGTTGATTAGACGGGGTAGATATATATTTGTGAAAGGATCATATGCGGAATGTACAGGATACTGTGGAAAACGTGGTCAAGGGTTTGTTGTCATTGCATACAATATAAGATCGAGATCGGACTAAGACTGTGATTTTCATGCGATACTGATATCATTATTTTTGACTGTTCATTAAGTTTACGAGTATGTGTAGAATTCTTCTGTTTACTTACATTTCAAATGTTTATAGTATTTTAGCATATTTTCAACTGAGATTTTTAATGATTGCATATTGACCCATGCCCCAGGTTTCTCTTCAATCGATATTCCAAATAAGTTATGCTATTAACTCATTATCAAGTCACTTCGTACTTTTTAATGTCATTGAAACTTAAATTGAAAAAGAGTACCGTCAGGCTATATATTGAATGCTGTGTTATACAATGTGTTTAAAGATCAGAGTATTTCAAGAGAAAGGATGCTGGCTACTCATATTGGAATATTGAAGATTAATGCTGTGTTATACAATGTGTTTAAAGATCAGAGTATTTCAAGAGAAAGGATGCTGGCTACTCATATTGGAATATTGAAGATTAATGCTGTGTTATACAATGTGTTTAAAGATCAGAGTATTTCAAGAGAAAGGAAGCTGGCTACTCATATTGGAATATTGAAGATTAATGCTGTGTTATACAATGTGTTTAAAGATCAGAGTATTTCAAGAGAAAGGATGCTGGCTACTCATATTGGAATATTGAAGATTAATGCTGTGTTATACAATGTGTTTAAAGATCAGAGTATTTCAAGAGAAAGGAAGCTGGCTACTCATATTGGAATATTGAAGATTAATGCTGTGTTATACAATGTGTTTAAAGATCAGAGTATTTCAAGAGAAAGGAAGCTGGCTACTCATATTGGAATATTGAAGATTAATGCTGTGTTATACAATGTGTTTAAAGATCAGAGTATTTCAAGAGAAAGGATGCTGGCTACTCATATTGGAATATTGAAGATTAATGCTGTGTTATACAATGTGTTTAAAGATCGGAGTATTTCAAGAGAAAGGATGCTGGCTACTCATATTGGAATATTGAAGATAAATGCTGTGTTATATACAATGTGTTTAAAGATCGGAGTATTTCAAGATAAAGGAGGCTGGATACTCATATAGGAATATTGAAGATTAATGCTGTAAAAATGAGATCGTCGCGTGAAATGAATGAAAAAATAATGTATGGAAGAATAAGGAAATAGAAAAAAGAGAAAAAAATGCACATAGAATGCATATGCAGTGCTTAAAGGGGAGAGAGGATCATTGATATAGTTGAGGCATGTAGAAAGAATGAATGATTCAAGATTTTAAAAATAATGTACACAAGTATTGGGAAGACTCAAAAAAAAAACGTGGCACGATCAAAATAAAATTCTGAAAGAGAGAAGAGTGAAAAGTCTTTTAATATGGTAGTATGCATTACGAGATAAATTGACGAAGACGTACAGTACAACGTAGCAGGCGTATTGACATATCTCTTTCAATCATCCAGAAAAATGTTCAAAAGCCTTAAGTGAAAACTAGACTGAAGTATTTCTTCAATCTAGGTTCCAACGGAAAAAGAACAAGCAAAACACGGGCCAGAAAGCAGGTGTCTTGTCTTTTCAACTAGGCCACGGAGATCGTAGGATGATAATTAATGAAAAAAAAATTTAACCCTTATCCTGGCATTGTAACACAGGTGTTACACTAATTTAGTTTTTTTTTTTAAATCCAGGATCTGTAACGTAATTTCAAATATTGCAACACATTCAAATACTATACATGCACTATTGTGTGCAGTGGTACGAGTATCATCTGGTGATAAATATTGACAACGCTACAAGCTTTCAAACGACATCGGGTCAACATGTCTGGACAGCGTGGGTGCGTTTTGAAAATTGGGGTAAATAATCTAAATATCTTATTAATCACATGTAGAGAAAATTTTATTCAAACCATTTTATCTGTTGATAATTCAGCTAATAATCAGTTATTTTCTAGTTAAATTACTTAGGTTAAGAAACTTAAATTTGGTTAGTCATGCAACACGTGTCGCGAGTTATCAACCACTGCGAATATTGAAGTACATATCAAATAAAATATTCTAACTGAACGGACTCAAAGCGAGTTCATAACGGAAGTAAATATTTGTCAACGCATAGTTAAATACACGCGTAATGTTAAAATAGGTTGAACTCGAGAAACGATAACGAATGAATTCATATTATTTGTTAAAAATATTTGAAACGTTCTTACTATTTATTTTATATTAATTTAGAATATCTAGACTCACGGTCATGCATAATGAATACATTGAAATCTATATCTATCGTTTTTAAAGGGATTTATTGAATTAAACAACAAATGCAGCATTATATGAAGAAAAAAAATAACAAGTCTATGTGTGTAATAATCTTTTTCTTCTTCCCAGTGTCATGTCAGGCCCCCCCAACGTTGAATATCACCTGAGATATATTTGTCCCCGGCAGCCCGAAAAAGATCCCCGACGCTCCTTATACCAGTCCAATCGCGTATATTGCGGAGCCAGGAGATTTGCCTCCTGCCAACACCTTTCGACCCTCTATTTTGACTTGGATAATTAGGTGCAGTCATTTATACTTTTCTCCTCTAAGTACCATACATGACCCAAATAGTTCACCTTTTGGATTTTAATATAAGTCAGCAACTCTCTATCAATTTTGGCTCTTTGAAGAACCCTTGTGTTGCTGACCATATCCGTCCAGGGTATCCGTAGCATTCTCCGGTGCATCCACATTTCGAATGCTTCCAGTCGGTTCATACTACCAACTTCGAGGGTCCATGATTTCACTCCATGCAATAACACTGACCAAACGTAGCATTTGACTAACCGTTGTCGAAGTTTCATGTTTAGATTATCATCGCTGAATACGCTTCTCATTTTATAAAAAGCCGCACGAGACGATTCAATTCTGCACTTGACTTCGGTTTCTGGGTCGAGGTCTTGCACCAGGATATTTCCGAGATATTTAATTTTTTTCACTCTCTCTATATCAGCACCGTTCAATAATAATAATGTTATAATCTAAGACAAAATATTTGCCCTTTACACTTTCGTTGTATTCAGTACAACCTGGCGGGCGTATTGCCATGCGGCATCTCTTAAAACTAATCAGAAAGATGTTAAAGAAGTCTTACGTGAAAACCAGATTGAAATCCTTTTTTTTAATCTGTGTTCCAGCGGAGTTTCAGCCCAGAACCTCCGGGTTGGGAGACAGGCGTCTTACTAACTAGGCCACGGAGGTCGTCTGAATGTATGAGTGTGGATCAGACAACGGGGGATCATGTGTATTTCAAAATCACTACATATCACAATAGGAATAGTTGAGGCCAGGCTGTCCATCATAATAGGAATAGTTGAGGCCAACCAGGAGCACAGAATCTAATTTGTGAACCGAAGAGATAAAACACCATACACATTTTTTTTAAATTTATCTATTGAATGTGATATACACGTATTTTTTTATTTTCAATAGTAGAACAATATTTTTACGCCCACACCATTGTACTATATATGTAGATTAAAAAAAACAGAAAATTAGTAAATGACAATAAATAAGCAATCAATACAATAAATTCAGTTAGTTAAATAATAGGTCCCAATTACATCGAATAACAAGAAAAATATTAAATTATAAAGTCTTAATTTAACAACATAAGCCTCCCTGTGTAGTGAGTCTGTTATTATACTCACAAACAGCCAGGAGATTTGCCTCCTGCCAACACCTCTTCGTTGTGTATATATTTTGCCTTGGATGATCAGGTATCTACCGATATCATAACATTTATTCAACAAGGTCATTTGGTGCATATATGAACATCCAAAGCAAGGTGAGGATATACAAGACCTGTGTCCGCCCCATAATGACATACAGCATATACGAGTAGTCCGGAGCCAACACTGTCAGAACCAAAAATCTCCTTCGAACCAGCGAAATTAAGGTACTCAGGAGTATCGCTGGCAAAACCCTTCGTGATAGAGTACGAAACACAGAAATCCGAAGGACGTGCGAAGTTGAAGATATTGTCAGATGGGGATGACAGAGAAGAAGGTTCTGGAACGAACACGTATCCAGAATGGCGGAACCAAGAGCCGTAAGAATGGCCAGGGACAGTATCCCCCAAGCGAGCAGACCTCCAGGACGACCTCCCAAAAGATGGAAAGACAGCTGGGAGTCGACGTCACAAGAGGCAAACAATGATGCAGGACCATAACAGGCCAACAGGCCTAAAATAAGAAGAAGAAGAAGTCATTTGGTGTGCGAGTGGTGATGCTCTTAAGAGTTCATGAATGCGGCACGGAAAACAATCGTAATTCACGATGACGTAAATAATTGTCCAGTACATTAAACAAACGTCTGTAAATCAACAAAGGGTTCGCTATTTTTTCATTTAGCAATTTGTATATTTATAAACATGTGTGAATATCTCTTCAAACGCTTAAGAAGCAATATCCAAGCAACCCATAAAATATGTGGGTATGGGTAACATCCACACTCTTAAACTGTGGGTATGGGTAACATCCACACTCTTAAACTGTGGGTATGGGTAACATCCACACTCTTAAACTGTGGGTATGGGTAGCATCCACACTCTTAAACTGTGGGTATGGGTAACATCCACACTCTTAAACGGTGGGTATGGGTAACATCCACACTCTTAAACTTTTTTTAATTTTGATTATTCATTTTTTTTTCAACATCAATAATGTAAACAGGTTGCCACTTGGCAATTACCCCGCTATATTGAACATTGTAAAATAGAGTTTTGAATAAATCAATATATGTACCAACAAATATATTTTGTGGGTCGGGTTCCCTTTTGCAAATATCAAAATGTGTGTATCTCTTAGCAACGCTATAATAACCATAAAAATGAGTACTTTGATCTTGTGTAACCCATGAATTTTTATTACGGTATCTCTGTGTTATTCCCTTTAACTGATGCAATATGAGTAGAATAATGAAATTCAAATATCCACGATAAAATTCTGAATAAATTACTGTTAGATTCATACCAGGAAATAAAATCTCCTAAACGCAAGATGTGAGATTCTAAGTAGAATCTAAATAGAACTTTCTGATGGAATTTTAACTTGTCAAATAAATTTGGTATGCTTGACTGCCCATCCGGGATTTACGAGTTCGATACCCGATGTTTACCAAAAAATATGGTACATAAAAAAATTATCTCAGTTTAGTAAGAGTTCGTATGGTAACAACACTTGCAAGCGCCAGACGTTAGCGAGTGTTGTTGCCTTTTCATGTGCGGTAGTATTAACAACACGTATGGTGGTGATTTATTTATTTATTTATTATTACACATGACAAGAAATATACACAATTTGAGAAAAACAACAGAATTTGATTTGGACATACAGTTTTAATGGATCTGGGTTTGTTGCCTTTCATTTGTCGTATCCCCAGTAAACTAGGCTTTTGCCTGTATCTCACTGAGGATATTTAGCATGAAAAAAAAAATCGATACTTCTTTCCGATTTTTGATTACACAGAAACAAAACCCCGCTGCACGCTCTTATCAACCTGACAGTGACACTCAACTACAACTGGAAACATCTTGCGAAATTCAACTCCTCACACATTATCACTCCAGAAAGACCAAAAATATTCATCCCACACTATACCGTACACAATCACAAATCTCACATAAATCCCTTCCACTCGTCATTCATCCTGAAAGCTAAAGTACTCAAAATCCTGTCGCAATAACAACCACGCTCCGATCGACTGTCTAAATGGTTTTCCTACCTTTACCTTTATTGAAGTCGGCACGCCATTGTATGTAATGGGAGCCAAATAAGCATATTGCCTTTGGGCAAAAGAGGTTTTAACTCTAGGGATGGTGAACATTTCATTAGTTGCCATGCGTGTCATGTGTGTCTGCTGAGTGCATCTTCCCTTCCTCTCGATGGTAGTGCCAGAGAATGGATTTGAGATGTAAATTGGCTATGTTCAGGACCTGATATGTGAGTTATTTGCTTACTCCAGTAGTTCTGAACCCAAACGCTTGAATACTGGAACGAAAACAATATTATCTCCGAACATAATATAATAATCGAAATATGTTAACAGAAACACGATTTATTGAATTTCCACGAAAGGGCATGTATTATGAAATGTTCATAGAATGTATATAGAAAATAACAGCTTTATTTTTGGTACCAAATATTTCATTTGGCCCTTTTGAAACTGTCACAATATGATAACATTCTTATTCAATTGCTTTTATACGCTATTTTGACATGTCGAAGGAGCTCTATGCCTACTCCGGTGGTTCTTAATCCGATAGCTTGATTATTAGAGCTGAAAATTTGATAACTTTCGGTCACGCTGTTCAATATGTCTGAATCACCAATTTGGATTCGTTGAAGAGTCATAATAACGAAGGAATTAATTTAATGAAAATGTGATTACCATTATTTGAAAGCTTTTCATAAAAGAGTTCTTGGCAAATGTTTCATTCATACATTTTCAGTTTATATTTGTACTTGAGAAATATATTTGGCGAGCAGATATGACGAAGTATTTAATTTCTGCGTATGGCTTAAAGCTCAAGATAACTATATAAGGAAACCAAATTTGACAAAATAATTTTTCTGTGAAGTAGATGAAAGAAAGTTTTACCGCTTTTTTGCTTCCTCTAAATCCTGCAAACATGCGTGAGCTTTGTCAGGCGACAACAGAATCCACATGTCTGTGAAACCTGCGGGAAGGAGTGCGCACGGATCGGCCTGTTTTCTCATAGAAGATCACATGATCGACGTGGAGGAACATCTCAAGATTATTGTTGGAGTGGCGAAGAGATCCTCGACTATTAGGCGATTCTCGACTACGAGGCAACGACGAGGAAATCTATACATACATGGCTTAATCGGTATAACACTTTTGTTCCCCCCAGAGATGTTGCGTTCGAATCCTGATGGTAGGTAAAAAAAATTGTTCCAAAACGGTAAAAGAGTTTGGTTTTACTTGTACTTGTACGTACTAGACATAACTGTACTTGTACGTACTAGACATATGCATACGAATGATGTTGCTTCTCCGCATGCTGTAGTATTTCCATCATCTACAGTGACTATTGAGTTACGTATCTATTGTACATTATGGCACTTGTTACAATTATTGGACACTAAAATGTTGTCGCCATTCCTCTCAATGCAGGTGGTGAAGAGGGGCATAAATTTTTTGATGCCTTCCTCGAAGTAGTTTCCCGCCAACCCCTCCGTCCACTTCTCCACCTCCTCCTTTACCTCCTCGTTGGTTGAAAACCTTTTTCCACCCATGTACAGCTTCAGGGAGGTAAAGAGATAGTAATCTGAAGGTGTTAGGTCAGGGGAATGCGCGGGATGGTTCAGGACATCCCATTTAAACGAGGCGAGCAGTTCCTTCGTGGCGTTGGCCGTGTGTGGTCTGGCATTGTCGTGCAGCAGGCAGACTCCCTTTGTTAGCATGCCTCTCTTCTTGTTCTGAATCGCCCTCCGCAATTTTTTTAGGGTTCACAGTATCTTGCAGAGTTGATGGTCTCCCCTTGAGGCATATATTCAATTAAAATTATGCCTTGACAGTCCTAAAACATGGATGCCATGATTTTCTTGGCTGAAATTGTGATTTTGAACTTTTTGGCGGAGGGTGAAGAGGTGTGACGCCACTGTTGCGATTGCCTTTTGGTTTCAGGCGTGTAGTGTGCAACCCAAGTTTCATCTCCAGTAACGATGGAGCGGAGAAATTCATCTCCATGGAGTTTGCAGCGCCTCAAAAACTCTTGCCCGGCATTATTTATTTCGCACTTGGCGGGAGATTGAATTGACATTTTTCACGAAACGTGTTGTCGCGTCGAAACTTCTCAACGTACTGACCTCGAACCGGTCTCGTTGCGGAGGGGAAGGGTCAGGCTACACGGAAGTGTAGCCAACATGTCGAAAATAAAATCCATCCGGTCGTGAGAGCCTCAGTACACTAACTTTCTGGATACGCCTAGTACCTCTATCTGGCTTTGGAGGTACAAGGTTGACCGATCGATAGGCTATCCCTTATGAGGATGGAAGATGGCTATGTGTATGACTTTATTATGTGTAAACTGATGCACTTCAACAAGCACATATTTTTGACACATTAATCCCAGAGTTCCAATGGTAAGTATTGTATATCAAACTTCCAAGACGTTAGGCAGATTTAATGGGCTCCAGCCTTTCGTTAGGCAGTTTACCTTGTTGCCTTCGACACTCGGCCCCTCAAACAATAGATACAGCAAATGACCGATCGAGCCAGGTGGAGATAATTTGTGGTCTGTGTTACCCATATGCCTTGCCTCAGAAATGCATTAAAACCTGGTGCAACGACCTTGAGCAACATCTCTGAATCACTACCTTAGCAGTCCAAATATAATTTAATACGAATTATTGTAATGCACTTAAGTTATTTTAAAGGTCTGGACGAGTAATTTATCCAATGGTTTTATCATTGTTTTGTTAATCTTGCCATACAAAATGCCCCACGTACTTGGATAACTAATTTTATCCAATGGTTTTATCATTGTGTTGTTAATCTTGCCATACAAAATGCCCCACGTACTTGGATAACTAATTTTATCCAATGGTTTTATCATTATTTTGTTAATCTTGCCATACAAAATGCCCCACGTACTTGGATAACTAATTTTATCCAATGGTTTTATCATTGTTTTGTTAATCTTGCCATACAAAATGTCCCACGTACTTGGATAACTAATTTTATCCAATGGTTTTATCATTGTTTTATTAATCTTGCCATACAAAATGCCCCACGTACTTGGATAACTAATTTTATCCAATGGTTTTATCATTGTTTTGTTAATCTTGCCATACAAAATGCCCCACGCACTTGGATAACTAATTTTAAATTGAATAATAAAATCGTACATGTGTTAGATAAAATAATAAACATACAAATTCTCTCTTAAATTCCACAAAATAAATCGTCTGCTGTAAGTCATAAATGTCTAACTTGTCGTGTTTTGTATGGATACTGATGCAAGTCTAGAATGGGTTTTTCACGTACTATAATCCTTACATTTACGCGGGTAATTTGTTACAGGAAAACAGCGCGTAAATGGAGTCATTGACAGCAATATACGTGATATTTTAGATACTTTCAGATATTTTATTCCCATTAATTATTCACCTTGCCAAAATTCATGAACAATATATGTACATTTTAAAAATAAATCCATCAATCAAAGCAGAAGGTAGAGATGGTGAAGAAGGAAAAAAAATCAGAAACACGTTATATAGATTTGAAACTAAGAGTTATTTCAGTCGCTTTTTAAAACATAACAATAACGGAGCGAGTCTAATATTAGTTTGTAACTGGTTCCAGAGTCTCATTGCATATCATAGACAGTAAAGGACGACGTAAAAAAGGAAGAGCGGTGAACTGGGAATGCCAATAAACAATCCCATCCCGGCATATTTATACAGATGAGTCCAAAACGGAGGATTATGATTCTTGTGGGGAAGCAGTATACTCGTATATCCAGGAAACATACACAAAACCACTTTTTAAACTTCCCCCTCTCGTCAGTTTTTACGACTGAATATGTGGTAATGAAAGAGGCTCTTAGTTTTAGTGAGTACTTAATTTTTTTTTAAATTGTTATCTTCTCCGATTCCCTAAGGCTAAGGCCACACCAAAATGCTTCGCTTAGTGCTAAGCTAGGTGCTACGTTACTAATATACTAGGAAGTGACTTCAGGCTTGGTCACAACAAAGTGCTTCGCACAAATTCATTTGACATTTGAGAGCGGTTGAGTCAACAAACGATGCCACTCTCAAAACTAACCAGAAAGCTACTTCTCTCAGAGAATTTAAGTTTGAAATTTCGAACATCTCAAATTCGAACTTGTCGGGTGCATAATGTTAATTTATCTAGAAGTATGGAGTGGAGAGTTTCAACTTCTCTACAAAGAATTGCGGAATAAAGCTTCCTCTATCTTGTAAAATCATTTGGTGACACAATAAAATTAACCAACACGTCTGTTCGCTAGGAAACTCACTAGGTGACTAATAGTCAGGTAGCGTGGCGCGAAGCGTGAAGTGTGGCCATTGCGATAGTATGCGGTGCGTTGGTTCACTAGGATATGTCACCTAGCTCGCAGCGTAGCTCTAAGCACCAAGCGAGGTTCCTACCTGTGTGGCCGAGGCCTAAGTGCTCTTCATTCAATTTCAGGTAATTTTTTGAGTAACTCATACAAATAAATTATTTGCTCAATCAAAGCCAAGTTATTCCAATTGATGTCAAAGAATATAGATGATTCTCTAGCTTGCATTCCTTCACATATTGATTGGTATCACTGGTAATGAATGTGTTGATTACTTGGCAAAAGAAGCATATTCATATTGGTTGTCCACATCCAATTTTACCCTGCCAGTGATCTTTTGAATAAAATTAAGCATTATACTTGGCTCCTATGGGCGTTGGATTGGGATATAACAGGTATAAATAAAGGCTGTAGATATAAATCAATCCAACAATCTATCCCTTTGAAACCATGATTTGATATAATAAGAATGAATAAGATGTAAGGGTCTGTCATTTGTCGTTTGCGGACGGGTTAGTCACCTTTACAGAACGGGTATTGTGGAGAATTCCGGCTGCGACTGTGGTCTGGATGATGAAACTATAGATTGTGTATTTTTCGGTTGACCTTTGCGAGACAGATCGCACGGAAGTCCAGTATGTTACCGCGCGGGCATGCAACTATTCAGACGTTGCCAGTAGCAAATAATAAATATATAAACTATAGTATTTACAAGTCAAATGATTAATTGATAAATAACACTTTTATGCATTTAAAATTTCAAACAGAACACCGCGTTAGAGTGAATTCGTGTCAATGGAGACTGCGTAAAGGAGGAGGAATTACTTTATTCAAGTTTTATGGCTTTTTCTTTACAAAATGAGGAATTTAGAATGCTTTTGTTTATACGTTACGTGCCTCTAATTTCATTACAACATGGCGTCAATTCACGTGTGCATGTATTATTTTAAGAAATCTTTCCAAATATAATCAAGAATTTAAGTATCGCTATACACAAGTATGCTGCCTTTTAACAGGCAATGGTGAACTAAGCTTAATAACTAGTTCCCTAAAATGAAGTCGTCCAGCTTTTAAAAAGGAGGAAAGCGGGAATTATTTAATTTATTGGTGATTCTGTTAGCACTCTCCATTATAAATAGTTAAATACGGTAATTAAAATAAAAAATAGTCCTACTTCCAGTTCACACGATTTCTCCAAAATTTAGTTGCTTGAATTTTTTTTAAATTTTGCATCCACAACAGGATGATTTGCGCCACCACATTAAAGTCACTAATGCAATTATTTTGAGTCAATATAATAAGAATAAAAATATAACGACAAGCACAGAACATTTAAATCTCCAACTGATTAAACTTAAAAAAAGTAACAATCGATCTATAAATGGAAAAGTTCATAGAAGAAAGAAAAAATGCAATATTCATTGAACGCGGCAAATATATGGCGTTGAGTAAATATGTCACATAAAGCAGTGCTCCGCAACCTTTTCTCACCTGCGACACACCAAAATTCTTCTTAGAATTCCGCGGCACACCAAAAGCTTAAATATATAGTATAACGCATGCGCATGAGTCTTCAGCGACGCGCATAAGAGTAATTTTTCTTTCTCTATGACTAATTTGGTGCGGCCATGGTGTGTACAAAGCACACTACGCAGTTTTCAACAGTTGGCACCAGGCGCTGGGGGACCATTAAAAAATTATTTAGTTATAATAATTATTCTATACTACATTTTGAAAAATAGATAATATTATGAAAATTAATTTGTCATTGTGTATTAAATACATAATGAAAAATTATAAAATGTCAAATACATTGAATTTGACCGCGGCACACCTGTATCCGGCTCACGGCACACCAGTGTGCCACGGCACACCGGTTGCGGAGCACTGACATAAAGGACAACCGAAAAACGCATGATCTATAGATTCATCATCCAGATCACACTCGCAGCCAAGATCGTCCACAATACCGATTCTGTAAATGTGACTAGCCACCACGCAGTGGCCCATCCGTAAGCGACACGACTGATACTTCTATCGTGTTCATTCTTACTAAGTTAAACCATGGTTTCAAAGGGGTGTTTATTGTTGGATTGATTTATATCTAGAGGGAAAATGAACAACAAAGATTTTTTTGTAGATCTTCCGATATGCGATAGTAAAGCTTCCAACTTTAGGTTTAGTATAGTGTATGTGTGTGGTGCAGTGTTCATAAAACATAAATTTAGATAACACCTCTCAAAAAGGGATGTCTTCAAGCGTTTTCTAAAGCTACAAACGCCCACCATATCTATAAACACTAAGATGTAGGACATTTCACGCCAGAGGAACAGCAACGGCAAAAGCTTTATCATAGTACCCCGTCCTATTAGATCGATTTGTAAAAATCAATTCATTAGTTTAAGAAGAAATCGACCTCTAAGTTCTACTCCTCTCGGTAGAATAATAAATAATAATCAAGTAGACAATTCCTTATCTAGTCTGGGGCCCTTTTTATATCCTTAGAGCTAGTTTTTAAAGATCATTAATGAATGTTCTTAGAAAAATAATGGTATTTATATCATGCCCTACATCTGAGAAAGAGATAATTAGTAGCATATGTCTGTAAATTACTAATCTTTCAGCTGTGTTAATTTGTAACAGTAAAAACTTGTGAATAGGAAGTCGTTATCAGTGGCTGCCCGGAGATAGTGAAGACCCTCCCCTAGGCATATCCTGTTCGCCAACCCCAGGGGGTAATCTTGTGGGGAGATAAAATCTATTCATGTAAGCCACTCGCAAAGTGAATACGTATTATACGAGCATATTGAGGAGACCGGAGCGAGATGTTTATATTTTAGAATCTTCACGAATGTGATGTACGAGTATGTTATCTTTCATATCCAGATGTCCAAAGTAGTTCGAAGGATCTATTCCAGTCCATTCGGGAATTAATTTTTTTTTGACACTCCTTGGCGATGAGTGGTGACAGTCGGCATCCCTTCACAGGAGTACATGAGGGAACTAATGAAACCGTTTATGCGTAAAGCGTGAGAATATATTCGTTGTTTCACCTAACATTATTAGGGAGAAGCACATTAGTATAATACACAAATCATATCATTTTCTTAACGAGATAGGCAGAAAAGACAGAGCGTCATACTTTTTTATCGTGACTTATGTGTACCTCACGCTTCTTCTACACCAATTTACCCTCTCATACTAGGTTAGTCAAAAAGTTTTGAAAGCGACATCCATGGAGCAGTAGAAAAACCAAAATTTCTACGCCATTTTAATATTTCATCTTTCATAAGAACGTAAGAACGAACAAAAATCATTTTTCATCAAGACAATGCACCTGCTCACACAGCTCAAAAAACCATCGCGAAAATCAGTGAATTGGGGTACGAATTGTTGCAGCATCCACCCTATTCGCCAGATTTAGCTCCCTCTGACTTCTGGCTGTTCTCACACCTCAAAAAATTCCTTCGTGGAAAGTATTTTTCATCAAACGAAGAGGTTATAGCCGTCGTAGAGGAGTATTTTGCAGGCCTTCCAGAAAGTCACTTCCGTGATGGGACAACAAAGTTGGAAGATCGTTGGACCAAGTGTATTGATCTTATGGGAGACTATACTGAGCAATAAAAGTGATTTCCCTCCAAAAAAAATGTATTTTCATTTCCGCTTTCAAAACTTTTTGACTAACCTAGTACAGCTGTTTCAATTTATCTGTCTCTTAACAGTTTCTCCTTTAATTTTTGTATGCTCTTGATCAATCTAAACATTTGCTTTTTTTTTCTATAAATACTTCAACTCATGTTGGCATAACATATTTATTATGTGCAATTTTGATCCCTTACCGTAAAATAACGAACATAATGCAAACCTGTGTATAATATGAATGCTTGATTTAGCTAGCTTGTTTCTAGTTAAATGGAAATTCGTATACAATACGCACCGATAACATTTCAAGGTTTTATTTAGATTTCATCAAATATTACTGGGAACTTTGTAAAATCCTCGTCATCACTGTCACTAGAAACATGCTCACCTAGTGCTGTTGAGTCAGCGCTATTGTTATTTGTGCAGACATAATAAATATCGCCATAATAAGTAAATGCATCTGATGACACATATTCGTCCTTCCATAAAACGTGGTTATTACTGCCATCAAGATTATTGAAAACACAAAAAATCGTCGTTCAAATTTGAAAATTACGTATTTTCTTATACACGCACCCCATTTTAGCGGAATAAAATGAGTAAAAATTGTGCGTATTATACACGATATTTTACGGAACTCGCTGGATAGATGCTACAGGTGTTAATCAAAATAAATATTCGATTTTTTATCTCAATGACTTCATCAGTAATGTATGCATTTTAATTAGTTAAAATAATAATACTCGTATATACACGTATATTGAGAGAAAACTACAAATAAATACAAAGTACAAATTGTTTACTCCAATATAAAATATATATATAGTCCATTCTGCCTTAGTTTTCTCTATCTATAACCACTTAATTCATTCATAGAGCAATACATATTTGACGTTGTTCAAAAGGGTTTACTAAATTTGTGCAGCTTTTTCGACTTCGAATATTTTTAATATTTTGTCTATTTCGTTTTTGTACAATCCGCAGATGGTTCGAATACGCGATATGTTTCAAAAAGACCTAAAATAGTATGTTATATTGGAAAATTGTAGGCCACTTGGGTGTCCTTTACAAATTATAGATACATTTACAAAATAAAAAGTAAAATATCAACAACTTGAAAAATTCGCACAATTTTGAACACAAGAAATCACAAATGTGTAGTACAAAACCGAAAGAAAAAAACCTCAAATTCAATAAAAAATACGTCAATGAAATTACAAAAAAAAAATATGACGGTCGGACCACAGTCTCCGGTCAAGATTTAAGATTGAGCAAATGTCGGAGAAAGACCCTTATAAAATCAACAACATGTACATAAAAATACCAACTAAACCAGATAGGAAATTATAGTATCTCCTTTTTGAAAAACAGCGTGCAACTATTGTCAGCAAATTGCTTTTGAATAATTTAAATTTTAAAAAGTTCCGAGTGTTTCGTGCAAGCAAAATTAAACAAAATTTGAGTCAATATATCGGGACTATAATGATATTCTAAATATATAAACATCAAATCGAATACAATAATTCTTTCAAAATTAAGAATATATATGTAATTTGATAAGAAATCGTAATCAAGCAAAGCAACTGGAATGGAATTTGAGATTGCGGTTGAGCGAAGACAACATTAGATAAAGGATAAACAATATAGGCAATATGCTTATTTGG
The DNA here is from genome assembly GCA_949825065.1 of Odontocerum albicorne. Lineage (NCBI taxonomy): Eukaryota > Metazoa > Arthropoda > Insecta > Trichoptera > Odontoceridae > Odontocerum > Odontocerum albicorne. The sequence goes on along the minus strand of OX463852.1, from coordinate 36,614,373 downwards.
CTCCCATGACATACAATGGCGTGCCGAATTCAATAAAGTAAAGGTAGGAAAACCATTTAGACAGTCGATCGGAGCGTGGTTGTTATTGCGACAGGATTTTGAGTACTTGGGCTTTCAGGATGAATGCAGTGTGGAAAAGATTTGTGTGGGCTCGTGAGTGTGGGTTTCTTCTTGTTGTTTTAAATTTTGTTGTTTTTGTGTTTCTGTATGTTTTTTATTTTTATTCTTATGATTGTGTGCGGTATATTGTGGGGTGAATATTTTTGGTCTTTGTGGAGTAATGATGTGTGAGGAGTTTAATTTCGCATGATGTTTCCAGTTGTAATTGAGTGTCACTGTTTGTCAGGTTGATGAGAACGTGCAACGGGGTTTTGTTTTTGTGTAATCAAAAATCGGAAAGAAGTATCGATTTATCTTTTCATGCTAAATATCCTCAGTGAGATAAAGGCAAAAGCCTAGTTTACTGGGGATACGACAAATGAAAGGCAACAAACCCAGATCTATTAATATTGTATGTCCAAATTAAATTACCTGTTGTTTTTTCACAAATCATGTATATTTCTTGTCATGTGTAATAATAAATAATAAATAAATAATAAATAATAATAAACAGTTCGGAAAAGAGCGTATTTCCATCATTCATATAGCTTCTACAATTTATTTGACTTTACATTTCTTTCTTTCAAAATATTACTAAATTGATCATACTCTCCTTAGTCTTCCTCTGCCACCCTTTCCACTCACATTCGCACTATATATCGTCGTTGTTAAGGAAAAAGTCATTAATTATCATTATTTGAATCAAAAACACAAATCTCTATCATTCTAAAAGTGAAAAACGGCATTATTTAAGCCAATAGCGAAGTTAGGCCACTAAAAAATCATTAACTGTAAAAATTGATTGTTTGTTTGTATGGAAAAGTCATTATATTACTTGATGAGCTCCGTAAAGTCTAAATGCAATTAATGACTTTTTCCTTAACAACGATATATTTGTTTTGTAAGTCTTTGTTCATTCATTCGTTCGTCATGCTCAAACTATTTCAGATTGCTCTTCTTCATCTTACTCAATACATCAGCTTTAAGTCCATTCAATACACTACACCATGACAGACTTATTGCAATGTTGCAGTCTCTCCAAACCAACAGTTAAGACACCTTAAGTGAAAAGCAAACTAGAACCCTTATTTTTTTGGGTATCAGCGGGAATCGAACCAGCAAACCCCGTATTAGAAGAAATTCGTCTTACCAACATGGAAACAGAACAACAATACATTTTATAAACGATGAAAAACTATCCAAACGAAAAAGTTGGAGAAAAAATAAGTCATGGACAAAAACACACATCAAAATGTTGAGAAATATTTTGACAATACATTTTTGTCACATCGTTTTCCGTCCATTTATCACTCGGGATCCTCTTGATCCCAATAAATAGGCAGTGGCGAGCCCTTTGCAAGGGAACAGGCTTTGGAGGGGTGGGTTACGACTGGATTTATGTTATAGCTCCTGGCTGGGCTGTGGACAGGTCCGGCTATGGGAGAGATAACAATGGATGCAGTGCTTTAAGGCTGTATTTTTATGTGACAATATATATTTTTTATACAAATTATGTTGATAAGTACTATAGAAGACTATTGTACAATATAGTTGACAGTTTATATTGAGAGAGGAAATTCATTTTTAAAAGAAAATAAAATAGTAATCATCATCATAATCTTGCATCTATTGGAATAGGCAGAGATAATATATATCCACTTTATATATCCTGATACACATATTTTGTTTCAGCCACGCCCATACACCTTGTCAAGCATACTCCCCTATTATAAAGCCTTTTCACGCTTTCATTTTTTACATTGATTCATTTAGTAGCGCCAAGTTTTTTAAGCCTTCCAAAAATATTCGTACCTTCTACATTATGCGAATATATCGTTTTTGATAATCTTTAATTATTTATTCTTTTATTTATTTAACACTTTTATTGCAAATACAATTATTGCCAGGCGGCAATCTCTTCCAACCAACCAGACAAAAGTAAATGAAGCAAGTTACGTGGTCGCATAAATCATTCGAATGACTATCCATCCCCACGAAATCCATAAACATATACGTGAGCACATGCCCACGAACCCCACAAAGACGGACAATCACCCGAACATTCTTTTTCATATAAAATGAGATATCATCAATCAAAAGGAAAGGAAGGGATGGTGAAGAGGAAAGGAAAAGAAAAATCAGGAATGAAACACGTTATTTTACTGACTAGAAATTAAGAGGTTTTTCATTCGCTTCTTAAAGCACGCCAAGGACGGAGCGAGTCTTATATTGGTTTGTAACTGATTCCAGAGTCGCACTGCATTCTTTCTAGGTGGACGAAATCTCTCAATATTTCGAGGTACAGGGCAGGATGGATGGAAATCTTAAAACGTGATATTTTTACGTGTGAAGCTTTTGCATAATTACGTCCATATATTTTTCAGCAGCGATGATCATTAAATTAAAATATAACAGCAACAAAAACTTGAAATTTCGGACCAACATTTAGAAACTTTTCACTTTCACAAAAACGATCGGTTTGGAGTGCCGCCAATATTCGGTGATGGTTTGGGGCAACTGAGGGTGTTTAATTTCCATATGACCTGAATGATGACAGACTAATGGAATGACAAATTGAAAAAAAAAAACAAAAACATTTTGACTTCAAAATATTGAGGACGCCACTCTTCAATTATAATTGGCAATCAATTGATATATATTTTAGTAAAGGTCGCTAGAAATGAAACAAAGTAACATACAATATATTTGGGATTTCACACAAAGACGTTGGATTTCTAAATGACAATTGATTATTTTCCCACAAAAAAAATATATCGTATGAAGAAAGCTGATTCAAATATCCAAAAGACACAAAATCTAAAAATTAATTATCACAATTAAAAGCTAAACATGTATAGATATGTTCCTTGTAGGTCCACCTGGCAAAATATTTAATTCTATAATACAATAACAACTAATAACATATTTGAATAACGTCTGTATAATAAGAATTCATCGATTGGGCAATAAACATGAGCATAGTTTGGACCTTTCATATCTTTAACTTCTTACAAGAGTAAGGTAAATAAATTGTTCTTGCCGGAATGAATTAAATAAATTATAAAAGTTTTTGATTTTCTTGATGTCGTCTAGTTCTGTGTCTGCATTTGTTCTCGTATACTCTTATAATACTGCTTATATGTCAATATTGATTTTTAACTGTTTTAGTTAAAAATCTTCCCTTGGTTTCTCTTTACTCCCCAGTTATATGTATTTTTTTGTTATTTTTATTTGTTTCATGTATTTTTCGAAAATCGTAAAAGTTTAGAAATTGCGTGCGCAAGCGCTTCACTGATTGGACTGGAGACAGAATGCGATATATATTTGATTGGCCAATGGTAAGATATAATATAGTATACATTTTTTTGCCGTGTTTACAAGATTAAATATACATAGTCGAAGAATTTTATCACATAAACACCAGCAGGATTTTTTTACATTTAGATCAAATCTGCAAAGCAAAAAGTTTTAACCTGTTTAACGTGAGCTAAGAAAGGCGACAAATATTAATTTTTAACCCTTATCTTGGCAAAGTTCAATTTATCCAAATATTAACGTTTTTCTTTGGTGATTCCTTGTTATATGTTAAGTTATGAAGGAAAATTGAGGAAAAAAATCACAACTTTCTCGTATAGTTTTTTTTATACGTAACACCCACGTTACATTGCTAAAATATCATTTTTTATAAAACACAAAAAGGGCTATAAAATGATTATATAATCTAAAACAAGAACAACATTTAAATAGCTGAATTATCAACAAATAAAATGGTTTGAATGATTTTTCTCTACATGTAGTGATTAATATGTTAATATATTCAGATTACTTAACCCCAATTTTCAAAACGCACCCACGCTGTCCAGACATGTTGACCCGATGTCGTTTGAAAGCTTGTAGTGTTGTCAATATTTATCACCAGATGATACGACTGCACACAATAGTGCATGTATAGTATTTGAATGTGTTGCCATATTTGAAATTACGTTACAGTTTCTGTTTTTTTTAAATCCCTAAATTAGTGTAACACATGTGTTACAATGCCATGATAAGGGTTAAGTAGCTTTATGACAACATTCAACAAAATAAATATTAGGAAAAGAAAATGTTGACAATATAAGGAGTGAAGGGAGAGAATTTGCCGAGAATACCCTGCCTAGAGGTTTATGAACCATGTGGAAGATACCCCGAATAATATATGGAATGTGGAACATTTTAACGAATATAGCCTAGTGGTTGAATATTTGTCTGCTATCATCTTGGTAATAACCAAAAGTGTGCCAGTAAATATTTTTGAATACACCCGTCTACATATTTTTATAATAGTTGAAAGTAATGCCTCAAACCAATAAAAGCCCAGGAATTTAGTTTGTCTTGTTTCTCACCAGTTATCCCAAGAAGGTTTCGAGAATTTTTTTTATTACGCTGGTAGGTGTTCCCCAGGAAGAAGATGGAAGTATAGCTGGGAATCAACATATCAAGAGAGAAAGCCTTGATAATAACAGACAACATATCTCACTTAAGAAAAAGTAGAATTTACGAAGCAGGAGCACACCGAATAATTTCAAAAATAAAAGTAAAATAAGTCCAGGAACTACCGGAAACCGAATGTGTGACCCAACTAGGTTGCAGTGCAATAAGCTCGCTAGTGTTTTGTATAAAAAATATAACTTGATGCATGTCTCCGTCAGTTTCAGTCTAATATGGTTTTTTAATCAGACATAGAAATTACTTTAATCAATTTATACATACCATCATACCATTTCATTATTGGGGTAGGTAGATCGGAGAGAGCGGTAGCCTTTCTTATCTCGATACACGTCCTTAGCTTCCTATACATCCATACAGCTTCCCAAACAACTTCTACGATTTCCCTGACCTTCTACGTTTCTTTCTTTAAAAATGTCAATCACTTGATCCAGTCATACTTTCCTTGGTTATTCTGTCACTCGCCTTCCACTCACATTTACGTTATTTATTGGTTTTGTTTGTCTTTCGTAATTCTTTCATTCCACATGTTTTAACAATCTCAGCATGCTTTTCAACCTTAAGTTCAAATTCATAACTTCATTCCGTTTTCTGTCATATATTGTCCTTTCATGTATTCTTCTCAATGCGCGCATTTCTACAGATCCCAACATTCTTTTCCACGTCCACATTTCAATTACACGTGTTATGGCCTTTTGCAACGAAAACACTTTTAGAATTTCAACTGTGTAATTTTATTTGTATAATATAATGGTTGATTACATTGAAGTATCCCACATTATAGTATAGAGATATGGTTAACATTGATAAGCTTAACATTGGTTTGCATGATATATTGGAAGGGGATAAGAGTATATGATAAGATAAGCATATTAACATTGGTAGGGATACATTATAGTATAGAGATATGGTTAACATTGATAAGCTTAACATTGGTTTGCATGATATATTGGAAGGGGATAAGAGTATATGATAAGATAAGCATATTAACATTGGTAGGGATACATTACACATGCATCAACATACTATTGTGGACTATCATCTTATTTCGGTACTATCCGGTTCGGGCATATATGTTTTAGTGTCCCATTGACTCGTTTATTATTGCTACACGCAGTTCGTCATGTCCCTCTTAACTCTTCCATCATCTGATAAAATACTACCCAAATAGCAGAATTCTTCGACTTGTTCTAAATTTTTCATTATTCACTCATATATCGCTTTTACTTTTCCTTTCACACTTCTCTATCACTATTATTTTTTAATTCACAACATCCATTCTCAGACCTTTCCGTTCGCATCTCGCATACAATTTACTTATCAAACTCTGCAATTCATCTTCACTTTCCGCTAACACTAACATCTCATCAGCATCAGCGTTCCCGTTCGACATTTGTAATCCACCCATTGCTCCATATACTTCCTTCACTCATAAATCTATAACAGAGTGACATAACGCATCCATTTATACATACACTTGAATACTAAAATAACAAAATAGTTGTTCATAGTTTATTTCGACCATTCATGTATGTTTTAGTAATAGATTTCAAGGAAGCAGTTCCTGGAAATCTTGTTTCCTGGAAACTAAGTGGAAAAGTACTTATACCGAGGGAGGGTGGGTAGTTTGACCTGGATTCTTGTCAGTGACCCTTGGATCAGAAGAAAAGCGCGAGACCAAACAGTTCAAACTAAAAGTTCGAAGAAATAAATAAACAAACATGGATTAATTTACGTTAATCTACATGGCAAAAGGAATAAAAAAAAGGAACATTACTTATATAGCACTATTATTTATTTATTTTCGGTATATACGAGTATATACACACACCTATAATATTTCAAATAATAATGTAAGCATATTTAATAAAAACAAATTGTTATTTAATTAATTACATTGTACCTGCCTGTATACCTACCTAAATGAATTGTCAAAAATAACGAGTGAATTGTTAAAACACAAATAAATTAAATTAATTATTGTTGATTTAAACATACAGGGTCATTGACCGATCAAGAATTCAATGATTGTTACACACTACAAACAACGACAATATTTACTATTTACAGCGCGCAAATTGGCTAGCCATCTCCAAATATAAATAATTAACCTACCGCCCGTCCATGTGATAGAGCGAGGCAGATATATATATATATATCCCATGTATTCACTCACTGGTATAAATTGTCCGCACTATGCGAAATAAACATACATTTTATTGTCATCCAGTCAACTGTCAAGACTTTGTTATTTATTTACCTGCTGTCCACTTATCGATTTATATCCGCATTCCTGAGTCTATATTTATTGAAAACAAATCAAGATCATCATGACTTATAGAAATAAGCAATCCGCTATATTGATGATTCTGTACGAGAAGTAACGCAGAATCAGTTAAAACGAAGATAACGATGTCGATATCAAAATCATCAGCACGTCCTAATAGGACACGTGCTACACTGATAGCGACCATCGTTACATTGGTGACCCCGAAAGAAAACAGAACACGTACATCGACGAACTACACCATCGTTACATTGGTGACCCCGAAAGAAAACAGAACACGTACATCGACGAACTACACCATCGTTACATTGCTGAACCCCGAAAGAAAACCGAACACGTACATCGACGAACTACACCACCGTTACATTGGTGACTCCGAACGAAAACCGAACATCGCCACATTGGTCATCGCCACATTGGTGAACCCGAACGAAAATCGAACATCGCTACGTTGAGCCCGCACGAAAACTGAACCCGCACGAAAACTGAACCCGCACGAAAACCGAACCGCACGAAAACTGAACATCGCTACGAATACATACCTCGACTATATCGAATATCGCCGACTCGACAGCAATGTCAAAACAATTGCAACTCGACACCGGCATCAGCAGCAACGCGATGAGCATCATGAACAATTTCGTCAACGAGATTTTCGAGTGCACCGCCGCCAACGCCAACCGCCTCGCCCACTACAACAAGATGAGCATCATCACCAGCAGAGAGATCCAGACAACCGTCAAGATTCTACTCCCTGGCGAACTGGCCAAGCACGCCATCAACAAGGACAGCAGAGCCGTCACTCAGATACAACACTACATCTGATTTGGACGAGCCCGACGCCAGCTCATGTGAGGTCAGTCCTGGCGATCAGCCACACGATTTACAGGATTGCCTCCTTCGACGAACTACTGACCGACAAAACGCTGGAGCAGACAAGCATCGCTACAACGTCGCTACAACCACGCTACAACCACGATACAACCACGCTACAACCATGCTACAACCACGCTGCAGCAACGAGCACCGCAGACTCCATCATCATCATCAAGCACCTGCAGATCAACCGTCCACCGCGGACGCCATCTGCAACTTGATCTCCGCCATCACTATCATCATCAAGCCACCGCAGATCAACCTTCCACATCGGAAGCCATCTGCAACTTGATCAACATCATTATCATCATCAAGCCACCGCAGATCAACCTTCCACATCGGAAGCCATCTGCAACTTGATCTACATCACTATCATCATCATCAAGCCACCGCAGATCAACCCTCCTCATCGGACGCCATCTGCAACTTGATCTACACCATCTCCACCATCATCAAGTAATTGCAGATCCACCTTCCACCGCGGACGCCATCTGCAACTTGATCCACACAACCAATCATCGACGATCAACGCAACGACCGACCAAGCACCGCAGACAATTTAAATTTAGTGAGAGACGACCAAGCCTACCCCTGTTTCCGCATCACCCATCTGACCGACAGATCTGGGAAAAAACGCCACGCGCTGTTGTTATCCACGTACCTACTTCGACACAGGGAACGGACGACCAGCCCGACGTCAGATGCACCGGAACCTATCGTTCACGCAAGGCACGCGCCCTCTGCGTTCACTAGGAAGGGAGCTATGTACCTGCCTGTATACCTACCTAAATGAATTGTCAAAAATAACGAGTGAATTGTTAAAACACAAATAAATTAAATTAATTATTGTTGATTTAAACATACAGGGTCATTGACCGATCAAGAATTCAATGATTGTTACACACTACAAACAACGACAATATTTACTATTTACAGCGCGCAAATTGGCTAGCCATCTCCAAATATAAATAATTAACCTACCGCCCGTCCATGTGATAGAGCGAGGCAGATATATATATATATCCCATGTATTCACTCACTGGTATAAATTGTCCGCACTATGCGAAATAAACATACATTTTATTGTCATCCAGTCAACTGTCAAGACTTTGTTATTTATTTACCTGCTGTCCACTTATCGATTTATATCCGCATTCCTGAGTCTATATTTATTGAAAACAAATCAAGATCATCATGACTTATAGAAATAAGCAATCCGCTATATTGATGATTCTGTACGAGAAGTAACGCAGAATCAGTTAAAACGAAGATAACGATGTCGATATCAAAATCATCAGCACGTCCTAATAGGACACGTGCTACACTGATAGCGACCATCGTTACAACATCAATCCTCGTAGAAAGTCAGAGAAATCGCACAAGTTGTGTGAGAGCGTACATGGATGTGGAAGAGGCTAAGGATGTGTCGAAATAGGAGTCTGGCGCTCTGTCCTCTCTGCCTACCACGATAGGGAAATAGCGTAATGGTATGTTTAACATAGTATAAATAGGCCAAAACCCATACGATGGTTGTCGTCAAAGAAATAATACGAGAATTGAATTTTGAATACAAGAGAGTGAGAGAGGAATACTTAGATTCTCTGCGAAAGTAATTCGAAATTTGAATCTCGGTGGGTCCGTGATAACTGAAAGAATTTAAAATACCTAGCTAACAATTTTTGAACCGGTGTAAAAGGGAACGATGTATAAATGATACACGAGTATATAAACAAATTCTATATTTATGAATATATATTTTCATAAATGCAGAATTTGATTTACTTCCGTGAATATTTCACGGGTTGCAACTAGTATGTATGTAATCCTCGAGACACGTGTCTCTACCACATACGTCGATGCTCTTTTCAGGATAAATAATCCCAGTTTGCTACGAAAACAATGCTTAGATCCAACTGATGTCATGATTCATCGAAAGCGTGTATGGTCTATTGACCCAAAGGAAAAGTGTTAATGAGAGGTGAAACCTCTTGCATTCTTTTGTTCTTTATTACTGTTATATTTTTGCTCATGACTTTATGGGCGTATATATACGTCTAATGTTTTTAAAAAAATTGTTTTGTACAATACTATAACTTAAAAAAATGAGAATATTTGCAACTCAAAAGCAAAAGTAATATTTACAACTCAAAGTTGGTATTTAAACAAATTAATTTTAATACATACTATCACGCTGTTTTCCCTGTTCAGGTAGATAGAGAGAACAAAGCGCCAGACATTTCTATCGCGACACACACACCCTTTACATCCATACACCTTCTCATGCAACTTCTACAATTTCACTAACTTTTTTTAATTATCATTCACTTGATCCTACAATAGTTCATTGGTTCTACCACACCTTCCATTTACATTTGTTTAGTTATAGTCTTTCTTCACTTATTCATACGACAAATGAAAGGCAACAAACCCAAATCCATATAAACTATTGTTTTTTTTCCATAAATTATGCACTTAAAAAAACTTCTTAAAAATCGTTCTCTATGCCTCAATAATCTCAGAGAGCTCTTCTTCGTCTTCTTAATATCACATTCATCCCTTATCACCACATTTTGTATTATGTCATACATTGTCACCCCATGTATTCTTCTAAGTGCCCGTATTTCCACAGCATATATTTCCAAGTTCACATTTCATTTTAATATATCGGATATCCTTTTTGTACATTATCTTAAAGTGGATTATGTAGTTTGGAATTGACGTAACAGTTCAAACACAAACAAAACGGCGAAGTAATAGGGCAAAAAAATATTGTTTATAACAGCAATTGATTACGACCGCAAGGTCGCCCCAGAGGCGTAAAACGAATTCATTACGCTCATACGCGCCGTTATGGTAAATAGTCGTAAAGAGGAGTATAAAAAACCGCTAGTGTCAAACATTAAGTTTTATTATATCAACACAGGCTCTCCGCAGGGTTGCGTTCCCGGTCCATGTCAAAACAACCCAATATTGTCGGACTCGGCAGTAGAAAAATGCGGTTTATAATTACATGACACAAAAATGTTTTTATTTGATGGGTTATTATGTTTTCAGAGTGGTTTGTTGTTTTTATTTAATTGTATGCGAGGTTATTGAGAAAATTTTGACAAATTACAAAACTGCACTACAAGTCATTTGTATTATTATTATGACGTTTCTATCGGTCAAAAAATATGCATCTTTTTAACACTTCAGCACTATAACCCAGAATGCATCTTGGCTATCGGCTAGATTTGTTGCAAATTTTCTGTATCAGAATTATAAATCATCTTGTTGTTTACACCCATACATATCTCGATTACACAATCCAACCATATTTCTTCTACGACCTATGAAATTACTGAACAAAGCCTATTATGGTCGGTGTCCTACATGCGATACCAGTACCTCGCTAACGCAGTCTTTAAATTAAATTTATTATCGTTACACAAGCTTCACCAAGTTTGAGGGTTCTTGGACCATAAATTCTACGAAGAATTTTTCTTTCGAAAGTCTCGCGAACATTTTCGTTCTCTTTGAAAGTGTCTAGGCCAGGGATAGCCAATTATTTTGGGGCGCCTGCCAAAATTGATAGTAAGTAAGCAAAGTTCGCAGGCTGCATAAAATATTTAAAAAAAAATAGGAATATCAAAATTTGAATGCCTGATGCCCATCACTATCACCCCGAGAGCACTTTGTCAAGTATACACTCGACTTTTTAATAGGTTACTACAAAGCGCCACCAAAGGGTATTTTAGGTATACTTGATTTTATCAGGAACCGAACTCGGGGCCCTTGGTTCTTGAGTCAACCGAATAAACCTCTGAACCACGAAGAGCGATAAATTATTACATTACATTTTTTTATTGAATATAAATACAATTCACATTATAATATTAGGTCCTTACATATGAAATTGGCGTTTTGCCGTACTGGCAACTTTGATCTCAAATATCTTCTCTTTGGTTAGGAATTCCAAATTCAAATTTATACAGCTATTTACTCAAGTATTTGTGTTTCGAAAATTATAATTCATTTGTTTTTTCCTCAATTGTTTTTTTCTTTGCGTCACTCAGTTTACAAAATGGAAAACTTGAAATATCGCGTTATTTACGAGTACGAGTTCCACCGTGGCACCAGTGCTGCAGAAACGGCTCGAAGGATTAATGATGTGTATGGCGACGGTGCCGCAAAAGAAAACACAGTGCGTTTTTGGTTCCAACGTTTTCGTTCTGGAAATTTCGACCTGCAGAAAAAGCCCCGTGGACGGCCGGAGACCAAAGTTGATAATGAAGAATTGAAAGCTATTGTGGAAGCGGATCCATCGCAAACCACGTCCGAGTTAGCTGCAGGCTGCGGTGTTAGTGATAAAACTGTTTTAATCCACTTGAAGCAAATTGGGAAGGTGAAAAAGCTTGAAAGGTGGGTACCTCACGAATTGAGTGAAGCAAATCAACAAACGCGCGTTGACTGCTGCGTTGCATTACTCAACCGGCACAATAATGAAGGGATTTTGAATCGAATCATTACCTGTGATGAAAAGTGGATCCTGTATGATAATCGGAAGCGCTCATCGCAATGGCTGAACCCTGCCGAACCAGCCAAACCATGCCCCAAGCGAAAATTGACTCCAAAAAAGTTACTTGTGAGCGTTTGGTGGACTAGTGCTGGTGTCGTTCACTACAGCTTTCTTAAATCTGGCCAGACGATTACAGCAGATGTCTATTGTCAGCAACTGCAAACCATGATGGAAAAGCTAGCTGCTAAACAACCGAGGCTGGTTAATCGCTCTAGGCCACTGCTGCTTCATGATAACGCTAGACCACACACTGCACAACAGACGGCTACCAAATTAGAAGAGCTTCAATTGGAATGTCTAAGACATCCACCGTACTCTCCGGACCTTGCCCCGACAGATTACTATTTTTTTCGAAATTTGGATAACTTCTTGCAAGGGAAAAAATTCAACTCCGAAGGGGCAGTCCAAACCGACTTCAAAGATTTTATTGATTCCCGTCCGAATGGTTTTTTTAGTAAAGGGATCGATGAACTACCTATGAGATGGCAAAAGTGCATAGATAGCAATGGTACATACTTTGATTAAATAAATACATTATATTAAAAAAAAATCAACTTTATGTTCCTCCCAAACAAACCGCCAATTTCATATGTAAGGACCTAATATATGAGTGTCATTTTACATAAATACCTAATAAATTAATATTTACACTTAAAAAATAAAAATGTGCTTTTGTTGTATTTTTTGTCTTTATATAATGTTGTATCATATTACTATCGTTGTGGGTCACATTTAAATGAGATTTTGATATCAGTATTCTAGTCGGACTATATTTTATTATTTCTTTCACGACTTACAAAAGAAGAGCTCGCGGGCCGCATCTAACATCCTGGCGGGTCGAAAGTGGCTTACGGACCGCGGGTTGGCCATGCCTGGTCTAGGTCATCGATGCACACATTGGCACATACGAGTTTATTCTTTAGAAAAGCTAAAAAAACTAAACTTGGTTTTTTAGTAACCATTGATAAGAGCACTAAATAGGAGCTGCACAAAGAGATAGATCTAATTGACATATTGATTCTGGAAAAGTGAAATATATTTTTTTATCAAACACTGTTTATTCCACTTTTTTGTAACCCTACCGGTAGGGTAATACCGTCACAAAAAAGTGGAATAAACAGTGTTTGATAAAAATAAATTACAATGTCTTTAAACCTCTACAACGTTAATGCCTTAACTATAAACAACACATGAAATATATTGATCATATCACGTAGCGTATATTTTAGTTCAGCGCAACGGATCCTGAAAAAAGTATATTTTATGGTGAAAGAACTTGTGAAAGTGGTTCGGATAGAACACTGTGCAGTTCAGCAAAATTATGAAAATACAACGTTCTGTAGACGGAAAATTTTGTGACTTTTCCTGGTGGATTATGTTTCGGGACTGGTTTCACTTACGGTTTCATCTGAATAAATATTTTCTTGTCGCTTATAAGTTGCTTTATGTTAAAGGTGGAAAACATTGTCTGGATCGATTTGCGCGTACTTCAATATGAACTGTGACATTTTAAGGTCAAATATAATGTATTTACTCCCATATCTCCAACATTTCATCTAGCGAATGCGTCCACATCCAAGCCAAGATAATTTGTTGACCCTTGCACATGCCGCCGTGCCACCGGCGATTAACGACCGACTGTCGGTCGACCTTGTGACGAGCCTTTTGCTATTAGCGGTTCGTTATCGAACTGCATCGCTAACTCCGCTTGACGGCTTGACGACGGATTGGAATCCAGTCGAGATCATAAACTACAATACAACAGCTATGTTTCAGAGGCACACGAATAACAAGAGAAAATAATAATAATCTTCACCACAATCACGCCACGTTTCTATTGAGATAGGCAAATACAACAGATCCCTATTTTTTTCTAACTTGACAATTTCACTTATTTTACATCTAGAAACATTGCCATAGCGCTCTATATTTAAGATTATCTTTCATACCACTTCCAAAATTTGAAACATATTATGTAAAGGGTCTTTCAAATTGAGCGGTTTTTTAAATCTTGGATAAAACACAGATGGCGTCGCGAACTTGCCTGGGTATTATGACATTTGAGAAGTGTAATGTATGGCATTTATAAAAATGGAGTCGTATACAATATAACAACGCGTTCAAATTGAGAATTATTGTATCTATTGTAATCTCCGGAAACGGTGATGTTAATTGGCCACCAAGATCATGTGATGGTCACCAAGATCATCTGACACCGTTGGACTATTTTCTCTGAGGTTACGTGAAAATCCAGGTCTATAAGAATTACCCCCAATCAATTCCAGAGCTGAAGGACGAAATTATTCGCGTTATTGGAGAGTTAGAACCGCGATTATGCCAAAATGTCATCGAAAATTTTGACAAAAGAGTGAACATCTGTGGGGCTGCAAGAGGTGGACATTTGGCGAATATTGTTTATTGTGTTTACATAGCATACATTATACTTCAATGACTAATAAAAAGTCTTTGAAATCAAAGCAAATTGTGTTTTATTCAAGAATTTAAAAAAATTAATAAAAAAACCCGCTTAATTTGACTGTATTAGGCAAATACAGCAGATCTCCATTTTTTTCTAACTTGACAATTTCACTTCTTTTTCTTTCACACATTCTCATGCGTACCCCTCTATATTTTACATTATCTTTCATTCTACTTTCAGAATTTGATACAAATTGTATATACGAGTATGGCTGAGACATGTTTCTCTCTAGGACTTCCTAAAGTTGTCGTACCGGCTATAACAACCAAAATAAAATCGTAAATTTTTCATAATTTATTAATCTTATCATATATGGTCGAATCTCCACAATACTCCGTTTTTCATCGCTATAGTTCGGAAATTCTAGGATGAGTCCTGTGACAGCTCACAAATTTGCCCCAATACAACCTTGTAACGATGTTCAGTAATTTTAATTATTTTATCAACTTTAATATAAGCCTCGATTCTAATAAATAACAAGTTATTTAGGTAAATACATTACATAAGGTTGTATTGGGGCAAATTTGTGAGCTGTCACAGGACTCATCCTAGAATTTCCGAATTATAGTAATACATATTTCAATCCTTATTCTTCATTTATATATTTATTCCTTATTCTATCTTCGAATTTTTTCACCACATCCATATCTTCTTTTTTTTCACCACGTCCATATTGTCATGTCAGGCACCCCCAACGTTGAATATCACCTGAGAGTAGGCATATTTGTCCCCGGCAGTCCGAAAACGATCCTCAACGCTCCTTATACCAGTCCAATCGCGTATGTTGCGGAACCAGGAGATGTGCCTCCTGCCAACACCTCTTCGACCCTCTATTTTGCCACGTCCATATAAAATTGTTAAATTAATCACGAATGAAATTAAGCCCCCGATTTCAGTACAAACGGGATATTCCAAGCAAATCGAGAATATTGCGAATTGTGGAGTAATTCGATGAGACAGGAAATGTCCAAAGAACGAGGGGTGAGGAGATTTTAGAGGTATCCATTTGCCAAGTAAGTGAATGACTGATGCGAATGTACAGCGTGTGATGAGGAGTTGATGGGCGTGATTTTAATGTTAAGATTATAATGCTAGGGATGTGAATGCAGAGCGTAAATGTTTTAATATTTATTTATTTATTTAACACTTTTATTGCAATACAATCTGGCGGGCTTATTGCCAGGCGGCAATCTCTTCCAACCAACCAGACAAAAGTAAATGAAGCAAGTTACGTGGTCGCATAAATCATTCAAATGACTATCCATCCCCACGAAATCCATAAACATATACGTGAGAACATGCCCACAAACCCCACAAAGACGGACAGTCACCCGAACACTATTTTTCATATAAAGTGAGATATCATCAATCAAAAGGAAAGGAAAGGATGGTGGAGAGGAAAGGAAAAGAAAAAATCAGGAATGAAACACGTTATTTTACTGACTAGAAATTAAGAGTTTTTTCAGTCGCTTCTTAAAGCATGCCAAGGACGGAGCGAGTCTTATATTGGTTTGTAACTGATTCCAGAGTCTCACTGCATGGACAGTAAAGGACGACGTGAAAAAAGAAGAGCGGTGAACTGGAAAGGCCAATAAACAATCTCTGTTTGAGCGTAGCGCTAATCCATGATTGGAAAGACGCTGAAAATTTTCGGCGAGATAAGAGGGTGTACAGATTAATAATTTAGTACAGATTAATAATTTTTTGATTAAGGAATAAGACCATTTCGTCACAAGACTTAAGCTTAGTGAAATAATTCTCTACATCCGCAAAATAATATGTTTCATAAACTATGTACTATTAATCTACGGTTCATCTTTCCATTATAACTTTTTTATAAATCATTAATTGTAACTTTAGTGAGGTTCATCAAAACAAGAAATGCATTGATTTCGTCAAATTTCCGTAATCAAATCTTTTTATAATTGCACAACATTAAAAATGAAGTTATCGTTGTCCTTGATTATTAACCAATATTTAATTATATCGTTTTGTGAACTATATATTTATTATTAATGGGAAATGTGTCACTGTTAGACATTAATATAATAATCAAACAATATAAAATCAGTGAGTAATAATTAATGATAATGCTTGATTATTCTAACATTCATAATATTAACATTCAATTATTTCATTCACATATGTGTGTCACTTTCACTTCCTATGCTGTTGCAATGTATACGAGTATAAATGAATTTAGTTGTTAATAGTTTGTATAAAAATTTATGTCAAGATACAAATACTCTGTTATGAATTTCGTTTCATTCAAATTCTACATTATTCAAGATTTCCAGTTTCATTAAGAAAACGGATTTTTTCATTATGTATCTCTAATTTTTTTTAAATAAATTTAAAATGTACGTTTTTTATTATTTCTGAAAGACAAAGTCTTGATTCGAAGCATTACATACTTGATATTATGTATCAAAATGATAGGATGACTGCTGCATATGCTAAAAGGAAGAGACGATCGCGTCAATCGCAACAAGTAAGTAAGATTCTAGAGAATACGACGACAGCAATACGACAACATAAAGTAGCACAAAACATGCACAGCGTCATACTGAAAAAAATATTATTGCCGTCATTATTGAAGGGTTATTAAATATTTTTTAAGCCGTAACACGGTGATGTCACGTCAAGATCATTTTAAACGTACATGACAATTGAACATTTAATTTTTGGACCGTTTTTCACGTAAAACAAATGTCAAATCTCGCCTAACACATTAAATTCGTGTTTGTATAATTGCAGGCATACGACACCTATTAGAAAGCAGACTTTTAACCTCGAGAGATAGCTAATACAAACCATTTATTGACAATTACATTCAGTATAATAAAAATATATTAACTAATTTACTAAAAACGGTAAAATTTATATTACAGAAATAAGTCTAGTATTTAGATTTTTAACAAATATTAGGAGTAAATACAACATAACATATGAATTTATTAAACATTTTCATGTAACATCAGGTAGATTTATTGTTTTAAAGAAATTTCTTCCAATCAACTTGCTTTCGTTTCATAATTCTTATTGGTATACATGAACATGTGTTCAAAACTTGGTAAATGAAAATAATAATTGGGTTAAGTATAAAAAAATAAAATAAAATAATGTCTCAAGGAAAAGCAAAAACAAGGATGGCAATTCCATATCGCGGCATCTAGTTACGATATGATAAGATAAGTTTTTCAACAAAATGGCTCATAAACCTGGCAATACTTAAATGATTTTAGATTTTTTTTTAAATAGTAATTAAGATTTTTGGAAAACTTTAGACCACGGCGTCTAACCGGAAATAGAGATAAGTGGCAGACTGCAGCTCCTCCTTCCCTTCTATGCGAAGGGAGGTATTAACTTCCGGAACAAGGATTACGGACGTAGCCGCGACTTCCTGCACCACTTGCCAGACAATTCCACTTTCAACTTTCTGACATCTGCCGGTGGAAATATTTAATCAAATTTTTCTCTTTACCGTAAAACTTAAGCGAACTGAAAACTCCAGAAAGGATTAAGTAACATTCGAGCTAGGCTAACCGATTTATATCACTTGGCATTTTTTTTTCTAACGTCAAGTATTTTTACTTTCTTGTTTTATTGCAATTATTCGCTCCGCATTGACCTTGTGGTAAACATAATTGTGGTCAAAATAACCCATAATTCTGGTGTTGATTCGAGACAGATTCACTGTTTTTTTTTCAGATCTCTTTTCAGTTGAATATTTTGTAATACTAGACATTAGTAGCAGCATAACTCATATTTGAAGTATACTTGGGGTGAAACTTGTCCTGAAATAACGTTATGAAAATTCATACTTCTTTTAACTTTTTGTTAAAATGTATTTCACGTTTGTAATTTGAAAAGCAACAAAGAGATTTAACTTTTTTATCGCACATTTACCAATTTAAGCGTTAGATGATTCCTTCTTTGAGAAACATTTTTGTTTTGAACATAGGGGTTATTCAGGCCAAGACACATAAAAACAATAACCATACTATTGAAAGTATATTGCTTTGTAGTGTTTTTTCCCAACCACCAAGGAAGATTTTAAAGACTTGAATAACATACACTGAGATTTTTTTTCTCTCAAAATCCATTATCCAACTATTTTGTAGAAATTTTCAAGTACTAAATCACAGAGATAATTAATTAAAAAATAAAGACCATATTTGCGTAAAGAAAATCATTATTTATCATAAAGAAATTTGTATACTCGTATGTTAAAAGTTGTATGTATCACTTATCACATAATTATCATGAAATTTTCAGTAAATGGCTCTCTGTTTTTTTTTCAGAATTTTTAATTTATTGAAATAATAACCTGCGTGTGAGTTGGGAAAGATGACAGTTGGTATCAAACACTCTAGAGCTGGATGGTATTTATTTACCTGTAACAAAAAAGAAAAAATATTAGACAAATAAGTAACATAGGAAACAGGAAATGGGAAAGTCAATAGAGCGCTTAAATATATACGAGTATATGGTATACTCGAATGGGACAGTATGAAAATCTGCTAACATGGATATTCCACAGTAGTATGTTAGTACCAACTTTGATGTATGTGAGTGAAAAGTGAACGTAGAAAAATACTGAAAAGACTCGAACAAATGCAGTAAAAATGCGTGCGCTTGGAAGAATAAATGGGGAGACAATGCACGACAAAATATAGAACGAAGTGATTAGTGATGAAAGTAAATTTAAAGCTTATGTGTTGAATGAAGATGAAAAATGGTACTCTTAGATGGTTTGGGCAGGTGAAATGAACGAATGAAGAAATACTAACAAAACAAATATGAGTGGAAAGCGTTGTCGAGGAAAACCAATGAAAGTATGGTTGGATCAAGTGAATGATATTTTGAAATAAATAAATGTACTTAAGAAGTAAGAGAAATTGCAGGAGCTATATGAGATGTATGTATGTGGAAGAGGCGAAATATATCTCGAGATAGGAAAGTCTGGCGCTATGTCATCTCTGCCTACCCCAGCGAGAAATAGACGTGATTAATGTGTATGTTTGTATGTAATAAACGACATTTTCTTAAAATTACGCTGGCTTTGGTTTTTTTGCTTTTGCCAATTGCTAGAAATAAATCACTTGAATGTCTTCCAAAACATCTCAGGCAGTTTAAATGCCACCAAAAGTGTTGAGTTTTTCTTCCAGCTTTCGTATCAGTTAGGTACTGTATTATATTAACGTTGTATATAAGGGATTATTATATCCTTTTTTGTGGATCAAACAATGTTTGCAAAACAACATAAAAAATCATATACAAATCAATATATACTTATTGGACCGTAATTGACGATCTCCATAGAATACGTTGAGATAATACGTGTGGAGGTTTCGGGCACCATACACACCATCTTCTTCGTTTACTTCGCCTTATCCCATCCATTTGGGGTCGACTGCTTGGACCTTCTTCGCCCAACTCTCTCTATCTCGACAATCACTCGGGGATAGTCCGAGTCTCGTAATGTCCTGCTGAACTTGCTTATGTAGACTTCTTGAGCCTCCTTCTACGTCAATTTCGGAGTTTCCAATCCATGGCTATATCTAACGTAGCCCCTTTATCTCACAGTTACACGTATAACGTAGTCACGCTTATCTATTATTGGTGTCACTTTGATTGTTTCGCAAACGTCAAATCTAATGAGCACCCAGCCTTGACATGGATCTGATGGATATTTCGACCTCCCTAGACATGATTTTCTGCTTTCTTTGGGGGTTTCTTTGGATGCTTTATTTACAGCTTTTGACGTTTTGTGTCCGAACTATTCGGGGCCGATCACTTCTTAGCAAGTATTTTACCATACCACACTCGTCATACCGCTTGATAGCACGAAACATTACCCTGTGACTTAGATACTCAATGGTTTTAAAAATTTCCGTTTTGCCAACTTTGTGTAAGGCAATAATCACAACACGGTTTTCGCAACTACCCCACTGCATCTTAACAAGTTCACGGTTGATTGTAAATTGACTCTTATTTAGTCAGGTATATGCCAGGCTAACGGGTACAGGAGATTGCCGTTCCTTGAATTGGTTTTGCGAGTTAATTATTTATCATAACAGTAGTGGCATTTAGTCAGGTATATGCCAGGCTAACGGGTACAGGAGATTGCCGTTCCTTGAATTGGTTTTGCGGGTTAATTATTTATCATAACAGTAGTGGCATTTAGTCAGGTATATGCCAGGCTAACGGGTACAGGAGATTGCCGTTCCTTGAATTGGTTTTGCGAGTTAATTATTTATCATAACAATAGTGGCATTTAGTCAGGTATATGCCAGGCTAACGGGTACAGGAGATTGCCGTTCCTTGAATTGGTTTTGCGGGTTAATTATTTATCATAACAGTAGTGGCATTTAGTCAGGTATATGCCAGGCTAACGGGTACAGGAGATTGCCGTTCCTTGAATTGGTTTTGCGGGTTAATTATTTATCATAACAGTAGTGGCATTTAGTCAGGTATATGCCAGGCTAACGGGTACAGGAGATTGCCGTTCCTTGAATTGGTTTTGCGGGTTAATTATTTATCATAACAGTAGTGGCATTTAGTCAGGTATATGCCAGGCTAACGGGTACAGGAGATTGCCGTTCCTTGAATTGGTTTTGCGGGTTAATTATTTATCATAACAGTAGTGGCATTTAGTCAGGTATATGCCAGGCTAACGGGTACAGGAGATTGCCGTTCCTTGAATTGGTTTTGCGGGTTAATTATTTATCATAACAGTAGTGGCATTTAGTCAGGTATATGCCAGGCTAACGGGTACAGGATATTGCGGTTCCTTGAATTGGTTTTGCGGGTTAGTTATTTATCATAACAGTAGTGGCATTTAGTCAGGTATATGCCAGGCTAACGGGTACAGGATATTGCGGTTCCTTGAATTGGTTTTGCGGGTTAATTATTTATCATAACAGTAGTGGCATTTAGTCAGGTATATGCCAGGCTAACGGGTACAGGAGATTGCGGTTCCTTGAATTGGTTTTGCGGGTTAATTGTTTATCTTAACAGTAGTGACAGAATTTATGGCAGGACTAGTTAAATGACGCATGTGATAGATAAGCTGGTTGACTTCGAACATGAATTTGTAGTTAGTAAGCAAACGTGTATACGGCATAAAAATCAACATGATGGGGGAAGGGAAATATATAAGTACTATAATAGTTTTTTTATGATTATTGAAAATCTTTGAAATATTGCTTTGTTATTCTAATATACTATATATTTCCTTATCACGTAAAAAAATAATAAATAGATATTTTTTTAAATATATAGGTCAAATTAAATGTTTTAAATCAAAAAAAAATCTGCGTATAAATAAAAACATTTCTATTACACTTGGCAATATTCTCACTGAGATTATAAAGAATTTTGTAAATAGAATTCAAAGAAATGTTAAACTGATTACACCAAGTTTCCTGCTCCATTCAACCGACACATCGTTACTTGTTGGCAAAAGGCATCAAGGATAATGAATTTAAAATTTAAACGACCAGCACTAGAAACTTCATAAGCTGGCGAGGCATGATAATAAAAATTTCATTACGTGTCAGTATCCTTTACTGTGTAACACGTTTATAGCCTTCGTAATAACATAGAATTCAATGGGCTTAGAGACGCGAAAAAAGCCTTTGTTCGCGTCGCACAGAGCATTTTAATTTAGTCCCCCAAGCAAAAGGGGAAAAGAGAGAGAGAGTTTGGTATATACTATAACTGTAAACGTCGGTTGTTTGAATACAGATTGTCCAGACCAATGTTCCCTCAAGCTTTTCAACCAACCGGATTAAGTAAACCTTACTGCGCAACAGTTGACATTGTTTTCCTGAACGTTGCTCAATAATTTGTGACCGAAAAATATCACATTTTAAAGGGTCAGAGTTGAATATCACATTTTAAAGGGTCAGAGTTGAATAATCACCATCACACCACGCCATGTCCATCTGCAAAGTGAACATATGTCAACTTCATTATATCCTGGCACGACTAGCGGCGGCTGGTCTGGAGGTGCGTCGGTGCGCCGAGCCGGAGAAATAATTCGCAATAATTAAATTATATATTCGCAGCCATGACTTACAGAAATGTTAAATATTTGTAAAGATTAAATATGTATAAGAATACTGACAAATTGTACGAGGATTTTTATGTAAGTGAAAATTAAAATAATTTAAAGTAATTTTTTTTAAATTCCTTTCAAATTGACCGGCCAAGTTTGCCAATACTACCGGAGCGATCTCCAATACGCACTGGATGGAAACGCAAATTCATATAGGGCAGACAAAGACATACAGTAAACCGTGAGACAGCAATATTTCATATTCGCTCAGCCTCTCGAGGTGCGTTGGTGCTCAGCGCACGTCCGCTGGTTACGACTATATACTACGTCACGCGTACTCACCTAGTATATCACCTGGTATAGGCTTTTCACTCTTAACATTCGAGTTTAGGCAATAGTGCTGAAATTTGTAATATCTTGATAGTAAAATCTCAAATTGGACATGATATTTTTTTTGTTATAAGGTACATTGTACCGTTTACTTACAAAAAAATGTTACATTTGCAAACTTCCTGAAAGCAACAGCATGCACACAATATCAATACGCACAAAGAGGCCAACCACGCACTGGAAGGGTTGGTGATAGTCTCGATGGTGAGGAATCACCAGTCATCCGGTATAAAAAACATTAATGCCCGCTAGACATAATGCTTTATTCCGAGTAATATTTTCTGAGTAACGAGTAATATTTTCTGAAGCTCGAATTAATTGCATAAAAATTTTGGATTTAATTTTGATGTAGGCAACGACTGTGGATGAAATACGAATATATGAATATTGACGTGTGCTCCACAGAAACGAATAAATTATTTGGAAAAATGCATGCAGATTTTGGATCGTGTATAGCAAACATAACAGTAAAAATATTGTTAATAACAAGCAAAGGCATATTAAGAAGTTAACATTCATAAAAAAAATATGGAAATCCCAGGTTGGTTGGAAGTTATTATCAATATATTGGGTCTATGTGGGAATTCCATGTTGGTTTGGTGAATATTTATAATGTAGATGTTGTAGAGTTCAGGAGGAACCTTCTCCAGTATTTTATAAATCTTGTTCTTTACTGGGAGACTATTTAATTCCATTTTCATTTTATCTTAAATGTTAATTTTTATACATACATATCCCTACACCGTGTCCTTTATGAGGTAGGCGGAGATAATAGATCTCCAAACTATTTTATCAAAACACACAACTTTCGCCTCCCCCACATTAATACATCTCGACATGCATAATATTTTTTACTATTCATACCTTCTCACTTTATCTTATTTCAAAATCTGATCCATCTATGTTTTTCTCGGTCAACCTTTTCCATGCACACCTTGCACTTCTAACTTGTATACCCACTTAGTCATAATTTCATCATTCATTTTCTCAACATTCCAAACCATCTTAAAGTTCCTTACTTCAAACATCTGTTTAATTCATGTCTTCATTCGGATTTCTTTAATACATTGACAGTCCACTTTTTTAAGTGCACACATTTCCAAAGCATCATATTCTTGTGTTCAGTTCAAGTTTCACACATCAAGTTTGGCACCAATACACTATTACGCATTTGTAATTTTTGCTACTTTTGATATTGCTGTTGTATATTACATTAAGTGCTCTGTTTGTTTTGTTCCCTGCCGTCACCCTTCTTACAATGCCCCTTTCAACTTGACCATCACATGTAAACATACTGACCAGATAACAGAGCTCATCAACCTGCTCCAGTTTGTTAGTCAATCCAAACAACGCACACTTTATACTACACCTTTTTCTAGAACCATAACTTTAGTCGTTACATTAATATTAAGACGCTATATTAATTTTCAAGCTTTTTACTATGTTTACATCAAACATCTCACTTATCATTTCTTTTAAAGCACCTAAATTTTCAACAAGACAATTTAAGATACATGATGAGTTAGTTACATGACACGAATGGCAACTGATCAAATGTTCACAATCTCCAGAGTTTTCCACATAAAATTCAGTTGGTGTGATAACAGCTTAAGATCCACAATAACGCATTTAATAGAATAATTAGAACATCTTTTGCCAAAAGGCAATATGCCTATTTAGCTTCCATGACATACAATGGGGTGCCGAATTCAATATAGACATACAAATTAGGCAGTCGATCGGAGAGTAGTTGTTATTGCGACATGAGTTTGAATACTTGGGCTTGCTGGGGGAATGACTTGTAGCAAGGTTTGTGTGAACTTTTGAGTGTGGTGTGTTCTTAGTTATTATGTGCGACACATTATGGGATGAACTTTTCGGTTTGTCTGGAGTGATGAAGTATGAGAGGTTTGATTTGCATGATATATACATATGTGATTGAGTGTCACTGTTTATCAAGCTGATGAGAGTATGCAACGGGGTATTGTATAATAAAAAATCGGAAAAAATATATATCAATTTATTTTTCATGTTATATGTCCTTAGTAAGATACAGGCAAAATCCCACTTTACTGAGGACATGACAAATGAAAGACAACATACCCAGATCCATTAAAATTGTGTCCACGTTAAACTACCTGTTTTTTCAGGTAATTTAACGAAGACACAAATCATATTTTGTATATATACAATTACTTGTCATGTAAATAAATAAATTAATCGAAAAACCCCGCCAAATTATACAATAAAATATTTAAATAAATTAATAAGTTGTAGCGAATCTAAAATTATGTAATTGGAAGATTTTTATATTTAAAAGGGGAAAAAATCACTAACATAGATTGCTATCGTTTTAGTAAAAATGTTTCATATTGTTGAGTAAATGAGCGTTATAAAAATCCTTAGTTTTTAAGCGTAGAAAACGTTGTTATACAGATTTATTTTTGGAGAGAATACATTGATAATATGAATTTATAAGATGTTTTGTCATATAAATATATAAAATTATTCAAATAATGTTTGCAAAACAACATCAAAAATCATATACAAATCAATATAAATACTTATTTGACCGTAATTGATGATCTTCATAGAATACGTTGAGATAATATGTGTGGAGGTTTCGGGCACCATACACACCATCTTCATCATACACACCATCATTCAATAACATTTTTGTAATTGAATTAATTTTCATTCCATGTATTTGATTTTTTTCCTTAAATGTTGTTCGGCTATGTATTGGCAATTTAACGAGCAGTTTGTGTACTGAATTGCGTTAATTTTTTCAAGTTGATATTTTGTTTAGTAACTGCTGCTATGGTTTGTAAAGGACTCTTAAATGTCATATATAATTTTAATTAATAAATATAGCTAAATCAGGTTCAATACGATAATTATCGAATCCGTCCTGAAGCATATATTATATTATATTAAACGGCTGATCCATTTAACCGGTGCCCACTGGCTTTAACATGTGTGTTTATAGACTTGGCGTTTTCAACTAAATTTGTTCCAATGTTACTTCTAGATGTTTATGAAGGTTAGTTTTGTCGGTCGATGTGTATTACATACTCATACATACCTTGCGAGGGGCCGCCACTGATAAAGGTTTCGGGATGGAGCACAAAACCAATTTAATAAGAAATCTTGAAAACACGCTTGAAGCAGATAAGAAACTGTTTATTATCATCGTGATGTCGGAAAAGGTACAGAAATAAATATTCATCAAATTATATTACGCAGAGTACTTAGATGATAATTAAGTAATGTTTGGTTTTACATCCACATAAATGGAATGTTGTATTTATATAAATTACTTTTTATATTGAAAAAAAATAAAAACAATGTTTGAAACCGTAAGGTAAAATACATAAAAGCCTTCTCAAAAACATTCAAAGATTAGTAAAATTACAATTTACAATACTTTTGATTTACGTTTTTTGATGTGTATTACTCTACACCTAACACTACATAAATACCTGTTCTAATGTAAACAAGAAGTTTTTTTTCAATAGACAATTTTACAGAGCGCCATTTAGAGAGTGAACTCTCCTCAAGGGCGCTATAACTCAGGACTTAAACCCACTACTATTAAACAAATTACGTCTGGCTACTAAAGCAGCGCTTGAGCGAATCATGTATAAAACTTTCTTTATATATAGTACAACCTTGTGGGATTATTGTCATGAGGCAATCTCTTCCAACCAACCAAAACGATGTTTATGAGACTGAAAGTGAAAGTCAATTTGAAAACATTTTTTTTAAATCTGGGTTCCAACAAGAATCGAGCCTGCGAGAAATTTCAAGTACGTTGGACATACTCGTATAATGGGAGGAGAAAATATGAGATCCTGCAACTCACATTTCAGGAAAAAAATCTGGATAGGATAAATACGGGAACAAGACGTATCCCTGGTTGAAGAACAACTGGCGGTGGTTTGTTTGGTGTCATATACATAGAGTTTAGAGCTTCTGCTTCAAAGGTCAAAATAGCCATGATAGTTCCCAACCTCAGAAGAGGAGACATTATACAACAAAATAAGGAATGATGACACTAGGAAAGAATCCAGATCTAAAGAAGATACAGCGCTTGGGATCCTTTTTCATTTTTTTCCGGATACTATTGTCATTTAAACCCGAAACAAAAGGAAGGCGTATTGAGATGGATCCTACCAAAGTTTTATCAGTTTTCTTCTACCACATTTTTTTTTATTTACATGACAATTTATTGTATGAATACTTAATTTATGAAAAACAAGACAAACGATAACGAAAAGTAATAACAGGTTATTTATAGTGAAACACTCAATTTAAATGGATCTGGGTTTGTTGTCTTTTATTTGTCGTGTACCCAGTAAACTAGATATACACGTATAAATATGAAAAAAAGCTGATGTTTTATACCGATTATAGATTATTTAATACCTTTATTACACTTGACCTGTTGTATGTATGTATAATGCGAGGCCATCCCTGGTATAGTTTATCACTTAAGATAACTTTAAAGTCTATCCCACTATGTTCCGCATACAATTATCAAAAACA
The DNA here is from genome assembly GCA_949825065.1 of Odontocerum albicorne. Taxonomy (NCBI): domain Eukaryota; kingdom Metazoa; phylum Arthropoda; class Insecta; order Trichoptera; family Odontoceridae; genus Odontocerum; species Odontocerum albicorne. The sequence continues at coordinate 36,586,586 of OX463852.1, read as the reverse complement.
CACGACATCTATACTTTCACACAATTTTTACTACAAGTTAGCCACTCGGCAAGCTCAAGGACTCAAACTCTTGTCGTAATAGCCACAAACGCTCCGATCCAACGTCTGAATTTTTCCGAAGCACATTCAAATTATTAATTTATCATAAATACCGATAAAAATAACATACTCAAACAATTTAAAGTATCAATACCTCGGTTCTTGAAAACACCGGACACTACGAACGAAGTACGGTTAAACGCAACAAGAAATCCTAAGGACTTGTCGTTTTGCTAAACCTTCCCGAAATTCGCGCGATCAGAGGAATTATCAAAAGTTTTTCAATTGTTGGAAACGAGGAATCAAATTCTACGTTCAAGTTTTGGGAATTATTTCCACCTTTTCGCATCAATCCCTTTCTCTGATTCAAACCCATTTTGTTAACCCATCCACTGCCCTTAGTGATTTAGAGACGAGATTATCAGAGAAATTAGTTTTGTGAAAGTACTATTTCCTTTCTTGATTAAGTGATATTATTCCTTAAATATTATAATTCTAGGAAAATATGGTTGGTAAATAGGGTACGATATTTTGAAAGAAGAAAATGGAAAGTCAGAGAAATCGTAGGAGCTGTATGAGAAGGTGTGTGGATGTAGAAGAGACGAAATATATCACGATAAGAAAGCCTCCCTGCCTACCACACCAGGGAGATGGTATGTAAGTATTAAAAGCCTAGGAAAATAATTAAAAGAAGCCGGTGGAAAACTTTTCGCAAAAATGTTTTCGCAAAAATTACAACACGTTGAAGGGACAAGGTTGAAGCTAAAAAGTTTGACATAAAAACTTCCATGGCCAGAAAGAACTGGTTAGTGCAATACTAGTTAGTTAGTTCAATAATATCAATAAATTAAATGAATGAATGCCTATTACCCGTGAAGAATATAAGATACGACACAATACAAAGTGGTTGGTGCCACCGGAGATGAGTATGGAAGGCAAGTTGTGATAGACATATCCTGTTGCATATACTCGTAGGCATTATATTCTCACAAAACCCGAATGATCTTCAGCAACAACTGCAAGAATTGGCTGAAGTCAGTAAGGAAGTTGGTTTAAAAATGAGTATATCAAAAACCAAATATATGATGAACAGCTTTGTTACCCCAAAACCAATAAACGTAGATGGAAAGCCGCTAGAACTTGTCCAGGAATATGTGTATCTAGGCCAACTTGTTTCATTTGTATGTGGCATGTCGGAGGAAATAGCACGAAGAACAAAACTAGCGTGGAGCTCATTTGGACGTTTGAACAACATCCTCAAGAGTAGTCTCCCAATATCCTTGAAGCGAAGGGTCTACAAGCAGTGTATTCTCCCAGTACTTACGTATGGCTGCGAGACATGGACGCTCACAGTAAAGAACACACAAAAGCTCCAGGCCGCATGTTGGGATATACTAAAAGAGACCGTAAACGAAACACCTGGATTCGAAATATTACAAAGCTAGAAGACGTTATAAAGGTGTGCAAAAGAATGAAGCGACAATGGGCAGGACACGTAGCCAGAATGTCAGACTCCCGATGGACATCTGAAATAATCCAATGGTACCCAAGAGGCATAAAGAGACCCAGAAGACCGAAAGTACGCTGGGTAGATGAAATCAGGAAGCATGGCAGCATCACATGGCATCAGCGAGTAAAAACCCGAACTATTTGGAGTTAACTTGGGGAGACATTCATCCAGCAGTGGATCGACCCTGGTTGGCAATGATGATGATGATGATAGGCAAAGGAGCATCAATACTTGCAGCTTGTATGCGTCTTCTTTCTCTATTGAGTTCTTGATAACTATCAATAAACAACTATTTATTTAAACACAACAATGCAAATATGCTGAAGAATATCTGAAATAATAAATAAGCTAAGGAATATCAAATAATTAATGATAATAAGGGATGCATCTCGATAAGGGGGATATTATGAGGTGAGCTCAGATCTTTTGATAGCTTCTCTGTTAAAATTATTTTTTATTCAATTACCGTGTAATATGCTCGCATGTGTGATTTCAGGATATACCATATGTCGCTATCTATAAACCTTTATTGTCAGACCCGCACTTCTCTATGGCTCCGAATGCTGGACGATGTTTAACTCTTACTCTAGGCAACTAGAAACTGCTAAAATGCGCATGCTAAGATGGTCAGCTGGTGTGTCCCTAAGAGACAAAATAAAAAGCTTACGCATTCGTGGAAGCCTAGGTGTTACACACATCAAAAGCAAGATGGAGGAGAGGCGATTGAGATGGTATTGGCACGTTGGACGCAGAGCACCCGATCACATTGTGAACCAGGCAAACCATTGGATTTTCCTCGAATAACAACCAGAGGAAGACCAAAGAATTCATGGGTGGTGCAAAAAGATAACCTGATGCAGAGGCACGGCCTGGGGGACGTAGTCCGGGACAGAAGAGCATACAACCTGAGGACGAAGAGAGCTGACCTCAACCAACAGTCTTCGCAGACAGTGAGTTGGGATGGAGCCAGGGAGAAGCTATCTATAAACCTTTATTTTTTTATTAATCAAAATATACTGAGGAACAATATGAATGTAAAAACATTTATTGAGATTTATTTTCGAACATAGTCTGTACTTTTTCCAATAATGTCGTACTTTTTCCAATAATGGTATGTACGGGATAAACGAGGTTACTAATGCTATTTGTAACAATTATACAAATTGGGTCAGCACTGGACGAGTGTTTTCTATTACGACTCTGTAGAAATAACGGACAACTTTAGTTTAACTTCACTACTCGCTCTTATTTTCAATTGTTGGTTGTAAAAACAAAAGTTCCGTCGAATAAACATTCTTTAATACAGAGTTTGAATATATTATTTGTAGGAGGTACTGAACCGGTATGTGTTATTAGGCTGCTCTAACAACTACTCTTTACTGAACCAGATGGAAGGCGTCTGGTTGGAAGAGTGAGGAAGGTCTGCAGGGACAAAACCCAAATGGAATAGGCATGAGTCTTGGAACGGAAGCAGAACTAGGGTACGTGCCCCCGACTTCTATACGAGTAGTATTATATAAGGGGGAATAAGAGAGACAAACGGAGATTTTTTTCAGCGTAACGCGTCAATTTCTCTCACTCAATGAACATTTATATACCAAAAGATACCAATCCATTACATTGTCAATTGATTCCTTTCCACATTTCCATTCTACACAGTACAATTTGTGTGCTTGTATGTGATAATTTGTTCCAACATATTAGAAAGATGTTGAAAGGGATCAACGGATAATACTCCGAAATACCTTAGAACTGTGAAAGGGATCAACGGATAATAGTCCGAAAGACCTTTTAGAACTGTGAAAGGGATCAACGAATAATACTCTGAAAGACCTTATAAAACTGTGAAAGGGATCAATGGATAATACTCTGAAAGACCTTATAGATCTGTGAAAGGGATCAAAGGATAATACTCCGAAATACTTTATAGAACTGTGAAAGGGACCAACGGATACTCTGAAAGACTTTATAGAACTGTGAAAAGGATCAACGGATAATACTCCGAAAGACCTTACAGAACTGTGAAAGGGATCAACGGATAATACTCCGAAAGACCTTATAGAACTGTGAAAGGGATCAACGGATAATACTCCGAAATACCTTATAGAATTGTGAAAGGGATCAACGGATAATACTCCAAAAGACTTTATAGAACTGTGAAAGGGACCAACGGATACTCTGAAAGACTTTATAGAACTGTGAAAAGGATCAACGGATAATACTCTGAAAGACCTTACAGAACTGTGAAAGGGATCAACAGATAATACTCCAAAAGACCTTATAGAATTGTGAATGGGATCAACGGATAATACTCCGAAAGACTTTATAGAACTGTGAAAGTGATCAATGGATAATACTCCGAAAGACATTACAGAACTGTGAAAGGGATCAACGGATAATACTCTGAAAGACCTTACAGAACTGTGAAAGGGATCAACAGATAATACTCCAAAAGACCTTATAGAATTGTGAATGGGATCAACGGATAATACTCCGAAAGACTTTATAGAACTGTGAAAGTGATCAATGGATAATACTCCGAAAGACATTACAGAACTGTGAAAGGGATCAACGGATAATACTCTGAAAGGCCTTACAGAACTGTGAAAGGGATCAACGGATAATACTTCGAAAGACATTATAGCACTGTGAAAGGGATCAACGAATAATACTCCGAAAGACGTTATAGAACTGTGAAAGCATCAAAATATAAAATTTCATTTAGACGTTTTTCGTTTCCTATCATTAAATAAATTATCCATATCAGTTTTGGTGCAGTGGATAAATAAGAAAACATATATTCAGATAATCGATAGCCAGAGAAGCGGTGAGATAGAGAGGTCTAATCCAGCGACAGCCATGTGTATTAACTTCGGGGAATGCCAGCTATTTTTAGCGAACAGCTTAGCGTCTGTCAAAGCGATGAATCACAAGCTCGTATCCATTTTATGCACCGTTAACACAAGTCGGCGCTATTCATTCATATGCACCCTTCACCTTATTTGCTTAGTGGAATGTGTATAAACCAATATCTGTTAAACCTTTGAGAAAAATCCCTATACATACTTACTTCTTTAGCACCCGGACTTTACGGGTTCAACTCCCTAACTGATTTAATTTTGAAATACCTTATTTCATCTGAATTTACTGTAAAAAAATTAATCGAGAAGTTTATTTGAAATTATTCAACTAACTTTTAGCCCATTTATCAGATTCCTTCAAAATGGCGAACGGACCTAAATATGTAGTTTCATATTGCTTATATTATTACACAAACAAAACCAAATAACATCAAAGCTGAAAAATAAATATTTATAACAACGAATAAATAAGAAATAGCAGTTTTATCGAAATAACTCTTGATATGATTGAGAAAGCTCAACTTTCTTTCTCTAAAACGTTGAAGTTATCAATATCCGAAACCTCATTCAAAAGGAACAAACAGCCTGCGAAACAAAGGAAGATCACTTGGCAAGTTTATTCTACGTATTGCCAGTACTAACAAATCGATATTTTTAATTAGAAGGAATCGTAGGATAGAGCTACGGTTAGAATCAGCACTCCCGCAAGTAGAGACGCCTCAAAAAATCTTTTCAACTTTATCCACCATTTGTGAGGAATCTCCCGTAGGCTCCACATTCCAACTCGCTACGTACCAGCGCACTGTAAAGGGATCTGACAATCTCTCCCCCATAAATGACTTAAATATTCGTATCACAAATCCAATGCCTGAGACAGTTTCTCTGTGTAAGACCAAACGAAACTCTTATGTCAAAATTAATTTCCAAGTCTTTGATGTATTTAAATCGCTGAACACCATAATTTCTACAGTAATGAAAAAAAAACTTTACAGAAAGTTGAGACAAAATTATTGTGTAGATTGTTGTACATTAAAATTTCAAATATTTATTTATAACATGGAGTTCTACAATATAAATACGAAATCAATTAATAAGACAAAAGACTCTTCAAAATAATAAAATTGAGTTTATTGATTGGAATTCACTCCAAAATAGCGTTCTACTCCGACTGAAGTAGTGAACAATCAACATAGGAATATTTTTTTCTATACTTAAAATCGTCTGATAATAATAAGAACCGAGAATGCCGAATTCATTATTACAATACCAAAATCGTTGGTAAAAATTAAGAAAAACATAGGCCTTAAACTAAACCCTTGAGGGACCCCAGAATATACTTGAAAGTAATCATATTTATATAACCCTTGCGAGACAAAGTGTCTCCCATCGGTAAAGTAATCGAAAAATAAAACAATCAAGTTATCCAGGGTACCAAAACTGTTAGTTTTATCTAGGAGCGATTTGTGGTTTCCACAGTCAAAAAAAAAAACCTTTGAGAAATCGTGATAGAAGCAATCAACTTATTTTTCCATTATCCAAAGTTCTCGAAACATAATCGTTGAAGAACATTAATTTAGGCATCCAAACCGCATATTCCCTGTTCTGAGATAATTGAGGAATTACGCCGCTTCGTATAGGCTTGTACGAAGAAAAAAAAACTATTTTTAACACAGGATTGACCAATAAAATAGTGATATAAAGTCATGAAGGTTAGCATGGATAGGTCATGTAAGCAGATTTCAGCTGACAATCATCAAATATCATAATTAAAGCGCAAAAACACGGAAGAAGGCCACTTGGCAGACCGAGACGAAGGCTTTTAAACAACAGACGGCTGATACGGCGAGTGACCGTTTTGCTAGACCAGGCGTCTTCTACTGATTTTGGCTATCAGTTTTGATTTTCGTTTTTATATTTTTTATCCATACGTATCTAAGACTGGTTTCTTTTTGTCATTTACTAATGTAGCATTTCATCGAAGTAAAGTCAACATCAATTGATTTAAAAAATGTCGTCAGCTTTAATTGATAACACCCATTTAAAACATTTCATAAATTAAAATGTTTCGACTTAGCCACTGACGTCGATAAAATATGTTATCATTAAGAATTTGTCGTCAACTTCAATTAATAACATTCATGAAACTCCTAGCATTTATTAAAATGTTACAACTTAACGACGGACGTTGACAGAATATCATGAAGAATTTGTCGTCAATTTCGATTGATAGCACCCATGTAACTCCTTGCATTAAAATGTTTCAACTTAGACACTGACGTCGATAGAATATCATTAACAATGTGTAGTCAACGTCAATTGATAACACCCACGAAACTCCCAGCATATATTAAAATGTTACAATGCAGTGACTGACGTCGATAGAATATCATGAAAAATTTGTTGTCAACTTCAATTGATAGCACACATAAAACTCCTTGCATTAAAATGTTACAACTTAGCGACTGACGTCGATAGAATATCATGAAGAATTTGTCGTCAATTTCGATTGATAGTCCCCATGAAACTCCTTGCATTAAAATGTTTCAACTTAGACACTGACGTCGATAGAATATCATTAACAATTTGTAGTCAACGTCAATTGATAACACCCACGAAACTCCCAGCATATATTAAAATGTTACAATGCAGTGACTGACGTCGATAGAATATCATGAAAATTTTGTTGTCAACTTCAATTGATAGCACACATAAAACTCCTTGCATAAAAATGTTACAACTTAGCGACTGACGTCGATAGAATATCATGAAGAATTTGTCGTCAATTTCGATTGATAGTCCCCATGAAACTCCTTGCATTAAAATGTTTCAACTTAGACACTGACGTCGATAGAATATCATTAACAATTTGTAGTCAACGTCAATTGATAACACCCACGAAACTCCCAGCATATATTAAAATGTTACAATGCAGTGACTGACGTCGATAGAATATCATGAAAATTTTGTTGTCAACTTCAATTGATAGCACACATAAAATTATTTGCTTTAAAATGTTACAACTTAGCTATTGACGTCGATAGAATATCATTAAGAATTTGTGGTCAACTTCAATTGATAGTCCCCATGAAACTCCTTGCATAAATTAAAATGTTTCAACTTAGTTACTGACGTCGGTAGAATATAATTTAGAAAATGTCAACGGAAAGAAAAACAACAGAAAACGGATGAAATCGGACAGATGACACAAATGCGACGCAATAGTTGCATCACGATGTAATGCAGCGGATGTGCCGGGTGCGCGTGCACCCACGGGCCATGGTCACGGGAGCGAATACATCGGTAGATACGATAACTGGTAGTAGGGTGATTTCCATTCAAGTATTCAAATATGGACAAATGCAAATAAACATCGTTCTTTATTAAAATACCTCTTTGCACCACAGCTTTGAAATTTTAGATAATGTATTTTATTACAGTTTTTTTTTAGATAATGTATTTTAGATAATGTATTTTATTATTACACTTGGTGATCGAGCTGAACAGGGTAAATAAATCAACGTTTTCAAGATGAACTTTCTGTGTTGCTTCTGGTACGTATGATTATTATTAGAAGAAACTTGTATACATACATAACATACCATCATGCCTTGCCCCTTTTGGGTAAACAAAGAGGACAGATCTCCTTGCTTTTATATTCGTCTAAATTTATAAATTTCGTCACACATGCTCTTCTGTTTCTCATTCTTACATTTCCCTCAGTTGAAATACCTCCTTCCACTCATTCCACGGTATACTTCTTCCTCGCTATCCATTTATTTTGAACGTACATACTTGTTTCTTGTTGTCATTTTTTCTACTGTTATCGCTCTCTTTTAATACTCAGGCATCCTTTCATAAATCAAGGTTGGCACTAGCACATTATTGTACAATACTTTTTAAAGAAAAATGAAACATAAGAATGTTGATTTCGATGAGAACTTATCAGGGTAACAATTGACTAATTTACGGCGCTAAAGATGAAATAATCATAATCATCATTACGTAATAGAATTGAGTCCATCTAAATGTATTTGTCCCAATGTCGGTCCGAATGAACTGATTAAGTACTCGTAAATAAGGAAAATCGAAATCAAACGCTTTGATAGTTCTATAATATATCCTATATTTATTTACTCAGTGACCGCTGTTTCGCCATAAAATGGCCTTGTCAAACTCTGTGTGCACAGTTTGACAAGACCATCGTATAGCGAAATAACTGTCACTGAGTAAATTAATAAAGGTTATATAACTATCAAACCGTTTAATTTTGATTTTCCTCGTTAAAAATTGAGTAATATGAATTAAAAATCAACACCAATAAACTGATTGTTTTCAAATATGTTGGCATATTACAAAAGATACATAAATGGCCTGGCCTTATAACCATGGAATTTTAATTATAATACAGAATGACTTTTTGTATTACAAAATATACATAAATGGCCTTATAACCATGGAATCTTAATTATAATACAGAATGACTTTTAAAGAATATATTATTAACATACATAACATCACGCCGTTTTCCTATAAAAAGCGCCAGATTTTCCTATCGCAACACAAATCCTTCGCTTCTTCCATACCCATAAGCATACAACACCTACAGTTTTATAGACAATTAACATTTTCGATATATGGTCTATATATCATTCACATGGACCAAAAAGACTTTCCTTCATGGTCAATATCATTCACATGGTCCAAACAGACTTTTCCTTCATGGTCAATATCATTCACATGGTCCAAACAGACTTTCATCATGGTCAATATCATTATCATGGTCCAAATAGACTTTCCTTCATGGTCAATATCATTCACATGGTCCAAACAGACTTTCCTTCATGGTCAATATCATTATCATGGTCCAAATAGACTTTCCCTTCATGGTCAATATCATTCACATGGTCCAAACAGACTTTCCTTCATGGTCAATATCATTCACATGGTCCAAACCGACTTTCGTTCATGGTCAATATCATTCACATGGTCCAAACAGACTTTCCTTCATGGTCAATATCATTATCATGGTCCAAATGAACTTTCCTTCATGGTCAATATCATTCACATGGTCCAAACAGACTTTCCCTTCATGGTCAATATCATTCACATGGTCCAAACAGACTTTCCTTCATGAACAATATCATTATCATGGTCCAAATAGATTTTCCTTCATGGTCAATATCATTCACATGGTCCAAATAGACTTTCCTTCATGGTCAATATCATTCACATGGTCCAAACAGACTTTCATCATGGTCAATATCATTATCATGGTCCAAATAGACTTTCCTTCATGGTCAATATCATTCACATGGTCCAAACAGACTTTCATCATGGTCAATATCATTATCATGGTCCAAATAGACTTTCCTTCATGGTCAATATCATTCACATGGTCCAAACAGACTTTCCTTCATGGTCAATATCATTATCATGGTCCAAATAGACTTTCCCTTCATGGTCAATATCATTATCATGGTCCAAATAGACTTTCGTTCATGGTCAATATCATTCACATGGTCCAAACAGTCTTTCGTTCATGGTCAATATCATTCACATGGTCCAAACAGACTTTCCTTCGTGGTCAATATCATTATCACGTCCAAATGGACTTTCCTTCATGGTCAATATCATTCACATGGTCCAAATAGACTTTCCTTCATGGTCAATATCATTCACATGGTCCAAACAGACTTTCCCTTCATGGTCAATATCATTCACATGGTCCAAACAGTCTTTCGTTCATGGTCAATATCATTCACATAGTCCAAACAGACTTTCCTTCATGGTCAATATCATTATCACGTCCAAATGGACTTTCTTTCATGGTCAATATCATTCACATGGTCTAAATAGACTTTCCTTCATGGTTAATATCATTCACATGGTCCAAACAGACTTTCCCTTCATGGTCAATATGATTCACATGGTCCAAACAGACTTCCTTCATGGTCAATATCATTATCACGTCCAAATGGACTTTCCTTCATGGTCAATATCATTCACATGGTCCAAATAGACTTTCCTTCATGGTTAATATCATTCACATGGTCCAAACAGACTTTCCCTTCATGGTCAATATGATTCACATGGTCCAAACAGACTTTCCTTCATGGTCAATATCATTATCACGTCCAAATGGACTTTCCTTCATGGTCAATATCATTCACATGGTCCAAATAGACTTTCCTTCATGGTTAATATCCTTTTTCCACCATGCCATTCACTCACATTTGTACTGTATATTTTTTTAATGAGCATTTGTTAATTCATTCGTTATACATGCCTAAACCATATCAGAAAGTTTATCGTGATCTTACTTAATTTATGTTGTACATTAGCAAAATACATCGTCCAAATGCTATCAAAAATTTAAACTAACAATTTTTACTTAATAAATTATTAGGTATTCAGGATACATGTGAATAAACTTACAAACAAAAAGTAATAATTTTATTGGCATGAAAAAAACGAAACGTCAACTTATGGCTATCAATTAATTGCAAAGGATGCGTCACGCAGTTTCATAAAGAGTGGTCAAGTTTTACGTATTCAATCAAATTGTTTAGTGTACTCCATTGTTCGGTTCGTTTCTTGTTTTACGTGAATTTCAAAAAACGAATCGCCATGCCCTTTCATTTTCAAAGTAATTGGGCTAAGCCTGTTTTGAAAAAATAAATAAATAAATTTAAGGCTAGGCAAAGACAACACATTTCTACACCTTTCTATTCATGCAAACAGCTCTCGCTTTGTCTCCAGCCATATCGTTCTGTTTCTCATAATTCTTAAATTTACCTCAGTTAAAATTTCTTTATTTGTCTCCCTCCCACTTTTCCCCAGTCTAACTGTTTCCTGCTCTTCGTTAATTTCAGACAAATATGTTTTTTTTCTTCAGACAAATAAGTCTTTCGCAACTCATTTTCTTTACGTTACCAAACCATCTCAAGATTACTTTCTGAATTCTAATTTAACATCCATCTATAACAGTTTTGTTTTATGTTAAAAATAATGTGCACTGCCACACGGTAACGCAATGGACTTCCGTGCGGAAGGTCGCTGATTCGAACCTGTGCCACTCCCCTCCAATGATATAGTCATTTTTTCCGCCTAGTATTCGGGGGTGTAAGGATACTTATGACTTCATATATATTCTTTCAAAAACAAAGGGAGGGGAGCGATGGAGAAAAAAACATACCGGTAAGCTCCAATCGTCTCACCACGGTATGCCATCGGATCCAGTACAGTGGTGAGTTTGTAGCCGGTGAGTTTGTTGGTGTGCAACGGCTCATCCATTTAAAACAACTCCACGGCATAGCTTCATTTTGCAACTAAATTGACGTTGGAATGGCGAGGGAATCCTTGGCTATGAAGTCCAACAACCACGACGAATATTCCCCACAGCACTCCTATCTTGGTCACCCCAGCAAGTGACGCAGCAACGCCACGTGCAACGGATCACGTTGTATGGACCGAAGCGCGGGGGCTGCCAAATATACGACAAGTACAGCACTTTATGCACTCTATACGCTTTACCTCACCGCAGAGAAAGGGCACGACTCGATAATGATGGAGATTCGTTATGTTGAAAGACAAACATATGATACAATGATACAATTATATTATGAAATATTATAAATGATGGGTTTATGCGAAGATCCGACCCACGAAATATATGTTTTACAATACATCAGCGGAACTATTGAGTAAGACATTATTTCAAGTTTTTATTCAGGAACTTAAAAGTAAAACACAATTTATAAGTAAAGTATAGAGTGAAACCCCGTTTTTTACGTGCCCGGAATACACGTTTTCCAATTTTTACAATTCCGTTTTATTTTAGTACATTTAGTACCCGCTTTTACGTTTTCATTTCCCGCCATTTGCGTTTGAAATATTTAAAATGCAAATCAATTTATAAACATATTTAATTAAATGTGCGACGATTTAAAATATTTGAAATTAATATTAGGAAGCAGAAATATGTTGTTTCTATTTATAGACATGTGTGCACCTACAGCTGCAGCACTCATGGTCAAGGTTATGGTACACGAGTCGTGTAATACGATGCAATTGGTGGGGAATTTAGCGAATCAGAGGCAGGCAAACTGTATGGTATATTTGGTCAATCCGTGCTTGTGTTTTAAACGTGTCGGTCGTGTACGTATAATTTCAATTGTGTGTCAATTTAAATTTTTTTTCATTTCTTTTAATTTTTCGTTGAATCCATTCAAATAATGTCTCAGCAAAGAAAAATATTATCGATTCAAGATAAAAGGGAAATTGTCGAAAAAGTTAAATAAACACGTTGGTTCACGTGTTTCGCTCGCGCGTGATTTTGGGATACCCATTACAACTTTGGCTACGATAATAAAAAATCGCGAATCGATTGATAAAAGTTTTCGGATTTGCGCGGTTATCTAAATAAAAAATGATTTTTTTTTTTTTTCTAACACCGAATCTACGTTTTCCCTCCAATTACGTTTTTTTATCAGTCCCTTCAAAAACGTAAAAACGGGGTTTCACTGTAATATATAACAAATATTAGATGCAAATGTAAGTGAGTGAAAGGTGTGCTCAAGGAAGACCAAGTAAATCATACTAGGATCAAGTGAATGTTTTGAAAGAAGTTTGAAAGAAGGAAACGTAAAAAGTCAGAGAAATCGTAGGAGTTGTGTGAGAAGGCGTATGGATGTAGAAGAGATGAAATATGTGTGTTAATATAGGCTGGATTTTTTTTTTTTTCATTTTTGCTGACAGTTAACCTGAGGTGGTACGAGTATATGTGGGTTTACTTTTTTTTTATCTAGATATGCGGGGGTGCGGGCTGGAAGCCCCACGATGTCCTTGCGGTCGGGATCGTCCTACATTGGTGGGGTGTATCTCGGCCAGGGGAGTGTTTGTGGGATGAGCCCGGACCTTTTAATGTCTTCTCTCTTGAATGTATTTTTTGGCATCTATTTATTTTCTGTGTTTTTTCTCTTCTTATTCTATATGTTCAAGGGTGTGGGCTGAAAAACATCTGGTGTCCCCGTGGCTGGGCTCGCCCTATATTGGTGGGGTGTATCTTGGCCAAGAGAGGGGGTGTTATTAGATGAGCCCAGGCCTTTTTAATGTGTTCTTGAAATATATCTAAATGTATTATGTACATACTATGTTGCTATCAATAAACTTGTATTTATTTATTATTCAGGTATGATTTCTTCGGTCTACCTTCTGACGTATTACTAGACTGCGCCAGCTTGGGCACTTATACCGCATGCAAGGATACTATCAGTACAAGTAAGGCTTTGTGCAATGATCCGAAGGGACGTAAGAGAATGGGAAGACCAAAAACTGAGATAGCAAAAGGAGGAGGTAGAGGTAGTAATTGATTGGAAGATGGATTTTTCCGAGAGATAAGTGGCTAATAATCCTGCAAGCAGCTCAGACCCAACATTAGTTGTAATCTTGATGATAATAACCTGTTTATTCGTTTAGTTACTTTTTCATATCCTAATCTCTCCATGCGAATATAAAAACTTCTTTCGTCCTCTTTTTAATTTTATTCATGTTCCTCTTATATTCATTTTGATGTCTCCATTTCTCCTTCCATCATTCATTGACACTTCACTGTCGTTGCGCACTGCACTGTCCAAGTGCACACGTTTTCACATAATGAATTATCTTTTGAACTTCTTCTGCCAAGTCCAACTTTTACGCACATTTATCAACGGCGGCACTAACCATTATGTTTCGTATGTTCTCCTGCATACTGCTATATAGTGTGATTATTGCATTTAGAGTTAAGTGCATTGTTTGAGGTATAACTGCTTTATTTTCTAATTGCCCTGAATAGAAAATCATCTACCTGGGAACGGTGATTTGGTGTCCTCGAACAAGACATGCACAGTCGTTGCGGTATGGACAGACAACTTTATAGCCATTGTAATTTATTTTTAACAAACACTGTTTATTCCACTTTTTTTTTTATGACGGTATAACCCTACCGGTTTCAAGGCTTTCACCTCATCTTCAGGGGAACGTAAACAAGACTAAATGCTGTTCGGACTGGCACCGATATAGACACTTCAACGGTTGGAGGCGGGAAGGGTGAGAGGAAGGCTAGGTATAATTTCGGCCAAGAGCGGGGAGATTTTGGGGAAATAAGTATTCAGCAGATGCTCTGATCGGTATACTGACTTAGAAATTTCTAGGGCCTCCAATCTGTCCAATCTATTTCCGTTGTCGCTAATATGTAAGAATTTGGCATCATCGATAGAAAAAGTATGATTCTCACGGTGACAATGATTAGCCATTTCAGAATAAATTAGAGGATTTGTTAAAGCAGATTGGTGTTCACGAAATCTCTTTTCAAAAGATCTTCCTGTCTTTCCTATATAGAAATTATCACAGTCAGCACATAAAAGTTTATACACACCGCTGTTGTTAAGTATTCCATTTTTGCCTTTCCCATTAAATAAGAGTTTCCGGAGATTAAAGTTAGTGTAAAAAGCTGGCTTTATGTGACTTGGAATATTTTTGGTTATTTCATTTGATATATTTTTTATAAATAGGACTTTGCTCCATAAACAGTGTTTGTTAAAAATAAATTACAATGTCTTTAAACCTCCACAACGTTAATGCCTTAACTATAAACAACAACTTTATAGCTATAATGTGCAGTTTTTTTCAACAAATATATACTTGTATAGCAAACGTTTGGTAGACGATAAAAACAATCACATTCTAAAGGGTATACATTTCATTAATTTTAATGACAAATTTATATAGCGCCGTTTAGAGATCAAATTCTTCTCAGTGTTTCATTCCTGATTTTTCTTTCCTTTCCTCTCCACCATCACTTCATTTCCTTTTGATTGATGATATCTCACTTTATATGAAAAATAATGTTCGGGTGATTGTCCGTCTTTGTGGGGTTCGTGGGCATATGCTCACGTATGTGTTTATGGCTTTCGTGGGGATGGATAGTCATTTGAATGATTGATGCTACCACGTAACTTACTACATTGCCTGGCAATAAGCGCGCCAGATTGTATTTGCAATAAAAGTGTTAAATAAATAAGTGAAAACCAGACTGAGAGTTGTAATAAAAAATGTTGGTTCCAATCAAACCAGCCCCCTCCATGTTAGAAGACAAGCGTCTTCTAATATAGAAGTTGCTGCTCTTCAACTAGACCACGGAGGTCACCGTTGTAACCCTTTTGAAAAATATACAATAGAATATTCAAAGACCTTCGTGCAATAGATTTTAAAACACCTGTCTTCCCCTGGGGGTTGAGGTATCGATTTCCGTTGCAATGCAGATTTTCTTAAAAAAATTGCAATCTGGTTTTCACATAAGATATCTTTAACATTTTTCTGGTCGGCTGGAAGAGATTGACACATGCCAATAAAGTCAACATATTGTATCGCATACAATGAGACTGTAATACAGCAAAATAAAAACAATATCAATTCCAAAATAATAATTTGCCAATATAATATTACACAAAATATTAATAAATACAAAAACTTTCAAATACGAGGTTCAATTGTTTTTTTAATGCACCAACATTTAAAACGATTGATAGAACAAATCAAAAGGCATTTTATTTCGAGGATCGGTTTAACATCGAATGCCTTAAGCTGTTGAACACAAGATTCGTCGAATAATTTAATCCATTGTCAAGTGAAAAGTTTTATTGAAAAACGCCATTTTCATATTGATTTTATGCCCCGTTATACAATCCGAAGGTGGCTGGCTGCTTTCATAAACTTTTCATGTTTTCAGCGCTATGAAATTTAAACTAGCCACGGCCGGGGAAAAGTGGAATAATTTCATCAAAATGAAAATATTTTCGTGAAAAAGTAGCTTATGACTTCGTCACCTGTAATGTTCGTTACATATATGGAACATTGTAGCTATTTACTGTCGCAAAAAAGAGGGGAAATATATTTTATTGGTGCGATTATTATTTAAACGTAAGCTAAATTGGTTGTATGAAGATTTGTAATAGAGAAATTCTAATTTAAAGGATAATATTATATAACGCTGTTTAGAGAGTAAACTCTTCTAAAGGGCGCTCCAACTTGGGATACGAACCCATTATTATTAAACAATTCACCTCTAGCGGCAGCCATAGCAGCGCCCAATGTGTAACATTTTGTATGAAATATGGCCTTGTTGGATTATTACCACGTGGTAATCTGTTTATGAGGTCTTAAGTGAACACCAGACTGAAAACCTTTATTTTAAAAATCTGGGTCGCAACCCGCAACCTGGAACTCGCAACTTCCGGCTCGGAAGACAGGCGTCTTACCAACTAGGCCATGAAGGTCGTCAATATATTTATGTTTTCTTGTAAAATTTTGAAGAAATCCAGTATATTTATTTTAAAATTTTCCTGTTCATAATTCTCGTACATCTAGCGAATATATTAAATTAAAGCAATTTATTAAAATAACAAATTTTTGTTTCAAATTTACTATCGGTATCCATGACCTTGTTTTAAACTTAGTAAATGAAAATAAATCCGAGTAAAAGTAGGAAAAAACGCTGTTGTCATGGAAAAGGAAGTTGCTGCTGATTCGAGTCCGGCCCGCATCCTTTCTTTTCAAATTTTCTCTTTAATGATTCCTGTTCTGTTCATTTTTCTTGCCAATCTCATAACATGTTACGAGTATATTGATAATACTAATTTTATATATAAATTTCATTAGAAACTATTAACTTTTTAACACAGCAAACTAAGGGAGACATGTTTGTAATGAGCGTTCTCATATCGGTTGTCATTTCATTATTCGTCAAAAGACCATCTTCATAAAAGGTCGGATAAGCCTCATTTAGTGAGCATTCAAATAATACATGATCCAATATTCTTTGCTGAGGTCACATAAATATTTACTAGAATTTAAAACTTTTATTTTCGTCAAATATACGAAGAAACGATCAAATATAATTGTTCAAATTTCATTTTATGTTTATTCATAAGCGCTGGAGGGATTATTTTCCTGTTTTTTTTTTCAGCATTATTCCTGAAATTTGGACATCTCTTTATCACTTTGGGGGTCGGCCTAATAGTCGACTTCCTCTGATGTAACTGTGGCGTTCGTATGCTCGGTCAACGACCGGCGAAACGACCTTTGCATACCTTGACAATTCGAAACAAACAAGTGCAAGGTCCACACGCCGGTCATTCAACTCACTATTAGGCGTGGAGCGCATTCCATGTTAGAGCGAGAAGGCAACACATCTGTCGCGCCAGTTCCCAAAACAGAATGATACCTACATACGACAAGAATCGTATCGTGGATGCTGAAACGAGACGGTGGTATATCGTGCGCGCATTCCCGCACACATTCAAGAATAGTATAAATACCTACGTCTATCAATTAAATTTCTTTTTCCGCATTGCGATCTAAACAGGTTTTATTTATCAACAAACCATCATCATCATCTCTCCTTTAAGGAACACAGTTCCTAAATAACCATGAGAAACTACATGAGGAATCCAGGTCTCGCCTATTATTTGAACGTGATACCGTTAATAATGTTTCTCTGCCTATCCTACCCTTACGGTGTCTTCGATTTCACACATCATTTTAATTTCTGTATTTCTTATCTTATCTCTGCATGTTCTACCAGTTATACATATATCGCAAGATCTTCATTTCCAGAACATGATTTGCAAAAATCATGCGTTGATTACTCAAGTTATTGCCTTAAAAATGATAATTATAATATTAAGTATTCATACAGGTATTTGTATAAAAAATCTATTAAATATATGACGTGAGAACATAAATATGAGGAAAGGTAATATTTCTTTCAGAGTCTCGGGAGTTCATTTTGAATGTGCTTGATTCAATTGAAATCCCAAACGTTCATTCAAAGACGTAGAAAAGAGGTTCGAAGATACGGTTTCTCTCAAAGAACACTCAGACATCATTTGAATTAAGAAAGAAAGGATCGGGACTAAAGTAGCAAGAGGAAATAGAAAGGAGTCAATCCGATTAGGACCTAAGCCGGCATTTCATGTCTTCTTAAAAGATTTTCAGAATTAAATGGAAAATATTTTTTTCAGCCGTTCGTCACGTTTCTTGATTCAAAGCTTGTTGAAATAATTAGTGCCAAAAAAATGTACACACACTTACTTCATCAGTCAAGAATTCGGTAATCTTTTTTTTTTTGTTATGCTACAGGTTAATTATCTAAATTATTTTCTCGAAGGGGATTCGTAAGTTAGAAAATGTCAACGAAGGTCAGAGACAATTCAGGAGTTATTATTACATACAATTTTGCGTATTTGTGACATTTCGCGGGCGGGCAACAAATAAAATGTACAATGGCAAACATTTGGATGATTTCGACTTCCACTAGCTCCAAGAGATCTCAAGGGCAGAAACTTTTCCGACAAGCACCTGATTAATGTGTTATGGAAAAAAACATAGACGAATTAAGGTCTAAATGAAGAACAAGCTCCAAAGTGGATCCTTCGGGAACCGAACCTAGATTAATAGTTAACCAAGTCTTCCCATGATGCAAAAGTTTAAGGCCACACGGCCACACAGGTAGGAGCCTCGCTTGATGCTTAGAACTACGCTACTAGGTGATTATAATAGTCACGTAACGTGCCACGAAGCGTGCAGTGTGGCCATTGCGATAGTATGGAGTACGTTGATTCGCTAGGATATGTCACCTAGCTCGCAGCGTAGCTCTAAACACCAAGCGAGGCTCCTACGTATGTGGCCGAGGCCTAAGTGGGACCGCGGCTCCACACTTTTACAGTTACGTTTGTTTGAAATCCTTCTTAGATTCATTAGCCTTGCGTAGTTAGGGTCATACGAATATTTCTTCTTACACCTGGTTGTATATAGTTGGTAAGATGACTTACGTTTCACCTCTTATTTTCTGGGGTTTCCCCAGTCATTGGTAGTACTAGGTAAGTCCAGAAAGTAAGTGTACTGAATTTTTGTAGGTTACAATTTTTTTTATTTAAACAAAAAAATTACGTGGTTACCGTAGTATATATGTAAGCTATTTTTCGACATAGTCGCCATTCCTCTTAATGCAGGTGGTGAAGCGGGGTATCAACTTTTTGATGCCTTCCTCGAAGTAGTTTCCCGCCAACCCCTCCGTCCACTTCTCCACCTCCCCCTTTACCTCCTCGTCGGTTGAAAACCTTTTTCCACCCATGTGCAGCTTCAGGGAGGTAAAGAGATAGTAATCTGAAGGTGCTAGGTCAGGGGAATGCGCGGGATGGTTCAGGGCATCCCATTTAAACGAGGCGAGCAGTTCCTTCGTGGCGTTGGCCGTATGTGGTCTGGCATTGTCGTGCAGCAGGCAGACTCCCTTTGTCAGCATGCCTCTCCTCTTGTTCTGAATCGCCCTCCGCAATTTTTTTAGGGTCTCACAGTATCTTGCAGAGTTGATGGTCTCCCCTTGAGGCATATATTCAATTAAAATTATGCCTTGACAGTCCCAAAACACGGATGCCATGATTTTCTTGGCTGAAATTGTAGTTTTGAACTTTTTGGCGGAGGGTGAAGAGGTGTGACGCCACTGTTGAGACTGCCTTTTGGTTTCAGGCGTGTAGTGTGCAACCCAAGTTTCATCTCCAGTAACGATGGAGCGGAGAAATTCATCTCCATGGAGTTTGCAACGCCTCAAAAACTCTTGCCCGGCTTCCACTCGATTCAACTTGTGTTGGTCTGTCAGCTGTTTTGGGACCCACCTCGCGGACAGTTTCTGATATGCGAGGGTTTCTGTGATGGTTTCGTGTAGTAGAGATCTGGAGATTTGCGGAAACATCGCAGAAAGTTCATCCACAGTCAATCTGCGATCGTCACGGAGCGCATTTTCGATTTTTTCCACAATTTCGTCAGTCACAATTGAAGGTCTTCCGCTCCTCTGATTATCATGCACAGACGTACGACCGTTTTTAAACTCGCGACACCACTTGTACACACTCGTACGATTCATAGCTTTATCACCATATGCAGTTTTCACCTCATTATAAACCTCAACCGGAGGTTTTCCCTTCCAAACGAGATAACGGATGACGCCCCATATTTCGCACTTGGCGGGAGATTGGATTTACATTTTTCACGAAACGTGTTGTCGCGTCGACACTTTTCAACGTACTGACCTCGAACCGGTCTCGTTGCGGAGAGGAAGGGTCAGGCTACACGGAAGTGTAGCCAACATGTCGAAAATAAAATCCATCCGGTCGTGAGAGCCTCAGTACACTTACTTTCTGGATACGCCTCGTATATACAAACATTTTATTTACTGTTTTTTTTTGGAAATAGCTTGTAATCTTGTACCTAAATTATTAACTGACACCTCTGTTCTCAGAATATTGCACAATTATCTTCTAGAATATTCGTCTTCATGGACACGTGCAGTAGTAACGTACTCCCTTATGCAAGAGATATATGCTGTCTCTACACGATAGAGTATGCATATTATCCCCGGCTCTATCCTAGTTTATTTTTAATGGGAATGATATCCTATGAAACACTAGAGAGTGGAAGTTCCTTGCGATCAGATGTTGACTTTTTTGCCGGCTCAGGTTACCCCATCCTTCATGGATAGTCTTGTTTTTTTATATGTCCCGGATTATTATCTGAGACAACGCTCACATATTGTTCTTATCAACCTTTACGCAGAACCAACACGCATTTAGAAATGCACTTTTAATGCAGTAAACAAATTACACTTTTCAACCGTGTCACTCATCAGGTAGACGTTTTCATGTGTCGTTTTTCACTTCTTTCTATCATTTTTAATAAATATATACATTTATGTCATGTGTTAAGTGTTCTCATTTTCCAATATTGTCAATCAATCATTTTGAAATTTACTTTTGTTAGACTTGTCAAATCTAAATACAATTCAAAGAGTGAGTTATGTTTTTGTAGTGCTTAATTTTACTATTTTATCATTTTTTATTGTACGAATTAGTGAAACTTGTCAAGTATAAATTATTGTTTTAATAAATAAATTAAATTGAGTTTAAATTAAATGTAACTCAAATGAAGCAGTTGGCACAAATCTGCGTAACTTATGTCTGATTAGAAGGAACTGCCGTATGGCAATACATTTTATATTGTAAACTAAAAAAATTCAAGAAACAAATATTTTAGGATACACAAAGAACTCTCACCAAGGTAAAATACCTAAGTCAAAAATAAATATACTCGTATAACACATATGTTATATACCAAGGTAGTAATGACAAGTATAAAATTTTCAACTGCATTGAAGTCAAGGCATTGAACTGGTTGAATGTTAGAAATAGACGCCAAATTCACATACTGTCTCTATTGTATAACATCCTTAACTGTCCCGCCGCACCCTCTTATCTCGCCGAAAATTTTCAGCTTCTTTCCAATCATGGATTAGCGCTACGCTCAAACAGAGATTGTTTATTGGCCTTTCCAGTTCACCGCTTCTCTTTCTTTACGTTGTCCTTTACTGTCGATGCAGTGAGACTCTGGAATCAGTTACAAACCAATATAAGACTCGCTCCGTCCTTGGCATGCTTTAACAAGCGACTGAAAAAACTCTTAATTTCTAGTCAGTAAAATAACGTGTTTCATTCTTGATTTTTCTTTTCTTTTCCTCTCCACCATCCCTTCCTTTCCTTTTGATTGATGATATCTCACTTTATATGAAAAATAATGTTCGGGTGATTGTCCGTCTTTGTGGGGTTCGTGGGCACGTATGTGTTTATGGATTTCGTGGGGATGGATAGTCATTTGAATGATTTATGCGACCATGTAACTTGCTTCATTTACTTTTGTCTGGTTGGTTGGAAGAGATTGCCGCCTGGCAATACACCCGCCAGATTGTATTGCAATAAAAGTATCAAATAAATAAAAATAAATAAATAAAATTTTCAAAAGAAGAGCTTTATTTAGCAAAATAAAAACACCCAATCCGAGCTGTGTTATAATTAAACGATGTATTTTTCAGTAATCAAAGACTCCGCCATAAATTATTCACCCCTTTCTTCTTACAAGGGTATCAAAACATAATTAAAGCCAAGGTTTAAATAAATAATCCCCATCCCTAGATAATTTCTATTTAAACTCTTATTTGGACTTTCGAGTTATAAGTGTTAAGATTAGTTTTTTTGTAAGACCAATTTTAACTTGAAAGAAAAATTTATTAGTATTAATTTATAACATACCATCACGTTATTTTCCCGTCGAGGAAGGTAAAGAGGACAGAGCGCCCGATTTTCCTACCGCGACACACATCTTTAGCATCTTCTATATATATATACATCATAATTATACAACTCCTACGATTTCTCTAACTATTTACGTTCCTTCTTTCAAAATATCATTCACTCGATCCCACCATACTTTCCTGGGTTTTTCTCTCACATGACTTCCACACACATTTGCAATATACTCGTACATATATTTGTTTTGTTAGTTTTAATTCATTCGTTCCACATGCCCAAACTATCTACGAGTACTCCTTTCATCTTACTCAACACATCAGCCCTTAGTTCACGTTCGTTCCTTATCACTACATTCCGTATTCTGTCATACATTGTCCTCCCATGTATTACTTTTATTTAATGCACGTATTTCTACAGCATGTAATCGGCTTTATTTATCCACATCCACGTTTCACCAGTATACATCAAAACTGGCTCTTAAATACTATTGTGTACTATCATTTTATATATATTGAATTGCCCCATTGACTTTGTCTCCTATCGCTACATGCCAATCGAAATTCCTCATACCTCTTCTATCATCTGAGAAGATACTACCTACATAGCAAAAAATTCAACTTGCTGTAACTTTCATTACTCACCCTTTACTTTTATAACATAACAGTTTTAGAACAGTTCAGAAACGTTATGAAAAAACTCTAAAACCGTGCGTGGTACAGGATAATCAACTTATGACGAGACAATGTTTAAGGATAATTAATTGAGTTGCTAAGGATAAAGGACTGGAAATATCTTACCGTATTTTAGAAACTTTGCTTATTAATATTTCCTTTCAAGGAGAGTTACACGCCAAAGTAACAGACTGAAAACAATATTTTACACATTACAATCAAACGACCCCCTTGGCCTACTTTAGTAAGCCAGTATTCTAACTTTAATGCCCATTCGTACTCAATTTAAAAAAAAAAGTTCCAGTTCACTTTCTTACTTAAGGCCTTTCTTTCACTTCTTTCTGGTTAATTGGAAGAGATTGTCGCACGGAAATAAATTCGGCAGGTTGTAGTGCATATGTTGCAGGACAAACCCGATTTCAGGATAAACTAGTTCGGCCTAGGTCAAACTAGTTCATCCGAAGCGTGATAGGATAAATTAGTTTGTCCAAGTAGTTTAGACTAGGACAAAATTTAATTAATTTCCTTTATTTATAAAGTTCATTTATTTCAAAATTTCATTTATTTATGAGATGAACTGACAAAAAGAAAATTTATTTTTGTTAGTTTTACAGTTTTGTTATGGTGATATTGTGAACATACGAGGGAAGTCCCAAAAGTACCCGACCTAACACTGAAAACAACAAAAAAAATTGGGAAAAAATATTTTTATTTGTCAACATAGTCTCGTTTCAGCTCGACACACTTTTCCCAGCGATGTTCAATAGCTTCGATACCTTGTTTATAGTGAGAACTGTCGAGCGCCTCAAAATAGCCATCAACCGCAGATTCCACCTCTTCATTGTTGGCAAATCTTTTACCACCGAGCCATTTTTTAGAGTTTGGAAAAAGAAAATAATCCGAGGGGGCTAAATCTGGCGAATAGAGTGCGTGAGGAATCAATTCGAACTTAAATTCATTGATTTGGCCACCTGGACCACCCTCGTACAGTTTTAAACAGAAATATTCAGTCATTATAACATTTATTTACTCATTTGTACAGTCAACGGTCACTTTGGACCTTTGAAATAGTTAAACATTTAAAAAAAATTTACAGTGCACGTTAATAAAAAATCTGAGTTTTATAAAAAGTTCAGTTCGATCCCACCTCCACCCACGACGTTACGGCGGACAAAATAATTCTCCATTCACTAAAAGATCGAAATATTCTTTATTTTTTATTTTTTTTTATTTTTTTTTATTAGGAAAACATACAGTGTTTATGTCGGTATTATTACTGATATCTGTGGGTTTCGAAACACCATTAACAGTTTTCGCATATGGTTATGAGCGTCAACGTCACATAGTAATGAAGAAGGAACTGCCCAAAGGGACTCCTTCTCAGGTGGCGACACACCTGAGTGTGAAAGAATAGTAGTGACGACGGACCGATATCACGGGAAAAGGGAAATGACTCGCAGCGATTTTTTTCTCTCTCTTATAAAGTGGCTAAAGGCCTGGAGTTCAAACAGCCCAGCAAGTTGCCAGTACTTCCAAAGAAAGTTTCCTTTATAAAAAGTATACTTCACAAAACGTATAAACATCGTGAATCATTTAAACCAATAATATTTTAAAGTATTGTATTTTATGTATTTTAATGAACAATTGATTTTGTTTCCTATCGCCGTTCAATATATTTGTTTTCTAAGTTAAAAAGTACGTGTTTATAAAGCAAAAATAGTTCTTTTGAAAAAAAAAGAAGATAATCTTCAAATAATTATTGAGTTTGCACATTTTGGAACATATCTGCTTATATAAGTTATTATCACGAAATATAAAATATCAATGGCATACATCACACTCACCTACATTCTTGAGCCCGGTCAACTTTCATAAAATTAACAGCATGTGTGCAAAAGTGAGAGCTCACGCAAAGCAGAAATGGTGCATTCAAGCTATTGCCCTATAGTTAAATATGAGTAAAGCTATCATGAAAAATAAATTCCATTTCAACATTTTCAGCATTTCGCACCGATACAAGACATGCCATCGTCATGGCGTGAAAACCCTTGAAAAGCGGATTGTTGCTTCCATATTCGAGTCATATCTTAACATATTTCTTTTGTTTGTCGACAAAATCAAAAAGACCCTAGAACAGACTAGACTAAAGTAGTAGTGTAGCAGCGCTGCGACCCTTACCCGAATTAATAAGGGATGACAAAAATGCAGAATTCGTGAATAATGTTGAATAATTCATAACAATTAAATGAAAATGGCAATTTTCTTAGCCCTATAAAAAATGATTGTGTTGATTTTATAAAGTATCACAAAAAAAAATTTATTCTTCATATTTAATCATATTGAGACGTCTTTTATATATTTATTTGAAATTTCATTGCGTAAACGTAAAATTGGAGGGTTTGTTGCCCTACGGCAGTTTTTTTCAACCAAACAAAAACGCATTACATATGTTTCGCCAATCGCTGATTGAGAAGTCACCAAGTATTTCAGTTATGCACAAATATAAAAAACAACGTCAAAAAAGTCATAACAAACAATTACAAATTAAAAGTATAGAATCTTCTTCTCCCTGGCTCCATCCCAACTCACTGTCTGCGAAGACTGTTGGGGTCAGCTCTCCTCTTCCTCAGGTTGTATGCTCTTCTGTTCCGGACTACGTCCCCCAGGCCGTGCCTCTGCATCAGGTTATCCTTTTGCACCCCCCATGAATTCTTTGGTCTTCCTCTGGTTGTTATTCGAGGAAGATCCATGGAGATTGCCTGGTTCACAATGTGATCGGGTGCTCTGCGTCCAACGTGCCCATACCATCTCAATTGCCTCTCCTCCATCTTGCTGTTGATGTATGTAACACCTAGGCTTCCACGAATGCGTGAGCTTTTTATTTTGTCTCTTAGGGACACACATGCTGACCATCGTAGCATGCGCATTTCAGCAGTTTCTAGTTGACTAGAGTAAGAGTTATACATCGTCCAGCATTCGGAGCCATAGAGCCATATCTATATATATATATAAAAGTATAGAATGAAGGAATGAAAAGCAAGTATTTAAAAAAATACTTGTCTTTCAGAGGGAAGGAATAGCAACAGCAAAATATAATGTGAATTAGGAAAATACACGCTCTGTCATTGAAAAGACATAAAAATATTTTGAGCAGCATTTATAAAGCAAGGTTTCCGAGTCTAAAGGCATGGACAGTAAAGAACGATGAGAAGTACGATGAACGGAAAATGTCAAAAGGCAATATTTACTTGAGCGTAGTGCAAGTTTGAAATCAGAGAAGGGCTCAACACTTTTGGCGAGATATTGTGCAAAGCAAGACTGTTAACCACTTGACCACAGCATCATATGTAAAAGTATAATAGCTTGATACGACTTCCTAAATTGATAAAAAAATAGTATAATTGAATGTACGAGTTGAAACGGACATTTAACGAAGAGTAATGACAGGTAACAAGATAAACGGAACACTTAATATATTATATGACCGCGCTATATCAAAAGTAGCAAAAAATCTCAATAAATAATAGTGTGTAAACCTTGACATATGGAAGTGAAACTTGGACTAAGCACGCTTAAAGAAGTGACTGAAAAACTTTTACTATCTAGTCAGTGATAAACACTTGTTTCATTCCTGATTTTTCTTTCCTCTTCACCATTCATTCCTTTTTTTATTGATATCTCCCGTTTACTTTCACTACGAGTATGTATATTCTTTATAAATTTCATAAAGATTACTAATACTTTGAATATTTTTTGCGACCACGTAAGTTTATTTACTTTTTTGAAAGATTAGGAGAAATCGCCGCCTGGCAATAAGTTCGCCAGATTGTTTATACAATGAAGTGTTAAATAAATAAGAAGAATAAAAGTGCTATTAAGCTGTGGATATGCGTGTACTAAGATGTGGAGATGCGTGTACTAAGATGTGGAGATGTGTGTACTAAGATGTGGAGATGCGTGTACTAAGATGTGGAGATGCGTGTACTAAGATGTGGAGATACATGTACTAAGAATAAAATTTGATGTGTCAGTGTATGAAAAAATGCGGAATGAAGACATCAGAAATGCATGGATAAATGGACGTTTTAAGAAAAATAAATAAAGTAGAATTAAGATGGTTTGGAGATGTGGAGAGAATAAATAATGATAGAATGACTAAGCAAGTATATCAGTCATTAGTGCAAGGTGTGCATGGAAAAGATAAACCGATGAAAACGTGGTTGGATCAAATGGACCAGATTTTGAAAAAGTCAAGTGAGAAGTATGAACAATAGTAGATTGTGCATGATGGGATAGTTCTTGGATAGAAAAGTTTGGATAATATTTTTATCAGTCTACCCCGCAAGGGACACGACGTGACGACATTTATGTAGTATAATAACTGAAAATATGTAACCACATGAACTTTTGAAAAGATGTAAATATTAATTAAAAAAATGGTCAGCGAAGTCAAATTTCACACACCTGACCGCGTCACTGAAATATTTGCTACCGCCACTAAAATCGGCATACTGCACTCGTGGCACGATTCCATGATAGCTTCTCTGTCAAGCATTTCGCCGACCAGGTATACTTCGTCAAACGGTTTCGCTTTTTTAACGATTTTTCAGGATTCGGTTTGCTGAAAATATGTGCCAATCGCGAAAAGTTGAGGAAAGAAATGAGATCAATTATGTTCACTATTTTTTAACTATTTTGCAAGATCTTTCGGAGTTTATTACTGATAATGACGTTGAGTCCAAGAGCGAGGTTGACAGCCGTATACATCAGGCTAGACTTGCATTTAATAAAAGGTCGAAAATAATAGAATCAAATAATATAGACCTAAAACTGAGAATACTCCTCATCAAGACCTATGTATGGAGTATCTTGATGTACGGCTGCGAGACATGGTGCCTATCCGAAAGAGATAGACGAAGACTAGAGGCTTTTGAGATGTGGTCCTATAGAAGACTATTAGGAATTTTCTGGAGAGACCGCATCACAAATGAAGAGGTTCTCCAACGAATCGAAGGAGGAAGGCACCTGCTCAGGATCCTGTCCGAAAGGCGTGCAAGATGGATCGGTCATATAATACGACAAGAGGGCCTCTTGCATGCCATAATGGAGGGTATGACCGAGGGGACAAACTCTAGGGGACGCCCACGCCGAGAGTACCTGGAGGACCTGTTGGTGGACGTGCGCTGCTCAACATATACAGACTTAAAAAGAGCCGCACAGGACAGGGGGGAATGGAGGAGAAGAGTTCAAATTGCTGCAAACCAGTCTTAGGACTGCAACCACGGAAGACGGAAGGAATGACGTTGATAACCAACGAATAGCACTTATTCGAGCTTTAAATGTCGGCACTTGGAACCACAAAAGCGTCATAAAAACTCCAAAACACCACGAGTTTAAAACTCATTTCATGACAAAATCAAAAGATGTGAATAGTCGAGAGAAATTATTTGACTCGAAATGTATTCAATAGCTATATTTTTTTTTCAAATGATAGAAAAAAATGATTTCAAAGAAAATTAAAATAATGAAGTCTAGAGATGGGAGGCAGTCATACATGTCGCAGAGATATATGTAATAAGTGGAATTACAAAGTAAATATTCTAATATGGGTTCCACAAAGTGAAAGCTGAAGCATTTGATAAATTAAATGAAGATATCCAACAAGACATGGACAATTGCCTAGTTTGTTGTATCCTGAATATATAATACATAATATCTAATTTGCAATACCAAGTTCCACATTACGATGGTTTTCTTAAATATTATATACATATATGTGTATAAATGTACCTAGCTGAACGCCGTGAGTTATAAACAGCGAACATTTACATGAATCCTGATTAATTCCTTACCACAATGGTGTATCCATCCACACACACATAATATAATATACGAGTATTATGCATGCATTCATTAATATTATCTCGAACAATTATTCCTCAAATGTTTAATGGGATCAAGTATTTGCGTGAAATGTTTAAAATATTCTTGATTGAACTATAACACTTTAATCCACTTTACCCTTTCCGGTCCTATGTCGAATGTCATTCGACATCGATTTTATTCCAGTCATTCGACATTTTTTTTTTTTTTTTTTTTTTAATCTGGCGAGTTTATTTTCCTGTAGAAATCTCTTCCAAAAAATTTCTTGTGAACATAAATATAGTTTTATTAAAAACAACCTTGTGAACATAAATATAGTTTTATTAAAAACAACCTGGATGTATTGTTTTACCCTGTAAATCTTTTGTGGACCTGATGGAACATTTTTTTTTTTTTCGTGGACCGGAAAGGGTTAAAGTACCCTTGGTCAACGCATACCATCCCAAGGTCTCATCGCTACTTGCCGGAGTCATTTCATGCCTCCCTCCACCCCCTATTTGAATTTTTATCTCTATCGATGCCAGCCTTAACATAAGTCTTGTTTGAACTCCTCTGATGATGAGGTGAAAACTTAAAAACCGATAAGGTCATACTGTAAACATAAGTACAAGAGTTTTTTGGCAAAGAATGCGATGTCAAAGCTGGAAAATACATGGAAGAGCAGAACAATCACCATTACGATGCAAATGTGCCTGGTTAAATCTCTCGTCTTCACAATATCTCTGCTCTTTCTGATTCTGGACTATGCGGACGTATGTTACTTGGATGTTACAGAGGAACAGCTGGACAAATTACAGCGTCTTCAAAATGTGTGCCTAAGATTTATTTTCAACCTACGAAAGTACGATCATATAACTTCATACCAGAAGGCATTGAACTGGTTGAATGTTAGAAATAGACGCCAAATTCACATACTGTCTCTATTGTATAATATCCTTAACTGTCCCGCCGCACCCTCTTATCTCGCCGAAAATTTTCAGCGTCTTTCCAATCATGGATTAGCGCTACGCTCAAACAGATATTGTTTATTGGCCTTTCCAGTTCACCGCTCTTCTTTCTTTACGTCGTCCTTTACTGCCCATGCAGTGCGACTCTGGAATCAGTTACAAACCAATATAAGACTCGCTCCGTCCTTGGCATGCTTTAAGAAGCGACTGAAAAAACTCTTAATTTCTAGTCAGTAAAATAACGTGTTTCATTCCTGATTTTTCTTTTCCTTTCCTCTCCACCATCCTTTACTTTCCTTTTGATTGATGATATCTCACTTTATATGAAAAATAATGTTCGGGTGATTGTCCGTCTTTGTGGGGTTTGTGGGCATGTTCTCGCATATATGTTTATGGATTTCGTGGGGATGGATAGTCATTTGAATGATTTATGCGACCACGTAACTTGCTTCATTTACTTTTGTCTGGTTGGTTGGAAGAGATTGCCGCCTGGCAATAAGCCCGCCAGATTGTATTGCAATAAAAGTGTTAAATAAATAAATAATATTTATGTACGGTGCTGAGACTTGGGACTCGGAGAGCAAGCGAGAAATGTATAATAGATGCATTTGAAATGTGGTGCTGGGGAAAGATGTTACGTATTCCACGTACAGCAAGGCGAACTAACGCCTCCATTTTCGAAGAACTGAGAATCACCGACAGATTGTCGACAATGTCTTAGACGAGTCATTCAATTCTTTGGGAATATTGTTTGTGGCTATTGAGACAGTTTGGAGAGGTTTGTGGTCACCGGAAGCGTGCAAGGACGACGCACAAGAGGAAGAGTCCCAATGTATTGAACTGATCAACTGAGAGACGCAAAAAAACTACTTTTAATAACTGCCCTTCGAACCGAGGAGTGCATAGATGGATGGAGAGGAGTCGTCAGAGGCTATCATGGAAGTCACGATACTTAGTCATGAGCTACACCAGTGTTCCCCAACCGGTGTTCCGCGGCCCGGTGCTGGGCCGCAGAGACTTTCCGCCGGGCCGCAAACAGTATGCCAAATTTTAAGAAATTCGTCATGCAAAAATATTAAACAAAGGATTTTCATCCATATCCTCAATAAAATCGAAACAAAGGAATAGACTGGACGTGAATGCAGCACTTCGTCTGTCAGAGACAGCACTGCAACCAAGAATATCCAATATACTAGCAAAGATGCAACAGCAGGTTTCGCATTAATTTGTTGCAAAAACCCCATGGTTTTTGTTAAATTTTAATTGTATCAGACAATGTTACAATTAAAATTGTTTAACTGTTAGATGTATATTTGTCAATTATAGTTACACGTATGTCCATCTGTCACAATATAAGACTTAAAAAATATTCAATAAAAAAAACATTTTTTTTCAGTATTAGTGGTCCGCGAATTTTTTTTCCTTTTTTTACCGGTCCACAGGTCTAAAAAGGTTGGGGAACACTGAGCTACACGACAGGATGGTTTTAGTTTAATCAATGAAAATGTTTTGAAACCACCATACTTTTAACGCTTTAATGAAAAATAACATAATATCTGGATCAATTCATAGATCACATTTTGTAGTACTGCGATAGTAATCGGGTCAATAATTTCCAAAAGGATCTCCACTCAGCGTTCGTCGGTTCATCTTCGGACTTATTGGCAACTCCAATGTAGTGGAGTCAAAGAATAGTTTAGCAGCATTTGACATTTTCTGTGGAAGTACTGACAACTTGCTGGACCGCTTTATAAGTATATTTACTGCACTACAAGTAATTTTCCATCTCTCGTGATGTCGGACTTTAAGTTCGCCGTTGCTACTGTTTTCTTCACACTCAAATGTGTCACCACTGAAGGAGATCCTTTGAGCAGTTCCTTCTTCATCACAACGTGATGTTGCGCTCATAAAAAATAAAGATGTCGAACTTCTAGCGTAGATCGCGCTGGATGGGGACATCTTTTGTCCCCCATAACAGCGTGGACGGTGGTTGGATCGAACTGAACTGAACTTAGACCTTTTTAGTTGCTACCTGATATCGAGAGCTCGGAGCGCTCTTAGAGTAACCGGTGGTACGAAATAGTGGTATATAAATTTAAAAAACTCTTTTTCTAGTGTTAATTTTGAAATTAAATAATAAAAAATTTACAGTTAGTAAAATTAAATAAAAATATTAACCTACAAAAATAGGCACGTACTCGTATATATCTCAAAAATCGTACCACTTTATGTTACGTGAAAATTCCTTGTCAAGATCTGTTGACTTTGAATAACAAGACAGATTTAAATAACTACTACCGCTGCTAGAAATCCTAATAACTCATTCAAGTCACGTCCAGTTCATTAAGTTAACTGAAAAATGTGATTTTGTTTTCATGGTTAGACATTTTGAGAAGAATAAAAACGAATTATTTTAAGTACTTAACTTATTCACGCGGTGTTAAGCGCAATAGGAAGTGAATATTTAAAAAATTTAAAACAGTAAAGCCGCATTTAATGATAGAGATACGTTTCTGTTAAATCGTTATATTAACGGAATTATCGTTAACGGAAGTAAAATTAACACGCGAATTTAGGGGGTAGGTTCCTAAAATAAAATTGAAAAAAAATCAATTAAAAATTTTATTTGACAAAATACAATTTAAAAGTAAAGTTTACTCAAATGCAGTAAAGTATAATAAAAAATAAGTGAATAAAACTGACTTTTTGACAAAATTTAATCAAGCTTCGATTGGTATGTTTTTTTCTTCTTTTCTAGTAACATCTCATTACAGCAGATTAAATCATTTTACTGCGTAGCTTCATGACCATTTTTCGACAAGTCGTCTTATGTTACGCATGAGACACTTGTCTGAGACAATTGGATAGTATTTTTCTTCTTAAAACTTTAGATGGTGGCTCCACCATATCGATATCATAACAAGAGTTCGTTCTTCAGTTAATTCTTGTAGTTCCTCTTTCGTGTGAAGATTGTCGTTTTCCAGTAATGTCTGAAAATCTTCGGCGTCACCTTGATTGTAATCTAGTTGGTGCGCCTAATCAATAGTTTTTTTTAAATTACGTTATATTTAGGTGTCGTTTATAGAGGTTCCGTAAAGCGAAGAATGGCTGTATATCTCACATTCTTCCTGTGTTGAAAATATATTTGAGCAAACATAAGGATAGCAAATTGATCAACTATTCTGTAGATGGATGACGCTTGTGGAATATTGGCTCAGTATAAGCAAGGATTTCTCTGGTATAATTATTTTTTTCGATATTGTATTCACGAACTGAGCTAATTAAAGCGTCACCACGGAATGCTCTTGTTGAACGGATTTTCCGATATGTGTATCGACACAGAGAGCTCTATCCCCGCTTGAAGAGAGCCTCGGGATAGGAGGCCGATACACATGTAGCGGGGATTAATGCAAATAATGGAATAAAAAGTAATATATTGTTAAATATTCTAATACGGGGCTCAACAAATTTAAAGCCGAAACCTTTGACAAATAATATTTTAATATTATGCGCGGGTCAAAATGTTCAAATAACGACGATAGTTAAGTATGGTTGGTTCAAGTAAATGGTATTTTGAAAGACGAAAATGTAACAAGTCGTATGAGATGTATAAGGTGTGTGGATGTGGAAGAAGCAAAATATGTGTGTCGAGTTAGGAGTTTGGCGCTTTGTTCTCTCATCCTATGCCAACAGGGAAACAACGTGATGGTATGTATGTATGTATGATGATAGAGAAATCTGAATGGACGCAAGTGGTGGCAGAATGAGAAGAGTTCCGAAATTTTGTTATAATATAAATAATAAAAGGACAATTTATATAGCGCCGTTTGGAGAGCAGATTTTACTTACGGACATGGGCCGGCATTGTCAGGCGACTCGGCAGGATCGTCTGTGATATCTACGTGAAGGGGTGCGCATTTAGAATAGGGCTGTTTTCTCACAGATCATACGATCGACGTGCAAGAGCAGCTCAAGATTGACTTTAAAGTGGCGAGGGGATCTTTGACTACGAAGCCCAGCAAGGACGACGACTAATGCGTTGCAAATATCGCGTTTTTCATACCAAATATGTTAAAAAAAGATGTTTTATCGTACAAAACTTATCAAGGCAAACAAACTACTACAAGTAAATTATTGTAGATTTTCCGTTGTGATAGTAACATATTCAGCTTCAAGTGAAATGTAGTGAATGTGTTCATATATCGTCGTCATACAAGATAAAGTGACCAAGTGCATTTTTCGCGAAAACGTGATAAATGACTATCTGACACCTTACTAACATAATGGTGGCCTGGAAGAAATAACCCAGCAAGAACTTGGAAGAATAATAATAATATCTTGACTTGTTTAAAATGACTATCTGCATTGATGTTTATTTTTTTACAAGCAAAATTGTATGAAAATTTTCAAAAATATTATTTGTTTATTTTGAAAGCAATGGAAATTTCTATACACCCAAAAAAAATCACAAATGTGTATACGTTTATTTAAAAAAAAAATTGAAAACAAATGTGTAAAAATGGTTAAATGGCTCTCCTGAACATTTTGCATTTTGTTAGTTGGTCACTTTCTCTTGTATGACGACGATATAATCATAATACGGGACAATGACTAGTTAAATGAGGCAATGACTAGTTGGGATTTTGGTAGATAAATACATGCTACAGGTTTCCCCAATAAATTGAATAAATACGTTTTGTGGAATGGATATTTGTTCGTCAGTTTCTATTGTACCTATATTTTTACGGTTAAGGTGCGCTACAAAGAATGGCGAAAGACGCAACAGCATATTTCAGGGGTCGACAATATAAATAGTAATATGATAAAATATATATGAATCGAAGTGAAACTCTACAAAAAAATGACCAATATTTAATTTTTAAAATATAATTCGTCCCCTTTTTTCTACAATTATCGCCAAAATGCATAACAATGAAAGAAAACATGATAAATGGTCAAATTCGTCGACTCGTTATTCAATTCAATTCTATTTATTATTTAAATACTTCATAGTACAAAGTACAATATGGTGCAATTACTGCCAATTAGCGATGTCTATCAACAACCCAATAAAATCCTCTTTCAACAAACCAATCTCAAATCACCATGGCATGGCATCCCATAGTAAAATCGAAGCGACAACTAAATGGAAATTGACAATAACTTCAATCTCGGTGGAAGCCGCGCGCTTGTTCTCCTGTAGTGAAAAGGAACCAGGCGCTCACGTAACGGTCGCGAACCGCTCTCGTAAAGGTCACGTTATGGTTGAGAATTTGCTGTAGACCAAGTGGTATCCGGCGCGCACCCACTTATAACGAATTCAACTGAGTACTGAGTGCAACGTTTTTGAATCTTCGGCACCATAGGCTAAACCACGCGGTAAAACACTCCGCAAGACCTTATACAACAACTAGAACGTTGTCTAGCAATTTAAAAATGTATAACTATTTCATCAGCTAAGACCATGGTTAAAAAGGAAATGAAAAAAAAATGGAAAAAACTGAAAAGTCTAATAGGCAATCAACCGTTTGAAGGAGGCGCTAGTATGTAGTCGGACAAGTGCTAAACGTTTTCGACGAGATGTGAGGGGGCGGCGGGACAGTTAAGAACGTTATACGGAAATGACAATTCATGTACTTGACACCAATTTATTTAATTCAACCAGTTATATTATATTTGGAAACGCGTGGATATGGTTTTACTTTCATAGGTTGAATATGTATCGCAACC
Organism: Odontocerum albicorne; assembly: GCA_949825065.1. Classification (NCBI taxonomy): domain Eukaryota; kingdom Metazoa; phylum Arthropoda; class Insecta; order Trichoptera; family Odontoceridae; genus Odontocerum; species Odontocerum albicorne. The sequence continues at coordinate 36,550,769 of OX463852.1, read as the reverse complement.
AAACATTTTGTATTCGCTGAAGTTTGTTCAGCTGTTCTTCCGTAACGTCCAAGAAACTTTCGCCCGTTTAGTTGAGAATCATTAAAATTATAGCAGTTAAAAAAACGTTTGCATAACAGAATTTAGTTATTTCCAATCACAGAAAAACACATTGAAAGTGTATTTATGAATGTTACTTACTAATTTGTTCAGACGTATATCGACACATTTTTTCATAACGCAATTGAAGATACTAATATACACAGTGGTTCATAAATCGTGCACCAATGTTCCCATTCCAGGTATTGTTGTGGATCTTGTGAAATAATTGCAAACCTTTCCTCAAGATTTATTGCAGAGTCTTTCGAGACGGTCCCAGCTGAGTTGAACGTCGTTTGGTTGAAGTTGCTTGAACATGAGCAACACTCCCTTGTATCCTTGAAATATTCTCATTAGTGCGGATAGTATGTGGTCTTCCTGTTCGAGGTAAGTCAACTACAGTCAAATCTTCAAATCTCCGATCTTGCTTAGTAATCTCCACCAGTAAAATGATGTCGACATACTATAATAATATAATAGATAATCTCCATCAGCAAAATTACGTCGATATAGTAATATAATAGATAATCTCCATCAGTAAAATGACCTCGACATAATAATATAATAGATAATCTCCATCTGTAAAATGACGTCGACATAAATGTACAGTGGAACCTCTCATAACGAGTAATTCGCATAACGAGCTAAACAGATTGTGAAAAAAATGCTCCCTTAACGAGCGACATTTCGCATAACGAGTGACGCAGAAAGGGGAAGTCCCATCTTCACGTCACTCACTTGTGAGCCGGGACTTCCGCGCCAGTGCGTCAGTCTCTGGTTAGCTCTTGTTCCGCTAGCATGTTAGTGTCACATGTGATCACACATTTTTCCAAACTTGTGTTTAGACATTATTTGTAATTTTTTTGTGCAAAATTTAATAACCCTTGCAAAAATGTCCCTGAAGAAAAAGCCACAAGAAGACAGCCATAAGAGAATAAAAGTAACTGTAGAAATGAAACGTAAAATCATTGAAAAGCGAGAACGAGGTGTGAGCGTGGCTGATCTAGCGCGCACATACAATCGGTCTACATCAACGATTTGCTCTATCCTCAAGAACAAGGACCAAATTAAGAAGACAGATGCTTCAAAGGGAGTGTCAAGAATGTCTACGAAACGGTTACCTATTCTTGATGATGTTGAAAGGTTGCTTCTTCTCATATGGATAAACGAAAAGTAATTGCAAGGCGATAATATTAACGAAAACATCATTTGTGAGAAGGCGAAAGTTATTTTCGCCGACCTCGTTAAGAAGACGTCAGAATCATCAACTGCCGAAAAAGAAGTACAATTTAAGGGAAGTCATGGATGGTTCGAGACATTTAAGAGAAGAACCGGCATCCACAGTGTTGTGAGACACGGTGAAGCAGCAAGCTCTGACACAAAGGCGGCAGAGAACTTCATCAGCGACTGTAAGAAGCTCATAGATTCTGAGGGTTACCGGATTTTACTTCTAGTAAAAAAGAATTAATTATTTGTCATAAATTCATAAATAAAAAACTAGTTATTTCGATTTTTTTATTGTTTTTTGCAACTCGAAATCGCATTCCGGGTTGTTACGCTCCTTAACAATTTATACGTATGTAATTTTATTTGAATAAACGTTAAAAATAAAAAAATTGAGTATTTTTTTCGGCATGGAACGTATTATCGTATTTTACATTGATTTATATGGGAAAAATTGTTTCGCTTAACGAGTGTTTCACATAACGAGTAAGATTCTGGAACGAATTATTCTCGTTATGAGAGGTTCCACTGTATAATAGTTAATCTCCATCAGTAAAATTACATGGACGATAGATAATCTGCACCAGTAAAATGAGATCGTTGTGTTCAAATAATTGATTCTTGATATGCAAAAAATCCAACCACTTTCGTTATTTTTATCAGTTCTTTAATTATCTATAATACAACTTAGAAACTCTTTAAATTATACGGCAAAAAAAATATTAATGTTTGAAACTGGTGCGCGAAATATTGGTCATCTGTATAAAGCTTATTTGTGATAATCTATTGATACATACTTACTATGCAGCACACACAACTCATAATTTGAGTGGAAGGCGTGTGAGAGAAAGATTAAGGAAAGTGTAGTTGGATCAAGTCAATGAAAAGGTGAATGGAAGGTTGTGAGATGAAAACTAAGGAATGTATGATTTGGATCTAATTAATGAATTTTGAAAGAAGGAAATGTCGAAACTCAGAGAAATCGTAGAAGTTGTATGGGCGTAGAAGAGGCGAACGATTTATTAAGATGAAAAAGATGACGCTGAGATGGTTTGAATATGTGGAACGAATGAATGAAGAAAGAGTAACAAAACAAATATAGAGTGCAAATGTGAGAGGAAGGCGTGTTAAGAGGAAAGTTGGATCAAGTGAATGATAGTCTGGAAGAACGAAATGTAGAAAGTCAGAAAAATCGTAAACGTTGTATGAGGTGTACGGGTGTGGAGGAAGCTAAAGCTAGGAAAGTATGGCGGTCTGTCTTCTCTACCTACCCGACAGGGAAATGGTGTATGGGTATTAAATGTGGGTTTACATTTTATTTTGTTTTCTGCCATACGTTTTTGTTTTTTTATTTATTCTTTAATCTAGATATGCGGGGGTGTGGGATGGAAGCCCCCCGATGTCCTTGCGGTCGGGCTCGCCCTACATTGGTGGGGTGTATCTCAGCCGGGGGAATGTTTGTGGGATGAGCCCCGACCTTTTAATGTATTCTCTCTTGAATATATTTTTTTATGTCATCTATTTATTTTCTGTGTTTTTTTTATCTTCTTGTTCTACGTGTTCAAGGGTGTGGGCTGAAAAACATCTGGTGTCCCCGTGGCTGGGCTCGCCCTATATTGGTGGGGTGTATCTTGGCCGGGGGGGTGTTATTAGATGAGCCCAGACCTTTTGATAGCTACTGTTTTTTAATGTATTCTCTTTTTAATGTGTTCTTGAAATGTGTCTAAATGTATTATGTACATACTATGTTGTTATCAATAAACCTGTATTTTTTTTAAATGTATGTATCTCACGTGTGGTCGAAAACATTTCATACAAAATAATTCAAACAATAGCTGTGTTTATAAACATTTGATAGCGATGGATCAATTTACATAGCGCTCGTATCGGGAAGCGACCGACCAATCTCCATTGATAATACTATATTGAAAGCAAATAGAATTATCCATAAAGGCACATAAATATTAAATGCGGGCGATAATACAATATCAAGTTGAATATTTCAATATGTTGTGATAAGGGAACTTTGTTGATTTTTTTTTTACTTTCGATCTTTTTGGTTTGGAGCATGATAACTAACTCATGATAGAAACGTCTTCACAATATTTTCGATTGTGTCTCGATCTGCGCCTCTGGCAAAGTTGTGACGAGGTGTTTTGAAGCCTGGGGCAACAAATTCGAAAACGAGCTTCCATACTAAGGTGATTTTTTTTCTAAACGTTTTCGGGAACGGGTAAAATTGCTATAATATTTTCCCCGTAATTTAAAAAGGGCAATTATTTTGCTATCTAAAAAATCACTTCCCAGTCTTCAAAGTGAAAACTTACCCCACAAAAAAAAACAACGGACGAAAGATAAAATGTTAAACTTTTCTAACATTTAAAACATCTGGTGTCCCCGTGGCTGGGCTCGCCCTATATTGGTGGGGTGTATCTTGGCCAAGGGGATGTTATTAGATGAGCCCGGACATTTTGATAGCTTCTGTCTTTAATGTATTCTCTGCAATTTGTGTGTTTTTGAAGTGTATTTAAATATATTATGTACATACTACTCGTATATTGCTATCAATAAACCGATATCTATTTCTTATTATTTTATTGAATTATCAGGGTCGACAATCAACAATAACTTTATCTAAATTGACTTTGTACGAAATCAAATGTTTGATAGAAAGAGATAATCTCTGATGTCCAAGACTAGATCTTAAATAAGTATTATTTATTGAAAAAAATTCTTACGTACGGTCACGGTCATTTACAAAAATATTGGACCAACTTTAGCGCCCTTCAGAAATCGAGTTTGGAGCCAGAGCCCCGGTTGCCCCACCCTTGTGTCGGTTCTGGTGCCTGGTATGTCTGTAAACTGCATTTTATTTCATCATCATCATAATCAACATTACGCCATATCCCTATTTCGGTAAGCAGAAATACCTATTTAGTTAATCAGCCTGTCCCTATTTGGGTAAATACATTGCCAGTTCATTCTAGTGATTGACGAGATCGAGAGAGATGGAGGGAAAAGGTCCAAGAAGCCGACTCCGAATATATGGGATAAAGCAAGGGAAAAGAAGACATCTCCAGTTCAAACACCTTATGCAATTTATTATTTATAGTTAATGCATTAACATTCTGGAGGTTTAAAGACATTGTAATTTGTTTTAACAAACAGTGTTTATTCCACTTTTTGTAACGGTATAACCCTACCGGTTTCAAGGCTTTCACCTCATCATCAGGGGAGCACAAACAATACTGTTTGTGCTCCCCTGATGATGAGGTTGTAGGAACCACGGTCGTCGCTGAATATTGTCAACACACACGGTCAACGACCGACGAAACGACCTTTGGATATGTCCAAGGGTCGCATACCAAAACATTGAAATTGTTTACCCACAAATACTATTTACGATACATTCCACAGTAGAAAGAGAACGCATCACGCTGTCTCGCCGTTTTCGCAAACAAATCGTCTACCCACAATACTATTTGCAATGTCTGCAATATTTCAATCGACCATTTCTGCACGCACAGAAGCGAGATAAAAATATATTGCGGGCGCACTCCCGCGTCCATTCTGAAATGTATAAATACCCACTTACCGATAAATAAAGCATTATTATTCATTGATTCATTCACTCTCTGTTTCCGCATTGCTAATTGACGTATTTTATTTATTTACCAACAACTACTATCATCATCTCGTCCTTTAAGGACATTCTGCTAAAAGGTGAAAGCCTTGAAATCGGTAGGGTTATACCGTTACATAAAGTGAAATAAAGTGTTTGATAAAACAAATTGTTATGTATACTTTCATACGTTACAAAATTGACAGATCATACGAGCATTAACACTTGTTAGATTGTTATATGTAACTTTTGCAGATGTAAGTCAACTGCCTCATAACAGACAATGAGCCTAGTGAGACGGCTGATATGGGCTATTTGTCTTGTAATTAGGTTGACTATATAAACTTTTAAATAAATTAACAAAAACTTTTCAAACTTCCCTCTATCATAATTTGATTTATTTGGTGGTACCAAGTTTTTCGAGGTGTTCCTAAACTTGTAAAATAATTTTTGTATCGACGATAATCGAACCCATAACACTCTGCTTTAAAAATAGGTGTCTTACCAACTATGTCAATGATGTTGTCACGGGTTTAACAAAAATAGTTATATTTTATGAGGAGGTAATTAATATAATTAACTTTAAGCAAACGAATTAAATTCTGAATGAGAAAAAATGTCTTAAAAAAAGTGTGTGCAAAGCAAGATGTATTGAAGTGTTGTGTAAAATAATATTTATACGAGTAGTATTCAAGGTGAGAATTTAAAATAGAAAAACATGTCACGACTAAATTAATCAAATTCTGAGAAGTCTTTATGATAGGAGAGTATCCATGACGAGGTATACAAGATTTACGCCAGAATAGCAATGTGTTGCCCGGAAAGTAATTTCGTATTTATTATGTCAAACTCAAACGCAAAATTGTACCAAATGCTCATGGACGATGGTTTTCGATATTTTCAATATGTCGGCATCAGTAGTAATCGATCACTCGCTGTATAGTAAATATATATATTTTTTTGTTTGTGTCGTTTTCTTTCCTTAACGAAAGAAAAAAAAACATAAAACATCGAAACAATAACTAGTTTGTTCCATCTTCAAAATTAAATCAAAAAGCGCAGAACAATTTTGATAAACAATGCGCTTAACCATCACATTTCCTAAAAATATGCATTCAGCAAACGGAATGAAAATTTTGCCCAACGCTAATTTTGTAAAAGGCAACGAAAAGTAAAACGTAACGAAAATTTTGTCCTAAAGACATCTCTATATTGATACAGCCAGTATATTCGTAATACTAACACGAGCGAGTTGAATAGAAATATCGCTGTCAAATCGTACCAAAACAGGTTTTCGACCAAATACATACTTCGGTTAGATAACCTATAATTTTTTACAACAGAAATTGATATTTAATAATTATTGTTGCTATCAAATAATGACCTATGAGACTCGTCAAAATTGATATTTTATTTATGACGCCGTTTGAATATTGAAGATTTTTTCCCCCTCAATTGGTATGTTGAAAGTTTAATTCGTTAATAATTTATCTAAGAGTGCTGTATTTTCTGATATCGATATCTTACACATCTTGGTAGATATATTGCGGATTAAACTCCTTAATAAACTTTGTAGGTATAACTAAGTCACTTCACAGAGAGGCACACGTAATATTATTCCTGTTGTCATTATGCTATTGTCATTATGCTATATTCAGACCAGTTGTTATATATTTTTTCTGTATCAATCATGTTACACTTGCATCAAATGTAAAATAAAATTTTAATAGTTAGTTTATTTAAAAAAAGACAGAATTTTAAATTGTATTTATTGTTAAAAACAAGGAAAAGTTAGAAATTGTCGGATCTATATGAGAATAAGTGTATGGATGTGGAAGAGGCGAAGGCAATATGCCGAGATAGGAAAGTTTGGCGTTCTGTCTTATCTGTCGACATCAAAAGAGAAACGGCGCGATGTTATGTAAATAAGTAAAACAATTTATAGCCAATAAAAAAAATGAAAGACGTGAAAAGCAGATGTCTTTTTGGTTCTAAAAGTATTGTATTGTATTACGCTTTCATTGTATAATATATAATACAACCTGGTGGGTTTATTGCCATAATACAATCAGAATCACCAAAAAGATGTTCAAGAGGTCCGAAGTGAAAACCAGACTGCCACCCTTTAAAAAAAAATGGATTTCAATGGGAAGCAAACCCGCAACCTCTGGGTCGGAAGACAGGTGTGTTACCAATTAGTCTACGGAGGCGGTCAACTTGTTTTCGAAAATCAGATAAATTAAATCTATACATAATTTCAAGAAAATGTTCAAAAAAATCTATATGAATATTATTATAATATTACTACCCTGCGACTTTTTACTGTTCAACCGATTTAAAAAACAGCTTCGCGGAACGCGTTACAGCACCCGAGAGGATGTCATGAAAAAATCGAAGACGGCTCTTTTTTTTTTTTTTTTTTTTTTTTTTATCCACTTTGCACGGATTTCTCCTGTTACACAAAGAGGGTTTGCTTCTAGCGTTAGCTTATTCGTTAGGAATAATATCAGCCAGGATTCTTCTCATACTGCTAGACGGTACCGAGAATATATCAACCGTGTCATTCAGTTGGTTCAATATCTCTATACCACGGGTGACTGAGTGTTTAGCCATGATATTCGTCCTGTAAGTTGGTATGTAGAACAGAGGGTGATTCCTTGCACGGATATATTTATTGGGTACATATAAACTTAGTGCTTCTAGAATCGCGGGACAGTTAAAGGAACCTTGGAAAACCTTTATTAGGAATATCGCAATGGATTCTTGCCTTCTTGTTTCAAGGCTTCTATAGTTACACACCGTGAGAAGTTCGTCATGGTGAGCATATTTTGGGTAATCGCCCTTTGTTCTGTACCATAGATATCTGAGGAATTTTTTTTGTATTTGTTCTATATTGTTTTTGTATTTGAGCTGGTGAGGAGCCCAAACCGTAGATGCATATTCTAATTTGGTTCTAATTAGATAATTATATAAGTTTCGGAGGATATCGGTGCTGTGAAATTCTCTTGATATTCTCATTACAAAACCGAGTAGTTTGTAACAGTCCGATATCAAACGTGAGACATGGTTAACGAACGTGAGTCCGACATCGAAGGTTACGCCCAAATCCTTGAATTCAGAAACTCTGTTTAGTGCCACTCCCTGTATAGTATACTGATGGTGGATTGGTGAAAACGATCGACTATAAGATACACAGACACATTTATTAATGTTGAACAGAAGATGATTTTGCTCACTCCAGGAGACTAGGGAGTCTAGGTCCTGTTGTAACTGTGTCCGACACAGTCCTGAGGTGAATTGATCTTTTTGAATATTTTCAAGTCGTCAGCGAACAATAAACATGTCGAGTGACTTATGGAATTTTGAATGTCGTCTATTAATATGAGGAATAGTAGGGGACCTAAATTGGATCCTTGTGGTATGATGGACATACCGAAAATTGAGTACCAGCGGTGTTTCGAGTATATGATCAAGTGCTGGCGTAAGTGCGTTGCAGTCGATGGGGAGTACTTTGAGGGAGACCATATCGATTTTGATGAATAAACTTGTATTTTCGATTTTATGAATAAAGTCCTAAAACTTTTTGATCAAGGTAGTTAGTATACGTTTTTGGTCACCTCACAATACTGATTCATTTGTAAGCGTTTATGTGTGCGCAATATGCTGATGTGTAGATAAGCGAATAAATTTTATACGTGGTTGTAAATGTGTAAATGTAACACTCACTGATTTAGTTTATTCTTAATCTTCATGTTAAAACCTATTCTAACAGTAGAGTGGACATAATTGACTTTCACAAAAAAATGTATATTTATAATTGTATATTTTTAGGGTATTTTACACATAAAGAGATATACGCAGATATGAACGGATTTCTATGAGTCTAAATTTAAAAAAAATCTATATTTCACGTCGACAGGACCAACGTTTACGTAACAGTATCTGGAAACCAGAAAAAAAACCTGGGTTTGCTATTTATTGAGGTTTAAGGTCGAATCTAGTCGGTCATGGAGGACACAGACGGGTAAAACATTAAACAAATTGTTAAACCAACGATTATGAAATGAACAGCTCTTCAATAAATAAACTCATCCTTATATTTAAGTGTTATTTCCATACTTCTTTGAGATATAATAGTCAAATAACTGTCAGCTTGCATGACGTGATGCGTGAAATGGAGGAGGCAAAAGTTATGCTCTTGGGTAGAAAAGTATGGATATCTATTATATCTGCCTTCCCCGCAAGGGACACAGCGTGATGATATGTATGTTGTTGGAATAAAACCTAAACTGGACCCGTTTCGTTTCTACTTGTACTTGTTGGAAGGGTGCGAGATAAACTTAGTTTTAATTCTCTTCTGAAAATATTAGGGGTGCAGGAAAAAAATGTCGTTTTTTTTAAATAAAATACTAAAAATATTAACCAAAAATAATTTATTTTTTAAACAATTATACAATCGCTTTTGTTATCAATCACTGTTGCCCATCTTGAAACCAAATGCTCAATACCGTTTTTATAAAAGAAAAATCGCTTTGATGCGAAGAACTCTAAAAGGCATCAATATTTCGGAAAGTTTTCCCGCTGAGAAAGTGCAGTAGAGATTGTATAAAAACGACATTTGTTTCCAGTACCACTCATATTTTATTTGATATTTGATCCAGGTTCAATCCAAATTATATCAAACAACATACATGATAAAGAAAAAAATATTAATAATATGATCAATGGTTACTCATACATCCGTGAGAAGTGGCTCAGTTGTGTCTACAAAGTTTATTAACCTGTTCACCGCGTTAAAAATCAAATTCCACGAATCCAGTGCGCGGCACAATTTCAGCGTTTTTTAATTTCTAAGTTTAAACACATATTTTGTTTAGAACCACTGATATTTGATTACAACACCAAGTAAACATGACACTTAAGTAATTTTCTGATAATAAATAATAGTCATTACTCTTAAGGAGACTCATTAAATAAAGGAGATAAACTTAACATTACGTAAAATAAACAAAGGAATGCTACGATCAAATCAATGCTTCATGACACTCACCCAATCAAATGCATATAGCACTAGAAATGTTTATTTACGTAAGAGAGACTTAGTAATGTTTATTTACGTAAGAGAGACTCATCGCAGGACTCGATCCGCGCGACAGGTCGTTAATGCTGGAAATATTGAGAAACCAAAAAAAATCGGCGCTCTGTTTATTCAACAATATCTCATAAACTAATATATTATTTGACAAGGTTTTCAGAGACGTCGCTAGAATAAAGATTATTTTAAATTTTAGTTCAATTTTTATTCCGGTTTTGTGTCACTTTTTTTAAGTATTTGTGATTTGAAACTTGGATTGTCGTCAGATCACAGGCGTTTGTGCTCCCCGCGGGGAACACGTTAAGAAGTCTTCAATTTATTCACCGATATGTTAGATACGATCGAGTCATAAACTCGATGAGGCCAATTAAAAAAAATAATAACTTATTTTCACTAGAAATGAGATCATTCGTTCATGATGCCTCTGCCAAACTTCGAGGTCGAACGTTAAGATCAGTAATATCGATAGTAAATGGGGTCAATGTAGCAAACAGGCCCAGTTAATAGAAATTTTCCGATAGAGCTAAGTTTTTGTGACTCTGGACTTGTTCAACGGAATGATCTGCTTGTGACGCTGCTCTTAGAAGATAATATTGAGCCTTTAAGGACATCAAAATCTCTTAGATAAGTATTCAAGGCGTCCCGTGTCTTTGGCAAAGTTCAATGCTAAGCAACGGCTCCAAAAAGTAAATAATCACCATTATGATACGAAATAAATCCTGTATATCATTGTACAAAGTATATACAGGGTGTTTTTTGAGTGTGATAGGATTTGTTTTTGAAATAAAACACGTGTAACATAAATTATTTCAATGGCCGTGTAGTTAAATTCAATTGATAGGTTGTTTAATGACAATTATTGTTTGAAGATAATTTCATTTATATGTTGACCGTGGCTAGCTAATGGCTTATGTACCTTAACCGATCATAAGATGGGTTTCCTGTTAAGAACGATAGAACTTTAAAATAGAATAAAACAACAACTAATTAACCAAAAATGGATCTGAAGGTTTAATTTGAAAGAATATTTCATGCCGTTTATGACTTAAACAAGATATCGTTCAAATGGCTTCCACGGCATTCTTTTGCACTGGCCAATTCGATCATGCCAATTTTCGATGACTCGGTGGAGCATTTCCGGCTGTATGGCGCCAATAACACGTCGTGGCCTCAAGTGTTGGCCTCAAGTTCATCAAGAGTCTTGGGTTTGTTGGTGTAAACCTGTGATTTAACATAACCCCAAAGAAAATAATCCAGATGCGTTAAATCGCGTTAAATTCAAAATCCTATCACATCCAAAAAAACACCCTTCACTAGATGATCTCAGTTTAAACTACACAGGACCTGTTTTAAGAACTTAAATAACAATTTGATCTCCGAGGCTTAGTTGGTTAGACGCTTGTCGCTTGAACATTTTGCTGGTTGGCTGGAAGACATCGCCACACGACAATAAACCCGTCAGGTTGCACTGTACGAGTAACATATGTTAATTAATACTCACCCTCCTATTTAAGTAACTTTGAATATATGTGTATGTATGTACGTGCATGTTTGTGTGTATATATGTATGCATATACTCGTACATATTTTTTTATTTTATATAATTTATTTTTATTTTATATAATTCCTTTAATGTTAACATTTCTTGTATTTTTCAATGTAATTGGACTAAGCCTGTTTTGAAAAAAATAAATTTAAAAAAAATAATACATATATAATTGAAATAATATATGATTCTAACAAAACATTCAAATGCATCCCCACGCCGCGCCGCAGCTATTACTAAGGCCTCGGCCACACAGGTAGGAGACTCGCTTGGTACTTAGATCTACGCTGCGAGCTAGGTGACATATCCAACCACTCCCAAATGTCAAATGAATTTGTGCGAAGCACTTGGGTGTGGCCAAGCATGAAGTCACCTAGTCACGTAGAACCTAGCTTAGCACCTAGCGAATCACTTTGGTGTGACCTTAGCCTAAATGTACAATTAATAACTTACCTGTCACATACAGTTTACATGATCACCAAAACAAAAATCTTCGTCTTTTGGTCAAAACCTTTTGTGGTGGTAGGTAATATGAATTCGATTACATACGCTGATTTTGTGTTATTAAAATGTGTTATTAAAATATTAATAACACATTTTTACTACATACTGAAATAATCTAGTAAGCGCTTTGTCGGAGGATATACACAACGCTCCCTCTACCAGATCATCTTCAATGCTCTCTCTACCATCACGAAATCTTGCATACAACTTAAAACGTTCTTATGACTCATTGCTTTACTACCAGAAACAGTTTGAATCATTTCTTAAGTTTCTGTGCCACTTTTACCCAATTTAAAACAAAATTTAAGTTGGCAGTTGGCTACATTGTTCCTTTTCCGACCAAGACTCAGAAGGCACTGTCAATTGTTACGTCATTACGAATGAACCAGCGATGCAAGCGCTTTGAAACTTTTACGGAAGATAGTCGAAATGTGTCGCTAGTCAACTCATTTATTCATTCACAGATGACGCTGATGGTTACGCCAAAATAAAATCAGCCACCTTTCCGATTGGACAGACCGTGTATGAGACAAATATTAAAATAAAATTAATATATTTACTTTTTATTGATATACATACTATCACCTCGTTTCCCTGTCGGGATAGTCGAGACATAAATGTTTTGCTTCTTTCACATTTATAATTGTCTAAGCTCAGCTCTGATTTTTTATCTTTCATTTTTTCAATATTTCCTTCACTCGTTCCGACAATTCTTGATTTTCCTCTCTCACGGTTTCTAATCACGTTCGCAATAAAATATACTTGTTTTGTCAACCTTTTATCACCCATTCGTCCTAAATACTCTAACCAGCTTAGTGCGCATATCCTTTATCACTTATTTATTTGGCAACTTTCTTGTAAAATATAAAAAGGGGAGAAAAAGAGTATTACCATATGACAATATCTTCCAACAAACTAGAAAGAGCTATCCAGATGAGTGTCAATTACTGGATGAAAAGTAACAATGTATTATTACACTTTCGCCGAATACAGTAAACCCTAGCACGTTTATTATATAGTGGCAATATATTCCAGACAACCAAAAATGTTTTAAGCCTCACATACAAACAAATTGAAACTCTTTCTAAAAAAATCTGGGTTCCAACGGTAATCGAACACGTAACCCCGAGGTTGGAAAACAGGCGCCTTTCTAACTAGACCACGAAGAACGACATTCAAGATTAAAAAAAACTGCTTTAAGCATTAAAAAACAAATAAAAATAACAGATGAATAAAAATATTAACTTCATTCCAAATTCAGTTACACTGAAATTGTCGGCTTGTTCAAATACAAATCTCGGCACGTCAATCACAGATGAGGAACCCCTGCCCTGCAGCGCTTTCACAAGCGAGAAAATAAAATGATCCGACTGACTGAACACTTTCTCAAGCCGGGTTTTATGACAGACTCAGCGCAGAACAATGTGCCAGTCGCACTGGCAATCGCGCTTTGCAGTCTGCAAGATTGAAATGTTGGGGTGGCGTAATAATGTACGTATTGTTAAGGCTGAATATTACGTCGAATCAATTGTGTTGTATTATACATTCGTTATGTACAGTACAACTAGGCTATACTGCCACATTGAATACAAAACTGGAACATTTAAAAAAATATATCAAACCCACAGCCCCCCGGGTTAAGTAGGCAGATGTCTTACCAACCAAACCACGGAGGTTGTCATGCATATGACTAGCTGTCCTTTCATTCATAGCATCTTCACCGTACACTTCGCAAATATCGCGAGCAGCTTTATTCCCTCGATTGAACGCGAACAGAAGGAGGTGTCGAAAATGCTCACTTTCGTCTACTTGACATTCCATTTTGAAGGCTTGTAATCAAATAAAATAATATATGTAACGTAAAAGCAAACACAATATCTTGTAGAGCAGAAAGTTTTCTTTCGAATGACGTATAAGCTTTACCATTTTGTTTTTCTTTTGGTGCTCATTTTTAAATTGAAAAAAAAAAACGGACACAACTTATATTAACACCCAATATTACACTTTTGTTGTACACAGTAATACCTGGCGGCTTTACGTTGCTTGTTTTTTTTTTGTTATATTGTTATTGCTTAGTTTTTTTCTCTGAATATCTATACTTTAAGTCCCCTCCTACCTTTCACTTAAAAAAATTGTACAACAATTGTATAGTCAGTTAAGAGTTAATGCCACTTCGCAATAACTCTTCCATATTGTAAACTATACAACTAAATTTTGAACTAATAAATAGCTTAAGCATCCACGAAGCAACTTAAAGATCAAAGCTACGTTGCCATAATCAACCAAGAAGTGGACCAAAATCACGGACCATGGCTGTCAAGTAACAATCTCGAGGTTAGATAACCATGTATTAAGGCTAACACTCGTATTTGGTCCAAAATCCCCAACACTCATTATTCAAATTATTTTAAAAACCACGCCAATCTTGCAAGTTATTAAAAATAGAGAAAAACGAGACATTAAAACCAGACAACAAAAATATTGTAATAAAAGGATGGATTATGCAGCCAATATATGTTAAATGCCATGATTAAGAGTCGTAGGGTACAATCCGATGTTGAAGGTATTGGTATAGGTTGACTAAAATTTGATTGATTAATGATAACAATAGAATATTGAAACGGTGCGAAATAAATACAACGTTCATCCTTTTCTGGAACTCTGCATTTGAAACAGGTTTAGACAAATTACTCGTACATTAATCCAAAGATTCCCAAAGTAGTCTATATGGACCCCCAAGGGTCGATTTCGACTTGCACGGGGTCGATGTCAGCGAGAAAAGAAATTGGGGGTGCACAAGATGTAAATGGGGGTCCACGTGAGCGGACCCCATTTAGGCAGATCATCATCAATATTTAGGCGTTCCGTAAATGTCTTATTACACCTAACATAGACTGTATGCACATAACTTATATTAGAGATAGAAAATACTTATATAAAGACATCGAATGCAAATCACTGAACGTGGAGATTTAAGACTATACCTCACTAATTTGAAGCCAAATATTGAATCATTGCTATCAGAGCATCAGGTTCATCTCTCTCATTAACAGTATTATTTGTGTATTAATTTTATGTAAGAATTTTACTAGGTTTTGATTTGTTTCATTACAAAGCCTAATGTTTAATTGCATTTTGTGTCTTTTCAATAAAGGTATGAATAAAAAGCACTGTGTCATCTGTCAAAAACACATTTGAAGTTAATAAGTTTAGGAAAATTCAATATTAGGCAGGCAGGGGGTCTACGGAAAACTAAAAAAATCGGCAAGTGGTCTACGGGGCGAAAAAGTTTGGGAAACTATGCATTAAACAAAATGCATGATACAAGAAACAAATTGAAAAGATAAAAATAGCAATAGAAACAATGATTGCTGACGCTTCTCATTGAAGGAGCCCAGTCATTCCTTCACAGTTTATTAATAAGCTCAATCGTCAATTTATCCTAATACTCTCGATATGAAAACCAAATGTAAGTTTACTATTGAACACGATTTAAGAGATTTGGTACTGCAGTTGTCACACTACCATGTTGAACCCTTTTAATGTATCGAAATAAACAAAGACTCGATCCAGTCCCGAGGCCAGATTCCCGTCTTTCATACTTAATTGCATACATTCTGAAATATTTTGGTGCCATATTTTCCAAACGTTCAAGTAATTTTGTCGTTATGCAGTCATTTCCAGGTGATTTGTTGTTTTTGAGTTTATTTATGGCATCCTCGTCTTCAGATTGTAGGAGCAAAACCCAAATATACCGATAGGAGTCTCTCCATATTTTGTATAATTTTGCCCAGTACTGTTTTCATGTTTCTATCACCTCATTAATGTTGTCTGTTATGGTGTTTTTTCCCGCAATATCTTTTATTCATATTTTTGGAGTAGATTCACGTGGGAATACCTTAACTTTATGATATAACTATTTGGATTCGTTCCTGTTCCCACGAGATTTTTTTTCTGCACATATACTCGTATTATTGATATGCACATATATTCGTTCCTATATTTACGGTGTGTTTTGAGATTTTTTTTATTGATCCAACGGTATACATTATAATCTTTCTGCGTTAAAAAACCTCTTTCCTTATTTTATTTCGTGGTATACCCTACCATATGTCATCAGATATCTAGGGTTTTCGTTGAGAAGTTGATCAGCTTTGACATTGTTTCGCAGTCTCAGTGACGATATTTTTGAGTCGATTCACAGATGTTCCAGAACTTCCATCCGAATCAATGTTGAAATCATCAAATTAAAAGCTGACGCTGAAAAGTTCACGCCTTCGTGCAAGCCTAGGTGTTACAGACATCAACAGAAAGATGGCGGAGATGCGATTGAGCTGGTGTGGGCACGTTGGACGCAGAGCACCCTATCACATTGTGAACCAGGCAATCTCCATAGATCTTCCTCGAATAACAACCAGAGGAAGATCAAAGAATTCGTGGGTGGTGCAAAAAGATAACGTGATGCAGAGGCACGGCCTGGGGGACGTAGTCCGGGACAGAAGAGCATACAACCTGAGGACGAGGACCGCTGACCTCAACAGTCTTCGCAGACAGTGAGTTGGGATGAAGCCAGGGTGAAGTAAATAAAATTCAAAGCTGAATCAAAATTAGCGAGATTAATGTTGATTTTATATTTGCTGTCTCTATGGCGAATAATTCGAATAATTCGTCAAAGCTGGAAAAATATGGTTGGGCAGAACCATCACAATCACGACGAAAATGCGTCTTAAGTCTCTTGTCTTTGCAATAGTTCTGCATGACGCGGAGACGTGGACTCTCGAGAGCGAGCGAAAATAGATGCATTTGAAAAGTAGTGCTGGAAAAGAATGTTACGAATTCCATGAAAGGCAAGGCGAACTAATGTCACCATTCTCGAAGAACTGAGATTAACTAACAGATTGTCGACATTATGCCAATGACACGTTCCCCGATTCTTTGAACATATTGTTCGCTGTCAAGGAGAAACATTAAATGACGACAAAAAAGGCGAAGAACACCAATGCGATGGACTGACCAAGTGATAGCCGCAACAAGACTAACTCTTTCAGGCCATTCAAATCAAGGGAAAGTTCAACAAAACTGTAAGGATAACATGTAATATGGTTCCCAAATTTTATATACGTACAAAATTAACAATTTATTGCATATTTCAAGCAATTGTTCTTCTTTTTTATTTCTGGTAATTGCAAATGACATTTTACTATTTTTAATTATTTGAATATCAACAAACAAACAAAATATTTGTACAAAACTCTTGTTTGTAAGTTTAAATTTGATATCTCTTAACTTCTCACCATTCCCATGCTAGTCATTGTATCGCTCATGGTTTCCAAAATAAACACGACAGACAACACATAAACTCTTAATATGCACATGCAACTTTCTCTTGGCGTTATTAATCCATTGTTTGTCTTCGCGCTGTTGGTTAGCCTTAACACGTTGCCCTCTATTTATTGTTGCTACTTCTTTTGTTGTTTATTTTAATTCAATATTTGAAGAACAAAGTTACTGTTGAATGTATAATCTTCATAACTTATTAGGCAATTTCTTAGGAAACAGCATATAATTGGCTTAAAATAAGTCTTAATATAGTATTTTATATACTTCTCCAGCAATAACGTTTTTTGTTACAGTTAGGCTATATGGTCACCACATTGTAATGTCCACGTTGAAAAAATTACACATATACAGCGAAAGTTGTTACATTTTTTTAATTTACTGCAGACCCAAAGTAGTGAGTTCTGTTGTTGAAAGTGGTGAGTTACAATCTTGTCGGACACAAGAAAAATTATTGCCCTCACAACATTATATCAGATTGTGAAGAAATAATTCAGGTTGTCAGGCTACATGTCCCTTATACGCTCGTCAGGCAAAATATTTCATCAACAATGATGCAGTTACAACTAAATATTTGACACGAACCAGCCACGAGAACAAGCTGGATTCAGGAAGGGTTTCAGTACCATAGATCATATTTAAACACTACGGGAAATAATAGAACGATGTGAGGAATACGAACTTCCTCTATATCAAGCCTTTGTGGACTACGAATTGGTCTTTGACTCAGTCAAAAAAGTTGCCATACTAGAAGTTCTAAAAACACAAGACATTAGGAGGGCATACATCAAATTGTTCAATAATATCTATAAGGATGCAACAGCAAAAATACATGTGTACAAATTCTCCGAAACCTTCCGAATTGGTAAGGGAGTTCACCAAGGATATACTATTTCCCCAAAATTATTCACAGCTACATTTAAATATGTCTTTAGTAAACTGGAATGGGACAATAAAAGCCTGGCAATTGATGGAAAACACCTGCGCTGTTTGAGATTTGCAGACAATGCCGTTATATTCTCACAAAACCCAAATGACCTTCAGCACCAACTGCACGAATTAGCAGAGGTCAGCAAACAAGTTGGTTTAAAAATGAATATATAAAAAACCAAATATATGATGAACAGCTATGCTACCCAAAAACCAATAAACGTAGATGGAAAGCCGCTAGAACTTGTTCAGGAGTATGTGTATCTGGGTCAACTTATTTCCTTTGTATGTGGCATATCGGAGGAAAAACCGCGGACAAAACTAGCATGGAGCTTATTAGGACGTTTGAACAACATCTTTAAATGTAATCTCCCAATATCTTTGAAGCGAAAGGTCTACATACAACCAGTGTATTCTCCCAGTACTAACGTATGGCTGTGAAACACACAGCAAATAATATACAAAATCTCCAAACCACACAAATGAGCACGGAGAGGATGCATGTTGGGATATACTAAAAAAGATACCGTAAAACACCTGGATTCGCAACAAAAAGGTAGAAGCCGTAATAAAGGTGTGCAAGAAAATGAAGTGGCAATGGGCAGGACACGTAGCCATAATGTAAGATTCCCGGTGGACGTCCGAAATAATCCAATGGTACCCAAGAGGCACAAAGAGACCCAAAAGAAGACCGAAAGTATGCTGGATAGATGAAATCAGGAAGCATGGCAGTTTAGCGTGTGTCCTAGTAGGACGTGCTGACGATGATGTTGCTGACATCTCTGTATTCGCTTTAGTCGAATTCTGTGTTCCTTTTCGTTCGGGGTCATCAATTTAGCGGGATGCTTAATTTGATACGTCATGATGATTTTGATTTGTTTTGTATTTAAAATAAAATACGTCGATTCAGGAATGCGGGAAGTGAGAGTGAATAATAATAAATAGTAAACAGAAATGAATGGTCAAGCGAATAATAACAAGTGCCCTTTATTCATCGATAAGTAGGTATATATAGAATTTCGGAACGGGGCGCGTGAATGCGTCCGCGGTATATCTCGATCTCACTCCTGCGCGTGCTGAGGTGGTCGCAAGCGCTGCGGATAATACAGTGGGTAGGATATTTATTGTCGAAACGGCGAGACGGCGTGATATGTTCTCTTTCTACCTCGGAATGCGATGTAAATATTATTTGCGTGTAGTGTTGACGTTCTGGTATGTGACAATTGTACATATCCAGAGGTTGATTCATCGGTCGTTGACCCTGCATGTTGACAATATTTTAGGGACGTGGGTACCCTACAGCAGCATCACATGGCACCAACGAGCAAACAACTGAACTATTTGAGGTCAATTTGGGGAGATCTTCATCCAGCAGTAGATCGACCCTGGTGGACAATGATGATGATTTGTATAAGAATGACTGTTGTGTGGACTTCCTTATGACTTAGATTTGTAACAAGAGTGAAGAAAATATGTACGAGACATGGTGGATATAATTTTTCATAAATTATCTGCGTATGCTGTTTTATTGTGATGGACTCGATTTATTATGGGTAAACATTTTTTTCGATTGCATGGCACTGTTAACACATCAATATTGATTTTTGAATGTTTTTTTGTATCAAAAAGGGTAATTGTGACCTTTAAATAAAAAAAATATAACTTTATTCTTTTGACACTGCGACCTAAATAGTAAAACCCCTGTCTTTCAATTTGGGAGTCACGGTTTCAATTTGGGAGTTACAGCATTATTAGTACATTTTTTTTAAAAAGAGGATTCCAGTTTTATTTTCACAAATATATTTAACATATGGTTGGTTGGCAATTGCCACATGAGTATAGGCAATCCTCGCCAGGGTGTACTGTAAATAACGAAAGTGTAATATTTAAGAGTTGATTATTTACGTTATTCAATTCAAAGAACAAATATTTTTTTATTAGGAAATTTAATTCGCTTTTATTGTTAATTTGTATTAACAAATGTAAACGCTTTTATTGTTCTACAATATTTTTCTTCAACGAATGCTCAATATTGAGCGTCGTGGTCATCTGCTATCTCGAACTCGGCACACCACCCCTCTAGTCCTGGAGCATGTTGAATGCAGTGTTTAAAGAGAATCCTGATAAATCCTTTATTTAATTTTTCGATTTCATAGAACATCTTCCTCTTACTCGCCTTTCCTCAACTGTCCCCGTGATCACCAGCTTCTTCATTCATTCATATTTTTTCTAGCAACACGCCCAAAGTACGCATTTACTTTACTTTGGAATAAATCAATAAAGGATATAGAACTATCAAAGCGTGTAATGTTGTTTTTTTTAATTAAAAGCTGATATTAATTACGAATAATATTGTAAAATAATGAACCTTCTTTCTCTACAGAAGGATATAGAACTATCAAAGCGTGTAATATTGTTTTTTTTTAATGAAAAGCTGATATTAATAACGAATAATATTGTAAAATAATGAACCTTCTTTCTCTACAGAAATAATGAACCTTCTTTCTCTACAGAAGGATATAGAACTATCAAAGCGTGTAATATTGTTTTTTTTAATGAAAAGCTGATATTAATAACGAATAATATTGTAAAATAATGAACCTTCTTTCTCTACAGACATAATGCACCTTCTTTCTCTACAGAAGGATATAGAACTATCAAAGCGTGTAATACTGTTTTTTTTTTAATTAATAGCTGATATTGATTACGAATAATATTGTAAAATAATGAACCTTCTTTCTCTACAGAAGGATATAGAACTATCAAAGCGTGTAATATTGTTTTTTTTAATGAAAAGCTGATATTAATTACGAATAATATTGTAAAATAATGAACCTTCTTTCTCTACAGAAATAATGAACCTTCTTTCTCTACAGAAGGATATAGAACTATCAAAGCGTGTAATATTGTTTTTTTTTTAATGAAAAGCTGATATTAATAACGAATAATATTGTAAAATAATGAACCTTCTTTCTCTACAGAAGGATATAGAACTATCAAAGCGTGTAATACTGTTTTTTTTTTAATTAATAGCTGATATTGATTACGAATAATATTGTAAAATAATGAACCTTCTTTCTCTACAGACATAATGCACCTTCTTTCTCTACAGAAAGATATAGAACTATCAAAGCGTGTAATATTGTTTTTTTTAATGAAAAGCTGATATTAATAACGAATAATATTGTAAAATAATGAACCTTCTTTCTCTACAGAAAGATATAGAACTATCAAAGCGTGTAATATTGTTTTTTTTTTAATGAAAAGCTGATATTAATAACGAATAATATTGTAAAATAATGAACCTTCTTTCTCTACAGAAAGATATAGAACTATCAAAGCGTGTAATATTGTTTTTTTTTAATTAAAAGCTGATATTGATTACGAATAATATTGTAAAATAATGAACCTTCTTTCTCTACAGAAATAAAATACTGAAAATGCTGACAATTTTTTCTTCAGTCGAATAAAAGGGAGAAATGTATAACATATGTTATTCTTATAAACTTATCCCTTCTTTTGGGACCGGGGCGCCCTTTATCCTGATAAAATTAGAGGAGACCCAAACATTGGAAGGTTGCTTTTCCTACAGAAAAAAACTGTTGTTTATTTGTTGAACACTTTATTGTAAAACAATGTGCCGCATTTATTGTCATATGATAATATTTTCCAACCAACCAGACAATAAAATATTCACTTAATTATTTTTCTTCTTCTTCCTGGCACAGCCCCAAGTCATTGCCTAGGTAGGCTGTTGGGGTCGGCTCTTCTCGTTCTCAGGCTGTATATTCTTCGGTTCTGGGTGTCGCTTTCATCTAGGCCATTTCTCTGCGGGATTTTGGAGCATTGAATCATCCAGGAGTTATTTGGTCTTCCTCTGGACGGCTGTCGAGGAAGATCCACAGACATTGCCTGATTTACAGTATGGTCTGGTGGTCTCTGTCTTATGATCCCGTACCATCTCAGCTGTCGCTCTTCCCGATTACTATTTATGTCAGTGACTCCCAGGCTACCAAGAATGCGTAAGCTCTTAATTTTATCTTTCAGTTATACTATTTTATCTTTCAGTGATACTTCACTTAATTATTCATCTTTATAAAAATCATGAACAATATATCATATAGTAAAAGTTATATCAATCAAAGAAAAAGGAACGGATGTTGAAGAGGAAACAAAAATCAGGAACGAAAAAATTTATACTACTGACTTGAAATAACGATTTTTTTTCAGTCACTTTTTAAAACATGCCAATGACGGAGCCAGTCTGACAATAGTTTGACAGTAAATGACGACGCATAAACGAAGAGCGGTGAACTGGGAAAGCCAATAAACAATCTCTGTTTCAGCGTAGCGCATATCCAAGACGCTGAATATTCTCGGCGAGATAAGAGATATTTATTTAATTTAACACTTCTATTGCAAATATAATCTGGCGGGCGTATTGCCAGGCGGCAATCTCTTCCAACAAACCAGATAAAATTAAATGAAGGAAGTTACGTGTTCACATAAATCATTCAAATGACTATCCATTCTCCGAAAACATATACGTGAGCACATGCCCACGAACCCCACAAAGACGGACAATCACCCAAACATTATTTTTCATATAAAGTGAGATATCATCAATCAAAAGGAAAGGAAGGGATGGTGGAGAAGAAAGGAAAAGAAAAATCAGGAATGAAACACGTTATTTTACTGACTAGAAATTAAGAGTTTTTTCAGTCGCTTCTTAAAGCATGCCAAGGACGGAGCGAGTCTTATATTGGTTTATAACTGATTCCAGAGTATCACTGCATGGACAGTAAAGGACGACGTAAAGAAAGAGGAGCGGTGAACTGGAAAGGCCAATAAACAATCTCTGTTTGAGCGTAGCGCAAAGCCATGATTGGAAAGACGCTGAACATTTTCGGCGAGATAAGAGTGGGCGGCGGGACAGTTAAGGATAGTATATGTTGTTTATAGTTAAGGCATTAACGTTGTGGAGGTTTAAAGACATTGTAATTTATTTTTAACAAACACTGTTTATTCCACTTTTTTATGACGGTATAACCCTACCGGTTTCAAGGCTTTCACCTCATCTTCAGGGGAGTACAAGCGAGTCTTGTTTGTACTCCCCTGAAGATGAGGTGAAAGCCTTGAAACCGGTAGGGTTATACCGTCATAAAAAAGTGGAATAAACAGTGTTTGTTAAAAATAAATTACAAAGGATAGTATACAATAGCGACAGTATGTGAATTTGGCGTCTATTTCTAACATTCAACCAGTTCAATGCCTTCTGGTATGAAGTTATATGATCGTACTTACGTAGGTTGAAAATGAACCTTAGACACACATTTTGAAGACGCTGTAATTTGTCAAGTTGTTCCTCTGTAACATCCAAGTAACAAACGTCCGCATAGTCCAGAATCGGAAAGAGCAGAGATTGTACGAGTAAAATTTTGGTTTCAGTTGGTAAGAATCTTTGCAACACTTTTTCGTACCTCGCGGAGAATATTCAGGATGTCACTTAATTGAAAAAAATATTGTTTACCTGAAAAAGGAAAATTTGACATGTTTACAATAAAATAACATCCTGCCGATGCATAGCGAGCGAAACGTGTTAAATGTCATTAAATATGATGTGGAAAAACAGAGTTTTCCTGTTTAAATCTCATAAATATATATACTCGTAGTATGACTAGAGAGCGTTTTTCTCCAAAAGAATCATACATTTTAGACTGATGATAGCGACTTCGAACCAACAATTGTGAAGAAGCAGAAAAACAATTGCTTTAGAAGACAGCACCGAAAATTCTAAATAAAATAATCTCGTTTATTATGTCTATGTATGTGAACATATTATGTATATTTTTCATTCTCCGTGTATTTTTTACACGGTTTTTTTATATCCTGGAACCTACCCCATGATTTTGTATGAGCTCCATATCTTTTTTTACGCAGTTTTTCGCGGAATGTATCTACCGCGTAAATCGAGGGACTGGTGTATATTCTCTAATCAATGCAGGCGAAGATGGACAGAGTATTTCTTATATTGAGCTTCTCATCCTTTGTATATATATGATGCTGCCTGGAACAATACGGAGTCTTAGAATATACCTGTCTGAGGACTGCAGATCTTCAATTGTCGAAGTTGAACATGTTAAATAGTTAGATTTACAAATGAATGAGTGTGTACTAAAATAATCACCACGGTGCTGTGCTCAAATGAGACACCACAGACGTGGACAAATTATAAGACTCAAGTTAAATAAACTATTATGACATATGTAAATATGCTTCTAAACTAACATAACATATTTTGTTAATCAATTTTTAGTTTTTATCAATATGTTAGCATTTCTCTACATATTTAATTTATTTTGAATGATGGTAACACTGAATAGCGCATGGAATTTTATTTTATACCTAGCAACATCGATGTCTGTATAAGCGACCATCCATTTCGTCTGCTACTTAGCTCAACCTAACACGCGTGTTTTGGTGTGCTATTTCTTAAATTTTTAAATTAAAATAGTATTATGTAACTATTATTAATGTGTGGAATTTCATTTTGAAGTACATTAGCATAATTTTTGTATGTGATTTGTACCGGCATAAAGCAATTGTAAAAATATTGTTATTTTTTTGTAAAATTGTTGATAATTATTGAGAAATGGGGAAAGTTAAGGACTTATCGCCACGTAAAGTTGCAGAAGTGCAGACTCTTGAAGGAAAAAATATATTCCCAAAGAGAAATTGCATCAAAACTCAAAGTTTCGCAGAAATCTATGAGCCCCGTTAATATGGCATTGGACCGTAATGAGGACTATGTTCACACTCGAGTGGGTAAATGTGGAAGAAAATTAATAACAACTCCTCGAACGGAAAGAAAACTCGTGAATCTCTCCTTGCGAAATAGAAAATGCACATCAACTATCCTGAAATCACAATTCCACTCCTTGGGAGTCGACGTCTCAGCTAGAAGTGTTCGCAGAATATTATTTAACGTAAGACTATCAGCTCGAAGACGACGAGGGGCCAAAATCACCTGCGATGGCTAAAAAACGACTTGCATGGGCAGAGGAACACAAAGATAAGAACAGTCGAGGACTGCGGTAAGGTAATATTATAATCCCTCTGTTGTTTCTTTACAATAAAATTTTGTACCATATTTCTTGAAAAAAAAGGCCTCGCCCACACGGGTAGGAGCCTCGCTTGATGCTTAGAGCTATGTTGCGAGTTAGACGACATATCCTAGCGAACCAATGTACCGCATACTATCGCAGTGGCCACACTGCACGCTTCGCGCCACACTATATGACGATTAGTCATCGAGTGAATCTTCTAGCGAACAGACGTGTTGGTTAATTTACAAGATGGCGAAAGTTTTAATGATAGCTGTGTATAAAAGGAAGCCTTTGTGGATCGAGCAAATTATACAAAAATTTATCTGTAATAAAATCACTTTGGAATGAAGTTGCACAGAAAGTAAATAAAAATGTTTTTTTTTTAATTAAACAAAGTAAAATATTGTACAAACATTTGTCAAGGCTATACCTATCTAGATACAAATTTATTACTTAACTAATCTTAATTATATGTTATCATTTATGAACTTCGTTAATCTTATTTTCCTGCATGTCATTTTATTTTATTTTTTACAATCTTAATATATGATTTCTTAGAAATAATTAACACCTATAACTAGATAAAAATTACTACAACTTATAACTAGATAAAAATTACTACTACTTATAAGTAGATAAAAATTACTACTACTTATAACTAGATAAAAATTCTTACACTAATTATTTAGCAAAAACAAGTCCACTCGTTCAGGCTACTTGTATTCCATCACATTCACTCAGACCTTGGTCGTCCAAGCTAATACCGTAAGTGGACTAGTCAGGCAACATACTATACGAGTATAATGCTTCGGGAAATAAAAATGGTAAGTTGTAATGAAATTGGTTAGTTTTGAGAGTGGCATCGTTTGTTGACTCAATCGCTCCCAAATGTCAAATGAATTTTTGCGAAGCACTTTGGTGTGGCCAAGCATGAAGTCACCTAGTCGCGTAGCACCTAGCGAAGCACTTTGGTGTGGCCTTAGCCTAAATGTACAATTAATAACTTACCTGTCACATATAGTTTACATGATCACCAAAACAAAAATCTACGTCTTTTGGTCAAAATCTTTTGTGGTGGTAGGACATATGAATTCGATTACATACGTTGATTTTATGTTATTTAAATGTGTTATTAAAATATTATTGTAATAACACATTTTTACTAAATACTGAAATAATCTAGTTTTGCAAATTATACAAAAATGTACCTATAATAAAATCACTTTGGAATGAAGTTGCACAGAAAGTAAATAAATATGGTAAGTTGTAATGAAATTGGGTCGTTTTGAGAGTGACATCGTGTGTTGACTCAACCGCTCCCAACTGTCAAATGAATTTCTGCGTAGCAATTTAGTGGGGCCAGGCATGAAGTCACCTAGTATATGAGTCACGTAAAACCTAGCTTAGCACCTAACGAAGCACTTTGGTGTGGCCTCGGCCTTAGACTTTTTCTATATTCCGTTGTGGTGCAGCTAATATTCATTTTTTAATGTCAAAATGTTTATGCTACTTCCAGGTGTGTTACAGTGATTAATCAATTTTTCAAATATCAGAAGAGACCAGCCAATATGTACGAGGCCAAATGAAACGTTCAAAGAATGCATCCAGCAAACGGTTAAGCGTCCAACATCAGTTATGGTCTGGAGTGTCATGTCCGTTAAAGGCCCTGGTAGATTTCAGGGAAAAATGCGGCAGGATCAATATAAACAACTCCTGGAAACCAGGTTATTGCCCCAAATGCAGGAGTGGTTTCCAGATAAAGATGCAATTTTCATGCATGACAGGGCCCTTTCCATAAGGCTAAAAATATTACAAGGCTCTTGGAAGAAAACCAAACAAACACTTTGTCTGGGCCAGGGAATACACTGACATGAATCCAATTGAGAATATGTGGGCGAAAGTGAGGAAAAAACTAAAGAAATTGACAATTGACACAACTGAAGTGTCCCTGATATAAAATCTCGTACAAATCTGGCATCATGATGAAATAATCCACGCCCCATCGTATTAACATGCTCAAAGGAGACAAAATATTCAAAACAAAAATAAAATCATAACATTTAAAATTATATGATCCATAAGTAAAAAAAAAAACTATTTGAGCATCACTGAAATATTCCATTAAAATGATCCTTGACGAAAATTAACACCGCGATCTTGGGACGCGATAGAGGTGACACGTGTTGCGTAATTGATGAGAGTTAGGAGTGTTATACGTGTGATGCGTCCCAACCGGTAACAGGCTACACCGCTCAACGGGTCCTGTGTACTGCAGCGGGTGTGTTATAGTTGCCTATCGATGGTGTGAGAAGCGGAGGTTCTAAAACCATGGGGAACACCATAATTTATTTATTGTTATTTTCAGCAATGGACAAGTTTAATCAAATGGCCTAAATCTTAAAAGACATAAAAATAATATTTGAAAGAGAAAAAAATGGCAACATAGCGTAATAAACATTAAACAAATCGAATGACAAAAAAATATATTTTTCGCATAAGATATTGTGTTTTCCTCAGATTGTCTGGGTATTAAAATATAAGTCATTTGTTTAAGGCAACTCTGGCAAACATATTGGCTATATCGAACGGTCTTTTTGAGCGGCTCTTTAGCATGAAATAAACTTCCCCTTACGTTTACGGGGGTTGATTGCTTAAAGAGGGGTGGATTTTGAGATGCTTCATGGCCAAGTGAATTATTTTTAATCACTAAATTACGTTAGACAAAAACATCAATTTAAGTGAAATGCTTCAATTAGAATACTAATTGGAAGATAAAAAAAAAACATCAAATAGTTTCCTCAAGATATTATTTAGTGAAAATACTTTAATTTATTTATTTGGGTGCATACACCTTTCAGCTCTCGGGGAAACATTCGTAGCAAAACAATTTGTCAGACACTTTATATAACAATGTATATAAACACTTCACGCATACACTACACTAAAAGCTGAATGTGTTACAATCACATATCGGAAGATCTACAAATGTTTATTTGTAGTTTGTCTTCGCTTTGTACGATTTCACTTAAAAATAATGTTATCAACTTCACCGATGCCGGTCCCAAGCACGGACACAAAAGGAGGAGAGTTTTCGGGTAAAGTCAGTTTATGTAAAAAGTTTAGAGAAACGATTTTTTTGCTTCGGAAATTGAACAGCACCATGCGACAACCCAATCACGTATCCCCCGTAGGGCATCGAATGACCAGGAAAGTCACCTAAAAGGTAGAAAGACACCTGATACTCTACCTTCCAGGAATAAATGAGAAAAAATTGAAGATCTATATCAAGATGATTTTATTCCATGACGACGTTGCGATAAGAAGCTTAAATAATAAGATACCTTCGAGATGTGGTGTTGGGAGGCGGATGCTTCGTCTTCCATGGACCACAAGGCGGAACAATGTGTCTATCATCCAAATATTGGAGATTTCCAAAAAAACCTTCAACAAGCAGAAAAATAATCTTAAAAAAAATTTGGGTATTATGTTATAATAAATTATGAAAATCTAGAGAAGTTGGTGATCGCGTGGACAGTTGAGGATAAGCGATCAAGAGGAAGGTGTCCTGTGAGATGGACGGATCAAGTAAAGGAGTTAACAGGGTTCTCTTTAAACGCTGCATTCAACATAACCCAGGTCCTGGAGGGATAGACATGTGGTGCGCCGAGATCGAGACATAGCAGAAGACCACAACGCTAAGCAGAATATAAACATGTATTTTTTAACATCAATCATTTTGATTCGAAATTGAAATGAGAACGTTGCAACGAATCATTAGTGCAGTGTGTCAATTGAGAAACTCAGACCTATGTGGCCGACTTCTGCACTTAACGCAGCCGGTGGTAACGGAAGTGCTAATATAATATATCGTGCAGTCAAGGAGGGAAATGAAGGGGGTAATTATGGTGTTATCAGGCTCAATCATTAGCACGGATCACTGCCTGCTGCTTGCTAACTGTCCTGTTATGCATACCAACAAACGATCGATGTTTTTTTTTTTCTAAAATATTTACGAAAGCGCTGACTTCTACACTATCTAAAAGGCGTTGACCTTAAAACTAAATCTTAACTATTTTTTAACCTTTCCTTCCCTGTGTTGGGTATCTTCTACACGTTGCTTCTAATAACCATCAATATCTCTATAAATATAATAAATACAAGGTTAAGATTTTAGGTATTCCTCCATAATATATTTACGCATTGATTTAAAAAATAATATTAATAATAATCAGAATTTATCGACTACATCGTAGGTGTTTTGTAAAGATCGAAAACAAATTCGCATTTAAACGCTGCGAGTGCCTCGTCCTGACGATAGGTGAAGAGTATGCGGGAAGCGCGACACTATATTCGCATCTCACTCTTGCATACTCCACTGAATTGCGAGGAGCTCAATTGTCTCAATCGTCGCAAGCATAAGCCACGCCGGGGTACCGCTCCGCGCCGCAGTAGCTTCTGGACTTGCAAATAGATTAGACCTACGCCCGTTCCGTGAGCGTTGCCAGATGGTGTTTTAATGTTTTCAGCAAATAAATCTCAATTATTATAATTTTTAACTTCAATTATAATTAATTAAGGGGATTATCTATGAATGTTCTTATTTTTCCGATTTAAAATCGCTAATTTTTTATCGCGTACTCACTACCCAACACCGGAGCGCGCGTTTCAATTTTAGCACCGTAAGGGAAGGGTTAACTCATCTCAAAAACTAAATATTCAAAGTAACATTTCGTACAAATTTGTCATCGTTACCTTAAATAGGAAGTCACTTGGTTCCAATAGTTCAATTGAAAGTTTGAAGCGTATGAGGTCCGACATTGAATACGAGTACAAAGCGCTAAATTTAAAAAATAGAAGCTTTGTGTGTAATTAGGTTTAGCCTGTATATGTTATATGTAAGTTTAATAAATATTTGTTCTTGCATAGTATGTTCAAAGCGCTTTAATTTTCAACTTCTGCTGGTGAATATTTTCTATTTATATAATTAAATTAAAGATGTTATCATTACGGATGTTGTCGACCCATGAGATTTCTAGCATTTTTACCAACCCTTGGGCCAAGGAAGGCTTCATAGATTTTATAAACCGGCCCTATTTAATTTATTTTCCGGCCATATTTAGTTTATTTTATTATTTAATAAGACTGCTTCACAGAGAAAGTAACAAATTATCTTAAAACCAAATTAATGTTTGTTCTTTTCGTTTTAAAATAACCCAAAAATACATTTTTATATGTATGACCTAAGATGACTCTTAGTTAAGTTTTTAACACAATTCAACGGAAAGTTAACCTTGTTCTCAAGAAACTCGACGTTGGAAACTGCAAACTCATTATGACAAGTGAATTTTCGGCGTTAACAAGTAACTTACAAAGTGAATCAGCCATAGCCCGAGGAAATAATGTGCCACATCACTAGAGCAAAAACAAAAGTGACGAATACATAAATAAAGGCGGCATCAACATCATCATTACCAATGATTTCATTGTTATGTATATTTTTAAGTCTTAGGTGTTATCATAAGTTGTGTCACCTTTTTTTTTCAAATTTAAAAACGAGCACCAAAAGTAAAACAATGTGGTAAAGGTTATACGTCATTCGAAAGAAAACTTTCTGCTCTACAAGATATTGTGTTTGCTTTTACGTTACATATATTATTTTATTTGATTACAAGCCTTCAAAATGGAATGTCAAGCAGACGAAAGTGAGCATTTTCGACACCTCCTTCTGTTCGCGGTCAATCGAGGGAATAAAGCTGCCAAAGCTGCTCGCGATATTTGCGAAGTGTACGGTGGAGATGCTATGAATGAAAGGACAGCTCGTCGATGGTTTTTGCGTTTCAAAGACAGTAATTTCGACCTGCAAGACATGGAGCGTTCCGGACGACCAGTGGACTTCGATGAGGACCGCTTAAACCATATTACTATTATAGAAAAGCGACTGAAAAAACTCTTAATTTCTAGTCAGTAAAATAACGTATTACATTCCTGATTTTTCTTTTCCTTTCTTTTTGATTTATGATATCTCACTTTAAATGAAAAAGAATGTTCGAGTGATTGTCCGTCTTTGTGGGGTTCGTGGGCACGTATGTGTTTATGGATTTCATGGGGATGGATAGTCATTTGAATGATTTATGCGACCATGTAACTTGCTTCTTTACTTTTGTCTGCTCGGTTGGAAGAGATTGTCGCCTGGCAATAAGCCCGCTCGATTGTCTTTGCAATAAAAGTGTTAATTAAATAAATAAATAAACGCTGAGAACCGCGACTCACTTGAAATGTTCATAACCAGGAATATGATAAACGCTATACGGGTTAAACATACGAGGTTAGGTTATTGTGACAAGCAGTTGGATAAACTACAGTCACTTCAAAATGTTTGCTTGAAATTTATCTTAAACCTGAGAAAGTACAATCCTATATGGATATAACTTAATATCAGAAATAACTTAATGGGTTGAATGTGAGATATATATGCAAAATTCACATATCCTCACTCTCACAGTCACTGCATAATATCCATAACTGTCTCACCGCCTTCTCTTATCTTGCTGAAAATATTCAGCGTATTACCGATAGTAAAATATAATACATACAATGTTTATTGAGTACAGTTTGTTTTTTACGTCATTGTGCAATGATTCTCTAAATTCTATTATAACCAATGCTCTAGACTCGCTTTGTCATTGGCATGTTGTAAACAAGCGATTGACAAAACTGTTGATTTCAAATCTCATATTGTTTCATTCCAGATTTGCCTTTCCAGTATTACAGATTTACCTCTCCAGTATTCCATCATGTTTATTTTGATGATTATCACTTTTATTTATATTTTCATGTACGGGGAAGTGGTGGGCAGGCGAAGAGTTGTTGGGCAGAGGAAGCGCTATAAGGACAGTCTGCGAGAGTCGCTTACTTAGTGCGGGGCGCCTGAGGACTGGGAGTGGGTGACTCGGAACCGTGAGGGGGGGGGAGAGCCGTATGTTCTTGGGCTGATGGCATCTCAGCGGCTAGACGTGTGAGAAATAGTCAGCGCGTTGCAAGCATGCGTCAACATGGCCAGGCGGCTAAGCAGGGTCCACATGTCTGTGGCATTTGCGGGAGGAAGCATCCATAATCGGGCTGTTCTCTCACAGAAGATCACACGATCGACGTGGGAGAACGGTTCAAGACTGACGTTGGAGTGGTGAGGGGACCCTCGACTGCGAGGCCTGGCAACGACGATATTTTCATGACTTTTGTATAAATTAATAATTAATTAGATTTTTTTGTGACCATGTATTTCCTTTACATATTTTTGTCTTGTTTCCTTTCCCCTTATGTCAGTCTAGTCTACTTTCTAAAAACATAAAGCCAACTTTATAAAAAGTTGTAAAGACCTGTGTTAACTTACGCCTCGAAGTATTGAACACTTACAAAGTTACTTAAGTTGAAAGAGAGCTCGAAACCTTGAAGAGAAAGATTTTCCGAAGAATATAAGATTCCATTTTATGACAGTTCCGAGAGGAGACAGAGGTATAACGAAGTATTCTACCCCTTGTACGACGAAGCTAGCGTAGCGAAAATTATGAAAAATACTACTGCGCTGGATCGGGCACTTACACCGCCTGCAAGGCAATTAACCAGCGAGGAAAACTTTGTTTAAATATCCGTTAGAGAGTGGGGAGACCAATGGTAATAATTATAAAATGATAATTTATATAGCGCCGTTTAGAGAGCAAACTCTCCTCAAGGGCACTTTAACTTATGATTTGAACGAACTCATAAAATTTATTAAGACCTCAGAAAGGATTGTCCTTAAACGCTTCCTAAAGCTGCACACGCCACCCATACCTCTAACACTAGGATTCAAACCATTCTACAATACACCACACGACCAGCATCGGCAAAATGTCTATGATAATGCCCCGAAACCTGTCTTATTAGATTGATTTGGAACAACCAATTTATTAAATGAAAAATAAATCGACTTCAAAGTTGTATTTCTCTCCGCAGGAATATCACTAAGACACCGATTCGAAAGATACAATGGAAACATCCCAAGAGATAATCAATCCATTCGCGACACTTAAGCCAGTGTAGAGTTTTTAGAAGCGGACCAATCCTCGTCGTCGATGCTGGGCCTCGTAGTCGAGGATCCCCTCGCCACTCCAACGTCAACCTCGAGCTACTCTTCCACATCGATCATATGATCTGTGAGAAAACAACCCGATCCTAGATGCGCACTCCCTCCCGCAGATGTCACAGACAGGTGGATCCTGCAAGCTGACGCAGGTTTCTTTCGACTACCCGTTGAGACGCCATCAGCCCGGCACACTCCAGTGGATCTGAAGAATTCGACGAAGGAAACGTTGGTCGAACATTTCGAAGCTTCGAATGTGCCTTCTATTGGGAACCTAAGTCTCAGACCCACAGATAAGTGCGGGGTGGACAATGTCGTGTAAGCTGCTATATTTGTGGACTGCTGACGCGTTCTTGGTGCGACTCTCCAGTTTATTACCAAGTGAAGTGTACGATACCAGGATGCTGCCCAGATATGTGAAGTTAGGTACGTTTTCCAATTTTATAACTACCACAAACCTGAGATGGCTAGTTGGTGTAGTAGAGAGCTAAGTATACTTAACCCTTCCTCCCCTATGATATATAAGTAATACACATTGCATCTAAAACCTTTCATATCTCTATAAATATAATAAATACTGGGTTCAGATTTAAGGTATTCCTCCGTAAAACATTTACGCGTTGAATGAAAAAATAATATTAATAACAATAAGCACTTATCGGCCACATCAGAGATATTTTGTGAAAATCGGGAATAAATTCCCCAATACAATCAAACGTGTGCCAGTGTGTGACGTAGGTATATCCATTCTAAAAAAATGCTATGGGCGAGGAAGCGACGCTATTCCCGTCTCACTCTCATTCTACTTCGGTATATGGGAACGCAATAATAGAATCTCAGTTCGGAGTTGTGTTTCTTCCTTCGAGGTATAATATACACAGTGTTAGTGTTTCCGTCCCGTCAGTGGCTTTGGGGCTTTCGTTCGAGGTGGTTGCTTCGCCCATTTTGTGAACGACGGCCGATGTTTTTTTCATGTTTTCAGCAATTAAATTTAAATTATTATCACTTTTTACTTCAAATTTAATTAATTTAAGCGATTGGCTATGAATATTCTTATTTTTCCGATTTTAAATCGCTCATTTTTACATGTGTATTGAATAAACAGCACCGAACGGGCGGATTTTTTTCAGCACAGGAAGGGAAAGGTTAATTGGAGGATAGATTCTGCTTCGAGAAATAGGAGGCAGATAATCCTGCAGGCACTCAAGACTTATCCTTAGTACTCGTAGTATGGTTGATGATAATGTTATTTTCTTATATTGTTGAAGGTTTTTCGGCCGTTTATTCTAGTAAAATATTTTAACTTTCTTAGCTTCCTTTCCTCTACATACAAAGATCACGATATATCCAACCAAACAAACCTGACTGGATGTTCTTTAGTGTATTATTTTCACTCATTTACCGATCTGAACGTTATAACTAAACTCGTGCAGCACGCAACAGTCTCCACACATCTCAATCGTTTCATTCAAGTCAATTTCATCATGACACGATTCGTTATTGATTCACTTCCGCTGCATTTGACCTCGGTGCAGGAAAAATCTTCAAGATAATATTACTTAATAAAATCATTAAGTATATACTAAAGTAGAATCATCATCACCATCATCACATTAGGCGTGACTAGTGTATTGTGTCTCTGTTCGCTGCGCATTATTTTATCATTATCATCAGAAGCAAACTAAATGTCCGTATTTAGATTGTTCGAGGTGCACCGTCGCGCGGTAATGCATTAGACTTTCTTGCGGAAGATCGTCGATTCGAATATCGCGCTGGGTTAATTCCCTCGAATAACAGGTATTTTTACGCCTAGTATTTGGAAGTATAAGAATAACTATGACTTCTGTCATATCTATTCTTTCAAAATAGGAAACAAAAACTTGCCGGTGTGGTAAAATCGTTTCACTTCGGGGTGCCATAGGATCTAGTGAGTTTGCTGGTCTGAACGGCTCCCTCGCTTAAAAAACCAACTCCACGGCACAGCTTCGTGTTGCAATTGAATTAACGTTAGAATGGCGAGGGGATGCTAGACTACGATGCCCAGGAACGTTCGATCGATTGAGGTTGACACAGAGAACAAATATCTACTTCACTCTACCCTGACGCACATATTTCGCTTCTGCTACGGCCATACACTTCGTCATGCAAACTCTCCTATTACACTATATTACAAAAGACCTTTCAATCTTCCTTTTTATAAAATATTATGCGTTTGACCCTGCCATTATTTTCTATGGCTTTCCCGTTCCTTCTATATTAGTTGTATATATTATTTTTGTAAATATTTTATTATATTACTTATATTATTTCTACGTAGTCGAATCATCTCAATGTATTTTTCTTTATCTACGATTTCGGGTTCAAATAAAAAAAGGTGTGCCAATTTGCGAACAGAGTTCGTCTGATAACAATATTCACACGCGCTAGACTTGACACTTATTCGAGAGCTGTTGCCTCTTCACGTACGGGGGCCAACACGTGCGATGCCGAATTGTAAGCTCTGTGCTTACTCCAGCGGTTCTCCTCAAAGCTCGATTAACGACGTCGAAAAAAAAGGTTATCTCCCGGCCACGCTTTGCAATATTTCTGAATCACCAAAAGGAATATGTTGAAGAGTACCATACACATGAAAAAAAAAAGATAATTCAAAATATTTTACTACCCCGAAGGTTTACAATATATTAAAAATAATTACTTGAAACAATGGAGTTAATACCAATGGTGGCTACGAAGTGCCAGAACTACAATTAAGCATTATGGGGGAAGGGAAATATGTTATTCAGTTCCTAGTTAGTCAGCCAGCAGGTCTACGGTATCTGAGCATAGGGAGTAAGCAAGATGGGGAAGGGGAATATGGTATTTTAATAATTATTGCAATGTATGTCTTTAAACACTGCTATGTTATTTATGTATAAAAAATAAAAATAAAAAACTTAACAACAATTTCGGATGATTGAAGTTCTCCAAATGGATCGTTTCGTTATCGAATTCTGCCATAAAAACTAAAAGGGGCCGAATAACTGCTGTAGAATGCGTGCATAGAGGAACGCATAGGATGACAATGCATGACGGAATGAAGCGACGAGAGATGAATGTAAACTTAAAGGCTGATGTGTTAAGAGCACTCTGATATAGTTTGAGCATGTAAAATGAATGAATAAAGAAACACTAACAAAACAAATATATAAAGTGCAAATGTGTGTGAAAGGCGTGGTAAAGGAAGACCAAAAAAGGTATGTTTGAATCAAGTGAATGATACTTTGAAAAAGGAAATATAGAAAGTCAGATAAATCGTATGAGAAGGCATAAAGACGTAGAAAAGGCGAAGGATGTGTGTCGAAATTGGAAAGTCTGACACTTCGTCCTTGCTTCTTACCGTAACAGAGAAATGGTATGTCTACATAAAATATATTTAAATCTAGATTATACATATTTGGACGAAAATATAAATGTAAAAATGCCCAATAAGATACGGGCAATTGCCTAGTTTATTGGATCCAGAACACCTTATTACTGCAATATACAATACCATGTTTCACATTATTCTGCTTTTCTCGTGTATGTATTATTG
Organism: Odontocerum albicorne; assembly: GCA_949825065.1. Classification (NCBI taxonomy): domain Eukaryota; kingdom Metazoa; phylum Arthropoda; class Insecta; order Trichoptera; family Odontoceridae; genus Odontocerum; species Odontocerum albicorne. The sequence continues at coordinate 36,513,637 of OX463852.1, read as the reverse complement.
TATCTTGCATAATAACAAAAAAAAGTACGGAAGCTAGAAAATTGGGTGCTACGGAAACATGTTTACCACTGGGCCAAAGCGCCGACAAAGCATCTATCCTTTTATCTCTATACTCTTTTTACCATTCACAGATGTCAAAAACCACCAATCAATAAGATATTAGAACAAAATATCCAAGTAAGCGGAAAGATAAACTAAAATAAAAGCCAGTTACAAAAGAAAAACTTAACCGCAAAAGTTACAGTTCAAAGATCGAACAATTCGCAAATTTGTTGGCAGATGAATTACGTAGTTTTCAATAGGACAGCGAGGGGAAGGATATCGAATTTAGCTGAGGCATTGTGTACCCAAGTAGAATCACAAAGATAGGGTAAAATCTCCTTAATTCAGAGCACACACGCCTTTCTACATACATGACTGGAACGACCTTAAAAGGTACAACGCGATCCCTCAATCTTTGAGGGTAATTATTTTAGGGTCGAATAATCGTCGAGCTTTTTAAGTATTGTATATTTTCCTCGTGATTTTTATTATTTATGGAGCAGGTTGATGATTTTTGTTATCTGAGCAGTATGTTAACGTATGATGGGCGAGGTGAAAGGGGCATTGAAAATGACAATACTTAATAGTGCCCGCCCACCTTGACGTATTAAAATAAAACTTGGACTTAGTAGGAGAAGGCTCAAAGTAAAATAAATTATGTGGTACGTGCACTAAGGAAAAATTGTGGAACATCAATGTATGAAAGAAGGTGGAATGAAGACATAAAAATTTATGTTTTTTTACAATGACGAAACGAGCCTTAAAATGGTTTGGACATGGGAAAAAATGAATGACTAAACGAGTATACAAGTTAGAAGTGCAAGGTGTACGTGGAAGAGGTAGACCGAGAAAAACGTGGCTGGATAAAATGGACACGATTTTGAAAAAAGGCAAAGTGAGAACTATAAATAATAGTTGATTTTGCATAACGAAATTTATAAATTTGGAGGAGGCGAAAGTTTTGTGCTTGGATAGAAAAGTTTGGAGATCTTTTCACTCTGCCTACCCCATAAGGGGCACGGTATGATAATATGTATTTATGATTTTTATGAAAAAAATTGGGTATGAAGTTGAATCAGTAAATTTTCTTTCCACAACCTTACACAGATACCCTATCACCTTTCCTGTTGAGCTAGGCAGAGGACACAGTGCCAAACTTTCATACTCACTGCGACTTGTCCACTTCCATACAGTTTCTTATGTTTCTCTTACTCCTTACCTTTCTGTTTTACAAAATTTCATCCATTTGGTCCATACACACTTTATCGGTCGTATTACTATTATTCTCTGACTTTTATTGACCAAGTTTTTTAGGCATATATCTATGAGTATATTGAGATAATCAGGGTTTTGAGGCATATATATATATATATATATATATATATATATATATATATATATATATATATATATATATATATATATATATATATATATATATATATATATATATATATATATATATATATATATATATATATATATATATATATATATATTGAGATAATCAGGGTTTTAAGGCATATATCTATATTGAGATAATCAGGGTTTTGATGACAAGATATATTTTCACTCCTCGAGATAAAAGATTGTTTCTCGAGATTAGTCCTATATTCGATAAAGTACTCTTCGACATACGTATTCCTCTCATGAAAAATACCAACGATTAAAAACATTTTATTTTTCAAGTCATAAGTATTAAGTCATATTCTATATCGCTACAATTACAAAAAAATATTAAGAGACAATTCTGCGTGTTTTTGCTGCGAATTAAGCGTATTTCAAGTTGTGAGTATATTACTCGGAACTTTCAATATAAAAGAAAACGTGATTTCTTTACTTCTCGTTATATCTCTGAAAAACGAAACGCAATAATGTAAAAATATAGTATCCAGTAGAAAACGGAAGGTCACGCGTTAACATACCTTTTTCCTTCAATATAAAACCACAAGAGATAAAAAGGTCAAAGGTATGATACAAAATAAAACGTTAACAAGCGCTCCAGTATACCGTTTTACGCTAGGGCGCTTTTAAATTAAACCCAAAACGGGAAAAGTTCGCAGTGTTCGACGGCAAAATTTCTTGTAAACACAATCTTTATGCTGGAATAAGATTCGGGAATAAACACTCGTATTGCGAAACAGTAAGGGGGATATAATTTGCAACTAACGGAAGAAATATTATGAGGCTAAAAAACTAACGAATATAAATGTGTGTTCAATGCATTAAGTCGTATTGTAGCCCTTCAACATTGAATTGGTGATTCGGACATGTTGAAGAGCGCGACTGAGAGACAACACTGTCTTCAGCTCCATTAAACGTTTATAACCACTAGAGTAGGCCCAGAACTAAAAGTTCGCCATCACACGTATATGGAATACTACCCTTGCATGTGAAAAGGCAACATGACTAGCACACATCTATGTAGTGACTGTGATTATTATAACAAGACGACCTCTTTGATTATTTTACCAGACTAGTACGAGAACTTCTCTTTTAGATACCATCGAGAATTGAAACAGAAACCTCCGGGTGAAACTCAAATGCCTTGCGAATCGGGATATGGAGGTCGTCAATTACCTTTATTGAATCACTTTTTTAGTTTTATTTTAAATGATTGCGTTGCATAACATTAACATTTTAGATAATTTGATTAAGTATAAATAATAATAATCAAACTTTGATGTGTAGGAGTGAGACGTGAATATGCATTGAGAACACCCGAAATGACAATGTATGACTGAATGCGCAATTAAGTGATAAAGGATGAATGTAAACTTAAGATATACTCGTATGTACAATATTAAGTAAGATGAAGAAGAGCACTCTCAGATGGTTTGGGCATACAATGAATGAAGAAAGACTAACAAAACAAATATACGGTTCAAATATGAGTGGAACGTGGGGTATAAGAAGATCAAGGAAAGCATGGTGGGATTAAGTAAATATTTCGAAATAAGGAAACGTAAAAAGGCAGAACAATCGTAGGGGTTGTATGAGATAGAAAAGCCTCTGCCCTCTCTGCATACCCCGACAAGGTAATGTAGGTATGTTGCATTTGAATTCGACTAAAAATACAAAATTATTTTCTGGACAGTTCAGTTCGTACCCACCACCACCCACGCTGTTATGGGGTACAAAATAAGTCCCCATCTAGCGCGATCTACACTAGAAGATCGAAATCTTCATTATTGTTTTTATGACCTCACGCAGTGACGAAGATGGAACTGCTCAAAGGGTCTCCTTCTCTGGGGGCGATGCATCTGAGTATAAAAAAAATAGAGCGACGAAGGACTTAAGGTTTATCAGGAGAGTTGGAAAATGATTCGCAACTTGCACATGAGATGGAAAAGGACTCGTAGCGTCTATCACGAGAGAAGGAACACGACTCAAGGTTTCATTTTCCTGTTCATACGGGCAAATACGGTCAAAATGATTACAGAAATAAAAGTCAATATATTTTAAAAGCCAGGCCTGGAGTTCAAGCAGTCCAACAAGTTACCAATAAGTCACTAGGTCGGAGTAGCCATCAGTCCGAAGATGTAACGCTGAATGGAGATCCCTACGGAAATTGACTCGATTATCATCACAATACCACAAAATATGATATGTGGTTGATCCCGATGGCCGCAAACAATACAACAGGGCGAAGAGACAAGATTTATTTATTTATTATTACACATGACAAGAAATATACACAATTTGCGAAAAAACAACAGGTAATTTGCGAAAAAACAACATACAATTTTAATGGATCTGGGTTTGTTGCCTTTCATTTGTCGTATCCCCAGTAAACTAGGCTTTTGCCTATATCTCACTGAGGATATTTAGCATGAAAAAATAAATCGATACTTCTTTCCGATTTTCGATTACACAAAAAACAAAACTCCGTTGCACGCTCTCATCAACCTGACAAACAGTGACACTCAACTACAACTGGAAACATCTTCATCCCAAAGACCAAAAATATTCATTCCACAATATACCGCACACAACCATAAGAATAAAAATAAAAATTAAAACAAAAAAAAAACAAAAAAAATACACAGAAACACAAATACAAAAACAACCAAAATTAAAACAAGAAGAAACCCACACTCACGAGCTCACATAAATCCTTTCCACTCATCATTCATCCTGAAAGCCCAAATACTCAAAAATATATTGATTCTAAAGAGTTTATCATTCAAGTCTCCATGGCCAGATAAAAAATTAGCATTCTAATAAGCTTGGATACACAGACGGGAGCTAAGCCTCGCCCTGATGCAAGATTTTTTTTAAATGTCTGTCTTCCACGGAGGATGACGACCATCGATATTGCCAAGTTGGTAACTGGGTCATGGTTAAGGCAGATTATTTTCTTCATCTAATGAATTGGCTGTTCCAAATCGATCCAATAGGGCGGGGTATTATGATAGAGCTTTTGCCGTTGTTGGTCTTGTGGCGTGCAAGGTCTGTCTCTTAGTATTAGATATATGGGTGGCGTGTGCAGCTTTAGTAAGCACTTAAAAAAGACAATCAACATTTATGATGTTATATGAACACAACACAATACACTAAACATAAATCCAAATATGTCATTAACACATATCGGAAGATCCACAAAGGTCATCCCTTGATAAGTTTTCTAGGATTTTCTTACAAAATATGTTTTTCTGAACATATGCAGATGTGAGGAAGTACCTAATCTAATGGCGGCTGCCACTACCTTTCTATTCTTGCACTCAATTTAAATTTGATTATATTTATTTTGTATTGTTTTAAATGTCAATAATAGTAGTTAGAGCACCCTTGAGGAGAGTCTGCTCTCTAAACGGCGATATATAAATTGTACTTTTATTATTATTATTGGAATCAAAGGAAACAGTTAAGTTCAAAGGAAATCGCCCAAGTTTCTTTAAAACCACTTCAGAAATGCTAAATATACTTGTTCAAAAAAACGGCGAATAGCACAGTTCGGTATAGGCAAGCGCCGCTTAATATGCCCGAGTCACTCATGTTTATGGGGAAAACAATGCGAGTGAATTGTTTGCACCGGCCAGCTCGGCAACGTTGCAAAAATAATGAAAAACAACCGCGATACCGACCCGGCGCGCTGTGCCGAGCGGATTTCAAGTACGTACATTTTTGTAACAAGACTGAAATGATTTGCAGCGCTTTATTTTACACATATCCATAATTATTTGCTCCGTTAACGTTTCGTTTCAATTTGTCTTCGAAAATGTTTTAAAGTTAATATTAACGGTTGTTTGACCCAAAATCATTCATGATTTTTTTATACAAAATCCCAACAGTTCCAACACTAATGGCTGATAAACACGATCCAAAAATTACAAGAAATTTTCCAAATATGTTGATATTCTTCGAGCTACCGCTAATACTACATATTTTTTTTTATCAACGGTAAAATGTACATTAAATTTTTTTTTTAAAAGTAGTTCGTGCTTCATTAGAAATAATCTTAAAATAAAATAAAAAAAACAATTCGACAATATCAAATAAAAAGACACGTCAACAAATCATTCAAAATAATAAATACATTAGCATTAAGTACGCGAGTCAAAATGATTACAGAAATATAAAAATTCAACAATATACACAGTTGATCACACGATACTGGGATGTCTCCAGTCAGCTGCCCACACCTTACCATACCAATTTGACATTTATGCAAAAATAATAATACAATACAAAGTCACTACTTGATCAACTCTGCAATCAGCCCACTTTTATAGGTCGACAGACTATGGAAACATATATAGGCAATTTCGGCAAATTGATTTCCCAGAATTAATATAATAAAATAATGATAAACAGAACGATTTACTTAGCGTCACAACACAGTAAAATGTATTTTCACAATTTAATGAATCGATATTGATATTGTAGATTTTATTTTTCGACTAAATATTTTATCAATTTATGAATTTTGGAAAGAATGTGGTGAATGGGGACAGAATTGGCTGTGTAAGCTCTTTAATAAAATATTGGCCGGAGCCCCAATGCCAGATGAATTCCGAAGAAGCTTTCTCCTTCCCTTCTACAAAAACAAAGGAGACTCCAGGAAATGCGACAACTATAGAGGCATCAAGCTAATATCCCACACTATGAAAATCTATCAACCAGTGTGGCTTCGTATCGGGAAAGTCAACAGTAGACGCCATTCAAACCGTTAGACTCCTTGTCGAAAAACACCGTGATGCCAAGAAAGACCTTCATATGGTCATCATCGATCTTGAAATGGCATTTGACAGGGTCCCTAGAAGCCTAATTTGGGCAGCACTTAGAGCCCATAGTGTACCAGAGAAGTATGTACTTGCCATCCAGGACATGTACGATAACGTGACAACGCAAGTGAGGTGCACTTCGGGAACTTCATCAGAATTTCCTGTAAAGGTGGGGGTACATCAAGGATCGGTACTCAGTCCGCTACTGTTCATCTTAGTCATGGACTATTTAACTAACCAGGAAATGAACAGTCTCCTAAAGATCCTACTATTTGCAGACGATATCGTATTAATAAGTGAAAAACACGAAGACCTGCAAAATAGTCTGGAAAAGTGGAGAAGAATCTTGGAGGACAATGGATTGAGAGTGAGCAGAAAGAAAACAGAGTATCTGTACCTACCATTCGAGAACACAAATGCTGTCACTCCCGTAATGCAAATGGGTGGAGAAAAATTACCAAATTGTGACTCCTTTAAGTATCTTGGGTCACTCATCCATAGCGATGGTGGATGTGCAGCAGATGTAACACATAGAATTAGTGTGGGATGGATGAAGTTTAGATCAATGACGGGAGTTCTATGTGATCCGAAAATGCGAGTAAAGTTAAAAGGAAAAGTATACCAAACGATTGTAAGACCCGCACTCCTCTATGGCTCCGAATGCTGGACGATGTATAACTCTTACTCTAGGCAACTAGAAACTGCTGAAATGCGCATGCTAAGATGGTCAGCTGGTGTGTCCCTAAGAGACAAAATAAGAAGCTCACGCATTCGTGGAAGCCTGGGTGTTACAGACATCAACAGCAAGATGGAGGAGAGGCGATTGAGATGGTATGGGCACGTTGGACGCAGAGCACCCGATTACATTGTGAACCAGGCAATCTCCATGGATCTTTCTCGAATAACAACCAGAGGAAGACCAAAGAATTCATGGGTGGTGCAAAAAGATAACCTAATGCAGAGGCACGGCCTGGGGGACGTAGTCCGGGACAGAAGAGCATACAACCTGAGGACGAGGAGAGCTGACCCCAACAGTCTTCGCAGACAATGAGTTGGGATGGAGCCAGGGAGAGACTAAATATTTTATCAAGTAAAAATATAGTAAATTAGCAACAAAATATTTTTACATGAAATGTGAAAAAATTCTACACGGCAGTGGCTAAAAAAAACCTTCCTAGAATCAAAATAAAATATTTTCCTTAATTTCAATTGATTGAAAGTTTCCAACTAAATACTTATTATTTTTAGAATCATTTTATCCCTTAAGTAAATTAAAAAATTATTATTTTTAGCGACCATACATTCGCTCAAGTTCAATAAATGACATTTTTCACAAAATCTAACTTGATTTTAGATACACCACTCACTAAAAGAGGAAATACACCATAAACTAAAAACAATAAACGAAATAATACGCAGATTTATCCAGAACTTATAATAGAACCGTTTCATATCTCTATTGATAAAACTTCTAGGAAATTTACTAAGAATTTTGTACTGAAAGATTGTTTTAACAAGAAAGTTTAGTTCTAAGCTCAAAGATAGTTAGTTGTTAAATTAATTAACTCGAAGGTGGCGAAATGGAACTTATGGTTTGTTAGTTAACTTATAGTTTTATTTAAAATAACTTTTAACCTAAAAACACTGTATACTAAGATGGTTTAGAGAAAATTTCTGTTAATTATTTTGAATAGGTTTATAATCATCATCATCATCAGTGATTGTACAACTCCGGCAGGTTTTAGCCACCTCAATAACACTTCTTTCTATCCTGTCAAGCTACTTCAGTTGGGTGTCCCAGCACTCTCAGTTACACCGTCTATCCATCAAAGTCTTGGTTTCTCAATAGGTATACGGCCTTCAGGTCTGTTGTCCAAAATACTTTTTGGCAGTCGACCATTATCCGAGCTTAACAAGTGAAGAGACAAGATGGTTCTGGAAGAGGTCAATACAATTTATATTTGTATCGGATGCGCCACGATTCATCTTATTGCACTGGTTCATAGATTGTCCGCAAAATCCTTCTTGCACTGGTTCATACTCGTAGATTGTCCGCAAAATCCGAGCTTAACAAGTGAAGAGATAGGATGGTCCTGGAAGAGGTCAATACAATTTATATTTTTATCGGATGCGAAACGATTCACCTTCTTGCACTGATTCATAGATTGTCCGCAGAATCCTTCTTGCACTGGTTCATAGATTGCCCCCAGAATCCGAGCTTAACAAGTGAAGAGATAGGATGGTCCTGGAAGAGGTCAATACAATTTATATTTGTATCGGATGCAAAACGATCCACCTTCTTGCACTGATTCATAGATTGTCCGCAGAATCCTTCTTGCACTGGTTCATAGATTGTCCGCAAAATCCGAGCTTAGCAAATGAAGAGATATGATGGTCCTGGAAAAGGTTAACACAATTTATATTTGAATCGGATGCGCCACGATTCACCTTCTTGCACTGGTTCATACATTGTCCGCAGAATCCTACTATCAAAGATGATCATAGATCTTTCGTCAAGCCTTGTCCAAGACTATGATCCATGTGTGAGTACGAGTCTAATCAATGTATGTATAAGTCTTGGTGCAACGTAAGAACAGTCGTAAAATTCTAGACCAAAGTAGCATACTATATATTAACTTAAATTTTGACATTATATTTTATACTCTATTGTAACTTTTTAATTTCAAATCAAACCCAAAGTATCTTTTTTATTTAACACTAGCTGTACCCGGCCACGCGTTGCTGTGGCTCAGTCTGGTTAAATGGAAAAGAAAGAAAAGAGAAAGCACACGTTTCTAATATGTTTAATTTCACAATGCTTGTGGGTATACAATATTTTTTATGTATTTCAGCCACTCTCAGTCTGTCGCGTTTATCGCCGTGCTCGCAAATGATCGCGTCACTCCAAGAGGTCAATTCACAATATGATTTGAATTCAAATGAAAGATCGATTGCACTGAATATATATAAATAAAAATATATAAACATTTCTGTATTCGAATGTCAACTTTTGTCAAAATTTCAAAGCGATCGGTAGAGAACTTTCGGAGATTAGCCATTTTCTATATACGAACATTTACATTTTTATTTATATAGATTATTCTCGTATATTCTCTGATTAACCTTTCATCCAGCAAGTGGTAAAAATATGTGTCACTGTTGACTGGTTAGCTAGAAGAGTTTGCTGTGTAACAAGAACAAAGTCGATTGTACCTTGTTCAACGAAAAATAAAAATTAAACCTACAAAAAAATTAAAAAGCGTACAACTGTGGGTACTTACTAAGGATTAAAATAAATTAACCCTTCCGTTGTTAATAAAACAACCCGGTGAGCTTATTGGGGTAGCGATTACTTCCAACCGACCACAGACGATCTGTTTGGCCTACTTGTAGTTAGTAGGATGTTCGGACAATTTTATCCAAGCCGATCGGTCTTCCTTGCATTCGCAAACTCGGTGCTGCACTTTATTCAAAGCTGTCAAGAAGTTTTCTACAATGCTGTTGGGCTTGCATAGTGATTTTTGTTGACTGTGTTAACTGAGATTTGCTTATATGATTTATCCATGTAAACTTTCCAACACTACTTATTCGTATATCTCGTTTCTTTTCGATTATTTCATTACATCTCAGTATTCAGTCTCATGCAGCCTTCTTTATGATTGTTTGGAAGAAATTGCCACAAGGTAATTACAGCGCCAAATTTGATATACTATGTTAAATATGTGTAACACGATACGATAACTTCCGTTTCCTAGTTGGTAGGGTGCATGTATTCCGACTCGGGAGTTAAGGAAAGCAAGGAGAAAATTTAACTGAGGGAAAGGTACGAGTAAGTATGAGAAACAAGAAAGTGTGTATGACGAGATTTATATATGTAGACAAGGCGAAAGCTGTGTTCATGGATAGCCGTGGAGATCTGTCCCCTCTGAATATCCCAAAAGGGGTATAACGTAATAGGTATGTACCTATGATACCTTGATCAAATCGTTTTAGGATCGGCCACCGTGTGGCGCTGTCAGTCACACGATTGGAAACATCGATAAAATCTGGAAATGTTGGCCGAAAACCGCAAATTGACCATCAGAGAGCTGGCACAGAACTTGAACATTGCTTATGGATCCGCTCAAGACATTTTGGTTAGTGATTTGGGCCTCAGACGCGTCGCTGCAAAACTGGTGCCGAAACACCTCAATTTCATGCAAAAAAAAGGACCGCATTGAAATCGCGAAAGACATGATTTTCATGAGTTTTTGACCAAAAACAAAACGACTACTATCCAGCAGCATTTGAATTCACTTGATCTGGCTCCCTGCGACTTTTTCCTGTTCAACCGACTTAAAAAACCGCTTCGCAGAACGTTACAGCACCCGAGAGGATGTCATGAAAAAATTGTAGACGGCTCTGATGGACATACCGAAAATTGAGTACCAGCGGTGTTTCGAGGATTGGATCAAGCGCTGGCGTAAGTGCGTTGCAGTCGATGGGGAGTACTTTGAAGGGGACCATATCGATTTTGATGGATAAACTTGTATTTTCGATTTTATGAATAAAGTCCTAAAACTTTTTGATCAAGGTAGTATGTTATGTGTAATAACTTAGCTGCTCAATTTTATCAAGTCAAAATTAAAGTAAAATTTGATATAATTCACGAATCTTCGTGCTATTTCTCCAAACTACGAGAAGTTCAATAATTCAATAAATCAGTTAAAGCGAACTCTCAAAAGTTATTTCATTTTAGTTTTCAAATTTATTCATCGGCTAATTTATCGAAAACTAGAACAAACTGTCTGTGATTTCCCGTAACCGGGATTCATCTCAAATAACTCAACATTGTTTGAAATTGTGCAATGAAACCTGAAATTTACATTCAAAACAGTATAAAGACAATAAACACGGCTTTTCATAGTTTATTACTGAAACGTGGGTTGATTCTGATGTCTTATAATAAAACATTAACAGTTACTGGGAGGTCTATAATGATTAAAATCTGTCATTGAAATTTAAATCTAAATAAATACTCGATAATCACGTGAAATAGTCTACTTGAGATGTTCTGGAAAGCAGAAAAGTAATGGCGCTTTTAACCCTTCCCTTACGGTGATAAAATTGAAACGCGCGCTCCGGTGTTGGGTAGTGAGTACGCGATCAAAAATTAGCGATTTTAAATCGGAAAAATAAGAACATTCATAGATAATCCCCTTAATTAATTATAATTGAAGTTAAAAATTATAATAATTGAGATTTATTTGCTGAAAACATTAAAAAACCATCTGACAACGCTCACGGAACGGGCGTAGATCTAGTTTCGTTGCCAGCTCAACAGCTACTGCGGCGCGGCAGGGTTGGTGGCTAACTCGGGCGTGGCTTACACTTGCGAGGTTGAGACAATTGAGCTCCTCGCTATTTAGTGACGTATGCAAAAGTGAGATGCGAATATAGTGTCGCGCTTCCCGCATACTCTTCACCTATCGTCAAGACCCAAGATCGAGGCACTCACAGCGTTTAAATGCGAATTTGTTTCCGATATTCACGAAATACTTACGATATAGTCGATAAATTCTGATTATTATTAATATTATTTTTTAAATCAATGCGTAAATATATTATGGAGGAATACCTAAAATCTTAACCTTGTATTTATTATATTTATAGAGATATTGATGGTTATTAGAAGCAACGTGCAGAAGATACCCAACACAGGGAAGGAAAGGTTAAGACATTTCATCATGTAAGAAGGGTGCGTTTTCTCTTTTGTTCTTCAATATGATTATGTGTATATGAACACTAGACACATACACTATATTCCATTTAAAGCCGAATGTGTTAATATCACATATCGAAAGATCTACAAAGGTTTCTTTGTAACTCGTCTTCTCTTAGTTTTTCTTAGTATACTAGAGAAACAGTAGCATGGTCCCTGTTACAGTTCACAAATTTGTCGCAATACAGCCTTGTAACGACGTTCAGTAATTTTAATTATTTTATCAACTTTAATATAAGCCTCGATTCTAATAAATAGCAAATTATTTAGGTAAATAAATTACATAAAACTAACAATAATGACAAATTAATACATTGTGTTACAAATTAGCAAACATATGTCAGTTTGTTAAAATCAAATAGTATTTGGCGACGTTTGTCAAGTCACTACGTTAGTCCGCATTGGCTCTAATAAATAGCAAGTTATTTAGGTAAATACATTACATAAAACTAACAATAATGACAAATGAATACGTTTTGTTACAAATTAGCAAAAATATGTCGGTTTGTTAAAATCAAATAATATTTGGTGACGTTTGTCAAAAGTGATTACGTTAGTCCGCATTGGCTAGGGATGGGGTATACGATAGTTGGATTTTCGATTTTTTTATACCTAAAATTAAATGTTCGTTATAAGTATTCATTCATAGTGGATCTTGGCCTATTTAAAGATGGATACAAATCATACAATACATTAGAAAGTCAGTATAATGAAAATTAGGAATTAAAACGTCAGTTTAGTGAAAAACAATTTTTCGATTTATAAAAAAAACTATTCGATTTGTAAAACAACGATTTTACGCCCATCCCTTTGAGATATGACATTTCAAACGTCACACGGAACATCCTACATTTTCTCTAGTATTGTATAAATAGGTTTTTTCAATAAATGCAGATTTGGGGAACTAGCCCAATCTAGTCTGCAGTCGAACTAGTCTTCAGTCGCCACCTTCCTATCCTTACACACAAGCTTTTTTCTTTTTTATAATAAATTTAGTCATTAATAGTGGTGGATTCGATCTCTGAGTTAAAGCGCTCTTGAGGAGAATCTGTTATTTAAACGTGTCCTTTTATTATTATATTTCGTCATAATTACTTCAGATCGGCTTTTCTCATCCTCATGTAACAGGTTAAACAATTTGTGTAGTCGTTTTCCCAAGTTATACAGGTCTTTCAAACATAATAGACAATGTAATTATTAATAGTTGACACAAGGGGTGTCCAACCATTTGATCGTGATCTACCAATCGATTGCGGTATGCTTTTAAATAGATCTTAACTTAACTTTTCGTCCATTGCATACACACTACTATGATTAATGTTTAATTTTAATACTGTACAATTATTTATTCATAATAACTACCTGATTATAATTTGGAATTTTTCCTGAACATTAGTAGATCGCGACTTCGCTCTTCAAAAAAAAAGTAGCTCACGTGTAAAAAAAAAGAATGGGCAGCCCTGGTTTATACTCGTAGTAATCTATTGCAGTGATAGAAAACAGTCGATGGGAAAATAAAAAAAAAAATCTCGAACCGAACGATGTCATAATCAAGTTAGATTATGGTTCATGAGAGTAACATATTTTAGTAACAAATTTAAAGTATACAAGCTGATTCGCGTTTATTAACAGGCAAATCTAGGCATTTGTTTAGGGGCGCCCTAATATTAATAAATATGTTCTATAAATATTTTAAAATAACTATAAATATGAACTCCAATGACATCGTAAATGCATTTGCAATGCAAGGCGCGAAAAACATCATCACCCGAAACGAAAATGATAAGCATTTTTTAACTATCCATAAGATATTGGGTGAAGGCAAAGGATGCCATCTATTCATATGCGGCACTGTATACTAGTGAAACGTAGACATGGAAAAATCAGTTTATAAATAATCTATTGTAACGATAGAAAATGAAGTTAATAGGGATCTTCTTCCTGGTATCATGTCAGGTCCCCCCAACATCGACTATCACCTGAGAGTAAGCATCTTTGTCCCCGGCAGCCCGAAAAAGATCCCCAACGCTCCTTATACCAGTCCAATCACGTATATTGCGGAGCCAGGAGATTTGCCTCCTGCCAACACCTCTTCGACCCTCTATTTTGCCTTGGATGATCAGATGCAGTAATTTGTACTTTTCTCCACTAAGTACATGATCCAAATATGACACCTTTCGGATTTTAATATTAGTCAGCAACTCTCTGTCAACTTTGGCTCTTTGAAGAACCCTTGTGCTGCTGACCATATCCGTCCAGGGTATCCGTAGGATTCTCCGGTACATCCACATTTCGAATGCTTCCAGTCGGTTCATACTACCAACTTTGAGGGTCCATGATTCCACTCCATGCAATAACACTGACCAACCGTAGCATTTGACTAACCATTGTTAATAGGGATATAAAAAAATATTCTCGAACAGAACGACGTCGGAATCGACTAAGATTATGGTTCACGTAGGCATTTTGGTGACAAAATTTGATGTACACAAGTGAAACATGGACGTGATAAAATACTAAAAGGAACATAATAAATTATGGAGAGAAAGCGAAGGATGCGTGTTACGATTGATTTTTTTTCAATTCAAATGACAATTTTATACAGCGCAGTTTAGAGAGCAAACTCTCCTCAACGGACTCGAGACTCGAACCCACGTTTACTAAACAAATCTTGTCTGGCAGTTAAAGCAGTGTCCAAGCGAATCATGTATACAGTACAACCTTGTGGAATTATTGTCATCTATTTCAATCAATTTGAAAGATATTTATAAGTTTTTTTTATCTGGGTTCCAGCGGCAATCGAACCCGCAGCCTCCGTGTCGGAAGACAGATATCTTATAAACTAAGCCATATAGGTCGTCAAAAAAAATCTTGATTGGTTACCCCGACAGGGAAATGGCATGATGGTATGTAGTAGATTTTTTTACAGATGCGTTCTTGAGACGATATAGGCAGTGCTATAGAGGTTATAATATGTTTGACTATAAATCACAATATTGATTATTAATACCTTAATAAAAAATATTGTGCTTTGCCAGTGAACCGCGACAGCCTGCGGTTTTTTTTTACCAATCTCGATAAAAGAAAATCGCGTGACTGTGATACTCGAGAAACAAGTAATTTAGTTTTCTTATTCAAGAAAATACATATTTATTCAACTTCATTTGAAACGAAATTTGTATCATTATTGATAACAACGTCCTACACATGATATAACGATATTTTTATTTATTTATTTTTACATGACAAGACATTTTATAAATACATTATACTAGTTACCCGTGAAAGTTAACCCGTGAAATATTCACGGAAGTAAAACAAATTCTACATTTATGAAAATATATATTCATAAATGTAAAATTTGTTTATACATATCATTTATACATCGTCCCCTTTTACACCGGTTCAAAAATTGTAAGTTAGGTATTTAAAATTCGTTCAGTATCACGGACCCACCGAGATTCAAATTTCGAATTACTTTCGGAGATAATCCAAGTATTCCTCTCTCGCTCTCGTGTATTCAAAATTCAATTCTCGTATTCTTTCTTTGACGAAAACCATCGTATGGGTTTTGGCCTATTTATACTATGATATGAAAAAAAACAACAGTTAATTCAATGTGGACACACAACTTTTATAGATCTGGGTTTGTTGACTTTCATTTGTCGTGTGCCTAGTAAACTAGGATTTTGCCTCTGTATCTTCCATCTATCTATCATGTCGTGTAGCCCATGACTGAGCATCGTGACTCCCATGATAGCCTGCGACAACTCATCTCCATCCATCGCAGCACTCCGCGGCTTGAAAGGCAGTTATTAAGGGTAGACTAGATGCGTCTCTCACTTGGTCAGTCCAACGCATTGGGATTCTTACTCTTGTGTGTCATCCTTCCCATGCCTCCAGTAAACACAAACCTCTCCAAACTGTCTCCATGGCCACGAGTAATGTGCTTAAAGAATCGGAGGACTCGTCGAAGATATCTTGTCAACAATCTGTCAGTGATTTTCAGTTCTTCGAAAATGAAGGCGTTAGTTAGTTCGCTTTGCTGGCCATGGAATTCTTACCGAGGACAATTAACATGGAAAAATAATTTTATGTTTTTTTTTCTTTGGGAGCATAAACAGTTCTGTTTGTGCTCGCCTGATGGAGGTAAAAACGTGAAACCGGAGAAATTCTTGAACCGTGAGTCAAATGACGTGGGCTGTTGGATAGTTCTAAAGAGATAGAAAGAACATTAGCGACAGAGAACAATGTGAACGGAGCACTTAACGTAACAACCTCATTCGAACAAAACCACTTGACAGGAATGAACTTTTTTTTTTTCTTTAACTTGTTTTTTAATGATTTGTTTTAAACTATTGAAGTTTTCTACATCGACATTATAAAAAAATCGATAAACTATATCGACCGAACACCATTGAAGCGATTATTTGCTGTGACGAGATCAAGTCTCGGGATTTCTGATATATTGCACGCAGGTCCACTAGAATCGCTTGAGTTTTCGGTCGATAACTTATTTGCTTCATATTACAGATAAGACATTCTGTTTCTTAGTCTAAATATAATATTTCTGTTGGTGTGTTATTATTTTAAACAATATCTGTGGCTTAGTTGGTAAAACACTTGTCTTCCGACCCGGAGGTTGCGGGTTTGAATCCCGATGGAAGTCAGGTTTTTTTAAAATAAGTTTTCAGTTTGCTTTTCACTTAAGGCCTCATAAACACATTTCTTGGTTGGAAGAGATTACCACATGTCAATAATGCCACAAGGTTGTACTGCATATAAAGAAAGTGTTATATTATACATGATTGTCTCGGGTACTGCTATTGCTGCCAGACGTGATTTGTTTGATAATAGTGGGTTCGAGTTCAGTAAAGAGGACAGATCGCCAGACTTTCCTATCTCAACACATATCCAACGTATATTATACGCCCATACCCCTTCTAATACAACTAGGATTTCTCTGATTTTATAGATTTCCTTCTTTCAAAAATCATTCACTTGATCTCCGACCATACTTTTCTTGTTTTCTGTACAAGTACGAAAACCGTTACAAGTGCTAAAATTTATTTTATTTAGAAATTGGATTGAATATTTTTATTCATTGTTTCAATTATTCAATATGCCAAATTTTGTACGTTGAATAAACAAGGCCAGTGAATTAAAACTTGTATGAATTATCGTGCGTAAATTACAACAGCGGATGGCATTGAAAATAAGATATAAGTTATTTAAATTTCTAAAAATGCAATAAGATTTCGCATAACACTGTAAATATGGACTTAAGTTTTTGAAGATATCACAAAAAAAACATTTGCATAAAAGGTCCTTGTCAAAATTGCAAATCCAATTTAAATAAATAACCGCTTTAAATTGAATACCTTCTGTCTTAAACAATAAATTAAATTCATTTTAGCCACACGTGTTTCTATCTCCTATTCCGAGGCTCTCTTTAGACGGAATGATCCCAGTTTGTGTTCCGGAAATTAATGTAATTTGTGGAATAAGAAATCAATTGTTTAATATTCCAATATGCAGTTCCATAACTAATAGCCAATTTTTTTACACCTTTTGTCTTTTTGGTTTGCAAACATTGTATTTTACATGACGTTCATAATATGTAGATGTCCCTTAGATCAACTCCATTTGCTATACAATGCAACTAAGGGTTGTAAAAGAGGAGAACAAATTGTGAATTGTACTTGAATTTATTTTTATCGTTTTCATTGCTTAATTATATATATATTGTGGAATTTATTTTATTCGTTTTCATTGCTTAATTATATATATTGTGGAATTTATTTTAACCGTTTTCATTGCTTAATTATATATATTGTGGAATTTATTTTAATTGTTTTCATTGCTTAATTATATATATATTGTGGAATTTATTTTTTCGTTTTTATTGCTTGCTTAATTATATATATTGTGGACAAAATACAAAAAAAATATGATTTTTTCGAGTTAAATCTTGAAAAACGTTAGAATATAAGAAATTTTTATATTTTTTCTGAAAGTATGGGATTGATTGGAAATCTATCGTGATCGATTATGATTGTTAGCCATCTTTATTGTATTACATTTTCGATATATACGTGGGTTCATTGCTATGTGACAATATCTTTTAACCACCTAAAAATATGTTAAACTAACCTAAAGCGAACACCAAAACGGAATCCTTTTCAAAAAATCTCAAAAATCGACAGAAACTAAAACCGCAACCCTCGAGTTGGAAGGCAGATAGATGTCTTATCAACTAGTCCATGGATCTTAAAATACAAAGATGTTTATTGTATACAAGCTGTTGCACTTCAGTAAGTACACAAACTTAACACATCTATTTATTTATTTATTTATTTATTATTACACATGACAAGAAATATACACAATTTGAGAAAAACCACAGATAATTTGATTTGGACATACAATTTTAATGGATCTGGGTTTGTTGCCTTTCATTTGTCGTATCCCCAGTAAACTAGGCTTTTGCCTGTATCTCACTGAGGATATTTAGCATGAAAAAAATAAATCGATACTTCTTTCCGATTTTTGATTACACAGGAACAAAACCCCATTGCACGCTCTCATCAACCTGACAGTGACACTCAACTACAACTGGAAACATCTTGCGAAATTCAACTCCTCACACATCATCACTCCAGAAAGACCAAAAATATTCATCCCACACTATATCGCACCCAATCACAAATCTCACATAAATCCCTTCCACTCGTCATTCATCCTGAAAGCCCAAGTACTCAAAATCCTGTCGCAATAATAACCACGCTCCGATCGACTGTCTAAATGGTTTTCCTACCTTTATCTAAAATGAAGTCGGCACGCCATTGTATGTAATGGGAGCCAAATAAGCATATTGCCTTTGGGCAAAAGAGGTTTTAACTCTAGGGATGGTGAACATTTCATTAGTTGCCATGCGTGTCATGTGTGTCTGCATCTTCCCTTCCTCTCGATGGTAGTGCCAGAGAATGGATTTGAGATGTAAATTGGCTATGTTCAGGACCTGATATTCTCTGAAAAGCTCCGCCGTGGGATACCGAGCAGGAAGTTTATTAATTATTTTCACAATCAATTTTTGGGAAACCTGCAATATGTGTTGCAAATAAAAACCTGCAATACATCAAACCCAAAGATCCGATGGCAAATTCATAGACAATCGGTTGGTTTAGTATGTTGCAGCCTTTCGTTTGACAGATTTATAGAGCGTAATTATTTTTGAGCTTTATAAATGTCAAATGAAAGGCTACTTAAAATTGTTCAACAGCTTTACAACAATTGATGATAAATAGAATATGAGTTATAGAAAAAACAAATTCTATAAAATATTTATTTATTTAACACTTTTATTGCAAATACAGTCTGGCGGGATTATTGCCAGTCGGCAATCTCTTTCAACCAACCAGACAAAATTAAATGAAGCAAGTTACATGGTCGCATAAATCATTCAAATGACTATCCATCCCCACGAAATCCATAAACACATAACATACGTGAGCATTTATGCCCACAAACCCCACAAAGACAGATAATCTCCCGAACTTTTTTTTAAATATAAAGTAAGATATCATCAATCAAAAGAAAAGGAATGGATAGTGGAGAAGAAAGGAAAAGAAAAATCAGGAATGAAACACGTTATTTTACTGACTAGAAATTAAAGTTTTTTCAGTCGCCATAATATGATGTAAGGGTTAAATAATCCAGGAAATGAATCGGCCACGAATCGAACCTGCACTGTAGTATATGCCCGACGACGTGGAGGTTATTAACATACTTAAATAAAATGGAATTATCATACATCTACTCGTATTTAAATTTTATAACATAACTTTAACGAAATCGGCGTACCTTCGCAAAAAAATGTCATTAGCATTTCAGATGTTAAAGGACATGTGTACCTGTTTGGATGGACAAAAATATTTGTGCCTTTCGGTAAATTTTGATAACAGCAATTTTGACTTAATTTGTTTATTTATTTTATAATTTACTGTAAAGTGTACACTATTTATTTATTTATTTATTTATTATTACACATGACAAGAAATATACATAATTTGCGAAAAAACAACAGGTTATTTAATTTGGACATACATTATTTTAATGGATGTAGGTTTGTCGCCTTTCATTTGTGGTATCCCCAGTAAACAAGGCTTTTGCCTGTATCTCACTGAGGATATTTAGCATGAAAATATAAATCGATACTTCTTTCCGATTTTTGATTACACAAAAACAAAACCCCGTTGCACGTTCTCATCAACCTGACAAACAGTGACACTCAATTACAACTGGAAACATCATGGGGAATCAAACTCTTCACACATCATCACTCTATGGAAAGTTTATTTCAAGTGGCAATCTCTTCAACCAATAAAGCGATTGTTATACGAAGTTTTGAGTTTAAAATTGAGGATTTATATTTATGATACGAGTATATATGGTAGAGAAAAAAAAAACACGCAATATCAAAATATTAAAAAAAAAAAAACATACAATTAAAATAAATAAAAAAACAAATACAAATTTAATAAACTCATCGATGACCAAATGTAAAGAAAGATTGGAAAGAATGATAGTGGAAACCCAGTGAAAACACGCTATGTCACTGAGGGGAGAGTAATGTTTTTTTATTCGTTTTTTTAAGTACATCGACGCTGGTGCGAGTCTTCTTTTAGCTAACTTGAGTCCGAATATTATTATTATTTCTAAAAACTCTCAAATACCATATAAAAATTGAATACATTTAGTATTTAAATATTCATTATGTGTAAAATAATATATTTTAGGGCGTTCATACAATTCAAATAGATATATAAAGTTTTGAAATTTGAGATAATCGCATCAGAAAGAAGAAAAAGACTCCATTGAATCATAATCATTTTGCAATTAGTAATAATAATAATAATAATAATACAATAGACAATTTATATAGCGCCGTTTAGAGAGCTAACTCTCCTCAAGGGCGTTCCAACAAGAATGTAGGTAAACCAAAAAATATATTTATTAGGTTTTTTTTCTGCGTCTGTACATCCAAATTGAACCAAAAGTAAAGAGAATTGAACCAAAAGTAGAGAACATCCTTTCCAGAGACCAGTATGGCTTCAGAAGAGGTGTGGGAACCAGAGAAGCAGTACTGTCTCTACGAATACTACTAGAAAATAGAATAAGAAGAAACCAAAACAAATACATCGCATTCATAGACCTGGAGAAAGCTTTTGACAAAGTAGAATGGAAAAGACTCTTCGAGATTTTGAAGAGAATTGATATCAAATACAGAGATAGACGTATAATCCAGGCGCTATACAAGAATGAGACCGCTATAATCAGATGTGACGAGGACACAAAGGAAGCCAATATAAGACAAGGGGTAAGGCAGGGATGCTCTCTGTCACCTGTTCTTTTTAACGCCTATATACAGAGCGCGATTGACGACTTGAGAGAGAGAATGAGTCACAGAGAAGGTGTAAAGATACACGGGCAAAAGGTGGATATGATAAGGTTCGCTGACGATATTGCTATGGTTGCTGAAAGTGAAGAGGAACTACAAGAGGCCTTAACAACTATGGAAAGCATTCTTCAAAATAACTACAGTTTGAAGATAAATAAAGACAAAACAAAGCTGCTGACTGTAGGCCGAGCGCAACACCAGATGAGAATAGTGATGTCGGGTAAACCACTAAAGAACACCAAGGAGTTTGTCTACCTCGGGAGCAAAATAACATGGGACGGTCGGTCCAAGAGCGAGGTCGACAGCCGTATAGCCGTATATCATCAGGCTAGACTTGCATTTAATAAAAGGTCGAAAATAATAGAATCAAATAATATAGATCTAAAACTGAGAATACTCCTCATCAAGACCTATGTATGGAGTATCTTGATGTACGGCTGCGAGACATGGTGCCTATCCGAAAGAGATAGACGAAGACTAGAGGCTTTTGAGATGTGGTCCTATAGAAGACTATTAAGAATTTCCTGGAGAGACCGCATCACAAATGAAGAGGTTCTCCAACGAATCGAAGGAGGAAGGCACCTGCTCAGGATCCTGTCCGAAAGGCGTGCAAGATGGATCGGTCATATAATACGACAAGAGGGCCTCTTGCATGCCATAATGGAGGGTATGACCGAGGGGACAAACTCTAGGAGACGCCCACGCCGAGAGTACCTGGAGGACCTGTTGGTGGACGTGCGCTGCTCAACATATACAGATTTAAAAAGAGCCGCACAGGACAGGGGGGAATGGAGGAGAAGAGTTGAAATTGCTGCAAACCAGTCTTAGGACTGCAACCACGGAGAGAGACATCCAAATACATTTTCAGATTTAGCGCATTTCATTTCAAAGGATTTTTCGTAAATATTTATAGAACACTGCATTATGATTAAAAGATTTTTGTAACTTCTGGATACGTTACGTTGGTCACAAATACTTATACACATCGGTCTTAAGAGTCACAAATACTTATACACGAGGTAAATAATACACATCGGTCTTAAGAAAGAGACTGTCGGCCATAGTCGGCTAACTTCAGCTTGTAGAGCGTCGTCTCTGTCCCTAGAACGCTTGACAACGACTGACAAATCGCGACAGAACGCGTGTATGTGTATTACTTACCGCCAAGTACTGTACAATATTTGAATTCCGAAAATATCCCCTGGACTCAAGTTCTTGACAGATATATGTATGCAGCACTTAACCATATGTTATAAATTGCAAATGTAGACATTTGCAATTTATAACATATGGTTAAGTTTACATTAACTGGATACTTTTTGAATCGAAAATCTCAGCTAGATTATAACAGGAACTTGAAATAATCGTAAAAAAATATTTATTTATCGAAATAAATATATAATAAGTTGTCCGGAAAATTGTTTTGTATTTCTAGAATAGATGTCGTTAGGAAAAAAATGTTTCTAATTTCATTCTAAACGTGCTAAATGTGTATTATTTTGGAAGAATTAGCGCATTTTTTCGGCCATTAAAAATAAGTTGATATTTCGATGTTTGATGCTTTTATATTTATACTATCGCTAACTATGCTACGTAAAATGCGACACAAACAAAAAAATATGAGTACAGTGTATGTATGGTGGCGATGCATTAAGCGATCTTGTGTCAAATAAGGTTTAAAAAGTTCCTTAATGGTGATACGACATTCCAAGTTAGTCTCCGACCTGGAAGGTCGATTACCATTGATAGCGACCAAATCATAGCTTTGATTGAGAATAACCAGTGTTCTAAGACACGAGAAATTACTGAGATACTGAAAATATATATTGAAAATATTTAGTGCAATTTTTTGGATTGAATTTGACCTATAAATACGAAATAACTTTCCGGACAACAAATTATGTTGCGAGAGTATATATTGGGTCCTTACATGTGAAATTGGCGTTTTGTTTGGGAGGAACATAAAGTTGATTTTTTTTTAATATAATATATTTATTTAATCAAAGTATGTACCATTGCTATCTATGCACTTTTGCCATCTCATAGGTAGTTCATCGATCCCTTTACTAAAAAAACCATTCGGACGGGAATCAATAAAATCTTTGAAGTCGGTTTGGACTGCCCCATCGGAGTTGAATTTTTTCCCTTGCAAGAAGTTATCCAAATTTCGAAAAAAATAGTAATCTGTCGGGGCAAGGTCCGGAGAGTACGGTGGATGTCTTAGACATTCCAATTGAAGCTCTTCTAATTTGGTAGCCGTCTGTTGTGCAGTGTGTGGTCTAGCGTTATCATGAAGCAGCAGTGGCCTAGAGCGATTAACCAGCCTCGGTAGTTTAGCAGCTAGCTTTTCCATCATGGTTTGCAGTTGCTGACAATAGACATCTGCCGTAATCGTCTGGCCAGATTTAAGAAAGCTGTAGTGAACGACACCAGCACTAGTCCACCAAACGCTCACAAGTAACTTTTTTGGAGTCAATTTTCGCTTGGGGCATGGTTTGGCTGGTTCGGCAGGGTTCAGCCATTGCGATGAGCGCTTCCGATTATCATACAGGATCCACTTTTCATCACAGGTAATGATTCGATTCAAAATCCCTTCATTATTGTGCCGGTTGAGTAATGCAACGCAGCAGTCAACGCGCGTTTGTTGATTTGCTTCACTCAATTCGTGAGGTACCCACCTTTCAAGCTTTTTCACCTTCCCAATTTGCTTCAAGTGGATTAAAACAGTTTTATCACTAACACCGCAGCCTGCAGCTAACTCGGACGTGGTTTGCGATGGATCAGCTTCCACAATAGCCTTCAATTCTTCATTATCAACTTTCTCCACGGGGCTTGTTCTGCAGGTCGAAATTTCCAGAACGAAAACGTTGGAAACAAAAACGCACTGTGTTTTCTTTTGCGGCACCGTCGCCATACACATCATTAATCCTTCGAGCCGTTTCTGCAGCACTGGTGCCACGGTGGAACTCGTACTCGTAAATAACGCGATATTTCAAGTTTTCCATTTTGTTAACTGAGTGACGCAAAGAAAAAAAACAATTGAGGAAAAAACAAATTAATTATAATTTTCGAAACACAAATACTTGAGTAAATAGCTGTATAAATTTGAATTTGAAATTCCTAACCAAAGAGAAGATATTTGAGATCAAAGTTGCCAGTACGGCAAAACGCCGGTTTCGTATGTGGGGACCTAATAGTAGTTTAAATCACTTCAATGTTAACTCTTCAAATAAGGTACAATTTCAAAGGTCAAATAAGGTCAAATAAGGCTTTAATATTTCATACATGGAAAAGTAATATGACTTGAGGGAAACACTTTTATGGTGTACTTAAGTATGCCGATTACGAAAATAGGTATGATATATAAATACATGAGTTAGTTTGGTATATATACCCGTATATTCATGGTTTTACCATCAGTTTCTACTAGGCATGCTTGAGGTTTATAGCCGCGCGGTAACGCACAGGACTTGAGTGCGGAAGGTCGTCGGTTCGAACCCCGCGCTGTGCTACTCTCCTTCAAATACACAAGCATTTTTTTCGCCTAGTATTGGGAGGTATAAGGATACCAATAACTTCAGTCATACATATTCTTTCGAAAAAAAAATAGAGAAAACATGCCAGTGTGCTCCGATCGTCTCATTTCGGTGTACCATCGGTTTCAGTAAAGCGGTGTGGCAGGTGAGTTTGCTAGTGGGCAACGGATCACTCACTTAAAACAAACTCCACGGCACAGTTTCGGTTTTCAACTGAATTGACGATGCAATAGCGAGGGATCCTCGACTATGAGGCCCAGCAACGACGACGACTAGTCATGCTTAGATATAATTCTTTGAACGTAGTAAGAGATTTTCGGCTGCTAGTATGTGTAGGCAGGTTAGTTCAAGGAGTCATGAGTTGTCCAGCATTACTAGGAAGCTTAGCATTAAATGTTCCTAATAAGTACACCAGACTACGCCGACAGGAATTGTTCTCCGCAAAGATAACCTAGTCGCTATGCCTATTGGAAGGGCCTTAACTCTGAAGGGATTTAAGAGGACTGCTTCGGATATTGACATATTTTATAACATGCATTACTAGGAAGCTTAGCATTAAAAGTTCCTAATAAGTACACCAGACTACGCCGACAGGAATTGTTCTCCGCAAAGATAACCTAGTCGCTATGCCTATTGGAAGGGCCTTAACTCTGAAGGGATTTAAGAGGACTGCTTCGGATATTGACATATTTTATAACATGCATTACTAGGAAGCTTAGCATTAAAAGTTCCTAATAAGTACACCAGACTACGCCGACAGGAATTGTTCTCCGCAAAGATAACCTAGTCGCTATGCCTATTGGAAGGGCCTTAGCTCTAAAGGAATTTAACAGGACTGCTTCAGATATTGATATATTCTATATCATTATTGTCAAAATTAAAAGATTTTTTTCTAAGACTAGGGACGTTGGAAAGCATTTATCAACTTATTCAAGTGACAATTGAAGTTTTTCTTTAATTATGTAAAAAAAAATCTAATTGAAAATTAAAAGAAAGAGCAATTATGTACAATTCATTTTCTTAAAAAAATCAGTTTATTGTATAGCTGTTTTATGAATCTGCCATGAGTTTTAGCTCAATTTAAGTCAAAATAACTCATTGATGATAAATAGCCTTAAACATTATTGATAACTGAAGATCGTGACAGTGCGCTGAAATAAGCATAGCTGACAATCTTACTCACTAGTTTAAGAGCACCACAGTTCTGATAGCAGAAATAACAGGAAGACCATCGTTCACCTGATCTATCTATAGAGTCGGGGGTCTTCCCCTTCTTCTCCATCCTCTAAAGTTTCCGGTCACCATTAACCTCTCCAAATTATCATCATCTATATGAGCGACGTGCCCGAAGTATTGCAGGATGTGTTTGAGACAGGATAGTGTATCCAGAATTTATAATTTCTCAAGGATTGAGGCATTGGTATGCACCGCCTTCTAAGCCATCCTCAGCATCCTTCTCCAGCACCTCGTCTTAAAGACATTCCTTTCGCTAATTCACAATAGTTATGTATCCATTTCATCCGAGAAAATAGAAAGTAAGATTTCGCAATACACAAGTTCGTTATTTTTCCGTTGGGTCTATTTGTTAACACTTCATTGTAAAACAATCGGATGAGCATAATGCAAGGCGGCAATCTCTTCCAGTCAACCAGACAAAAGTAAATCAATTAAGTTACATGGTCGCAAACAATACTCAAATCATTATTTATTCACCTTTAAAAAAATCATGAATAATAAATATATGTAGTAAAAATAAAAGTGAGATATCATCAATCAAAGGAGGGGAAATAGAAATAAAACACGATACATTATAGACTTTAAATTAAGATTTTTTCAAATATTGCTCAGAATGGGTTAATAACACGTTAAATACATTGATTTGAAATCAAAATTGTTTCAGAACATCACCAATCTACTAATACTAAAAACCGTAATAATAACATCATTCAATTAAGCTAATTAATGTTTTTAAAAATTAAATGTGGGAAATTAAAATGCAGTTAGTTCATAGTTATAATATAATATATAAATTAGATTAGTTCTTAAGATATATATTTATATATAGGTATAACTTTCGTCATTTCAATGTATCCTGCAAGTGAAACAAAAAAGGGTCTCCAGGTCAAGGAAAGGCTGTCGACGACACGCAAAAGAGAATACTGTCGTACTTCGAATATGTCGCTAGAAGAAACGAAGACAGTTTGAGGAAGCGGTAAGTGACTCAAGTGTGAAGTGGCAGCAAGCAAGAGGAAGCTCTCCAGCAAGGTAGATAAAACCCAATCAAATAGATGACTAGCTCTGCCCCATTGAGTGCGGCACTCATCATGGTTCAGTATCGGGAGTGGAGACGAATATCGCGCCCAGTTCCAGATTCATCAGGGAACTACGACGCTCAGGCATGAGCAACACAACTACGAAAAATATACTAATAATAGTTTTCAATTTGAGAGATGTTACATTGAAACGTAATATTTGGAGTATTTTGTGGTCACTAAATGGCGCGAAAATAAGTAAATGTAATATACTTTAAGTACCCGGCGGTAAGTAATACACATCGGGCTTAACAAAGAGACTGTCGTCCATAATCGGCTTTTCAGAGCGTCGTCTCTGTCGTCTATATACTTTGCAGTGGATGCGACCACCCCTAGAACGCTTGACAACGACTGACAAATCGCGACGGAACACGTATATGAATGACAGAGACTACGCTCTACAAAGCCGAAGTTAACCGATTATGGCCGACAGTCTCTTTCTTAAGCCCGATGTGTATTACTTACTACCGGGTACTGTAACTAACTAAATATGGAATTGATGGAAGTGAAAATATTTAACAGTAACAATTCTATGAAGTGTACATAATTACAAAGATAATAAAATTTCCATACAAATAGGGAATTCATAATTTTAATTAATTTTGATATTTTGTAATTCCAAATTCTCGGAATGACTTGAATACGTAATATTTAGCTAAAAGCTCGCTGCAAGCCGGCTTAAAAAAACTCATACACAATGTAACAGAGAAATATCAAATTGTTTTATTTCGACAAAATGTCCACATCAAAGTGTATACGTATGTATACTATATAACGTGAATTCAGAGAAGAGTTGATTTAAATAGCACAAGCTTTCGCGTTTGTAAAAGTGTGTGAACTATTTCAATCACCACTTTTTACCTTATCAAAGGATCTCGCCTCAATCATATTATCTTATAATCTTCCTCGTTTTCTTCAAACCAACATTTGGTTAAAATATTACACTTGACTCTTTTCAATACAATAATGCTTTGATATACTACTGTGCCCAAGCTTCTCTATTATCATACTCTCTCAGTCGGACGTAATTATTCTCCAACCAGAACCAGCAATGCGGACAGTACCATACGTCCATGTAGCTGGCTGTCTTCCAACATTTGTTCGACCTGATCTGGGTCTCCACTCCAACACATTGCTTCCCCATGTTCAATTACTTCTTCTATAGATGTGCCACAATTGAATTTGATCACCATTTTTATGGATTTCAATGTATCAATCGATCGAATATTGAAGAGCTCGAGATTGAGACGCGCTTCTCTGTGCTTTGTGCAAGAAGAATCTTACGACACTTTGGGCACAGTGCTGAAGGATGACGACAGCCTTGTGTGGTCGAATCTTGCGGGAAATGTGAATGGCAAAAGGAATCGAGGCTAAGCAACCATCCTATGGAATGACCAGGCGAAAGAAGCAACGATGTGTCCATTTCAAGAGGGGTTATATCGGGCAAGTGATTGCTTGTACTGGAGAATGATGATCAACGACTATAGTAGTAATTAAGATCCCCAGAATTAAGGAAACGAGAAAGAAAAAAAAGATTTTTTTCCTATAACCTTTGTTCTTCGCCTTATTTCCACATTAAATATATGACCTCTAAGATATATCCTCAGCATGGCACGCTCCGTCGATTGCTGAGCTACTCCCATCTTTTGCATGACGTCCTTGTAAAGCGTTCATGTTTCGGCATCATAGATCATCGTTGGCACAACACATTGGTCCGACTCGTGTTTTCATATTTTGGAATATATATACGGTATTAGCCCGACTATAAGACGAGGTTTTTATTTAAAAAAGTGACATGTAAATAGAGGGGTCGCCTTATATTCGAGTCACAAATATAGTGGGTAACAATAAATTCAGTACTCGCGAGTAGCGAAATGGCAACATTGTAATGAGAACGTTCAAAAGGCGTCATTGTTTATGTACTCGTATTTGATTTGAAGACATTTGTTAGTTTTCCGAGTGCGGTTCATCCCAGTTGGATCCGTATTGATATTTATTTTATCTGTTCTTGTTTTTCAAATGATACAAAATATCATCGATAAACATATTTATTAATGGTTTATATATGTGTTTTTTTTTACGCTAGTAGAATCTTTGTAAGTATTTGACATGTATATGTTAGAAATATTTATCTTGAGGCCTATTTTAAGAAATGCATCACATAGGTCATTAATCATATCTTGTGGTTATTCCGGGGTATCAGCCAAAATAATAATACAATCTGCAAATCGTAGATGATTCAAATTATCTATATTAGATCAAATACGAGTACATCTAATGTGTTACCACATTAGATAGCTTAGATGAGGTCGAAGTTTTGAAGGCGTTACAGTTATCATAATTTCACTATTTTTTGTACATGGTTATAAACGGTACATTTTCTTCCAAGCATTAAGGTAATCTTGGGTGCATTCGATTGTTTTAGCCCATGGGAGACTTTATAAAAAAATATTCGTTGAAATTCAAGTAAAAGAAAATATAAATGACCAATCTCTAAAAAATAATGGTACAAGTAGAGGAAATGAATTCGTTCAAGGATAAGGAAGGGAAACAAAAGGAAAATAAGGATGAAAGGATATTCTGAGTAATGTAATACTTTTTTCGATTCTCTCTTAAACGTGAATAAGGATAATGCACAACTGATAATTGTTGGAAGTTCGTTCCACAGTCGCGCCGAGTGAACCACAAATGAAAATACGTAAAATGAGGTGGTTGGTGTGTTGGTATATAAAAGACCCTCCCATCATCATAGCGACGTTGAGAAAAAAAAAGTCTATGTAATGGACAGTGTGCTGCTGAATAACCTCTAAAACCTGGTACCGTGCAGATTGGAGATCTAAGATTGAGAATTAAATGGCATCACACGAAGGCAAAAATCTTCAAGAGCAGTGTAATCATCGGACGAAATATAAAATATTGAGTTAAAAATATACTCTGTATTTCAATGGTTTTCAAAAGAATTCACAAAAACTACCAGTTTAAGGAATGGCCCTGGCAATACCTGCAATAATAATAATAAAGTGACATAGTGCCGTTTAGAGAACAGACCACAAGGGCGTTAACAAATTAATAAAAATAATCTAAAAAATAGTCATATGTATATGCAAGTTAACGAATCCCAACCTATCATATATACTATATACATATCATATACAGCTATCAAAAGATCTGAGCTCATCTTATAACATCCCCCAAGTCGAGATATGGTATATGTATATATTTTACCTGTTTCGAAAAATTTGAGAAACGTTGCTTTGTATGAGCTTGTATGGAATGATTTTTAAAATGGAATTTAATAATAAAATATGCCGATGATTTTTATTAACATGGATAAAAATGGCAGTCAAGTTAGCGCTATAGTTCGGAAATTCTAGGATGAGTCATGTGACAGCTCACAAATTTGCCCCAATACAACCTTGTAACGATGTTCAGTAATTTTAATTATTTTATCAACTTTAATATAAGTCTCAATTCTAATAAATAGCAAGTTATTTAGGTAAATACATTACATAAGGTTGTATTGGGGCAAATTTGTGAGCTGTCACAGGACTCATCCTAGAATTTCCGAACTATAACACAAAATGGATACATTTTCGTAGAGCTACTATTGTGTAATATGAAAGTGAAACAATATTGATCATTGTTGTTATTAATGTAAAATGTACTGCATTACAATTATGTTGTAACATATACAGTCACACATGGCTGATTTACATTGTCCTACAAGAATATTTTGACTAACCAGATAGATGCTAAAGAGGCCAACTTGTATGCCAGACTGAAATCCTTTGGTACTATCAGGAATCAAAGTGCTACATTTGGGTTGGTAGACAGGCAGACTTAACCACCTAGACCACGAAAGTAGTCTAAATTAAAGTTTTTTTGACCGTACGATACACTCTCCGTAGTCTAGCTGGTAAGATCCTGCTGCAGTCTTGACTTGATCATTCTAATGCGATGGTGATCTCCCCTTTCTTCTCATCCATCTATCATTTTTCCACGTCCACGTTTCCCCTCCTATACATCAAATTTGGTACTAAAATACTCCTGTGGACTATCATTTTGACACTGTCGAGCACATATGCTTTAGTAGTCCCAAAGACTCTGTTTCCTATCAGCCGTTCGATATCCCTCTTAACTCTTCCATCATCTGAGTTCTATTGCCCAAATAGTAGAAGAACTCCTCAACTCGCTCGATTACATTACAATAAATAAATAGTTTTTACTCAATCTACTAATCATCAGCAGTACACCCCATGATAGGTCTTGGCTGTCTTCGGAATCTGTTGCCACATCTATCTGTGTTATCTCTCATATGACATTATTTTGCAGCATCTCTCCCAAGGAATTATATTGTTTTACTACCTTTATACATATGAATACATATTCGTAGAATGAGAAATGTCTATTCACTATCTCCCAAAGTGTACCAAAAATATGTTTTATTAGTCGAATCTCTTTTTATACTAATGTTCTACGAATATTTGATAGGGAAAATGAGATTCGTTGTTACTACCTGCCATTGAATACTCTCGTTAATAGACAAAATGGCGAACCTAGCAATAAATCACCCAATTAACAATCTTACATAAATAATGATACGTTTTTCAAATGTACAGTTTGTACACCTCTCTAATTTTCAATACATCCGTTATAAACAATTTACTAAATATTTAATTTGTTTATGCACATTTACAGAGAGAGCACTTAACCTGTAAAGAAAAACCAGCGAAAATGCAATATGTTATTGTCACTAACTAATATTTTTTCATTTAATGTCTTCAAATAAATGTCTTTGTTTATATTCACGCGTTGCTAGCCTATTTATGCATAGAAGTAAAACAATCGTAACGAATAAATGTAATATTTGAATAAAAAGTATTGTTTTATGAAAATGGTTTAATTTTTTTTTATTGTTGTTTAAAAAAATAAAAAAGGGAGTACGATTTATTTAGGTATATACCGGCGTTTGGTTGATCTTACAGATAAGATTTTTATACATTGCAAATTATATTTAATAAACAACTTAATAAAAACATGTTTTAAATATAAAACATAAATTTTTGGTTGGTACCAATTTATTTTTTAACGTAAAAAATGCAACATGCTTGTAAATCAAGTAAATAGGTTTTGATTTTAAACAAATCAATAAGCGATGTTTTTTATTCGCCGAGATAAGGACACCCCGGAAGAATAGACAAAAGAGGAAAAGTAAATAAATGTCGCATTTTCCGGTGATATATTTAGAAGGAAGAGTAATGCGGAGATTTGAACAAAGGTTATTATGTAAGATAAAGGGATGTACATGGAGTGGGCCAGGACACAAACACTTCATATCACGGCGGGCACTGCCAGTAGAGGGAGAGGCAGATACTCCTGCCGGGAAAGGGGTGGCTGCGCGAGAGGGACGCACTGCGCGCAATACGTACTGTGATAAGGATTGTTAACACGGGACGTTGTCAAATAGCGTATGTTCTTCACATGTGATTCCATAATACGAAAATACACCCAATATACAATGTAAAATTAATATTATAGGCAGAAAAATGCCAAAAATGATTTCCTCCTAACCTCCTTAAGAAATAATTAACCCCTAAATAAAAATAATCGATTTTCCCGAATGAAAAAGCTCTCGAGTATCTTAAGACATTCGCAAAACAAAATGCCAAGAAGTAACGTCAAACGAAAAAGCATTGCCCTAAAAATTATGGCAATAAATCTTAAAATAAATCCGACCTCAATTTATTGAATAAATGTGAGTAAAAAAAATGTTTACCTTCATTTAGCCAGAGACACAACTTGCACACATTTTTAACATCTCAACAACGTCCTTGTGTAGAAATCATAAACATGACACTGTTTTGCATTGTTTTCACAGATTTAGTTTTTTCGACACAACTTGAGACACTAATCGATACAACGGACATATACTTCACGAAATTGTCACGATATATTGACCGTTATTATATTTCGACAACAAAATTCACGGGAGACGACGAAAACATCCCCGCCCTGAAGCGCTGTCTGATATGACATCCGCCATTTTGGTTATTATCCACAAGTGGCGGGAAAGCTGGCGCTCTCTGCCGGCCCACGAGTGCAAAACTTCATTACACCAATCCATTCAATCTACATTACAGAGGTTTGAGTCTTCGCTACTCATAAATTTATCCATTTTATCTATTTTAATTCATCGCATTATAGAGTTGTATGAAAAGAAATCATTTATATTTTACATAAATCATTTACAAAATTAAATATACCATTTAAATTAATTAAATTTTTTTATTGAAGTGTTTCAAAACACCACGGATCCATTTTAAAATATAAAAAAAACTAAACTTTTCAAGACGTATAAAACGCCCAAATACTAATTTTCTTCTTTAAAAATTTCATGGTTTAAATAAATATTGAAATACTATGGATGGGAAATGTCCTAACATTTTAAATAAAATATTTTTTACTAAACTACTTACCTATGATATTAATATACAGTATTTACATTGTTTTATTTTTTTGTTTGTTTTTACTTTTTCAGGTTTAATATCTGTTTATTTCTACATTAATTTCAAAATTTTATATTCAAAAAAATTATATTACTTTGCTTATGTGATATTTGTTGTTTTAATACACTAATATGGTATTAAAAATATGTAAGTAGAATTAGGAAATTAATCTTAAGATGGTTTGACTATATTGAGAGAATACGTTGCGAAAGACTTGAATGAATAGCAAGGAAGATGTAGATGAGAAAAGAGAGAAAGAGGATTGTTGAATAAATTTTAACCGACGAAAAGATAAGAAGTATGCGAAAGAGGTGAGCACGTATGACGGGATAGATGTATGGGTGTGAATGAAGCGAGGCGTGGATCTGTCTCCTCGGCCTACCCCAAAAGTGACGTGGAGCTATAATAAAAATGATTTTTTTACAATCTTTAATTTAGAAGTCCGACCTTTGCTCCTGAAATGTGTTTTCGACTGATCTGTAAAAAAGTCTGCATACTATTAATCGTAAGGCGTAAACTCTAGAAAATATTGTCAACTTTCTAGTTTACATTAATTAGACTAGATAATAAATATTTATGTAAAAAAATCATAATAATTGAAATTCAGTTATGGTTTATGTACAAAAATGTTAATCGATTTTGTTTTCAACCATAAGTATTATAAACATTGGTAAAGAAAATCGAGATATTTAATTGTATATATTATAAGAGTGATTGATGGAAAATACCTGAGCCATTTGAGATTTGCAGACGATATCGTTATATTCTCACAAAACCCGAATGATCTTCAGCACCAACTGCAAGAATTGGCAGAGGTCAGTAAAGAAGTTCGTTTAAAAATGAATATATCAAAAACCAGATATATGATGAACAGCTTTGCTATCCTAAAACCAATACACGTAGATGGAAAGCCGCTAGAACTTGTCCAAGAATATATGTATCTGGGCTAACTTATTTATTTTGTATGTGGCATATCGGAGGAAATACCACGAAGAACAAAACTAGCGTGGAGCTCATTTGGACGCTTAAACAACATCTTCAAAAGTAATCTCCCAATATCCTTGAAGCGAAGGGTCTACAACCAGTGTATTCTCCCAGTACTTACGTATGGCTTCGAGACATGGACGCTCACAATAATGAACACACAAAAGCTCCAGACCGCACAAAGGGGCATGGAGAGATGCATGTTGGGATATACTAAAAGAGACCGTAAACGA
Source organism: Odontocerum albicorne (assembly GCA_949825065.1). Classification (NCBI taxonomy): domain Eukaryota; kingdom Metazoa; phylum Arthropoda; class Insecta; order Trichoptera; family Odontoceridae; genus Odontocerum; species Odontocerum albicorne. Next base: position 36,478,576 of record OX463852.1, on the reverse strand, counting down.
AACACCTGGATTCGCAATATAACAAAGGTAGAAGACGTTATAAAGGTGTGCAAAATAATGAAGTGGCAATGAGCAGGACACGTAGCCAGAATTTCAGACTCCCGATGGACATCCGAAATAATCCAATGGTACCCAACAGGCATAAAGAGGTCCAGAAGAAGACTGAAGGTACGCTGGATAGATGAAATCAGGAAGCATGGCAGCATTACATGGCATCAACGAGCAAAAACCCGAACTATTTGGAGTCAACTTGGGGAGACCTTCATCCAGCAGTGGATCAACCCTGGTTGACAATGATGATGATATTATATGGGAATATTCCTCTGTCAATCCAATAATAACATTTGGATATTTCACATATTTACGTGACACGTGTATCTGCCCCCTATCCCGTCTACTAGATGCAAGATTTTTTCAAATGTCTTCGTGGTTTCAAAATTATTAATCTAATTAAACGTTTCAGGCAGCATTGCCGATGATCTTTTAAAAAGAAAATTTTGTTTTACGCGATGATTTTAAAATTATTATTTTCAAAGATTATTTCACCTGAATTTCGTATTTATTTCGTACGCCTTAAAAGGCTGTAAAAAAACAGTGCTCTTTAGGAGACATTTTATAACGATACATATACAATTAACTTTTTTACTATCCTTAGACTCTCTTCAGGCGAACTGATCTTAGGACTATGTGTTATGCCTCAGCAATTAATTTTAACTACTAGTATGACTAAGTAAAACGTAGTTTGATATTCTAAGGTGAAGTTTCACAAATTGAAATTCGAGTCAATATTACTAATATTTAGTTATTTAAACACTTCATTTTGTAACGTAGGATTCGTTGAATTTATTACCTACGGACAATTTCTTCCAATCAACCAAAAAATACTCAACAATTTTGTTTCACGTATTTGGTGAAAGATTTACATTAGAATTTTTATACAAAGAAACTAAAATGAAAGACAGACTTGTAAGATAAAAATAAGATAGGAATTCGACGATTTAAATATGATGAATATAACAATTTCGTCAGTGGCTATTATATAGGAGGGGATATTGGGATGAACGATAATGAAGAAATCAATAAACACGCTACGCCACTGAAGGGATATATAATGTTTCAAAGCTTGCTATTTAAAAAGACACTATCGAGTATGAAGCGAGTTTTATGTTAATTGACAGTTGATTCCTGAATCTAATGTCACGAACAATAAAGAATGACGTTTCCTCAAAATAAGGTTGTTTTTATTCAATTTCTTTTGCAATGTGTGCAGAGTTGAGCTCATATGTAACTGGTATGGCTTTTTGCAACGAAAACACTTTTAGAATTTCAACTGTGTAGTTTTATTTGTATGAAGGTTGAATTACATTTGAAGTATAATATTAACAGTATTATAATAACGATGATGTTAATATTTTAGTGGCTTTTAGAATAATGATGTCTGCCTCAAATATGGCGTCCTATTTAAAGCAAAGATAACTATACCACGACTCCTCGTTAGATTAGGAAGAAATGTGTCGGGTATGTTATCCTTGCCCTTAAGGTCAAATCGATATCAATGATTTATCTCTCGTCGCAGCTTCTCTCATTTAGTGATACCAAATCTTTATTGAATTTGGGGAGATAACCACCGGCGAGATGATAAACTTAAACATAATATATTGAGTAGGTTGACACTAATGTAATAACGCTAATATTTATAGGATCTAGTACATGGTTAGCATCGATAAGTTTGACAAGGGCTTACATAACTTATAATATTTATTTGAATGTGGATAAGAACATCGATAAGATAACATCGATAAGATAACATTGGTGTTTATATCGTGCTACAGATAATGCTAATATTTATAGGTTCTTAGATAAGCGGATGCATTGGGGGTGAATGAGAGTATAGATAAGATTAGCATGCGCTGGAGTAGACACATGACATAACTATTGAAATCTTGGGGCATTTTGTTAAGGGTTGCGTAAACGTACAAGGCACTGCAATCCAAATATTTTGGTGTTCATCTTTTTTTTGTTGGGTAAGTGCAAATGCATATATTAATTTCACTCTACAATATATTAATTTCAGGAGCGGACCACGGTTAAAATATAAACTTGGACAGCATTTTGAAGACGTTTAAAATGATCACATTTATTGAATTTCAAAAATGAGTATTATTTCCTCAGAAGTCATCTCAACTTTCGCTTTTTTAATAATGAAACGTAAAGTGACGAACATTCTTCAAATAAACCATGAAGGTTGATTGAAAGCAGTAATAAAAATAAAAGTCAGGAAATGATTGGCTGTTAAAAATATGTCAACAGAAATTAGAGATACCGTGAATTTAATTCTGAAATCGATGATTGGATGCGGTATGATAAAAGCTAACCGAATTATTCATCAAAATTCCATAGCGTTAATTTGGAATGAAAACCAACCAACATGAGGAGACCGTTTTATTTCCGTATAAATGGCAATGCAGGCGAGTTGAGCTTTGCAATAATTCTGTATAAGTATTATATTTGTCATCCATGGCGCAATTAAGTTACCGAATTCACTGCACTTCGTTGCATTTGTTGGATCTCTCAAAAAGTGTTAGCATAAAAACTTAATATAGTACGTGGTAAAGAACGTTTTGGCATAACTAAATAAAAACGAAAGATATCAACACAAAACTTTATTTACAAAGTCACAGTACCTTGCTCTATTTTTCAATGTAGTCGCCATAGCTGTCAAGGCACTTATTGTAACGTGGAACCAATTTTTCAATTCCGATGTTATACTCTTCTACCGCCAAATATTTGAGCCAGGATGTCACTTCTTGTTTGAAGTCTTCATCGTTTGCGAACGTTTTCCACCCAAAAATTCCTTTAGTTTCGGGAATAAGTGAAAATCACTTGGTGCCAAGTCAGTGTAAGGAGGATGTCCAAAAATTTCCCACTTAAGACGTTGAAGTCTCTCTGTGTTCGTGCTGATGCATGAGGCCGCGCATTGTCATGAATCAAAACCAACTTTATCTGCAACATTCCACGTCTCTTGTTTTGGATGGCGCCTCTAAGTCGTTGTAGAGCTGACAATAGGCCTCTGAATTTATTGTGTGTCCTCTTGGCATAAACTCCACGTGTATCAAACCCTTTCGGTCCCAAAAAACTGTTGCCATCACTTTTCTGGTGTTGAGATTCGGTTTTTGTTTTCCGAGCACACATTTTTTTGTAGCCAAGGTGCCCTGTCACTATTTCATGTAGGAGCGATCTTGAAATTTGTGGGAAAAATTCATGTACTGTGCTTAAAGTTGCCCATAAATTTCGATAGGCCGAACATTTTGAGCATTCAAAAAACGAATGACACTACGTACTTCACATTTGGCGGGATTTTCGATGGGCGCAGCCATGTTGAAAGGTTACAGAAGAAAGACGCACGACCTTTCAGCAACAAAACTCGAGTCGCACTGAAGCGAGAGAAGGAGCTAACTGGCGCGCATACGATCGGGGGGGGGGTCGGCGCAGGGCATGGAGCGCTATCGTTCTTTACTTTCTGGACGCGCCTAGTAACTTGGTCAAAAAATAATTCTAAATAAGTATGTATTCATAATATGCCCACAAACCCCACAAAGATGGGCAATCCCCCAAACATTTTTTTTCATATAAATTGAGATATCACCAATCAAAAGAAAAGGAAGGGATGGTGAAGAAGAAGGGAAAAGAAAAATCAGGAATGAAACACGTTATTTTACTGACAAGAAATTAAGAGTTTTTACTTAAAGCATGATATAATATGCTGAAAAAGTTAAATAATCCAGGTAATGAATCAGCCACGAATCGAACCTACACTGTAGTTTATAAACATATACGTGAGCCCATAAACCCCACAAAAACGGACATTCTTTTAAAATTTTCAAGTAGGTTAAAAGAGATTTCGACAATTCTTACGACATTAATTTATTGTATCCAATGTTGTACATCTGATAGCATTTCCGTAAATATAATATGATTATATCTAATTCAGTAGATCGTTTATATTTTTATGGTCGTGTTTAGCGAACTGAAGTCTGTCACAGAAAAAAAGTCATGAAAACAGTGGTATCTCATCTGTAGATTACATTTTCATTTAGATCGTTTCACTTTTGTTTAAACAAAAGCAGATTTCTAACAATAATTACGGTAACATGTGACGATAAATCATCAAATCTTAATCTAAACTTAAGAATAATATCGTATGTATTTATCTTCACGGTCTTACGCGGTCAATTTCAAAAACTTGGAAATTTGACATGCAATGTTGTTCATTCACTGTTAATGATACTCGTATACATACGTAGTAAGATTCAAAAGTTTCTGGTCCAAGGATATAAAAAAGGTGATTTTACAATATCAATATTTTACAAAATCAATATTTCAGAACAATTTTACAATATCAATATTTTACAAAATCAATATTCCAGTACAATTTTTAAAACGATGAATTAATTTTACAATGCCACTGAAAAATATTCTGAAGTTTTGTCAAAATATACATATATTCAATTTAAATAAATAAAAATAGGTTTATTTAAAGCATCATATTATGTACTTAATATATTCCGAAATCGCACATACGAATATATCTCAAGAAAGATAGCAGAAAATACATTTTAGAGATACGCTATCAAAAGGTTTGGGCTCATCTCATATCATAATTTATAAATATAAATTCAATTTAAACAATTATTTGGCAATTATTACTACTGTTTTATTATATCTTCGTGTTAGTTTAAGACAAACTTTTGTAATTTTGTCAATAATTTTAGTTAACTTTTCTTATGTGAATTTGTTTCCACCTTATGTAAAAGACACTGTTCTGTCGTTAATTGTTGGTTCCATCTTATGTAAAAGACACCGTTGAGCCGTGAATTGTTTCCATCTTATGTAAAAGACACTTGTGACGTGAATTGTTGTTTTAGTCTTATGTAAAAGACACTGTTGTGCCGTGAATTGTTGTTTTTGTCTTATGTAAAAGACACTGTTGTGCCGTGAATTGTTGTTTTTGTCTTATGTAAAAGACACTGTTGTGCCGTGAATTGTTTCCATTTTATGTAAAAGACACTGTCGTACCGTGAATTCTTGTTTCCATCTTATTTAAAAGACACTGTTGTGCTGTGAATTAATGAAATTAATTAAAATGCATTAAATAAAATGGTGCAACACAACGAAGATAACTTCTTCATCCCTTTGATTTTTTCCAATCAAATTGAATTTCAACTTTAAAAATTTAAATAATCACTAGGGACCAAGTCGGGACTATAAGATGAATGGTTCATTTTTTGAAAACCACAACAGTATTGAATACTAGCCTTTGAACCAACATAAGTATGCACTAGCGTACTGTCTTCAAGTAATCACACGCCTCGTGGCAATTTTTGATTGCATTCTTAATTTTTTGTACATTAATGTGCCTTTGTTTTATTGCATTATTTTATTTGTAAATTAACGTGCCTTTGCTTTTATTCCATTATTTAATTTGTAAATAAATGTGCCTGTGTTTTATTGCATTCTATAATTTGTAAATTGATATGCCTTTGTTTTTATTGTATTTTTTAATTTGCAAATTAATGTGCCTGTGTTTTATTGCATTCTATAATTTGTAAATTGATATACCTTTGTTTTTATTGCATTCTTTAATTTCTACATTAATAACGCTTAACACTCGCAAGAAAGCGTAATCTCTTTTTGAAGTCAATAAGTAGAATTTCCCAAAAAAATTTACTATAATATTTTATTTGGCTTGTGTTACCTTGTCTTCTTTAGGTCTTGGAGATTTCGGATGGCGCCACTCCACGAGTCCTTTTTCGACAGATTATCATGGTAAAACACCATAGTTACATCTCTCCTAACAATCGACTAAACTGTTTCTTTTTCTTTTCCAACGCAAAGTATTAAAATTCATTGCAATATTCAACACTTCGTTGCCTATGGACAACACTCAAGAGTTTTGGCACCCTTCTTGCGCTCACATTATTCAAGCGAAAATGATCGTGCAGAATTCGAAGCACTGTTATTTTAAAAAGTTCACACGTTGATACTATTTCATTTGATTTTTTTTCTATTTTGTAACTCTTGCACTAATGCAACTGTTTCTGGAGTAAGTGGGATTGTTGGTTTGTTTTGACGAGGGTCATCCTGAATCCATTATCTGTGTATGTGGAACTGTTTAGCCTGTGAAATATAATGAAGAGGATTCTTCGCAAACAGCATCTAAACGTCATTTAATATCTGTTCAGTTTTTTTTTTCTGCTTTTGTAATGGACTTGATAACTGCGCGATGATCAAATTTTAATAATTCAGAATTCTATGAAACAACACGTCGTTTATCGGCTCTAATTTTCATAACACTGAAAGCAAATGTATCAAATTTTAACTATAACATCGCCTGACCATGTATTGGGCGTGGTATCTGCATACACACCCTTTAACTTATCCGGGCTGAAAACTTTTGGATAGATACAAATGCGTACAAATATTAGAATAATTTTAGTGCTCCCTTAATTTAAGTTTATATATTGTGTATAAGAAAACTTCTTAAAAATCAATAAGTGTCGTGAATGAATTGATTTTAGACTCAATCTCATTATATTAAAGTCTTTTCATGGCGTGTTTCCACCTTTCAGGTATGTATGTTATCTGAGAGATGTTGCTTTGGAGAGGAGTGGAACATGGATGTCAATATGAACTTCAACTAATAGTATTAAATTAAAACACGGTTACTTTGTTTAATTCCACTTTATTTATTGCAAATCATAATGCATTTCAACACTTGCTGTGTCGTCGTCAGGTGAGTTGTTAAGAATTGAAGTATGTATTAATTACATCATTATGTGTTTATGATAAAATAGAGTTCAAGTGTCTATATCGGAGAAGGGGATACATTTATTAGATAATTACCGCTTCTAACTATATTCTCCCTTAGTACCATAAACAATAAATAGTATAGACATTTAAACCCTATTTTATCATAAACAAAACACACACAATGATGTAATTACTATACACTTCAGTTCTAGACAACTCACCTGATGATGACACAGCAAGTGTTGAAATGCATTGTGATTTGCAATAAATAAAGCGGAATAGAACAAAGAACCTGTGTTTTCATTTTATATTAATTATGGAGTTCCACAAAGTGACGGCAGAGTTAGACAAACAACAATTTCATCTAATAAATTGATTTTTACAAACCGATCCAATTGAATGAGATATTATGACAGAGTTTTTTTGTCGTTACTGATCCCATAGCGTTGAATGGTCTGCCCCTAAGGGAAGGGTGGCGTATGCTTCAGGAATTATTTGAACTCAACCCTTTTTGGAAGGCGTTATCAAAATTAATTAATACAATATACCATACATACACAAAGATCTAATTTAACGACTGCAGCCGCCACTTTCCTATCCGTATACTCTACTTATTTTATTTTTTGTAATATTTCTAATCTTTCAATAATAGTGGGTTCGATTACCGAAAATAACCAAGAAAAGATGTATTTCTAGAATACCCTTGCTTGAACGTCTGCTCTCTTAATGGCTTATATAAATTGTCCTTTTATTATAAGTAAAATCAAGAATGATCTCAATCAACTGAATATGTCAAAAATACTGGCACTCGATTGGTTCTTACCTTATACAAACATTACAGATTTGGTCTCTCAGCAGTTATCCTATCAGTAAAGCTCTTTTTTATGCGATTTCCATTATTAAAAAATGATACTAAATTAACATTACACCATTTGAATATGAAAAAAATAAAACACATAAAAATTATGATACAAAAAGTCAAAAGATAATAGAGAAATGAAACATTGAATTTAGAGTATACACAATATTTATTCTAGTGTTTATGGGCTGTGAGTTTTTTAATTCGGGTCATTCATTAATTTATATGTACGGAACTAACGTATGTCTATTGAAGCATTTTTGGATACTATGCAATTTCTTTTCTATAGAAAACGACTGAATGTTTTATAAGTGGTCTTATTAAAAATTGGGTTAGGGCCATTATACTTATTTATATCCAAATAATAAACATAACATCAGGCACCCAGGTCTGCTCCTTACCGTCGTCGAGGGAATAACTGAGGGCAATAACCATAGAGGCCGCCCTAGATATAGCTACATGGACCGGGTGATCCGGGATGTGCGCTGTGGCAGTTACCAGGAGATGAAGAGACTGGCGGATGACAGAGATGAGTGAAGGGATCGAGTGTTTGGTGCAGACCGATCCTAGGATTGTAACCTAGATATAGCTACATGGACCGGGTGATCCGGGATGTGCGCTGTGGCAGTTACCAGGAGATGAAGAGACTGGCGGATGACAGAGATGAGTGGAGGGATCGAGTGCTTGGTTCAGACCGATCCTAGGATTGTAACCTAGATATAGCTACATGGACCGGGTGATCCGGGATGTGCGCTGTGGCAGCTACCAGGAGATGAAGAGACTGGCGGATGACAGAGATGAGTGGAGGGATGGAGTGCTTGGTGCAGACCAATCCTTGGATTGTAACCTAGATATAGCTACATGGACCTGGTGATCCGGGTTGTGCCCTGTGGCAGCTACCAGGAGATGAAGAGACTGGCGGATGACAGAGATGAGTGGAGGGATCGAGTGCTTGGTGCAGACCAATCCTAGGATTACTAACCCGGAAAAAAAATAAACAAAACTGTAGCTGGTTAATCGGAAGAAAATTCTGTATATCCATAAATCCTCTGAATATGCACAATATTTACACATGATACCATGTATAGAGACTAAAAATATTTAAAAAGGCACGTGTTATATTAGTGATAAAAACATTCCTTACATTATTTTTTATTTAAAGTGTAATTTAAATAAATTATCATAAAATTTCAATCAAAACCCTAAATAAAAGCTATAATTGGATATTTTAACGGCACGTTCTAAGTAGTAAATAGTTTTTATTCGGAGCAAGGCCAAATTATTGGTTATGTGGTTGAATCATTAATAATAATCATTAGTTCATATCCATATTTCACAGTAGTGGCCCTAGGGAAAATGTCGCCAGTATGTGACTTCCAAATAGTCTACACCTCAAACAGTGTGAACGATAATAGAAGATTTACTAGTAATTTTTTTTTATAAATATAATACAGAACATAATCTGCTATGCCGATGATGTAGCCCTAATAACAGAATAAAAGGTGTTTAACCGCGCGGTAACGCACTGGACTCCCGTGCGGAAAGTTGCCGGTTCGAATCCTGCGCTGTGCCACTCCTCTCGAATGACGTTTTTTTCGCCTAGTGTTCGGGGGTATAAGGATACCTATGAATTCGGTCATATATATATTATTAACACTTGCCTCCCTGTGATGGATAGCGAGTGACCAGGACTTATATTTTATTTGATTATTCGACGTTTTAATACACAATAAAAGGGTTTTTATAGCTTATTACAAAAAATAACCTAGCAGATTTCGCAAAATTTTAATTTAAAATATACATTTTTTACTGGACGCTTAGCGTCCAGCACCGTGGTTAGCGGATTTTTTTGCACAGTAAGGCAAGTGTTATACGGTATATCATATAAGGTCTTTGCCGGTGTCCTGTTCTCCAGATTGCTGCCGTACGCTGAAAACCTGGTAGGCCAATATCAAAGCGGATTTCGTCCGGGGAGATCCACTATAGATCAGATGTTCACTCTCCGTCAAATATTGGAAAAAACCCTAGAGTATAATGTCGATACACACCACCTCTTTATCGATTTCAAAGCTGCATATGACAGCATTAACCGCTCTCAACTCTATGCGGCCATGAAGGACTTGGGTATTCCTAACAAGCTCATAAGGATGGTTAGACTCACTGTGAACCAATCACAATGTAGAGTCCGGATTCAGAATGATATCTCAGAACCATTTTACACAATGAATGGACTGCGTCAAGGAGACGCACTAGCTTGTCTACTTTTTAATATGGCTCTAGAGAAGTGTGTAAGAGAATCCGGAGTACAGACAAATGGGTCAATTTTCTACAAATCAAGCCAAATACTGGGCTACGCGGATGATATTGACATTATTGGTAGATCCCCACAAGCAATGATGGAGACATTTGTTCAGTTGGAGAGGGCCGCAAACAGAATGGGACTTCGCATCAGCTCCGATAAGACCAAATATATGATAGCCACTAAAGCACCCCGTAATAACCAGACACCTACCACGATTAATATAAGTTCTCATACAATAGAACGTGTAAACACCTTCACCTACCTGGGATCCATAGTGACAAGTGTTAATGATGCATCTATCGAGATTAAACGTCGAATATTCATGGCAAATAGATGCTTCTTTGGTCTGAGAAAACACCTTATATCTCGGTTGTTGTCCATAAGGACAAAACTTACCATTTATAAGACACTGCTACGACCTGTCCTCACATATAGGTCTGAATGCTGGGTATTGAGTAAGAAGAACGAATCTTCCCTCGTAATATTTGAAAGAAAAATACTCAGAAAAATATTCGGACCCATACAGGAAAATGGATCTTGGAGAGTGAGATATAATGAGGAGTTATACAGCATATACAAAGAGCCCAACATTATAAAATACATCAAAATTGGGAGGCTACGTTGGGCGGGGCATGTGGCAAGAATGGGAGAAGAGGAAATGCCTAACAAAGTACTCTTTTCCAAGCCCCAAGGAAGACGTAGCGTGGGCAGACCAAAGCTTAGGTGGATGGATGGGGTGCAGAATGATGCAAACGTGATTGGCATCAGGGGCTGGAGGAGTGCATCCCAGGATAGGGGGGAATGGCGGCGACTGCTGGAGGAGGCCGGGGCCCACAGTGGGCTGTAGTGCCATTGATGATGATGATGATGAAGGCAAGTGTTAAAAACAATATATCCCGGTGAGCTCCGATCGTCTCACTTGATGTACCATTGGATCCAGTACAGTGGTGTGACAGGTGAGTTTGCTGGTACCCAACGGATTACTCACTTAAAAAAAAAAACAAAAAAAAATGAAAACTTCACGACACAGCTTCGCTTTCTAACTGAATTTAAATGGCGATATGATCATCGATTACGAGACCCAGCAACGACGACGAATAACACAATCTATATTTTTTTTAATAAAGCTTTTCAATAGAGGTTAAACACAACCATATACAAAGCTTAAAGAAAAATATATGTAGGGTAGCAAGAAATACAAATCAGAAATAATTGTTAAGCTGAAACACTTTATCTCCATTCCTACAAAAGCTGAAAATACGAGTATATTACAACGATCCGACAAAAAATATTGGTTTTTGGCATAAACTATTTAACATACTACAAAATCAATATCAACATCTCAAATTAAATGTTTTCGAGACTAAAATGTCTATCCAACGAAAACATTCATCTAAAGATACTGAGGTAATGGGAATGAACAGATTATAGAACTTATTACATTTTTCTTTATTTATGGATGACAATAAATCTCATAAATATATAATCTGTGAAAAAAACAACAGATAATTTAATGTGCACACACAATTTTAACCGATCTGTGTTTGTTGTCTTTCATTTGTCGTGTCCCCAGTAAACTAGGTTTTTGCCTGTGTCTTACTGAGGAATCAGTGCAGCATTTTAATTACTTGGATAGCATTGTGAATGACACAGAAATCATAGATGACGAGATTCAAACTGGATTAAGCGCAGCTTCCCGGGCGTTTTGGGCTTTTTTGACAGTAGCTGTCAACGAGAATGTACTACGCGATAAAAAATTGCTCTTGCGATAGTGGTGCCATCGGGCGGTGAGGCTAAGTACTTATCGGACCGCCCTCGTAGTTTCTTTAAAAACATAAACTGAAATGTTGAACACGTCCATATCCGAGGCTCTATTCAATAGGGACAACCCGATAACCAAAGGAATAGAACTTGGCAAGTTAGTTCTACCTATAATTAGTCTAAATAGGTCAAAATTTATGTACCTCGTTTAGTTATCGGGAACATAAAACCATAAATTTTCCTACATAGAGTATTTAGATGCTGACTTAAAGATATTCACTTCACACGCTTAGAAGGTAGTTCGATCTTTTTTGAATATTAAATTTCTTTACGAATGTGCTATCGCATATTAAGGAAACTTAATATGTTTTTAAAGACAGTCTGGGTGGAGAAGGGAGAAATGTAAGTTCTTGTATTAAAAAAAGGTCACCTGCATGCGGCGCATACCAACATGCCCCAGCCCTGCTAATAAAATTAAACGAGCAACAATTTATTATTTATTATAATTTTCAATGAAGGTCTCGCAAATTCATCCAATCGAATCGATGTAAACGTATTTAAACCGATATAAATTACATTTAATGAAATCGTTAATTTATTTGTCCAACAAAATCATGTAATTATTTTTAATTAAATGCTTTATATTTCCAAAGAAAAATTTCCAAGTTTTCCTTTTTCCAAACGCCTATACTTATTATAAATAAGACTTAGCGCCATTTCGAAACTTTTAACAGCCTCAAATACCTTTGACTTTCTTAATTACAGCGAGAAATATATGAGAAGAAGAAATTAACAGAAAGATTCTAAGTGTAAACGATAAAAATATGCTTATTTAATAATCAGTTTAAAAATAATGAAAGATAAATGCTAATTTCGAGTGTAAAATATACTCATTTATTTTCGGTTTAGACAATTCACCCTGCAGAGGATAGGAACCAAATTCAATGGGGCATTAAAACATCTCGAACAGGACGGTATCGAAATCTCCTAAAATAATAAAACGACTATAATATTTTGGTGTCAACTTTGACCGACATGAGTCTGTAGTAGAAATGTGTGCATTGAAAAGAATACACAGAGTGACTGTGTTGAGTAAGATGAAGAAAAGCAAGCTGAGATGGTTTTGTCACGGACGAATTTGCGAGACCTCCACCGAAAAACACTTCTCCAACATTTCCAAGGTCTGCGGACCGTTAGATCCGTTTTTCACACAAAATTTAATGCAAACTCGTTGATGCACAGTTGATGCCATTTTCAAACTTGTAAAAAATCGAAAACACGCAGTACAGCGTAACTTTTAGGTAGATGTACTCAGTACAGCGTAACTTTTATAAATGTCAAGCTATGATGCTGAAATTTGGAGGGAAGTGTCAATGATAGATGTGGTAACCTAATAAAAAAAAAAGAATTCCAATCGGGTTACTGACAGCGCCACACGGTGGCCGGTCCTAAAACGTTTTGATCAAGGTAGTATATGTTTTTAGGCCCCATTGAATTTCTTTCCTATCGCAACACACCGTTCGATTTTTCTCTTAACTCTTCAACTATCTAAGACTACTAAATACTACTCAAATATGTTAGCAGAATTCCTCAACTTTCTCCAATATTTCATTGTTCACTCATATATCGCATTTATTATCCTATCACACTTTTCTATCACCATTATTTTCGATATCGCAACATTTATTCTCAGAGCTTTCTCTTCGCATCTGTCATACAATTTACTTATTGAACTCTCCAATTAATAGACAATCCCTTTCATTATTTGTATGCTACCTTTGTAGTACCTTGACACATGAATCTGATAAATTGAGTATAACAAAGATCAAATGAACATATCAAATGACGTATATATTTTTATTGTACAACGCAGTCTACGCGCAATATAATGACATGTGAAACATTTAATTTAACATCGATCAAATCTCATAAAGCAAAACATATCATCTAATCAAATTCCTAGTATTGGCTGAGGCATTGAACGATCAAATTAAAATACATCAATGAGATGCGCAAATTCTAAACGGAATTTCGTATACAAAGACAGACGCCAAGCAATTTTAATAACATGTTATTAAATGCACTATTCATGTTTACACAATATATTTTTAATTCAAAGTTATTAGTTCTCACCTTGACTTGTCAAACAAAATTATTGTACATCATCATCAGGCGAAATACTCGTATATTCCTGAAGAATTAAATGAAAAAAAACTATGAGAAATTATTGTTTTTCGCTGTTATGGTCATAATATTACCTAAGAGTTTTTTAATGAAAAATCTTATTTCGTATAGTACTTTCACCGTACCTATATCAGAAGTCGGATATATTGAATAACGTGCCCGGGGGACAATATTGTCTTCGGTCCCAGTAATCAAGCCTTCGGGTTTCGAATCACTGGAGTAGATTATAAGCGATTAGCGAACTAGCTATTTGTCAGTGCCCGTGTTGGCAACATTATCGCACATGAGGAGGCAACAATTTTCGTACGAGGACTCAGCGCGTGCGATTATTGCCACCAGGCGAATTCTTTTACAAGACTGGAATATTTTTTTTACATTTTTGATATCATCGAAAATCAAACCCGAAACCTCCGAGTGGAAGCCAAGTAACAATCGGTCATGGTCAACAATAAGAAATTGTAAATAGGTAACCCTATGGTGACAGTTTAAAATGTCTATTTTAAGTGCCAAAAGAAAGAAAAATAATAACTTAGAAACTTTACGCTCAGGTTTGACTTTTGAGAACCTTCAAAATAATAAAGTAGTTTTTCTGGAATAAATCTCTCCAACTTTCACATACGTCACTGCATCCCTGTCAAAGTGGCAGGGAAGAAAGAGTGTCAAGTTTTTTCGATCATGGCATGTGTAATTTTTTCGGGTTCCATATTAAAATATTTATTTTATCGATATTTCCTTCACTTGGTCCAAGCATATTTTCCTCGCTCTTCCTCTATCATGGCTGATAATTTAATTTTAAATTATTTTAGTCATCGAACTCTTTTTACCCTACTGAACTCACCAATCTTTAGTTCACTTCCTTCTTTATTTTTTTACTTTACTTTCTTTTTAACTTTTCTTATTATGTCACATATTGATACACCACATTTTCTTACTCTTATCACATTTTTCAAAGTTTTTGAATATTAAATTTTTTTCATATCTTGTACGATATTTTATCGATCTTTATTATTTATCTATACATACACGTAAAATTTGATTAATCGTTGATTCAACTATTATAACATCGATCAATAAGTCCCGGGAATAACTACAAAAAAAACATTTTCTGCCAAAATTCTTCTTTATTCATCAACATAGTCTCCTTCAAGAGCGATACATTCATTCCAACGCTTTCCTAACTTTTCTATGCCAGCCGTGTAGAACGATTTATCTTTGGTTTCAAAATAGGTGTTAGTTTCGGCAATCACTTCTTCATTGGAGCCAAATCTCTTTCCCTGGAGCATCTTTTTGAGGTCTGCGAACATCCAATAGTCGCTGGGGGCCAAATCTACAGAATACGGTGGATGCGGAAGCAATTCGAAGTTCAACTCATGTAATTTGGCCATCGTTACCATCGACTTTTGTTTTGACGACATTAACGTTTCTGTTCCATTGTGAGCAAACACGGTACCTATTTCGAAAAAAGCTTTTTCATGACCAAATGTTCATGCAAAATAGTGTAAACACTACCAAATGATATCTTCAAGATGTCAGCTTTCTCGCGCAACTTTACTTTGCGATTTTTCATAACGATTTTGAGTTTTTTTTATGTTTTCTGGTGTAACAGCCTCATTTGGACGACCAGAGCGTTCAGCATCATTTGTGTCTGTACGACCGCATTTGAAATCAGCATACCACCTACAAATGGTTGTTTTCGACGGAGCAGAGCCCGTCGAAATTTAATTTTTTACTCTTTTTTCAAATAATTTTTTTTAAATAGTAAAAAAACTTGCTTGGATTTTTTCGAGGTAGAGACGATATAAAAACATTTATTAAAGTTTTATATTAAATTTGAAGGCAATCGGTTGGACAAAATTTGAGATTTTATGTCGACCAGGTTGAAGAAAGTAGTTTAGAGAAAAACGCGTTTAGTTTTTAAATTATGTCATTCCTGTGCGGCATAATGTCTGCCTAATTTATAGCTATAACTTCGTAAATATTGAGAATTTTTAATTTTACTTTTGAGAACATATTCTTAAAGGTCTAAACTTTAACAACGTGCGAAAAAAACAAAAAAGATTTTTTCAAATTTCTAGAATACCCGCTTAATTCAACAATATATTGTAAGGGTTATGGGATAGGGAAGAGGATAGATTAACAGAAAAAGAAGTACATTAACATATATCACTGAGCGAAAACGTAATGTTTTTATTCAGAAAATAAATACACTGAAAAACTTTGTTTTGGAGTAAATTTTATTGAAGAACTCGGACGGTGAACACATTTCTCAAACATACACAAAATTTAATCATGAACCTCATGAAGCTACCAAGAATCAATCTATGTATATGGTATACCCACATTATGTTGAAATAAGGTTAACATTCAAAGATATCCGGCATCCACCAGGAAATTAACACGGGATGCTACAATGGGTAACAAACACGCCAACTAATAGATAATAGTCGCCGATACTGCATTTTTTTTTATAAAAACCAAATAATCCAACAATTGTTGTTCAATGTATGTTGCAATGGTTGCATGACTTGTACACATATGATTTAACACCGGTACTAAATGTCGAGGAATGTTAGATAGAGACCAACAGTTAGGTGACCCAGAGTAAGGAATAGACTGTGTAGAAATTATCACCAGCACTCTGTGGGCGGAGAGATCTGGAAGTCGTTATTGCCATATTGGTTCAAGTGTTTCCGAAGTCACCAACATTTTGTTTGAAGCTATTGAATTGTGACAGTTTTGTTTAACTTTTAATATGTTCTCGTGGAATGTTAGATAGAAAAAAACAGTTAGGTGACCCAGAGTAAGGAATAGACTGTGTAGAAATTATCACCAGCACTCTGTGGGCGGAGGGATTTGGAAGTCGTCATTACCATATTGGTACAAGGGTCTCCGAAGTCACCAACAGTTTTTTTGAAGCTATTGAATTGTGATAGTTTTTTTTTTTTACTTTCAATTTGTTCTCGTAATTATTTGAATAACATGGAGTGGAAACGTGGATGCTGAGAAAGAAGTAAAGGACTATGATGATGAGTTGTTCAGAAAGTAATTTCGTATATTCAGGTCAAATTCATGATGATTCACGTAACCAAGTTTCATAAAACGACGATGATTTTCGATTTATTCAGTATCTCAACAATCTATCATATTATTATCGACCAAAGAATTAATTTGGTCGTCATCAGTTGAAATTGGCCATCAAGAGCGGACACCATCTTCGAGTGTCGTTTCACCATTACGGATTTTTCCAAGTACAATTGACACACGATCGCTTACTACATCATCGCCATACACTGTACATATGTATTTTTTGTTTGTATCGTAATTTTTTTCTTAGCAGTAGTAAAAAAATATCAAAAATCGAAAAACAACTCATTTTATATCATATATTGTTTATAGTTGTATATAGTTTTATTTCATATATTGTTTATAGTCTCATTTGATGTCATATATTAACGTTGTGGAGGTTTAAAGACATTGTAATTTATTTTATCAAACACTGTTTATTCCACTTTTTGTAACGGTATAACTCTACCGGTTTCAAGGCTTTCACGTCATCTTCAGGGGAGTCTTATTTGTGCTCCCCTGAAGATGAGGTGAAAATCTTGAAACCGGTAGGCTTATACCGTTACAAAAAATGGAATTAACAGTGTTTGATAAAACAAATTACAAAATCATTTTATTTCGTCTTCAAAATGATGCCAAAAAACCGATGAACGTTTTGGGTAAACAAATGTCGAAAATGCTCTAAACTATAACCTTTCATAATAATATACATTCAGTACGTTTGGAATGAAGTGAGCAAAGAAAATGTTGTCCTAACAGGTAATCCAAAATGATTATACGAGTATATTGCAATATTTGAATTGCGTGTGTATCTCTTTTATTTCCGCTATTTAATTTCAGCATCGAACATTTATATTTTCTCAACGTTTTACTTTATTGTTTTCATCAAATAGTTCTAATAATAACTGAAGTAAAAAAATAATCGTGAAAAGTAGTATTCATTACATTCATGCAACTATCTAGAAAAATTATAATCCAGAATATGATACGAGGGTTGCTACTTAAATTTTGAGACAGACGAGTAAAAACAAATATTTATCATCGAAAATGGCTTTATTGTTTTTCAAAATACTCTCCACGAAGATCAATACACTTTAGCATGCGTTTGAACCAATTTTCGAAGCACTTTTTCCACTCCGAACAAGGTAACTTCTGGCAAACAAATGGTGGTGTACCATTCAAAATTGACCGTACGACGTTCCACTAAAGGCACTGTTGCGACATGATCATTTATCATATACCAAAGAAACAAGCCACCATTTGCTTCGAAGTGCTTCGTGCGCGAACAGTTTTTGTTGGATTTGGCTCGTCTTGAAAGACCCATACAGTCGACTACTGTTTAGTTTCTGGCTAATATGCATAGATCCATGATTCGTCGCCTGACATGATCTTATAGACGTCTTTTGAAGCACCGCGATCCAATTTTTTCAACATTTCTTTGGACCAATCGACACGAGCCTTTTTTTGAGTGATTGTCAAATTATGCGGTATCCAACGCGAACAAATCTTTTTGACGGCCAAATTTTCGTGCAATATTGAATGTATGCGAGTGGAACTAATGCCCAAACATGCCTCAATCTTACGATAAGTCACATGCCGATATTGCAATATCAGTTCACGCACAGAATCGATGTTTTCTGGCACAACAACCGATTTTGGACGACCTTCACGAAATTCATCCTGGAGCAAACTACGACCCCGATTGAATTCGGAAAACTAGCGAAACACAGTGGCCCAGGATGGTGCTTCATCACCAAAAGTTGATCGGCACACTGTTGTTGAGTTAGTTCACGTCGTCGTAAATCATAAAAAATCACCGCACGAAAATGTTCACGATTTAACTCCATTTTTGGTCGAGATGAATTTTTCAAGTCACTGTAAACAACACAAATAGCACTCGTATGAGAAAACTTTCTGAGCACGTAAACCATTAAAAAAGTCAAACTTTACGATGCTGATGTCAGATTTGACGTATCTATACTGGTGTTGCCATATCTCGAAACGCAACCCTCGTATTACGAAATGCCTAAGGCAGGATGAGACACTATAATATAGGCACTTTTCGGAGATTTTTGACAACATTCAGGATGTAGTGCTGGAATCAGATGGAGGAATTCTATCATACATATGTTACCAGAGGGCATAGCGAAGGTCTGGAGAGTCGGGTGATTGTGAGGACACTTGAAGTAGGGCAAGCGGAAGGAGGGTATTCTTTAGGATAGACAGACCGGGAAGTTGACAGGATCTACTTCGAACGCTGTATTCAACATGACCCGAGATCGGGAGAAATGGAAACAAATAACGCACCTGGTCCCAGATATGTTCGAAGACCACGACACTCGACATTGAGCACGCGATGAAGAAGGATTGAATTTGAAGACCCTGAATTTTTCCACATTCTTGTACGGATCAGAATCATGAAAGATAAAGACGATGGACAAGCAAAGTTTATTTGAACACGTTTGAATTGCAATGCTTGTTACATACGCTCAGAATTCCCTGGATGAATGAGTTTTTATTAAATAATTGGATATTTGTGAACTGCCCTCAACGCCAGATACTCCTTATTTTTTTTTATCAAATGACGAAAACATTAAAAAACTAGTAATAACCTATGTCAAGAAGGGTTAGAGGGTAGAGGGATATCGCCCACCGAAAGGACGGGCATGGTGAAAAGCACCCCAGACCTATCGTCAGCGCATTCCCTTTAATCAGCAGAACGCCATGAAAAACACAGAAATTATTACACATATCTAGTGGGCAGCGGCGGCCGGTCTAGAGGTGCGCTGGACCAGAGAAATAATTCGCAATAATTAAATTATATATTCGCAAACATGACTTCCAAAAACTTAAATATTTATATAGATTAAATATGAATAAGAATACTGACAAATAATACGAGTATTTTTATTTAAGTGGAAATATGAAAAAAAAAGTTCCTTTCCAATTGACCGGCCAAGTTTGTCAATACTACCGGAGCGATCTCCAATACGCACCGGACGGAAACGCAAATTCATATAGGGCAGACAGAATACAGTAAACCGTGAGACAGCGATATTTCATATTCGCTCAGCGTCTCGAGGTGCGATGGTGCTCAGCGCACCAGCGCACCTCAGGACCGGCCGCCGCTGCTTGTGGGTCATCGTACTGATCATTGAGTTCCCGATGAAGAAAAAGGCTTGGCTCGAGTCATAACAAGAGTCAAGGATTTTTTTAAAGTTCTTTTCATAAGTTCTAGTGTTTATTTTCTCATATATTAACCCACTTGTCTCACCTTCTTCTCTATGGTAGTTCTGGTTGTTTTATTTTTATGTCCACAACTTTTGACGATCCTTGGATATTGACTTTTTAAATATTTTATTTATTTATTTAACACTTTTATTGTAATACAATCTGGCGGGCTTATTGCCAGGCGACCATCTCTTCCAACCAACCAGACAAAGTAAATGAAGCAAGTTACGTGGTCGCATAAATCATTCAAATGACTATCCATCCCCACGAAATCCATAAACATATACGCGAGAACATGCCCACGAACCCCACAAAGACGTACAATCACCTGAACATTATTTTTCATATAAAGTGAGATATCATCAATCAAAAGGAAAGGAAAGGATGGTGGAGAGGAAAGGAAAAGAAAAATCAGGAATGAAACACGTTATTTTACTGACTAGAAATTAAGAGTTTTTTCAGTCGCTTCTTAAAGCATGTCAAGGACGGAGCGAGTCTTATATTGGATTGTAACTGATTCAAGAGTCTCACTGCATGGACAGTAAAGGACGACGTAAAGAAAGAGAAGCGGTGAACTGGAAAGGCCAATAAACAATCTCTGTTTGAGCGTAGCGCTAATCCATGATTGGAAAGACGCTGAAAATTTTCGGCGAGATAAGAGGGTGCGGCGAGACAGTTAAGGATATTATACAATAGAGACAGTATGTGAATTTGGCGTCTATTTCTAACATTCGACCAGTTCAATGCCTTCTGGTACGAAGTTATATGATCGTACTTTCGTAGGTTGAAAATAAAATTTAGACACACATTTTGAAGACGCTGTCCAGCTGTTCCTCTGTAACATTATTTTATTATAGTAAATGTTTTAAAAAAAAATCATTTTGAGGTTTCGTAGAAAGGGGAATTTGTGGTTTTAACTCAACTCTTATTTCTTGTTACTGTATAAATTTCTCTTAAAACTTTTTATGTAACATAAATGGGTTTACCTGCATATACAAGCTTCATAAAATAAATCAATAAATATTTGGGTTTCAAAAACCGTTGGTTCGAAATCTCTGTTTCAATGTGGCATAGAAACTAGGTTGAAGATCCAGTGCAGCGTGCGACCGATTGAGAATTTATCCTGTTATTGTTAAGTGTTTGTTTACACGTTGAACCACAGGTGAGTCAATCTCTGCGTGGGCCGAATACTCACATATTGTACATAATAATCATAAACATAAGAATAAGGACTAAAAAGCAGGTCACTGCTGATTTATACTAAAAAATTAACTCGTAAGTATACATATGATCTAAAAAAATACTTGTGCGCGCTTCTCACCATGAAAAGAAAATCAGAAAAATAATCGTCGTCATCGATGCTGGACCTTCTAGTCAACAATCCTCTCGCCACTCAAACATCAATCTTGAGCTATTCTTCTTCAGCAGTGTAAAAATAGTCCGATCCTAGATGCGAACTCCCTCTCGCATATGTCACAGACATGTGGATCCTGCTGAGTATCTTGGTAATGCTGACGTATGTTCGTAGCACACTGACTGTTTCTCATACGTCCATCTATTGAGACGCCATCGGTCCAAAAACTGATGACTTTCTACCCTCCTTAGTCCTCAGCCACCTGTTCCCAGTCCTCGGATACTCCAAAGCCAGCGACTCACACAAACTGTCCTTATAGCACTTGCATCGCCCACCAACCCTTCGTTGTCCGTTAATTTTCCGTGAAATACGCGTTTTGGTAGACTATGATCGCCTATGCGTATCATATGTCAGGTCCACCTCAATTTCGCTTTAACAACCATATCGTCTAAAGGTTTACAGTTAGAGCGTCGCACGACTGAGATACACGTAACATGATATCTTCAGCAAAAAAAGAAGTGCTTAGACATTCAAAATCGCAACTGCAACGTACATAATAATAAAAGGCGATTTATATAGTGCTATTTAGAGAGCAGACTGTACTCAAGGGCGAATGTTTGCTAAAGTTAAGTGAATATGTGTTCGTGAAACTATTAGAAAATAACCGAGAAAATATTTAAACATATTATTTTAATTTCAAATCTGTAATATAACGTGTTTCATCCCTAGTTTTTCTTTCCACTCCACTATCCCTTCCTTTTCCTTTAATTGATGATATCTCACTTTTATTTTTACTATGTATATTGTTCATGAATTATGTAAAAGTGAATAGCTATTTGAATATTTTTTGTATTTTTATTTTATCTAGTTGGTTGGAAAAGATCACCACCTTGAAAAAGCGCGTCAGATTGTTTTACAACGAAGTGTTATGTAAGAAAAGACCCTACGGTAAAATAACAAAGTTTTGTCTTGTTAAATCGTACTTGCCATTTTCTCGGTCGTAGAGGATACATAAATATTGATAGCTAACGAAAAGAAAAATATATATGTCTTTAAGATGAGCTGCTGAGGATTGCTTAGAAGGCGATGCATACCAATGCCTCCATCCTTGAGAAATTTCAAATTCTAGTTGCCTCAAACACATTCTGCGATACTTGGGACACTGGTTGGTTGGAAGAGATAGCCACCTGGCATTAATTAATAAGCCCACCGGATTGTTTTAAAATAATGTATTAAATACATAGGAGGATAAAAAATTATTTTAAATTTATAATTTTTTCACTTGACAAAATACCGTGATATTAGGAAAATGTGCAAAAAATAAGACGTTATTAGCTGAATTAGGTATAAAAGAAGACAATCGCACAGAACAGAATACTATACGCAGCGAAACTTAGCAATTTTTCAGGGAATCTTCTACCAGGAAGACCTCAAAAAATAAAAAAAGGACACTCGATAGTTAAACTAGTAAAAAGAGCCCGCTAGCGAAACAGGTTAAATGAATTGCATAGAACGAAGCAATAAGATCAAAATTTTTAACACTTTGTATCCCGATCCCGTTTAACTAGATTTGTGATGAGTCCAGATCCCGTGTTTTTACGTGATCGATACCTCTTTTCACGTGATCGATACCTCTGTGATGAGTCCAGATCCTGTGTTTTCACGTGATCGATACCTCTTTTCACGTGTTCGATACCTCTTTTCACGTGATCGATACCTCTGTGATGAGTCCAGATCCCGTGTTTTCACGTGATCGATACCTCTTCCGAAAAATGACACATTACTGGCATCTAGCAAATATTCTTGTAAACAATTCAACCATTAACTAACATAGGTAATACCCTAGATCAGCGGTCACCAAACTACGGCCCGCGGCCCGGATCCGGCCCTCCAAACTTTATCATCCGGCCCCCGACTTATTCATTAATATTGTATACTTATAAGAAATATTGATTTTATAAAATTTCATGATTTGGTTGTGAATACATGACAACGATTTTTCTATTGTGATTTGGTAAAAGACTTCCAATATAAACTATATTTGTTTACACATCCAATATAAACTAATGTTCTTATAGGATTTCAATAAGAATATTTTTCGTTCGGCCCCCCCATGTTTTTAAAAATTTCAATCCGGTCCGTTTCTCTAAAAGTTCGGTGACGCCTGCCCTAGATCATGAAAATATGCATGTATTAATTTATGATGGAGATTCTGAAACTGCATCATCAGTGTGCAGTGAAGTGTCAGATCTTGAAGGGTTAGACATGTGAATCTGGACACCAGCTACATACTTCTGGTCCACATAGAATTAGGAATTTGCAGAATCCTCCCGATAAGTTAACAAAAAGCGTGTTTACACATGTGTTGATATTTATACCATCAACAAAAAGTAAAAACAATGCAGAACTTGCTAGGTATGTGTTAAGCACAATAAGTGAGACCTGGTACATGTGTATTGAGTGTGTGTGATGAAGTGCATGTCCGCGTGATAACGCACTGGACTTCCATGCGGAAGGTCGTTGCTTAAAACCCCGCGCTTCGCTACTCCCTTCGAATAACACAAGTCATTTTTCCATCTAGTATTCGGGGGTATAAAGGATATCTAATCTTTAAAAAACCATGCTGATGTGGTTTGATCGTCTCACTCCGGTGTGCCATCGGATACAGTACAACGGTGTGGCTGGTAAGTTTGCTGGTGTGTAACGACTCACTCACTTAAAAGAAGAAGAAAAACATGACACAGCTTCGCTTTCCAACTGAATTGACGTTGGAATGACGAGAAAATCTTCGACTACGAGGCCCAGCAACGACGTATTGAGTGTGATGTAGCTCTCCACAAAAGAGATTGTTGATGGATTTATTTATTTATTTTTTAGCCTGGTGAGTTTATTGCCATGCGGCAATCTCTTCCAACCAACCAGAAAGCTGTTTTTATAGGCCCTAAGTGTTAACCAGACTGGAATCCTAGTTAAAAAAATCTGGGTTTCAGCGGGGATCTAACCCGCAACCTCCGGATCGGCAGACAAGTGTCTTACCACCAGGCCACGGAATTACTACTCTAAACTAAATAATTACACTAAAGTTTCAAGCAAATTTATTAAGTTTCATTATAATATTTTAAATATTTGTTAACAAATCGCAATTCTAGTTAACCGTTCATTAAAATCACAATTTCTCGAAAACATGGCGAGCACTGGGAAAAAAGTGTCTTGGTTTTGATCCGGTTTCAAAGTGTTACGAGATTGATCGAGGTGCATTTTTCCTATGCACCCGATTTGATTTTCTGCTCCAGCAATCTCTGTCACAAAGCACCACGGTACCCATTTGAGTTTATGCATGGAGGATGCTTTTAATCACATTTGCTATACCGTTACCCAACATACTAGCTTAGCAAATATGCGCCAACTTGATAATAACACTGAACAATTTCTTATTTTTAACAACAACTTATGTATTTGTACATATATTTGCAATTAAAAAAGAAATAAATAAGACGGTTCATATTGGTGAGAGAGTGTTGTGAAATTAGACGTTAAATAAAGAAAAATGCATTTTACTTAAATTAAATGCTCTCGAAAACAATTTGGTCTCCCGTTTGTACACTTTTCCAAATGTCTATTTACTTAGACACTTTATTGTAAAGTAAACAAATGGCGAGTTTATTACAATACGGCAACCTGTTTTAACCAAACAGATAAGAGTTAATACCAATTGCAGGTTTTAACATTAAATCCAAAAATAATAAAAAAGACTTAAAGACATGCTTCAAATTAAAAAAACAAATGAAAAAAAAAACAGTAAAACAAAATATTTAGAAATGCCACCAAAGACTAGGAAAGAAGAAGATAAAAGGAGTTATGTAGAAGCACATTTAGTCATTGAAGATAAATGTTAGTTAAGGCAGATTGTTAGATAGATGTTTAAGTCACTATTTATTTTCAACAAATAATCTATACGAGTAGTATGGAAGGTACGAAATGTTTTAAAAAGATCTAGAAAACGTGGCACGATTGAATAAATCGAATTTCAAAACAGGAAAGAGGGAAAAACCTTTGTAAATAGCGTGTATGATATTTAGACGTGGCAGATATGAAAGATATGTACAAGGTTAGAATGAAGTGGAATTCTTTTTTCTCTGTCTATCTCAATAATGACATGGCGCGTGATGATGATAATGAGTATTTTTTTATATTGATATTTCCAATTATAATGTTTTAAATATTTTTTTTAGTTTTTCTTAAAAAAATAATTATGCAATTATGCCAATGTTAAATGCTCTACATCAGGGGTAGTTAACTTTTTTTGGTATTGAGTAAATGCTCGCGGGCCGTACGTGCATTTTTTGAGGGCATGACGGCCGACAAATTCATACATTGAATTTTTCTATTGAATATAAATACGATGCACATTACATGACTGTCATACTACATAAATAACTAAATAAATTATGTGTTAGCATTATTTTAGATATCTATTACACGTAAAAAGTAAATCAGATGTAACACATAGAATTAGTGTGGGATGGATGAAGTTTAAATCAATGACGGGAGATCTATGTGATCCGAAAATGCCAGTAATGTTAAAAGGAAAAGTATACCAAACGATTGTCAGACCCGCACTCCTCTATGGCTCTGAATGCTGGACAATGTATAACTCTTACTCTAGGCAACTAGAAACTGCTGAAATGCGCATGCTAAGATGGTCAACTGGTGTGTCCCTAAGAGACAAAATAAAAAGCTCACGCATTCGTGGAAGCCTATGTGTTACAGGTGTCAACAGCAAGATGGAGGAGAGGCGATTGAGATGGTATGGGCAAGTTGGATGCAGAGTACCCGATCACATTGTGAACCAGGCAATCTCCATGGATCTTCCTCGAATAACAACCAGAGGAAGACCAAAGAATTCATGGGTGGTGCAAAAATATAACCTGATGCAGAGGCACGGCCTGGGAGACGTAGTCCGCGACAGAAGAGCATACAACCTGAGGACGAGGAGAGCTGACCCCAACAGTCTTCGCAGACAGTGATTTGGGATGGAGCCAGGGAGAAGGATGTGCCTATGTTTTGTTATCTTTTAAATTTTTGTCTATATATAATATTATATTTGTATCATTTTAGATCACATTTAAATACGATATTTATATTTTAGATCACATTGAAATACGATATTTATATTTTAGATCACATTTAAATACGATATTTATATTTTAGATCACATTTAAATACGATATTTATATTTTAGATCACATTTAAATACGATATTTATATTTTAGATCACATTTAAATACGATATTTATATTTTAGATCACATTTAAATACGATATTTGTATTTTAGATCACATTTCAATACGATATTTATATTTTGATATGAATCTTTTTCTTCGTGTCGGAAATGTAATGTCTCTATAATTTAAAAGCTGTGTTTTATTATTATTTCTTTCATGATTTGTAAATAAAGCTCGCGGGTCTTACATAACACCCTGGTGGGCCGTGGGTTGACCATGCCTGCTCTACATGATTTATTTGCTAACACATAACACATGAATATTTCAAACTGAGGAAATAATTTAAAGAGTACATATGTACGTCAATGTAAAAATGTATAATTCAAGTTACATATTTTAAGTATCATGCATTTTAATGAGAAACAATGTTCTTGCCTTAACAACTTTGAACAATAATTTACATGAAATATTTTTGATATAACAATATAATTAGTGTTTTTGTACAGTTCATTACATACGAATGACGTTAATCACATAATAATATTAAGTCCAGTGCCAGTTCCAGTTAATATACTCGTAGCACCAAATAAGTTGATTTTTATATATAATATAAAACGAGTATTATGTTTATCATTTTCGATGACTTACAAATATTACTCCAAAAATTTTACCTAGCATCATTTATTTTATTTATTTATTTATTTATTATTACACATGACAAAAAATATACATAATTTGTGAAAAAACAACAGGTAATTTAATTTGGACATACAATTTTATTGGATCTGGGTTTGTTGCCTTTCATTTGTCGTATCCCCAATAAACTAGGCTTTTGTCTGTATCTCACTGAGGATATTTAGCATGAAAAAATAAATCGACACTTCTTTCTGATTTTTGATTACACAAAAGCAAAACCCCGTTGCGCGTTCTCATCAACCTGACAAACAGTGACACTCAATTACAACTGGAAACATCATGCGAAATTAAACTCCTCACACATCATCACTCCAGAAAGACCAAAAATATTCATCCCACAAAATACCGCACTCAATCATAAATCATTAAAATATAAACTTATGTTCTTAATTACAAAGAATGTTCTTCATTGAAGATGACTTACAAAGATTGCTTAAAAAGTTTTACCTAGCATCATTGTAATGTAAAATTATGTTCTGTATTAAAAATTATGTTCATAATTGAAGATGGCTTACAAAGATTACTCCAAAAGTTTTACCTAGTATCATTGAAATATAAAATTATGTTCTTCATTACAAAAACTATTCTTCATTGAAGTTGACTTATAAATATTATTCTAAACGTTTTAACTACCATTATTGAAATATTAAATTATGTTCTTCATTGAAGGTGACTTACGAAGATTACTCCAAAAGTTTACCTAGCATCGTTGAAATATAAAATTATGTTCTTTATAGTTAAGGTGTGGAGGTTTAAATACATTTTAATTTGAAACCGGTATGGTTATACCGTTATATAAAGAAAAATAAACAGTGTTTGACTAAACAAATTACAAAAATTATGTGTTTCATTACAAATTGTGTTCTTCAGTAAAAAATACTTTAAAAAAATTCTCCATCATATAAATATAATACAAGTATCTTGATAGAAAAAAAAATATGTCTAACATTATCTAGATAACCTAAAAGATGCAAGCTAGTTACAAAAAAGATTATTGAGAAAGTGATTTTTCAACACCTTTGGGTGGATTTTAATAGTTCCAATAAGTTATGCAATTAAATTACAGGATAGGTGACTATCCTCTGCTACATCGTAATAACTTAAGTAATATAAAAAAAATCATATAAGTCTAGAGAATGTGGGTGTTATTACCAAAACGAACCTCGAACCAAAGTGGGACCCGTTTTTTCAGGTACTATAAGGAATCGAATTCAAACAGCCCCGAGTTGAAAACTATTATCTCACCAAATATGCCACATAAGTAGTCTATTATGATGCAAACTATATATTTATTCTGCAGCCAGCTCTGTAGCACCGGTCAGCTCCACACTTACATAAGAATACATAATGTTAACTAACAGTAGATGTGTATCGATGATCTAACGCTTGCTCTATGCATCAAGTCTTCCGTTATAATTCCGTTTTCCTCTGAAAAGCCTTAACGGTCACTTCAAATTAGCTAATTATTAACTTCTACAACAAGGTATGAACTTGTACTTCTCACTTGATGTCTAGCGAGGCAAACCTCGAATTTCTATGGGCAGTTAATTTACTTAATAGTATTGTTAACGCATGTGCAAGAACTCGACTTATGGTACAGTAGACTTTTACCCATTTGGTGACCATATGAGAGATACAAGTTACTTTAATATTGATGCCCAAATAGTGATCGTTATTTAATATTTTTAATTATGCATATAAAATTACATGCGGTTCACTAGACTCAACTTTGGAATGATCTTTCTGGCTCAATCAGACATTATTCTTCACGAAATATTATTTATCATATTCCTCATCCGATATAATTTTCATCCAAATTCCTATTTATCACATTCCTCGTCCGATATAATTTTCATCCTAATTCCTATTTATCACATTCCTCGTCCGATATAATTTTCATCCTAATTCCTATTTATCACATTCCTCGTCCGATATAATTTTCATCCTAATTCCTATTTATCACATTCCTCGTCCGATATAATTTTCATCCTAATTCCTATTTATCACATTCCTCATCCGATATAATTTTCATCCTAATTCCTATTTATCACATTCCTCGTCCGATATAATTTTCATCCTAATTCCTATTTTTCTTGAAATTTATCTTTTAGTTTTCGTTAAGTTTTTCTTCAATATTGTTTTCATGCATTAAGTTAAAGATATGGTATGGATACTAATAACGAAATAAAAGCTGATTGATTAAAGTAATAAATTCGCTAGATTTATTTCGTGTTACGTGTTAAATAAAATTAAGTTGGTTTTGGCTTTCAAAAACACAATTGTTAGGAATGTATCGTAATGTTGAAAAACAATGTATGACAGAATAAGGAAGGAGAAGATTCTAAAACGAGAGATAATTGAAACACGAAAGAGCCAGCGCTTAACATTAAGAAATCAACATTGCGATGGTTTGGTCACATAGAAAGAATAAATGATGAAAGATTTACAAAAAGTATTAATACGAGTTGTATAGAATGTATGAAAAGTTTGTGAAGAACTAGGAAAAACATGTCTTAACCACATGAATTAAATTCTGAGAGGGGAAATTGTGAAAATCCTTTATAATGGAAGAGTATACATGATGTGGTGTATAAATCTAGCAGAAGGGAAAGATAACATATGTACCAGGATAGAATCGAGTTGAAGATCTGAAATATCAGCCTATCCCAAAAGGGGCATAATGTGATGGTAATGATGATGTTGCTGTATACATAAAACAGCTGTTAATTCAGAGTATTATCACAAATTCTACTTCATTAAAAATATATTATAATAGTTCTTAAATAGATTAGATCACGAACTTCGAACCAAATTAACATTGCCAATCCACAGAGATATAAAATGAGAAACCGTGTTTGCGACCGGTTGTACTGTGAACATTTAAATTCCGTCTCCACGTGACCATGACGTGAAGAGGTTACTCAAGGGCGAATAGGTCACTCGGGAGGTGAATATGTCACTTATGAGATGTAGAGATTACTTCATAAATTAAAAAATATAGTTGTTATTCTGTAAAGCCAACAACAAATTTCTAAAAAAAAGTTTGAACGCGATGAGTATGAAAGCAAAGTATATGGAGTAGGCGAAGGAAATGTGTGGAATCAGAAAAGTTTAGCGTTCTGTCCTCTATGGCAAACCAGGCAGAGATACAGCATAATTGTACGTTACAAGTTTTTCTAATGCGTGACTAAGTTGTTCATTATGTTTCTAAAGAGGGTATTTGATCAGGTCTGTATAGATATATTGAAAAAAATACAAAGTATACATAATAAGTTCTACCTGCATGCACAATTACATAACGATCAATTAGCAATCATGATTAATACAGTTTTCTTCCTGCTTATTCAATACGTTACGTGTAGTGTTGTTACCTTCTCAACAAGTCAAGTAAACAGTGTTTTCAAATCAGTGTATACAGAAATTCCCTCATTGACATGGTCTGCATTTACGCGAATTCATTTTATGTTTAATAATAATAACAACCAAAAGACAATTTATATAGTGCTGGTAAGGAGGTATTCTACTCTAGAGGCGTGAATTTCGGGCGATTTTTCAGACTAAATAAAAAAAAACAAAAAAAAAATTTCGTATGCATTTTTTACAGTTTGTTTATTGATGATTTCAACGGTCAAATTACCTTTATGATACAAAAAAACAATAACATATAGAATTTAACATTAACATGTAAACAATGTTATGCAATAGGAAAAAACAGTACAAGTCGAACAACACAACAAAGCAAATACTATTCAATGGAAAGAAGTATCGATTTATTTTTTCATGCTAAATATCCTCAGTAAGATACAGGCAAAAGCCTAGTTTACTGGGGATACGACAAATGAAAGGCAACAAACCCAGATCCATTAAAATTATATGTCCAAATCAAATTATCTGTTGTTTTTTCTCAAATTGTGTATATTTCTTGTCATGTGTAATAATAATAATAATAATAATAAAAAATCAATTCATCCCGGAATGAAAAACTTCTTCACTTTACTCCTGTAAGTAGCCAAAGCCTTAAAAAAATCCACACTATACCCATATTGACTACCCAATTTGTGCAGTCTTGTTATGCAAGAGTTGCACAAATAATTACGAGTAGTAATTACTTCACTATGGAACAAAACATTTGCCCAGTGGACCTACAAAGAACGTGTAGCATGACAAACTGAGTTAGTTCTGGATTATTAAAATACGAGCTGACAATCTCGATCAATGTTGTGAGGTCATATGTAATGTTTCCCTACCAATGTTAATGTGTTATCTTATCGTATACTCTTATCCACTTCCAATATATATTATAAGTTATCATGCAAACCAATGTTAAGCTTATCGATGTCAATCATATCTGTACTATGTAATCTAGAACCTATAAATATTAGTGTTATCACATGTATGTCAAACTTAACTCAATGTATTATGTTTAAATTTATTATCTTGTTGGCGGTTATCTATCCAAATTCAATAAATATTTGGTATCACTAAATGGAAGGAAACTGCGAACGAGATAAATCGCCTGATATCGATTTGACCTTAAGGGCAAAGATAACATACCCAACAAATTCCTTCTTAATATATCTAAGAATCGTGCGTATGGTTATATTTGCTTTAAATAAGACGTCGTATCAGAGGCAGCAATCATTATTCTTAAAGCCACTACGATGTTAACATCATCGTTATTATTACTTCTATAATATCTGTTAATATTATACTTCAATGTAATTCAACCATTATACAAATAAAATTACACAGTTGAAATTCTAAAAGTGTTTTCGTTGCAAAAGGCCATAACACATACATATTTCTTCTATCTGAGAAAGCTGTAAGTCTTATAATCTTCAAATACATATCATTATAAGGACAAAAAGATTTCCCCGATTCGTTTTTCATACTTGTTCTCTTTTGTATCCACAAGTTTTGGATAACATGACGAGATATTGTCAGAAAAATCTAGAAAAAATAGCTTATTCTTTTCCAGTCTCCTCATAAATCAAACAAAATAACAAACCATAACCGAATCTTATCTGTGGTCCGAAGAATACTTTCGCTGCTTTGAACGCATAACACTTTCAGATGTAGCCACTTACATATGTTAATGAACATCATATCAATTAAAATGTATTTGTATATGAATATAAATTACATTCGTAAATTATAACCACTTTAATTTATATTGCTGACAAAATGAAACGTTTGAAAGTCTATGTATACGAGTATATTCAATGAATTAGAAACAATTTTATTCTTAATGTTTCTCTCCACGTTGGATTGAGGTTGGCAATCATTGTGGTTATTTTAAAAATTGTGAGAAAAAAGTATGTTATTCCATATAAAGATTTTCAAACATGTTTTGTATGACATTACAGTTCTGTTGTATAATGTGGAGGGTTTATTGCTACGTGGCAATCTTTTTAAACTAACTAAAAATAATTAAAAAGGGCTTATGTGAAAACCAAGCAATTTTTGTTTTAAATATTGGGTTCCCAACGGGGATCAAAACCGCAACTCCTGACTACCAAACTTCGGTTTTTATTTTTCTTATTTTTTTAACAAAATTAAAAAAATAGAGTAGTTTGTGCTTCATTAAACATATTTACAAAATAATGTTAAAATTAAAAAAAAACACTAAAAAGACAATTTGTAAGACAATTCATCAAAAATGTTTAAAAATGACAGCAAAACATTTAAAATAATAAATTTTAGTAAGTCACGAGTCAAAATAACACTGCAAAATATTTAAAATAATAAATGTTAGTAAGTCACGAGTCAAAATAACATAGCAAAACATTTAAAATAATAAATGTTAGTAAGTCACGAGTCAAAATAACACAGCAAAACATTTAAAATAATAAATGTTAGTAAGTCACGAGTCAAAATAACATAGCAAAACATTTAAAATAATAAATGTTAGTAAGTCACGAGTCAAAATAACACAGCAAAACATTTAAAATAATAAATGTTAGTAAGTCACGAGTCAAAATAACACAGGAAAACATTTAAAACAACAAATGTTAGTAAGTCACGAGTCAAAATAACACAGCAAATCATTTAAAATAATAAATGTAAGTAAGTCACGAGTCAAAATGATTCCAAAAATTTTACAATATGCATAGTTAGTCACACGATACGGGGCCGTCTCTAGTCAGCTGCCCGTATATAACCTTACGAATTTGACATTAATGCTAAAATAATAGTACAGCACATATTTAATGCTTCATCAGTTCTACAATCAGCTTACTTTTATAGCTCGATAGATTATGAATAATAGATCGGCAATCTCGGCAAACGGATTTTCGAAAACATGCATTCTATTTATAGGTGAATTTTATTGGTAATTAGAGGTACTTTGTTTACCACAGAAAACAGTTATGATAAAAGATTATGCACTGAAGAAACTCGAATATTGTAAGAGCTAAGCAATTGAGAACAATTTAATTGAGAATTGATGTTTGTATGCAAAAGAAGAAAATAATTTAAGATACTTCTTGAACAGTCATACCAACCTTGCCACGGAGGTTATCGATTATGAACATTTTTAAATTAGTGATATTTTTTATAGATCATGGACATACATAGCTACCTTATTGAATTAAATATGATTTATTCATTTACATAGTATTTTTAGAATAACTTAAACAATTACAATTTAGTATTCATTTATGTATTAAAACCGTTAATTACTTCACCATAACTTCCTGATGATCCGATTTTTAAATATACTTCATAATAAATTATTTCACTAATACTACCATACTTCATTAGTATAATATTCACATTATTTTGTCATACAAGAAGAACGGTTCACATGGTTGAACTTTATTATGAATGTTGGTGTTAAACTACTTTTATTAAGTAGCAAAGACATTTTACAAATAAATAATAAGGTTTTGATCAATATGTTGCTATACGAGTATACATACTACTTTGATCAAAAAGTTTTAGGACTTGTCACCGTGTGGCGCTGTCAGTCACCCGATTGGAATTCTTTTATTTTTTTGTTAGGTTACCACATCTATCATTGACACTTCCCTTCAAATTTCAGCGTCATAGATTGACATTTGTAAAAGTTACGCTGTACTGAGTACATCTACCTTTGTGCGTGTTTTCGATTATTTACATGTTTGAAAATGGCGTCAACTGTGCATCAACGAGTTTGCATTAAATTTTGTGTGAAAAACGAATTTAATGGTCCGCAGACCTTGGAAATGTTGGAGAAGTGTTTTTCGATGGCACGAACGCTTCAGAAGTGATCGTGAGTCGGTCGAGGATGACGAACGCAGTGGCAGTCGAAAACCGACGAAAACATCGATAAAATCAAAGAAATGTTGGCAGAAAACCGCAAATTGACCATCAGAGAGCTGGCAGAGGACTTGAACATCGCTTATGGATCCGATCAAGACATTTTGGTTAGTAATTTCCAAGAGTTTTTGACCAAAAACAACACGAATACTATCCAGCAGCCTTCGAATTCACCTGATTCATCCCTGCGACTTAAAACTTGTTCAACCGACTTAAAAAACCGCTTCGTCCTAAAACTTTTTGATCAAGGTAGTATTCGGTTTAACATCCTTTTTTTTAACCTGGCGAGTTTTTTTTGCCATTTGGCAATCTCTTCTAACCAACCAGAAAGATGTTTTTATGTTAACAAGTATAGAGAATATCCCCTCGCCATTCCAACGTCAATTCAGTTGGAGAACGAAGTTTTGTCGTTTAGTTTTTTTTTCTATCCTTTTTCTCTTTTATTTAAGAGAGGGAGCTGTTGCATACCAGCAAACTTACCGACACCCCGCTATACTGAATCCAATGGCACGCCGAAGTGAGACGATAAGGAGCACATCGGAATGTTTTTCCTTTTTTGAAAGAGTTGATATGATCGAAGTCATAGGTATTCTTATACTTCTGAATATGTGGAAAAATGCCTGTGTCATTCGAAAGGAGTAGCATAACGCGGTGTCCGAACCGGTAACCTTCCGTGCAAAAGGTTTGCGGAAGAAGAATTATTTCTTTTTAACCTGGCGGATTTATTGCCATGTGGCAATCTCTTCCACCCAACCAGAAAGATGTTTTTATAGGCCCTAAGTGTTAACTAGACTGGAATACTATTTAAAAAAATCTAGGTTCCAGCGGGGATCGAACCCGCCACCTCCGGATCGGTAGATAAGTGTCTTACCACCAGGCCACGGAGGTCGTAGTTTGAAATACAACTTGGTTGAATTAATCCTTCCTAATGAATCCTTCTGCATGTGAGGTGCATGGCCGCGCGATAACGCACTGGACTTACGAGTAGCTTATAAGTAGCGGCGGCTGGTCTAGAGATGCGTTGGTGCGCTGAACCAGAGAAATAATTCACAATAATTAAATTATATATTCGCCAACATGACTTCCAAAAATGTTAAATATTTGTATATATTAAATATGAATAAGAATACTGACAAATAGTACGAGCGTTTTTATTTTAATGATAATTAAAAAAAAAATTTAATAAAATTTAAAAAACATTCCTTTCAAATTGCCAGCAAAGTTTGACAATAACATACCACCGAAGCGATCTCCAATACGCACTGGACGGAAACGCAAATTCATATAGGGCAGACAGAGATGTACAGTAGACCGTGAGACAGCGATATTTCATATTCGCTCAGCGCTCTCGAGGTGCGTTGGTGCTCAGCGCACCAACGCACCTCGAGACCAGCCACAGCTGCTTATAAGAAACAGTTGTTGACGACCTCCATAGCCAAGTTAGTATGATGCATGTTTTCGAACCCTGATTCAATATCCGTTGGAATCCAGGTTTATTAACTGAATTTCAGTCTGATTTTAACTAAAGGGTTTTTCAACATATTTCATGTTGGTTGGAAACGATTGCCACATGGCAATAATTCAAACATTTATCAGAATTAAGGAGAGAACTTTGAGATGATTTGGCCTAGTACTCGTATTACGAATTAATGTACTCATATAACAAATATACAGTGTTATTTTAACACTGTATATTTGTTACATTAGTTATTTTAACGTGTTTATTATGTTATTGTAATAGTTATATTATTATTACGTAGGAAATTCGCGAGATTAAAAAAATTAAGTTTAAATATCATCAACAACCAAACTAATTTTAATGCTTAATATGTTTCCTATTTAAAATCCACCCCTTTGGATATCCAGACCCTGGCCTGCCCGAAAGATTCATTTTCATTTTTTACATCTCTCGAATTGAATTGAATTACATCTCTCCCCACTTCTCTCCCCTACCTCATTCCTCTTATATTATAGTATGTATTTATGTTCGTTTTTTAGTAATTTTTCAATTGTATACATCTTTTTGTTATTTTAAAATATATCAAAACGATGATTCAATTGTATATTTATAAAAAAAAACAGAATTCGTGATTTAATTTTTGTTAACATTTTGTCTGTCTCCAAGTGTAAGACAACTGGTTTCGGAAAGTTTCATCGAAATATATTATTATATATAAACACTACACACCTTACTAAACTCCACACCTAACTGCACTCCATACCTAACTACATTCCACCTAAAGCCGTATGTGTTAATATCACTTATTGGAAAATCTGCAAAGGTTTCTTTGTAGTTCTTCTTTGACTGGTAAGTTTTCTGCGGTTTTCTTACCAAATATTTTTTCTAAATATATGAAGGTACGAGCAAACACTTAACCTAATGGCAGAAACCACCCCGGTCCTATCCTTTATATTTATTTTGTTATGTTTTTAATCTCTCAATAACAAGCAGTAGGTTAAAATCCCGAGTTTTGAGAAAAGTATTAGAGAAAAGTCTGCTCTCGAAACGACGCTTTATATTATATCCCTTTTATTTTAACTATATATTCTATGGATTTTTATCTGTATTTTGTACAGTAAAGTCTATATTTAAATAAATATGGCTTTGGATACAAATTTCGTAGCTAGCAGCAAAAAACAGCTGAGATTTATTCAAACCGCATTTTGGTATTGTCGAATTTGTTCAATTCGTATAGCGGCGTGAAACATTTCCGCTTTTTGTTTTTTTACCTTTTCGAACATCGGATATTTCAATTTTTCCTACAAAACGTGTACTATTGAAGCGGCCGATATCGCGGGATTTTCTTTATTAGTAAAAACTTGTTGGGTGGCGATGTTTGACTGAATATGGAATTAGGTGATTATGAAAGACTGTGAACTTGCGTACTGATGTATTATTAAATTGGTTTAGTGGTAAGGTTCTTGTTTTCCGTAGCCTCGTGGTAAGATTTTTTACTTCTACCCGGGGGTTTCTTATTCGATTTCTGATGGTGCGTAAAAAAAACTACCAATCTGGTAAAAGAGCGGTAGTGTTGGAAACACTTTCAATAACGAACCGAGGGTTCCATGCTTACTTAGGTGATAAATCTGAAGGCTCGATTACTGAAGTCGAAGACAATATTTTGTCCCGGCCAAGCTATTCAATATGTCCGAAACATTAATTCAAATATGTTGTTTATAGTTAAGGCATTAACGTTGTGGAGGTTTAAAGACATTGTAATTTATTTTTATCAAACACTGTTTATTCCACTTTTTTGTGATGGTATAACCCTACCGGTTTCAAGGCTTTCACCTCATCTTTAGGGGAGCGCAAACAAGACTAAATTCTGTTCGAACTGGTACCGATATACACGCTTCAACGGTTGGGGGCTGAGGGGTGAGGGAGGCATGGGACAATTTCGGCCAAGAGCGGAGAGATTTTTGGGAAATAACTGTTCGACAGATGTTCGGGTCGGTGTACTGACTTAGAAATTTCTAGAGCATCGAAGGGTACCACGATAAAATTAAGTAATGTGAAAAGAATCACATTGAGATGGTCTTCAATTGGTTCATCTTCAGACCGTCAAAGGATAGTTTCGTTGCATTTGAAATTTTCTGTGAAGTTACTGGCAACTTGCTGAGTTGTTTGAACTTCAGGCCTTTGTGACATCAGACCTTATGTCTGTCGTCAGTGCTATTTTTTACACACTCAGGTGTGTCGCCACCGGTGGGTGTGTTGATTTGGGCAGTTACTTCTTCGTCAATACTCGACATCGCACTCGTAAAAAATATCGAAGATTTCGATCTTCTAGTGTAGGTGGCGCTGGATTGGGATTTGTTTTGTACCCTATAATAGCGTAGCTGATGGTGGGATCGAACTGAACTGCACTGAACATTGAGATGGTTGGGTATGTCGAATGAAGGAAGGAAGATTGACAAAACAAATGTACAGTGCAAATAATAGTTGAAGATGTGGTAGAGGAAGAACAAATAAAGTGTACTTGGAGTTGAGATTAAAAATGTTGAAAGTCTGAGTAATACGAGAAGCTGTATGAGGCGATGAATGTATGCGTATAAGTCTGGTACTCTATCCCTTCTGCCTACCCTGACAAAACAGAGTGATGTTATGAATGCGTGCGTCCTTTGTCAATGTATGAATTAAGATTTGATAACGCAAAGAAAAACAAAAACAAAGATTTTTCAATTTTTCACCATACTACATAATTAATTGAATGAAGAGTATCTCCAAGCAAGCAGACTTCCAGGACGACCTCCCAAAAGATGGAAAGAAAGCTGGCAGTCGACGTCGCAAGAGGCAAACAATGATGCAGGACCATAACAGGCCAACAGGCCTAAAATAAGATGAAGAAGAAGAGTAACAACAAACATTAGAGTGAATTGTGGGTTATACAATTTGTCAACCGACAAGAGCATTTTAAGAGAAGCAAATCTGGGTGTTTTTAATCGTATTTTAGTCCAGCATAAATATGCAAGTGAAATTTGGATGTGGAAAAGATAATGAAAGTAATAGAAATGCAGTAGAAATGAGAGCGGTTCGTAGAAACCATAAAAAACAGTGTATAATGGAATAAGGAGTAAGGAGAACCAGCAAACTGCACCTGACAATTACAATATTTATGCCGTCGTGAATTTGTATTGTATTATTTTCGGTTTGTGCACGAACTAAGCTATTAAGAGCATCACAACTCGCACACGGAATATTCTTGTTGAATTAATTTTCCAATATTGATATCTCCCTTATATCAGTGAATAAATATATAATTGAGCTCCTTGATAAAATTTGTGTCATAACTAAGCTACTTCACAGAGAAGCATGATTATGATTATCAATGTTCCTGGTGTTATTATAATATTTGGACTTTTATCAAAAAAAATAATTACTGTACTATGCATTTTATTTAACAACATAATTGATTTTAATACGAGTATGTATCGAATATAC
This sequence comes from Odontocerum albicorne, assembly GCA_949825065.1. Lineage (NCBI taxonomy): Eukaryota > Metazoa > Arthropoda > Insecta > Trichoptera > Odontoceridae > Odontocerum > Odontocerum albicorne. The sequence goes on along the minus strand of OX463852.1, from coordinate 36,438,850 downwards.
AATAAAATTTAAATATGTATGGGGATATCATAAAAAGGTATGTATGGGAATATCATAAATATGTATGGGGATATCATAGATATGTGTATGGGGATATCATATATATGTATGGGGATATCATAAATATGTATGGGGATATCATAAATATGTATGAGGATATCACAAATATGTATCGGGATATTATAAATATGTATGGGGATATCATAAATATGTATGGGGATATCATAAATATGTATGGGGATATCATAAATATGTATGGGGATATCACAGATATGTATGGGGGCATCATAAATATGTATGGGGATATCATGGATACATATGGGGATATCATAAATATGTATGGGGACATCATAAATATATATGTGGCTATCATAAATATGTATGGGGATATCATAAATATGTGTGGGGATATCATAAATATCTATGGGGACATCATAAATATGTATGGGGATATCATAAATATGTATGGGGATATCATAGATATGTATGGGGATATCATAAATATATATGGGGATATCATAAATATGTATGGGGATATCATAAATATGTATGTGGCTATCATAAATATGTATGGGGATATAATAAATATGTATGGGGATATCATAAATATGTATGGGGGCATCATAAATATGTATGAGGATATCATAAATATGTATGGGGATATCATAGATGTGTATGGGGATATCATAGATATGTATGGGGATATCATAAATATGTATGGGGATATCATAAATATGTGTGGGGATATGTGTGGGGATATCATAAATATCTATGGGGACATCATAAATATGTATGGGGATATCATAAATATGTATGGGGATATCATAGATATGTATGGGGATATCATAAATATATATGGGGATATCATAAATATGTATGGGGATATCATAAATATGTATGTGGCTATCATAAATATGTATGGGGATATAATAAATATGTATGGGGATATCATAAATATGTATGGGGGCATCATAAATATGTATGAGGATATCATAAATATGTATGGGGATATCATAGATGTGTATGGGGATATCATAGATATGTATGGGGATATCATAAATATGTATGGGGATATCATAAATATGTATGGGGATATCATAAATATGTACGTGGCTATCATAAATATGTATGGGATACAATAAATATGTATGGGGATATCATAAATATGTATGGGGGCATTATAAATATGTATGAGGATATCATAAATATGTATGGGGATATCATAGATATGTATGGGGATATCATAAATATATATGTGGCTATCATAAATATGTAAAGGGATATCATAAATATGTGTGGGGATATCATAAATATGAATGGGGGCATCATAAATATGTACGGAGTTATCATAGATATGTATGGGGATATCATAAATATGTATGGGGATATCATAAATATGTATGGGGAGGATATCATAAATATATATGGGGATATCATAAATATGTATGGGGATATCATAAATATGTATGGGGATATCATAAATATATATGGGGATATCATAAATGTGTATGGGGATATCGTAAAAATAAAATAAATTAATAAGATATAGTACTATATTTCGTGTTCGTAATATTCTATTTTATTTTGAAACATGCGAAGAAACCCAGGCAGGCGGGCGGGCAGGCGTTCGAGTGAAGGCTGCACTCGTATAATGTTCCGGCTGGCCGCGCTTTATCACGGCAAGAATATATAATAAGATTAAAATGATATAATCGTAATCTATATTACCTTATCTTCACACATTGACTCGAGGAGTCCATAACCTTCTCACACGATTATACTTCCTGGAAAACCGTCATTCCCTCAAATTTCGCTTAAAATCAAGGCTTGTTTTTACCTCAAATATTATATTACTTTAAACGTCGAAGTAAAATTAAAACAAATGTTCTATTAACGATCGTATGTCTTCATGTGATCTCTGTAGCCGAATGTTGAAAGTTTGAATACTGTTGGAACCCATTTTTTTAAACAATTTCGACTGATTCCCACTTAAATCATATTTAACATATTTTTGGATAATTAGAAAATATTCTTACATAGCATTAAACTCGCCAGATTGTACTGAATACAAGAAAAGTCTAATACAGTAAAATAATATAATTTTTTCATGAATTATTTGATACTTTACACTAAGAATAATGTATGAAGTGATTATGTAGGAGAGAATACAGAGTTAAATTATAAGGAATGAATGTAAACTTAATGCTGATGTTTTGAGTGAAATGAAGAAAATCACTCTGAGATAATTTGGGTAGACAGAACGAATGAATGAAGATAATTTGGGTAGACAGAACGAATGAATGAAGATAATTTGGGTAGACAGAACGAATGAATGAAGATAATTTGGGTAGACAGCACGAATGAATGAAGATAATTTGGATACACAGAAAGAATAATTTGGGTAGACAGAATGAATGAAGATAACTTGGGTACACAGAAAGAATAATTTGGGTAGACAGAACGAATGGATTGACAAAGCAAATATTATACGAGTATATAGCGAACAGGTGAGTGGAAGGCATAGTAAGACAACGACAATAGAAAGTATCAAATTCGTCATGGTACCCAAAAAAATATTAGAAATGATTACACCCATAGGCCAACCAAATTGTAAGTTATGAAAAAAAGTTGCATATTATACAAAATAAGTTTAATGTTATAGAAAGACGACTAGAGCAAACGTATATTTAGGATAGAATTGACGACCTCCGTAGCTTAGTTGGTAAGACGCTAGTCTCCCAGCCCGGAGTTTACGGGTTTAAATCCTGCTGGAACCCATATTTTCTAAAGAGGGATTCAAGTCTGGTTTTCATTTAAGGCCACTTAAAGATATTTCTGGTTGGTTGAAAGAGATTGCCACGTGGTAATAAACCCGCCAGGTTGTACTGTATATAACGAAAGTGATACAATATAATAGAATTGATTAAAAGAGTGAATCTTTCCTTATTTAAGGAAGAGACTTAATTCTGATTATATTACTTTTTCTTGATTTTTTGTACGTGAATGTACAACACGAAAAGTTAAAAAATAAAAAATATATTTTTTTTAATTGAATTGAAAATAAAAGCTCATGGCACGAAAAAAAAAATTCTCACAAGGGCAACGGGAATGCGAAACATTAAGGTAGGTAACTAAAAAATTTATATACTTAAAATACAATGGAATAACCGATCTCCCAGTCCAGAGCTAAGACTGAGGACTGAGGATGCCAAAGAAGGGCCCTTCATTGAGAACATGATAGAGAAATAGCTACTAACTTTGTGCTCTCCTTTATTAATATAAATAACGTAATATAAACAAAACATTAAGGACAATACTTTGCCTCTGGAGTTGAGTAACCCTGCATCAACATGTAGGAAGGTTTTGATTCTGCAAAACAACTTGCATCTCGTTCTACTAATGAGGCCATGTGTTTTCTATATCTCAATATCTATCCATAAAATTCCCACAAAATTCTCGAAAAATTCAATGTTTGTTCTATGTATGCGTTATTCCACTAAAAACAAATCTGAATTCTTTATCTCTATATAATAAGTCTTCGACAATTACGTAAGTCTGCTTGGTGAAGTTTGGTAATATTTTGTGGTATACATACATAACATATATTGAACTTAAATATACATTTAATTATTAAATAATTTTAAAACAATGACTGTAATTTATTATTACTACTGCTTTTTGTATCTTAATGTTAGTTTAAGATAAAGTTTTGTATTATTTGTCAATAATTTTAAGTACTTTACAACCTGTCATGTTCATTTTTATATAAATACACTTTTGTGTCGTTAATTAAATAAATAAATAAATCAGTGATTTTAAAATTCATTGCACTCGTTTTGAAATTAAAGACTAAATTAATAAATGCTTACATCACTCTCTATACATCGAACAGGAAACGTCGCATGGAAGACTTGGGAATTAAAACCCAACAAAGCGGACATTAGACTTATCTATAGAACTAAGATGTTAGAGCACATCCTGTTTATAGGTCGGAAGCATCTTCTTTATGTGCTCCGGTTAGTTAATGTAGCGCAACGGTATGCATAAATTGTACCATATACGATTTATTGCTTATCGTTACATAGATGCATACATACCGAAGAGGTGCATGGCCACGTGGTAACGCAATGAACTTCCGTGCGGAAGGTCGTCGGTTTGAACACCGCGCTGTGCTATTCCCTTCAAATGACACCATTTTTTTCCGCCTTATATACGGGTATATAAGGATACCTATGATCAGCGGCAGCTGGTCTGGAGGTGCGATGGTGCGCTGAACCGAGCTGAGCGCACCTCGGGGACAGCCACCGCTGCCTATGACTGCGGTCATATATATTATTTCAAAAAGAAATAAAACATGCCGGTGTGCTCCGATCGTCTCACTTCGGTGTGTTCTACATAGCCAAACCATCTGAGAGTGGTCTTCTTCATTAATTTGTTCTACATAGTCAAACCATCTCAGAGTGGTCTCCTTCATTCATTTGTTCTACATAGTCAAACCATCTCAGAGTGGTCTTCTTCATTCATTTGTTCTACATAGTCAAACCATCTCAGAGTGGTCTCCTTCATTCATTTGTTCTACATAGTCAAACCATCTCAGAGTGGTCTTCTTCATTCATTTGTTCTACATAGTCAAACCATCTCAGAGTGGTCTTCTTCATTCATTTGTTCTATATAGTCAAACCATCTCAGAGTGGTCTCCTTCATTCATTTGTTCTACATAGTCAAACCATCTCAGAGTAGTCTTCTTCATTCATTTGTTCTATATAGTCAAACCATCTCAGAGTGGTCTCCTTCATTCATTTGTTCTACATAGTCAAACCATCTCAGAGTGGTCTTCTTCATTCATTTGTTCTACATAGTCAAACCATCTCAGAGTGGTCTCCTTCATTCATTTGTTCTACATAGCCAAACCATCTCAGAGTAGTCTTCTTCATTCTACTAAACTCATCAGTCATAGTTTCATATTCACTTCATTCCATATTCTGGCATGCATTGTCATCATATGCATTATTCTCACAGTGAATACATTTCATATTTTTTGGTTTCGGTATCAGTAATCAAGCGCTTTACCAACTAGGCCACGGAGGTTATTACTCAAGGAAGACCAACGTTGTTAACTGTGTTCAGTTTTTTTCTGCAAATAGTTGAATCATGGAAGACATCCACATTCTGGATAGCCCAATTATTTAAGCGTTTGCAGTGTACACTGAACTCAGGAAATGATACATAACATACTCGTATATTTTATCTTGGCTAGGATAGATAAAACCCATCGCTTCCTCTAATAAATGTTTAAGATTACTTGCTTGAAAAAGATTTTCACACGATGACAATGCTTCAACATTTCCTCAAACAATATGAAGACTATAATTTCGAGTCATTCGGAGTAACATAGATCATATCAATTCGGAGTTAGAGAGATCAAATCAATTCGGAGTAACAAGGGGCAAATCAATTTGGAGTAACATAGATTATATCAATTCGGAGTTACATAGATCAAATCAATTCGGAGTAAGAAGGATCAAATCAATTCGGAGTAACATAGATCATATCAATTCGGAGTTACATAGATCATATCAATTTGGAGTAACAAGGATCAAATCAATTCGGAGTAATATAGATCATATCAATTCGGAGTAACAAGGATCAAATCAATTTGGAGTAACATAGACCATATCAATTCGGAGTTACATAGATCATATCAATTCGGAGTAACAAGGATCAAATCAATTCGGAGTAACATAACATAGATCATATCAATTCGGAGTTACATAGATTATATCAATTATGAGTGTAATGTTTATCGAATATTTGTTCAAGTCAACTAAACTACTGTCTATATCTTACTATTTAAGTTACGAAAATTAAATGAAACCAGATGTTTATTTTTGTTATTTGTTTTTATCAGACACTGTTTATAACACTTTTTATAATGGTATAACCCTACCGGTTTCAAGGCTTTCACCTTACTATCAGGGAAGCACAAACAAGACTGAATTCTATTCGAACTGGTACCGACATACACGCTTCTAACGGTAAACACTCGGGATGGGGACTGTGAGTGAGGGAGGGAGGAGACAACCTCAACGAGCAGTATGAGAGATTCTTGGGATATATGTGTTTGCCAGATGTTCATCCCGATGCTCTGATTTAGAAATTTCAAGGGTCTCTAATCTGTCCAATTTATATCCGTTACTACTGTTATGTAAGAATTTGGCATCATCGATAGAAAATATATGGTTTTCACGGTGAGAATGATTAGCCATTTCAGAATAAACTAAAGGATTTGTTAATGCGGATTTGTGTTCACGAAATCTCTTTTCAAAAGATCTTCCTGTCTTTCCTATATATAAATTATCACAGTCAGCACATAAAAGTTTATACACACCACTATTGCTAAGTATTCCATTTTTGCCTTTCTCGTTAAATAAGAGTTTCCAGAGATTAAAATTTATGTATAATTGTTTGTCACTGAATAACGTGACCAATACAAAATTATTTTTGCCTAGTATTCGGGAGAATAAAGATATCTACGACTTCGGTCAGACTTATTTAAAATAAAACATGGTAATGTGCTTCAATCGGTGTACAAGTACCCGGCGGTATGTAATACACATCGTTTGTAGAGTGTCGTCTCTGTCATTCATACACGTCGCATCGTGCGACAGAGACGACGCTTTACAAACGATGTGTATTACTTACCGCCGGGTACTGCGTTGAGTTTACTGGTATGCAGCGGCTCATTTACTTAAATACGAATTCCACGGCACTGAATTGACGTTGGAATAGCGTGGAGATCCTCGACTACGAGGCCCAATAACGAATACAATATAAACACATATATATACAATATAATAAACGTTTTGTGACAAACTTCATGAGATATTCTTTCTTCTTATCGTGTCAAAAGCACTAAATTATTTCCACCCAGAATTCGGACTCCTGGACATCACTGGGGTTTACATTTTTCCACATAAAAAGAAAAAATCTGACCAATGCATTCTCTTTCACTTAAAAAGGCATCCTACACTTCCTTATCAGTCTTTCTTCGCATTATTTCTATCACAACATGTAAAAAAATATATAATTGAATTAGTGATATATTTCAAATACCTTGGATTGATCTCATGCATGGCTGCAAGACATGGATGCTCACAGTAAAGAACACACAAAAGCGCCAGACCACACAAAGGGGCATGGAGAGACGCGTGTTGGGATATACTAAAAGAGACCGTAAACGAAACACCTGGATTCGCAATATAACAAAGGTAGAAGACGTTATAAAGGTGTGCAAAATAATGAAGTAGCAATGGGCAGGACACGTAGCCAGAATGTCAGACTCCCGATGGACATCCGAAATAATCCAATGGTAACCAAGAGGCATAAAGAGGCCCAGAAGAAGACCGAAGGTACGCCGGATAGATGAAATCAGGAAGCATGGCAGCATCACATGGCATCAACGAGCAAAAACCGAACTATTTGGAGTCAACTTGGAGAGACCTTCATCCAATAGTGGATCGACCCTGGTTGACAATGATGATGATGATGACCTTGGATTGAATATTAGCAGAAATGTAGGTCTTGCGATGTATTATATTATAAAACTGGTAAAACACTTACATATATAATACATAATAATAAATACCAAATCAGAAGAATGTGTGAAACCGCAGACATCGTAAAATAGGGAAGGCAGAGAAATGTCATTGGTAGTATTTACGTTCAAATAATATACACTACTAGAGCTGGATTCCTCGTATAGTTTCTCATAAATACACCAATGTTTAATTTATACGTCGATGTCTTCGAACAATGGAAACAAAAGCTCTTATTAATTTGTAGTATTACGCCTGGATTATTGTAATTCTTTATTCTGATTTGTCTGATTCACAAATGTTTAAATTCCAGTCTATTTTAAATGCAGCTACTACACTGATATACGGTAGTCATAAAGATTACCATCTTGATCCCCTTCTAAAAAATCTACACTTATTTAAGCAGTGCTTTTTTGCGGTGGAGCGCAGTGGAGCGACGCTCCACCACCTTTTTTTACAATATACAAAAAGCTTGACAAGAAGTGAGCTCCGGCACCTTTTTTTTTAAATGAAGCGCTGGATTTAAGTAACGCGAACGAATTTATTTCAAACTATGTCTCTTTGTATTCATGTTCCTTAATAAGATGTCTCCGTTGTATCTTTCAAATATGTGTTTGAGGGATGTTACTTCGAAGAGAAGTAGCACCTAGTGCTAGATATATCGGTGGCATGTACAGCTTAAGGAAGCAGTTAAAGATAATATTTTTGGTAGGGAAAATTTATGACTGGGTTCGAATCCTGAGTTAGAGCGCCTTTGAAGAGTTTGTTCTCTAAATGGTGCTGTATAAATTGTCATTTTATAATTTCTACGCCGTAGGAAGGATATCTGGCAGTCGCCATCATAGGATTAATGCAAAATAAATTGATCATGAATCTCTGCGAGGAGAAGAAAAAAATAATTAATAGAATAGGTCTTTAGACCTCCACATTACCCAAAGGTGCCTCAATTAAAAAAAAAAGTTCAACCAATTCAAAGAACGAACGCCGTCGTTGTTCAAAGAAAATGTCAGAGCATTTATTTGTGACCAAAATACTTAAACAGCAGTAGCTTCCTGTCACCGCAACTTGGAGAACTTTGTGTTTTTATTTATTTTGGAATCCGTCAAGTACTCGTAGAGGTGGGCACGGCACCTAATCTTATTATGTTCGGCACTCGCCCATTCTTGAATCCGTTAGGATTCCAAACAGAGTCGTGAATTCCATGCGTGCAGTGTAAGCGGTGCACGGAGGCGGGCATTACCAGGAGTAGCCGAAAGACATGACCTCTTCATAGTATACAAATGACATATTGAAACATTTCTCAAGGGAAAAGTTACTCTTTGGGATATAATTAGCCTTGCTATCTCGAAATTTGACTGAGTTATTTATTCCATTCCCAAATTCAATGATAATTTAAGAAAAACACATTTAGTGTCGATATATTTTATTTTACTGGGGGACGTAGTCCGGGACAGAAGAGCATACAACCTGAGGACGAGGAGAACTGACCCCAAACAGTCTTCGCAGACAGTGAGTTGGGATGGAGCCAGGGAGAAGATATTTTATTTTACTAATGATTACGTAGGATGGACAAAAAAATAGAGAGTTGCTGACTAACATTAAAATCCGAAAGGTGTCCTACTTGGGTCATGTACTTAGAGGAACAAAGTACAAATTACTGCACCTGATCATCCAAAGCAAAATAGAAGTTGAATAAAATAGACCCCACTATCTATAGGGAATACATTTTAAGATAAATATACTTTACAAATAAGAATAGTTAATATGTTTAATGTGAAGATGTCAATTCAATCAGAACATAAAAACCTTGGAATTAATTTCTTGTTATCTTACATACGAGTACATACATACTATTGCATCGTCTCCCTATCGGGGTAGGCAGTAAAGAGAGAGCACCAGACTGCCCTATCGCGCCACCTATCAACCGCCTTTTCTATATCCATACACCTTTTCATACAGTTCCAACGATTTCCTAATTTCAAAATATTATTCACTAGATCCAGCCATACTTTCCTTAGTCTTCCTCTACCACGCCTTTCACTCACATTTGCATTGTATATTTGTTTTGTTGTGCTTTCTTCAATAATTTGTTCCACGTGCCTAAACCATCTCAGAACGTTCTTCCTTATCTTGTTTAACATATCAGTTTTAAGTTCACACTCATCCCTAGTCAGTTCATTCCGTATTCCGTCAAACATTCGTTATAATTTTATACTAAAATCTGGTTTCTGATCACTGGTTTAATTAATATATCCGAAGAGCTTAATTATTTTGTATTATTTATGGCGTATTCGAAATTAAAGTTTCAAATTAAACTGTTTTTTTTCTGACACGGGTGTATGTGATGAGTGAACACATGTAATTATTGTAATTTTATTAAATAGAGGAGAATCTCTTAGAGATCGGGTCAGAAACTCTCACATTCGACACACCTGCAACATAGAGGATATCGTCAAATGGAGCAGGAAGAGAAGGCGGCACTGGTTTGACCATGTAGATAGGATGGGCAAAGACAGAATACCATGCATAGCGGCACACGAGATCCTCGCAGGACATCGCTTTCTAGAAAAGCCACCTAAAAGGTGAAGATACAACTGGTGCTCTGCCTTCTATGAATGATTTTCGCAACAACAGATCGAAGATCTACATAAAAAAGAAGAAATTTATTTCGCACCCAGACAACCCTGACCCTAGCGCTAGCCCTGATGGTATGTAACATTCCAAGCAGACACCGCCACCTCGAGTGTAACGTTGTCTTTATTGCTGGCCACTAGCAAGTCTTGTTCTCCTCTTGATAGCTTGGATAATTCGAACAAATGCTGGTTGATTAGTACATTTTCATACAAACATGTTAATTTTCAAAAACGTGTCCAATTTTCATCAACATTTTACAGTTGTTAATTTTTCCTCTATGAATGTTATTATTCAAGTAAAATCCCATTTACGGAATATCTAATATTCTAGGTGACGATTTCCGTTTTAGTGGACACTACATCTATTTTGTAAGTTTTGGACAACTGATGTGAAATAATTTTAGACATTTTACACTGATAACTAAAAACATGAGACTAATCTAAATAAAAATCAATAAATATTGAACGAAAAATAAAAAAATCCCTGAATCAAATAATATATAATACAATAGTAAAATAAAATTGATAAGCAGAGCTTTGATACGAGGGTGAATCAAATGTTAACGTGACTTTTTTGTTTTAATTTTTTTATTTGCAGAAAGAAAAATACCAAGTACCTACACATAATTTTTTTTACATGATCACCTGCTTTAGAAATGCATTTTTCCCAGCGGGTTGGTAGTTTTATTTATCCCGTCATCATAAAAAGAAGTGGGTTGTGTCAGCAGTCAATTGTGCACAAACCCATCTATTTTATCGTCGTCGTTGAATTGTTGGCCTCCCAGAGCTTCTTTCAGTGGCCCAAAGAGATGAAAGTCGCAGAGCGATAGATCAGGGCTATAGGAAGGGTGTTACAGTTGTGCTCAACTAATTTCCTTCAATTGTTCGCATGTTACAGTTGCAGTATGGGGCCTCGCGTTGTCATGTAGAAGAATCACTTCTCGTATCGGTTAGTCACATCTTTTGTGCAAAAAAAATCGATGTGTAAAATGCCGCGCTGGTCCCAAAAAATTAACGCAAGCACCTTACCAGCTGACAGCCGAGTCTTGACTTTCACAGGCACTGCCTCATCCTTTTTTTTCCACTCCATGCTGGCTAGTTTCGACTAGGGCGTGTAGTAGTGTACCCAATTTTAATCGCAGGTAACGATGCAACTCAAAAATGTGTTCTTTTCTTGTGCAAACCGCCCTAAGAGCCGCTCACAGACGTGCAAACTTTTGTTTTGCACTCAAAAGATATGGGACACGTCGAACAGACACTTTACGGAATCCTAGGTCCTTTGTGATTATGGATTGAGTGGTCCAATAACTTATTTTTATCTCAGAACAAATTTCGGAAACCGTCAAACGCCAGTGGCCTTCCAGAAGATCACGAATGGCGTTAACGTTTTGTTCGGTAATGCTTGTCCGTGGGCGACGATCATGGCTCTTGTTTTCGACCCCTTCATAGCCTTTCATGAACTTATGCCAGGCAAACACACGGGGCATTGACAGTGTGTGATCCCTAAACTGTGCCGTCAGTCTCCGCAGACGTTTTACGTCCTCACAAGCGAGAAACTTGATAATTGTGCGTTGCGCAATCGACGGGTGCACCTCTTTATCAGACATCGTGTGCCATACTAATGACGGAATCTGCCGAGATCAGCCTACCTCTCTCCCCACTCCTGATATCCCCACCCAACACTCATTGAGGCGGCCACGTGCTCCGTTTAAAATTACGCGCTCTAAAACAAAAGTCTCGTTTATATTTGATCCACCCTCATCTTTCCATTTATTTAATGGGCTTTTTTTTTCAAAATATTTTTTTTTAAATCCATTTACAAGAATGAATAATTTGTCTCAAGAATTCAAAGTGAAATAGACGTTAAATATTGGGTGTTAACATAAGTTGTGTCCGTTTTTTTTCAATTTAAAATGAGTACAAAAAGTAAAACAAAATGGTAGAGGTTATACGTCATTCGAAAGGAAATTTTCTGCTTTACAAGATATTGTGTTTGCATTTACGTTACATATATTATTTTATTTGATTACAAGCCTTCAAAATGGAATGTCAAGTAGACGAAAGTGAGAATTTTCGACACCTCCTTCTGTTCACGTTCAATCGATGGAATAAAGCTGCTTGCGATATTTGTAAAGTGTACAGTGAAGATGCTATGAACGAAAAGACAGCTCGTGGATGGTTTTTGCGTTTCAAAGACGGTAATTTCGACCTGAAAGACATGGAGCGTTCCGGACGACTGATTACAATCAAATAAATAATATATGTAACGTAAAAGCAAACGCAATATCTTATAGAGCAGAAATTTTTCTTTTGACGTATAACCTTTACCATTTTGTTTTACTTTTGGTGCTCAATTTTTAAATTGAAAAAAAAACGGACACAGCTTAGGTTAACACCTAATACAAATCAAAAGTGTAAAAAAAACATTAGGTAATTTAAATAAAAAAAGAGACAATCTATGTGGAGTAATTGGTAGGAATTATGTCTTCCACTCGGGGATTTAATACTCGATTCCCAATACTCTAGAATTAAAAGAAAAAGGGGCCCTAGTCTAGTAGAAAGGTTTATCTTGTAAGAATAATTGCACGCCATAGATCTGTATTATTTCGAACACCCACAATGATGAACTGTAAATTACGGGCCTACTTCAGTGATTCTTAACTCGAAGGCTCGATTACTGGGGTCCAAAGAAAATATTATCTCCCGACCAAGCTCTTTAACATCAGTATCATGCGAATGAAAAAAGGCTTTAAAAGATACTTGATACATCAATATGATTAAGCTTAATTAATCGAAAATTTCAATTTTTTTTAATACATTCAACATTAAGATACTATTATTGAAATGTGTATACAAATCTTGTAATAAATATTTAAATAAATGATCATTAATAAAAAAATATTTGATAAGGAATAAAGCGACAAGCTTGTTTCCAGACTACTCAAAAACTTATGAATTATACTTGTATGATAATTTATATTGTATAATTCTACAAATATTTCAAATGTTATACTGACGAATTTATTTTTAAATAAAAAATCATTAGAATTATGCATATCAATAACTGCCGGGCTGTAATATTCCTCATTGTAATAATTAGAACCGAAAAATGATTGAAAACAGTAGTCCCAAAAAATCTTTAAAAGTTGCCTTCCAAAATAAGAAACTAGGGGAAAAAAGTATAATTTAAACTCTAACCGATTAATTTTTAAATAGTTGACTAAAATATTACGTCCTTGAGAATTTGAATACAAAGCCGGTAATATTCCGATAGAAAATCCGTTGCGTTGTTGAACACATCCGTTCGAATAATTCAAGTTTTTTCATATTCTTAATCATTGATGGTCGAGCAAGAGCACGATTGTAAACAGAGAGTAGTCAGTTTGAAAGTATACGTGTCTGACGCCGGTCGTGTATACAACGCCTTACAATTTCTTACGGAAGTGCGCTTCTATTTACCATGTGAAAAACTTTTATGTGCATTCGATTTAAATAATATCGTGAAGAATACATACTTATTACCTTTTAAAAATAAATATCTGTATTTTAAGCAGTAATTATTACCTTTTTATTCTGAGTGTAAAACGTTCTATTTTTTTAAATTCAAAATTTTGGATTCTTTTTTTTGTTTTTAATTGAAACTTGATTAAATATTTGGCGGTAAAAAGAGTTCAAGGAAAACATATTATTTATTTGAATACATATTTTGTGTTTGTGAAAGTGTAATTTTATCATTTTATATTGAATACATTCTGTGGGTGTCTGTCAACCAGGAGACAATTTCTCTTTCGGATCTGTTTCAAATCATTAATTATTTTGGAGTGGCCATTAATCTGCTATTGGAGTTATTTGGAGCCGAGAATATTTGAGAAATATTTTGAGGTAAGTTAATTATTATAAATTAGTAAGCCTCAGGTTATTTTCTTTAAAATTGATCAATTTATTAGAACTGGTTTTTGTGGCGTTCTTTGAACGATGGAAGAGTTTTCACTTGAATAAATAATTTTGTTTCCATTAATACAGAGAAGCAGAACTTTGAGGTCGATCTCATGTTCATCAAATAAATTTATTGTTCCCAATCGATCCAACAGGACGGATCTTAATCAAAGGGTTTTTACTGTTGCTGGTTCTGTGGCATGGAATGGTCTGCCTCTTAGTGAAAAGTTTTTAAAATAAGGCCTTTTATTACATTTCTGGTTGGTTTGAAGAAATTTTAACGTAGTAATATGCCCATTAAGTTTTTTTACAGTTTTTTATAAGTATTTTTTTATATATGTAGACAATTCACCCACACTAAGACAATTCAAACTTTGAGGTCGATTACGTCTTCATTGAATAAATTGATTTTTCCGAATCTACCCAGTAGGGTGGGGTATTATGACAGGGTTTTCGCTGTTGCTGGTCCTATGGCGTGAAATAGTGTGCATTTTAAGTGTAAGAGATGTGGGTGTCGTGTGCAACTCAAGGAAACATAAAAAGACATCCCTTTAGCTGACATATAGCCGTGCAAGAAATAACCCTCTATTATTACATACCAACTTATATAACGAACATCATGGTTAAACACTCAGTCACGCGTGGTATAGAGTTCTTCAACCAACTGAGTGACGCACTGGACTTCCGGCCGGAAGATCGCCAGTTCGAACCCCGCGATGTGTTACTCGAGTCGAACGATACAGGCATTTTTTCGCCTAGTATTCGGGAGTTTAAGAATACCTTTGACTTTACTAGTATCACCGACGACCATCTCATACCGATTACAAATATCACCGATGACCTCCTTAGGCTAGTAGTAAGATTCTTGACTTCTGGGTTTCAGTTCTGGGCCATGCTTTTTAATATGTCCTAAACGCTAATTCGGATGTATTGAAGCATGCACACGAAGAAAACTATATTAGAGAAAATGTAGCATAGTCTCTGTGACGTTTCACAAATTTACCCAATACAATCTTGTAACGACGTTCAGTAATTTTAATTATTTTATCAACTTTAATATAAGCCTCGATTCTAATAAATAGCAAGTTATTTAGGTAAATACATTACATAAAACTAACAACGATTACAAATAAATACATCTTGTTACAAATGAGCAAAAATGTAGCAGTTTGTTAAAATCAAATAATATTTGGTGACGTTTGTCAAAAGTCACTACGTTAGTCTGCATTGGCTAGGGATGCGGTATACGATAATTGGATTTTCGATTTTTTTATACTTAAAATTAAATATTCATAATTAGTATTAATTCATAGTGGATCTTGGCCTATTTAAAGATAGATACAAATCATACAACACATTAGAAAGTCGGTAGAATTAAAATTAGGAATTACAACGTCAGTTTAGAGAAAAACAATTTTTCGATTTATAAAAAAACGATTCGATTTGTAAAAAAAAACGATTTTACCCCATTCTTTTGAGAAATGACACTTCAAACGTCACAGGGATCATCCTACATTTTCTCTAGTATAGGTGAAAATAATGCCTGTATCATTCGAGGAGAGTAGCACAGCGCGGGGTTTAAACAGACTACCTTCCACACGGAAGTCGAGTCTGTTACCGTGCGGCCAGGAACTTATAAAACGGGTAATCGTTTGTTTTGGTAAATTTTTTACATTGAGTTCACAAAGTTATTATTAAATTCCATTATATTGTTATTTATGTATTAAACTTGATGACATATAAATAATGTTTACCTATACTGAATATAAAACGTGCTGTATCAACATTCTCCCGTTTCAATGGTCATATTTTTATAATTAAATATTATGATTGTGCAGTATGTAAAAAAATGTTTGATTTATATTTAATTTCATTGTATATTTTTTATTCTATTCTGTAACAGTGACATAGTCGGTAGGTTTGTAATAATAGTATATATTTGAAGTATAGATATTCTCGATTTAAGGCTCGAAAATTAAACGAAAAGATATCCTCAATTATGCAAGTCTAAAGTGGTCTAGGAATTCTATATACGAGTATGTGTGTATCCACTACTTACACAAATGGAAATTGTACTAATATTATTTAAATGTGTTTTATGGATGTGGAAAAGGGTTGAAAAGAGGTACATGAAGGGTGTAGAATTGCATGCACTTAGACGAATACATGGGGTGTTTGTGAATATTTATCTTAATTTTCATGGCTTTTTATTTTAGTACCAGTATTTTAGTAACAACTTTAATGTATGGGAATGAAATGTGGATGTAAAGAACACTGAAAAGAGCTGAATAAATGCTCTAGAAAAGCGTGCACTAAGAAAAATGGATGGAATGATAATGTTTGATAGAAACGGAATGAAGAGGTGAGGTGTGAATGTAATCTTAAGGTGGATGAATGAATTTAGATAGAGAAGAACACTCGGATATGGTTTGGGCACGTCGAAAAGAAAAAAATGATGGAGAAAGACTATTAAAACAAATTTAATATACAGTGTATATGTGAGTGAAAGGCGTGGTAAAGGAAGATCTAATAAAAATATGGTTGGATCAAGTGAATGATATTTGGAGGAATGAAATGATAAGAGATGAATGTCAACTAAACGTTGATGTACAATATTATAGAAGATGAAGAAAGGCACTGTGAGATGGTTTAAGAACGTGGAACAAATTAAGGATTAAAGACTAATAAAACAAATGTACAGTGCAAATGTAAGTGGAAGACGCGGTAGAGGAAGACCAAGGAAAGTGTGGTTGGATCAAGTAAATTATATTTTGAAAGAAGGAAATGTGAAATCGAAGGAGCTGTACGAGAAAATGTATGGATGTAGAACAGGCGAAATATGTCTCGAGATAGGAAAGTCTAACGTTCTGTCCTCTCTGTCTACATTAGCAGGGAAACGGCGTAATGGTATATATGTATGTAACTATGTACTCCAAAATACGATTGAAGCAAAATCGTTACATGACACGAATATTTTAAATAAAAATCCTTTTCAACCAATTCAGTATCCCTTGCTGACAAAATATTTCACCGTCTCATTAGACTTTTCCAGTGTAATTGATAATGGAAGTTATTTACAGTACCAATAATAATTATAATTAAAGGATAATTTACAAAGAAAGCGGTTTAGAAAGCAGACTCTCATCAAGGGCGCTCTACCTCGGCACTCGATCCCTCTATTATTGACAGATTAAGAATACAATGCAATAAAATAAAGATAAGTTGAGTGGTGATAAAAAAGTGGTGGGTGGAGGACATTAGATTAGGTACTTTCCCGCATCTTCAGATGTTTAGATAAACGTATTTTGTAAGAAAACCGTTGAAAACTTACAAACAATAAAGAAACCCTTAAAGATTTTCCGATATCTGATAGTAACACAATCAGTGTATTGTAATGTATGTTTAAAGTGTTCATATATTGTACTATCATACATTTTCCGATATCTGTTAGTAACACAATCAGTGTATTGTAGCGTATGTTTGAAGTGTTCATATAATGTCATACATTTTCCGATATCTGTTAGTAACACAATCAGTGTATTGTAGTGTATGTTTGAAGTGTTCATATACTATCACACATTTTCCGATATCTGTTAGTAACACAATCAGTGTATTGTAGTGTATGTTAGAAGTTTTCATACAATATCATACATTTTCCGATATCTGTTAGTACGAGTAACACAATCAGTGTATTGTAGTGTATGTTTGAAGTGTTCATATAACATACTATCATACATTTTGATGAGATCTTCTAAAAAAAGAGTTTACTTCAAGTGGTTCCTAACGTTGCCCACTTTATTTTTATAATTAACATATAAATTTTATTATACTATAACAAATCTTCACTTTAACAACTGCAATTGATCTACTAAAAAGTCACACCAGACTTACCAGGTCACAATATGTATACATGTAAATTACATTGTTAAAAAAATACTAAGCAGAAATCGGCGGAAAACATAATTTGTTTTATCCGACGGAATATGTATTAAATATTACAGAATTTTAATGGTTTATTAAAAATAAACTTCTTAATTAATGGAAATAAAATCAGGTCGGATAGGAGACTGCGAAGAACACAACATAATAGTAAAAGTGCGTGATTTATAGTAAATGTCTTCTTTGACAATTTAGTATAGAGTAGGAAATGAAAAAGATAAATAAACACGTTTGAGAAATAATATTCAAATAAAGAATCAAACAGTAGCGGAGTGCCTATTGGTGGGATGGGTTGAAGTTGTCATTGAAGCTTTTAGGATCCTTTTTTTGGTTAATATTTGATTTTGTAGACGCGCCGTCTGTGTCTCTTCACTGGATGGTGTTATTATTGAAGCAGGAATAAGTCGATTGATGTAATGTATGACAATTTTTGAAGTTGTCGTAGGGAGGTTGTTTTTTCCTGCCTGACGAAAGAAGACAACTCTTTCCGTAATGCGAGAAAAGTACGAACCTGGTAATAAAGATTTTATTTCCCTGTCATAAATTGTATTATAAAAATAATCAAAAAGATATAAGGGGAACAAAAATAAACATTCTAAATGTGAGCAATGGCTGGAAGTTGAGATATTTATGTTAATTTATTTGAAACATTCTTCGCCATTACGACATCGCGTCTTTTTAGGTCATCCCTATTGATTTGGTGGTTGATGGAGGTCCAGGTTTATAGTTTGCTTGATAATGTGGTTTTCAGGGTGAGTTACTCTTCAAAATATCCTAATCGATTATGCAGACATAATTTTCGGACTCAGTAATTGAACCTTTGGGTTAAGAGTTATTGGTGTATGCACGTAACTCACAGTTCGTTCATTCAACGGTTAGTATAGATGCAACAACATTCGCACACGTTTAGTGCGTAACAGTATTGTTATCATAGGAACTCACAAACCTTAGTATTATTTGATTGGGAACCATCAGGAATTAGGATTCTCCTGGTTTAACGATTAGCGGTTCACGAACAGGCCACGAAGGTCGTCGGAAGAAGAAACAAGAATGTAATACAGGATGAGAATGGAAAAAAAGGAAAATTCATTACATTATTGAAGAGAGATACGAGTCACTTTTAAGACAGTAGGCTTACTATCCATTATTGGTAAATCGAATTGCCACTTAAAATATATAGCATCTGATCATTTAGTAGCGCTTAAGATTTACGTATATAATACCAAAAATGCCGCTTTTAAAGTGATATTTTTTTAACTAACGGCGTCTTACTACCTTGATCAAAAAGTTTTAGGAACGGCCACCGTGTGGCGTTGTCAGTCACCCGATTGGAATTATTTTCTTTTTGTTAGGTTACCACATGTATCATTGACACTTCCCTCCAAAATTTAGCGTCATAGCTTGACATTTGTAAAAGTTACGCTGTACTGAGTACATCTACCTTTGTGCGTGTTTTTGATTTTTTTACAAGTTTGGAAATGGCGTCAACTGTGCATCAACGAGTTTGCATTCAATTTTGTGTGAAAAACGGATTTAACGGTCCGCAGACCTTGGAAATGTTGGAGAAGTGTTTTTCGGTGGCACGAACGCTTCAGAAAGGGCCGTGAGTCGGTCGAGGATGACGAACGCAGTGGCAGTCGAAAACCGATGAAAACATCGATAAAATTAAAGAAATGTTGGCCGAAAACCGCAAATTGACCATCAGAGAGCTGGCAGAGGACTTGAACATCGCTTATGGATCCGTTCAAGACATTTTGGTTAGTGATTTGGGCCTCAGACGTGTCGCTGCAAAACTGGTGCCGAAAGACCTCAATTTCATGCAAAAAAAGGACCGCGTTGAAATCGCGAAAGACATGTTTTCTATGAGTTTTTGACCAAAAATAACACGATTACTATCCAGCAGCCTTCGAATTCACCTAATTTGGGTCCCTGCGACTTTTTCCTGTTCAACCAACTTAAAAAACCGCTTCGCGGAACGCGTTACAGCACCCGAGAAGTTGTCATGAAAAAATCGAAGACGGCTCTGATGGACATACCGAAAATTGAGTACCAGCGGTGTTTCGAGGATTGGATCAAGCGCTGGCGTAAGTGCGTTGCAATCGATGAGGAGTACTTTGAAGGGGACCATATCGATTTTGATGAAGAAACTTTTATTTTCGATTTTATGAATAAAGTCCTAAAACTTTTTGATCAAGGTAGTATATACACATATTATTGTTCATTCAATTAAAATATTTACGGGTTGTTCGTTTAAAGAAGGAAACATAAATAAATTGTCAGAGAAATTGTAGGAGTTGTATGAAGAAGTGTATCGATGTTGAAGAGGGATGTGTGTTAAGATAGAAAAATATATCTACCCCTACTTGGAAATGGCGTGATGATATGTTTGTATGTGTATGTTGTCCGTGAAACAATAACTATCACACTCCTTAGCATATATGTCTGTATTTTGTTGTTGTTATTAATGAATCGTAAATAATAAGCAAAAGTATTGAATACAAATAACACAAGTTTTTATTTCATCGCTTGCTCAGAGCTACTTGTGGCATTTGGAACCGAAAATGTTTTACATAACAAAAGGTCAACAGTTTGAAACAAAAAAGACGTTTAGGCAAAAGCAACTTGTGTGGACAGGTGTTACACAAATTTGTAAGTCTAAATTGACTTGTATATTTGGTTTTGATTATTCAGTGACAGGTTTGAAGAGGTCATCAAGTCCATTTTTAAGAAATCGATTGGTAGATTTTAATTATTTTACATTCATGTTTTATAAATCATGTTATTTATTCATTTTAATATGCTAGATATGAAAAAACGGTTTCTTTGTGTCGTTTTCTTAATAAATTTGAGTATAAAATATATACTTATGAAATAACGAAGTTTTGACAATATAATTAAGTGGATTTACATATTGTAAAGATTTTTTATATATTGGGTGTTAACATGAGTTGTGTCCGTTTTTTTTTCCAATTTAAAAATGTACACCAAAAGGAAAACAAAATGGTAAAGGTTATACGTCATTCGAAAGAAAATTTTCTGCTCTACAAGATATTGTGTTTGCTTTTACGTTACATATATTATTTTACTTTATTACAAGCCTTCAAAATGGAATGTCAAGTAGACGAAAGTGAGCATTTTCGTCACCTCCTTATGTTCGTGTTCAATCGAGGGAATAAAGATGCCAAAGCTGCTGGCGATATTTGCGAAGTGTACGGTGAAGATGCTATGAATGAAAGGACGGACACAACTTATGTTAACACCTTATATTATATTTTATAATGAAATTGGTCAGAATTTGAATAACTTCGTACAATAAATCTAAATTATGTTTTGTTGTATAATGAAGTATAAAAATCGAAGTTAACATATACAAGTAAGTCGAGTATATTGACATAAATTTTTGTTCTAAGTTGCCCCAAACTTATTGTGTTCAGCATTTAACAACAACTTGTTAAATATTCCAATTCAGTTCTACAAAGTCAACACCGAAACCTTTAATAAATTGTTTTATAAATTTTATTGTAGTATTTCTTATATTTGTTGAGCTGTAACACAGATTAGGGTATTTATTATTATTGGTTACGCGATCCTAGTCAAGATTAATAAAATAATATAGATGAAAATTAAATAAATTATATATTTTTTCTGGATACCAATAAGCTGTTACTTTCAACGCGTAGTGGCTGAGAAGTTATTCTTGAAAATATTTCGTGACCCATTGAAAATGCCAACTGACCCAATTTTGGGTTGCGGCCCATAGATTAAGAAACTCTTCTTTCCTGTGAGAAATACAACGCAATAAACATGTAATTATCTAGCACTAATATTTGCAAGATATTTTGAAATCGTACCACCAAATTAACTTTTTAATTAGTTGCGTATCAAAAGACATGTTCATAAATCGAGTATTTACGTGAATATATTCTAATGTTTTATCATATTAACTTTGATGTATGGAAGTAAAATGTGTGTCCGGAAAAATACTGAAATGTGCCAAATAAATGTGCATTGAGAATAAATAATACATGGGGTGACATATTACTGAATGATTAACTAGAGATTAATGTGATCTTTTCCAACCTATACTTGAATATTGTACAAATAAAGGGTCTTTCAAATTGAGCGTTTTTTTTAATTCTTGGATAAAACACAGATGGCGTCGTGAACTTGCCTGGGTCTTGTGACATTTGAGAAGTGTAATGTATGACATTTATAAAAATAGAGTCGTATACAATACAACAACGCGTTGGAATTGAGAATTATTTTATGTATTGTAATCTTTTCAAGGTGCATGGCCGCGCGGTAATGCACTGGACTACCGTGTGGAAGGTCGTCGGTTCTAGCCCCGCGCTGTGCTACTCCCCTCGAACGACACAGGCACTTTTTCCGCCTAGTGTTCTAGGGTATAAGGATACCTATGACTTTGGTCATATTTATTCTTTAAAAAAAAATCTCCGGAAACGGTGATGTTAATTAGCCACCAAGATCATGTGATCTGACACCGTTCCAGGTATATAAGAATGACCCCCAACCAATTCCTAAGCTCAATAACGAAATTATTCGCGTTATTGGTGAGTTAGAAGCGCAATTATGCCAAAATGTCATCGAAATTTTTGACAAAAGAGTGGACATCTGTGGAGCTACAAGAGGTGGGCATTTGGCGGATATTGTTTTTTGTGTTTAAATATCATACATTATACTTCAATGATAAAAAAAAAAGTTTTTTGAAATCAAATAAAATTGTGTGATTTATTCAAAAATTTTAAAAAATAGAATTAAAAAAACAGCTCAATTTGAAAGACCCTTTATTAAAATATCTCAATTGTTCTTATAATGCAATAGAAAAAACCAAAGTTTATATATATATATAAACTCAGCAGACACACATGACACGCATGGCAACTAATGAAATGTTCACCATCCCTAGAGTTAAAACCTCTTTTGCCCAAAGGCAATATGCTTATTTGGCTCCCATTACATACAATGGCGTGCCGACTTCAATAAAAGTAAAGGTAGGAAAACCATTTAGACAGTCGATCGGAGCGTGGTTGTTATTGCGACAGGATTTTGAGTACTTGGGCTTTCAGGATGAATGACGAGTGGAAAGGATTTATGTGAGCTCGTGAGTGTGGGTCTCTTATTATTGTTTTAATTTTGGTTGTTATTGTATTTGTGTTTCTGTGTGTTTTTCTTTTTTTTGTTTTGAATTTGTTTTGATTTTTATTCTTATGATTGTGTGCAGTATATTGTGGGATGAATATTTTTGGTCTTTCTG
Organism: Odontocerum albicorne; assembly: GCA_949825065.1. Taxonomy (NCBI): domain Eukaryota; kingdom Metazoa; phylum Arthropoda; class Insecta; order Trichoptera; family Odontoceridae; genus Odontocerum; species Odontocerum albicorne. The sequence continues at coordinate 36,415,472 of OX463852.1, read as the reverse complement.
GAGCGATAATGTGTGAGGAGTTGAGTTTCGCAGGATGTTTCCAGTTGTAGTTGAGTGTCACTGTTTGTCAGGTTGATGAGAGCGTGCAACGGGGTTTTTTGTGTTATCAAAAATCGGAAAGAAGTATCGATTTATTTTTTCATGCTAAATATCCTCAGTGAGATACAGGCAAAAGCCTAGTTTACTGGGGATACGACAAATGAAAGGCAACAAACCCAGATCCATTAAAATTATATGTCCAAATCAAATTACCTGTTGTTTTTTCTCAAATTGTGTATATTTCTTGTCATGTGTAATAATAATAATAAATATAAGTGGACAGTAATAGATTTACAACAATAGTCTTGTGAAATGCATATTTTTTATTGATCGCTATCATCCAGGTTTAAAGTACACTTACAGACATCATTCCAACTGAAATAATTGATTGAAACTTTAGAGCTGCCTATCATTAATTCAATACAACGAAAAATGCGCTATATAAGCCATCTATTTATTTTGTTATGTTAAAAGCAAAACCAGTCCAATAGCGTATTCGCCGAAAACACACAAATAATCCAGAACACCTAGTTCTTAAAATACGATGTAAACCACTCTCAAGCGAGTAGAACATCCTTAATAATCCAGAACACCTAGTTCTTAAAATACGATGTAAACCACTCTCAAGCGAGTAGAACATCCTTAATAATCCAGAACACCTAGTTCTTAAAATACGATGTAAACCACTCTCAAGCGAGTAGAACATCCTTAATAATCCAGAACACCTAGTTCTTAAAATACGATTTAAACCACTCTCAACCGAGTAGAACATCCTTAATAATCCAGAACACATAATTCTTAAAATACGATGTAAACCACTCTCAACCGAGTAGAACATCCTTAATAATCCAGAACACCTAGTTCTTAAAATACGATGTAAACCACTCTCAAGCGAGTAGAACATTCTTAATAATCCAGAACACCTAGTTCTTAAAATACGATGTAAACCACTCTCAAGCGAGTAGAACATCCTTAATAATCCAGAACACCTAGTTCTTAAAATACGATGTAAACCACTCTCAAGCGAGTAGAACATCCTTAATAATCCAGAACACCTAGTTCTTAAAATACGATTTAAACCACTCTCAACCGAGTAGAACATCCTTAATAATCCAGAACACATAATTCTTAAAATACGATGTAAACCACTCTCAACCGAGTAGAACATCCTTAATAATCCAGAACACCTAGTTCTTAAAATACGATGTAAACCACTCTCAAGCGAGTAGAACATTCTTAATAATCCAGAACACCTAGTTCTTAAAATACGATGTAAACCACTCTCAAGCGAGTAGAACATCCTTATTACTATTAAATACTATTAAATAATGGGATGATAAAGTATTTTATTATTAAGTATTCTAATACAGAATGCTACAAAATTAAAGCCAAAACATTTGATAAATTATATTTTTTTATTTCATTGAAAAAATATGTTTTATTTCTTACTTGTATTTATAATAAATGTGTGAAGGGATAAATAATAGATAAGAATCACGAATTTCAAGGTATTATTAATTAAAATGATCTTTTAATTTAAAAGGACAAGTTATGATAATTAAAGACTACATTTTTTAAGTTGTTATTAATTAAAATACCATTAATCAACCTTTGTTAAGATTCAAAATTATTCAACATACGAGTGTATGTTGGCATTTTTATCCTTGAACAAAATTTGAATAATTGTATACAATAATAACGGTCCCAATTATTCACGATCATATACATATTTTTCTTTCAACATTCTTGATCTGCTCTTTGATTATAAAATGAGATAGTTTAAGAAAATAATGCCTCCAAGCATTTTTTGCTTACTTTTATACTGAAGTTAGAGTTGATACCTGTTTTAACGCAATAAAAGTTACAACAAATAACAACACCCTTTTTGTCAAGGATGTTACAAAATGCCTCCATCCAGGTCGGTTTTCGCTTCTCTTACAGTGCATTGTATTATTTTTTTATATATATAGTACAACCTGGTGGGTTGATTGTCATGTGGCAATCTAACGAGAAATATTTTAATGACGCCTTAAGTCAAAATAAGACTGAAAACATTTTTTTAAGTTGTGTACAAACGGGAATCAAACCCGTAACCTCCGGTTGTGTGACAGGTATCTTAGCAACTATCTACTAATCAAAGACAAATATTTTTTCTATCATAACGGTGTGAGATGGGCGTACAATTTGTCAAGTCTCTTGTGGGCGGCCACAAGGCAATAAAATGGTTAATATTTCGTTATTTCTCTTTTAAATCACAGGTTGACGACCTTCGTAGACTAGTTGGTAAGCCACCTGTTTTCCAATCTAGAGGTTGAGGGATCCAATTTCTCCTGCTACCCATTTAAAAAAGTTATGTCTCGATGGTGTATTACAAGGTATTGCAACATGATAATAAACTCGCCATGTTACAGGCAATACATTTTCGGTAAAATTTAAGTAGTCATTAAATTGCATTTACATCATTATTGCTTTCCAAATGAATCACCATTTGAATAATTCATTTATGATCTACTATTGCATTTATTCTAGAAGAGCTAAATTTTGTCCAGACTGTTCCTTAGAACACCTACTCAGGGGGCATGGTCATAAACTCGCCATGTTACAGGTTATACAAAGAAAGCATTATATAATACAATAAATTTTAACTTAATTAACAATCATTAAATGGCTTTTACATCATTATTGCTTTCCAAATTAATCACCATTTGAATACTTCATTTAAAACCTACTATTGCATCTGCTGTATTGTATAACCCTTTCGTTTTATATAGTACAACCTGGAAGGCCAACTGTCATGTGGCAATATCTTCCAACCAACCAGAAAGATGTTAAAGAGACCTTAAGTGAAAAGCAGACTGGAATTCTTTTAAAAAAAATCTGGGTTCCAGGGGGATTTGAATCCGTAACCTCCGGATTGGGAGACAGACGTCTTACCAACTAGGTCGGTCAATAGAGGCCGTTGTAATACAATACAAAAAAAATCACTAAAATGTAAGTAGTCATAAAATTAATTTTAAACCATAATTGCTTTCTAAGTGAATCACCATTTAAATACTCGTACTTACTTAATTTATGACCTAATATTGCATTTATTCTAGAAGAGCTGAATTTCGTTTCCAGACTGTTCCTAGATTGACTCAGGGGCAGTATATAAATGGATACTTGTGTTACAAAAAAAAGTAAAAAAGGCTCCCAGTCTGGTAAAAAGTTCGTCTGGTAATAATACTCGCACGCCCTAGACATGTGCGAGTGTTGTTCCCTGGCCACGTGCAAAAACATTTCCAAAATGTACGATATCGAATAAAAGATTTAAGTTACTTACCTACTGCAGTGATTTTTAACCAGAATGTTCGATTAATGGAATTGATGATAATATTATCTCTGTGACCCTATTTGACGTGCACACATTTTAAGATTAAAAAAATTAACTGTGTACTGTAATTTAAAGTATCGTATAGATATAAATATAAGAGTGGAAGTATTTTTTTTTTAGAATTTAACTTTTGTACATCAAAGTGGTAAATGTTCCCCGCTTGAGCAACAATAATTTCGATAAACATGTGAAAATTCAAGAGAAGCAATTAAAAACAGATCAAATCCAGATTATTTAAGGTATGTCCGATCACCCGCAATGGTCGCTGCTCATTGTTTCTACGATATTATGGAACCATTTCTGCAACTGCTGTGTGAAACAGTGGCATAATATCTAAGCATAGCTTCAATTCATATTTCGACAAATTTATGCATTTACATCATCTCTTACTTTAATAATTATTTGAAACAAATGGCTTACGCTTAAATTCGCATTGTGATTTTCAGAAAGAGGAATTTTCTAATGGGCACGTAGAGTATAACTATGAGCATGCTATCTATGAGAGTTGACGTAATTGATATATTATTTTTTAACAGTTTTTTCTTTGAGACAATGATACATTTTTGTATACCTCGTTGACTACATTGCATCAATTTCGTTGTTGATGGACATACTGTAACTAACTAATAAAATACACAATTAACCTAAAATTCTACCACTAAAATAATACCACCATCTCGAATTGTCAAGCAATTATTCGTCTCTGAAGTTAACTTCTTCAGACCTGAATTAATTCTAAGGTTTTAAAAATATATTCTAGCTTGTGAGTGTATCATTTACACTAAATGAAACATTAGTTTAAATAGATGGCGCTCAAAACGTTCCAAGTCGATAATACGGTATTCTACACTTAATTTCTTATTAGAAAATAGAAATATACTACAAAGTGCACATGAACTATGTGTCCATTATATTGGACGCCAGGTCTGAAGAGGTAATATAAGTTAGAGAAAAGACCAGGGTGGCCCAATAAATGGGTACAAGGACGGCCTTAAGTCTACATCCCCAAAATTGAGTTGCAACAGCACATGATCAGGATCAGCGAAGTCTTAAAAAATGCCACCCCCTCACCATGGCTGAGAGGTTGGTACTTTTTGAGACTGCGAGCGCCTAGCACCGAGCTATCAAATAACGTCTGAAAGAGTGTGACCACACTACACGCTTCGCCCTCTGCCGCTGGAATTTGAGATCCTCAAATCAATTTTCATCACATATCTTGACTCGACGAAGTATTTGACGCCACATATTTCTATCCTTGACATAAATAAATACATAAATAAATATCGTTGGCTATTTTCGACATAATTATTTTCAATTAAATCGCGGCCGAATATCTTGACGAATAATTTAGAATGCTATCAAGAGTTCAAAATATGCTTTAAAATAATGAACTACTCATGTGTCTAAGTTAGTTGTAAAAAATCGTCGTCCTTTATGTTCTTTGTGCCCGTAACGATCCCGTCGCTATCAGTATCCTCTGGTTGAAAAAAGATGTATGTCTTCGAAGTTGTGCCATTGAGCTTTTTTAAAGTGCGTAAGTAATTACACGCCAGCAAACTCACAAGCCACATCTCATACCCCTTTAACATACCCAAATTAGTATTGGAACATATTAAAGACCGCTGTCTTCAACATAAGTAATCGAGTGTTCGAGTTTGGAACCAATAGATTAAGTTTGAAACTCGCGGTTAACCATTGCACTTGTTGGCAGCACTGATGCACATGAAGAGGCAACAGAATTCGCACACGTATTTATTATTACTAAAGTATTTTTACCAGATTGGCATCCTTTTTCATTTATTTTTTTGTGAACTATTTCGCATCGAGCCCGAAACCCTCGGGTGGAAATCAAGCATCGTCAATTGTTATTTATACGAGTAAGTGTGGAATTCGACTGGATGAATGCCCTATACTTGTTAGCCCTAGCGTGATAAATTGGCTATGTATTTACGAAATAAATTTAACTGTTGATTTATGTAAATAACAGATATATACTAAGATGGTTTAGACAACTATTAACATACTTTGGATTGCATAACCAAACTCCTGCTGCATTGAGGCCTCTTAGCACCGATTACCATTTCATTTACATAGTTTGTATTTTTGTATGGCAGCTGACCTTCGATAATTACACCATTCTAACAGGGATACTCGGCAATTATTGGCAGCGTGTAAATTGATCTTTACCAATTATTATTTTTATCCAAGTGTGTAACTAATAAAACCTTGCGCGATTTCCTCGACAAGGAATCGTTTGTTTCAGCCTCCATTTATCTCGCATATAATAATAATAATTGATTGTATATTTTTTAAATAAAACTTTCAATCGTTGCAGTGAATCAATTTGCAAAAAAACCTCCGTGAGGCTGAATTCCTAAATTAGACTTGGTGCAGAGAACAGTTTTCTTATTTTATTAATATAGATAACAAGAGGATACCAAGGTATAAACCTCAGTATTCAAATGAGGTTTTATTCCGTTGGCTTACGAGTAATTACAGGACCATTATCAGGTTTCATTTACAATGCCACAAATAATTGCAAAATCTACAACGCAATGTTATCTTGGGTATTCTAAGGACCGCGAGAAAACAATGAACTACAAGACGAATGATTTGTTCAAAATGAGATTTCTCAGAAGTTAATTTAAGCCTCATTAATGCAAACAATTGACCTGTGATTCACAGCATAAAAGGGACAGGATGGTTATTAAGGCAAAGTATTCCGAAACATGTTGAACTTTTTTTTAAACTTCAATTAAAATTTTCCTACTAATAGTTTTTTCACGCAATAGACAAAGAATTGATGCCGTTGAATTGAAGTGTTGAAAGCGGCACTTGTACATTCCATGGACTGCAAGAAGAACCAATCCATCGATTATTGAAGAGCTCGGGGTTAAGACGCGTCTTTTGTGCTGTGTGTAAGAAGAATAATTTCTGAAGGGATCTCCACAGTGCCTTACATCGGTCCATCTTCAAACCGATTGGCTTCTTAATCAAGTAGCGTCAAATGATAGTTTTGCTACATTCAAAATTTTCTGTGAAGTACTGGCAACTTGCCAAGGTATTTTAACTCCGGCCTTTAAGCCGCTTTATAAGTTTTTACTGCACAGTAAGTCATTTTCATTTCAACTCCCGTGATGTCGGACCTTAAATCCACCGTTACTTTAGTACCCGGCGATAAGTAATACACATCGGGCTTAAGAAAGAGACTGTCGCTTTGTAGAGCGTCGTCTCTGTCGCACGATGCGCTAACAGTTTGTGCGACAGAGACGATGCTCTACAAAGCGACAGTCTCTTTCTTAAGCCCGATGTGTATTACTTACCGCCGGGTACTGTACTATTATTTTCAATTTCAGATGCGTCGCCACTGGAGGAGTTCCTTTGGACAGTTCCTTCTTTGTCACTACGTGACGTCGCGCTCATTAAAAAAAATAAGTTTACGATCTTCTAGTATAGATCGTGCGGCAGGGGTACTTATGTTGTTCCCTATAACTTCGTGGGTGGTCGTGAGATCGAACTAAACTGTATGCAAGAAAAATCTAACGATACTTTGGACAAATAGCACGGGGAGGGAACTACAGGTTTAAGTTGTCAATTCTGACGCGAAGTGTGAATGCAAAATTAGCAGAAGTCAAACACCCATTAGACGGAGTGACTTGGATAAAATAAATATTATGAATATTTAAATAAAAAATCAAAACCGTGTAAAAAATATAGGATTTTTTTTTATATACACGTTTTCGTGTTTTTACATACATACATATTTTCAAACAAATCATTTGATCGGCCATGAAAATTTCCCATTACAATGTACTTTTTTTAAAATTTAATTTTCTTTATCCCAGAAGTACATGCTCACGCACGTATGCAAAAACGTAAGAAAATAATGTCCTCCATTCAATATTTCCGTTATGAGCCAACAGTATCCATAAAAAAAATCTATTAACCAACTAATTTGAGAGATATCGTTGACAATAGATTTCTTATAGCTTTGTGCAACGTTTCAATAATGCTAAATTATTTATTCCAAAAGTTATTTTTATTTGCAACGTATTTTGCAATCTTATGCATATTCACAATATTCTGTCAAATGTTTTTATTTTTTGCATAAACGGCTTTATTTATTATTCTGTCATACATTTTTACACACGTATTTTTATTTCCCCTTTGTTACGATCTTGTGAACTTCGGTATAGTACTTATAACGTGCACATATGGCTGCCGATAGATGCTGCAGCAGTCTGTGTCGACATTCATACTAGTACATCGTAAACAATTGTCGTTTTTCCATGGGGATTAAACTTAAGAACAAGTTTCGCATAACATTAATATCATATGACGACCTCCGTGGCCTAGTTGGTAAGAAATTTGTATCAGGGGTTTCGGGTTATAATCTCACTGGGTTTTTCGTGTCTATTAATTCTGTTTTATTAAATTAAAGGTCGTATTTTGACTTTAAATTTTCCATCCCTTTTTTCTCTTTGATTGATGATATCTGTGTTTTATTTTTATTATACACGTATATTTATTGTTCATGAATTTTTTACCGGTGAATAATGATTTGTATTGTTTTTGCGACCCTGTAACTTCCTTTATTTACGTTTGTCTGGTTGGTTGGAAGATATTACCGTCAAGTTGTTTTACAACGAAGTTTTAAATAAATAAATATATATATTTTAATAAATATTATTATATTCCATGAGCTTTAGTTAAGCATATGTAAATCACAATGAATTAAACACAATTTAAACATCTGATAAGATAAATCATACCTAAATTTATTTAAAACGATTCTAATACCGTTTCAATTAAGACTTGCTTAGCATTCTTTTGGTTATCTGATAAGATAAATCATACCTGAATTTATTTAAAATTATTCTAATCTCGTTTCCAAATAAGACTTACTTAGCATCTTGTTAGTTAGTTGGAAAAGACTGCCACTTGGTGGTAAACCCGCCAAGTTGTACAGTTTAAAAACAAAGAAAAATCAAAATAATTTATAAAGTAACATTTAGGTCACTTAAATAAATTATGTTCGACAGCTACTTAACGCCAGTAAAGAAAATAATTTAAAGGAAAATAAGGCTTCAAAGTATAAAATTTCCGGGAGGCAGTACGTCAAAACTGGGTGCTACGCACATACGTTCTTCGCTCTTTCTAACCCCCCTTCCACCGTCATTATTTTATAAGAAAAATAAGTAATATAAATAACAGCAACTTTATACTCTGTCAACTCCTATAAATTGATTTCAACATTGTTACATGAGAAACAAATACTTTTACATTTTGGTTCCCAATTTCACATATAACGTTTAAACATTTCTCATACAAAACATATTCGTTCCAACAACTTCCGTGTTGAACTTCTTCCAACCAGATTCAATTTTTATCAGTACTAGCAGATTCAATTTCCATCAGTACTAGCAGATTCAATTTCCATCAACTGGCAGATTCAATTTCCATCAGTACCCAATTTGTTTATAAAGGATTTTAGTTTGGTTATCCCTTCAGGCCTCTTAAAAATACTTTCAATTGGTCGTAAGAAATCGTCACATAGCAATGAACCAGTCAAGTTGTACTAAATACAATGAAAGCACAATACAACACAGTACAGAGATATTTAAATCATGTTTTAAAATGCGTTTGTTTTCTACTCATAAAGGAAGATCAAAGATTTCCTGATTAGACACTATCTGATTTGTTAGACGAGATTATTGTCTGCCAATAATCCCAACAGCTTGTTTTACAACGAGAGTTAAATAAATAAATATTCCAAAAAGAAAATAAAACACTTAATTTTTTACCACTATCTTCCAATCCTTGTATGAACTCACCTTATGTGTGGAAGTTAACATACTCGTATATGTGAAAGGAAAGTACGCTCTCTAAACGACGCTATGTAAATTGTCATTTTTATATTTTTACTCAGATGAACGATATTTTGCTCTGCATTTCAAAACATATATATTAAAACATGTAGAAACATTTTTTGTACCAAATATCCGTTTAAAGTACATATTTGTTTAAAATAAAATTCTGGCAAGCTTCCCAGATCAAGTTGTATGTATTACTCGTAGATACATTACCCTGATAATCGTGACCACATTTTATTTTTGTTAATTTATTACATTTTTGTTGTATATAGTACAACTTGATGGGTGTATTGCCATGTGCCAATCTCTTCCAACCAACCAAAATTACGTTAAAGATACCTTAAGTGAATATCAGACTGGAATCCTTTTAACAAATTGTTTTCCAACTGGAATTATTTTCGAAGGCGTAACCCACGATCTAGATCAGTGTTCCCCAACCGGTGGTCAGCGGCCCGGTGCCGGGCCGCGGAGATTTTCCGCCGGGCCGCAAACAGTATGTCAAATTTTAAGAAATTCGCAATGCAAAAATATTAAATATAGGATTTTTTCGCTTGCACGTTGACTTGTATTTTTAATAATTGTTAAATAAATATAATTGGTATGATAATGCGACACGATGGTCGCTGGTTTTCTCAGAATGGACAGTCATAAATCTTCTCAGATGCACTTAGGGAGAACGGAAATATTTGCTCTTGGATAGTGAACTCGGATGCAAAACCCTACCTAAATATATTTCCAAGAATTTCATAATATATCATTGTTTTCATTTTGGAATGGACCGGTGAGAGTAACAGTACATACAAGTAAAGTAATGTCAGAGACAGCACTGCAGCCAAGAATATCCAATACACTTGTATTAGCAAAGATGCAACAGCAAATTTCGCATTAGTTTGTTGAAAAAACCCCATTGTTTTTGTTAAATTTTAATTGTATCAGACAATGTTACAATTAAAATTGTTTAACTGTTATACTCGTATGTATATTTGTTAATTATAGTATATTGTAGTTACATACGAGCATGTTCATCTGTCACAATATAAGATTAAAAAAATATTAAATAAAAAAAAACATTTTTATTTCAGTATTAGTGGTCCGCGAAAAAAAAATCCTTTTTTTATCGGTCCACAGGTCTAAAAAGGTTGGGGAACACTGATCTAGATGACATACGTCTACCATACTAAGTAGGCCGTAGGGGCATTTTTATCTTACATTTCAATTTGCGATTTTTGTTTAATTTTTTTTTAATAATACATTTGTAAAAATGAGACGTAATGACCATTTTTAACACAATTGTTATCAATCACCAGAGGTAATTTTTAACACTTTATAAATGCTTTGTTCGAGTAATAGCAAATGTACGTAGTTCTATTCTAAGAGTGCAATTCAAATAAGTAAAATCATTTTCACGCTCCCATTTTCACGTCAATACGTTAGCAAAAAATTCTCACAATTAGTTTCAATTTATCTCATACAATATTTGTATTAAGTTGTAAAATTTTCTCAAACCTGCTGTCATTCATCATTGCCCCAATTTTGGACCTATCATAAATAACTTTCTTTGTTGAAAGTATTGTACAAAGTCTCTAAGACACCAAACATACATATGTTATACATACATTCTACCATCACGCTGTTTCCGAGCGCTATGCTTTCCTATAGCGATCCACATATTTTGCTTCTTTTACGGTGTATGGTACACCGTCTAATACAATTTCTACGATTTCACTGACAATTTACATTTCTTTTTATCAAAATATTAGATACTTGATCGAACCATGCGTTCTTTGGTCTTCCTCTAAAACACCGCCCATTTACGTTTGCACTGCATATTTGTTTTGATAGTCTTCATGCGTAACACGTGTCCAAACCATCTCAGAGTGCTCTTATTCATATTACCTATACATCAGCTCCAAATTCACATTCGTTCCTAATGACTCAATTCCATGTTTTGTTATATATTGGCACCCCATGTATTCTTCTAAGCGCACGTATTTCTACAGCATTTATTTGGTTCTTTTCAGTATTTTCCATGTCCACGTTTTCCTCCCATATATCAAAGTTGATGCTAAAATACTGTATTAGCTGATTTTGATACTGCTCGGTTCGAGTATGTATATGTTATAGTAAAACCCCATTGACTTTGTTTCCTTAGTATAATACACCGTTAGTATAATATTTATGATGGATTCTACGCTATAAAATAGGGTGCCAAAAAAGGCAAATATTGTATTTCATATACTAGTACAATACGTTTTTTTTCCGTATAAGAATCTTCATATAGGTTAAACTCCATAGCGTGGTTCAGAAGCAAAGAGCTATGGGTTTCTTCTTCTTTTTTGCCATTTGTCAAAAAAGATATAGCACTTACTTTCCGTACTTGGGGACGCGGTCTTTGGATAACGCTCAACATAGGTATAAAAGTCATAAGGAAAAAACATATTGTCTATTATCTAAACTCTATTTAGTATGGTTAGTATCTCTTTATCGATCATTAACATACACGCGAGTTAATACATCGATCAATAAGGCCCGGGACTAACTACTAAAACAACATTTGTTTGGCAAAATTCTTCTTTATTCATCAACATAGTCTCCTTCAAGAGCGATACATTTATTCCAACGCTTTCCTAAGTTTCCTATGCCAGCCGGGTAGAACGATTTATCTTTCAAAATAGGCGTTAATTTCGGCAATCACTTCTTCATTGGAGCCAAATCTCTTTCCCTGGAGCCTCTTTTTGAGGTCTGCGATCAGCTAATAGTCGCTGGGGCCCAAATCTGAAGAATACGGTGGGTGCGAAAACAATTTGAAGGTCAACTCATGAAATTTGGCCATTTAAAAGGCCAGAATACATTAAAACACAGAAACTATCAAAAGGTCTGGGCTCATCTAATAACATCCCCCCGGCCAAGATACACCGTGATGATGCATATATTATTTGGAGAGCACGCGAGTCTTGGAATAGTTTGTGACAACCATAAGAGACTATACGAGTATCTGTATTGTATAACTGAATACCTCAGCATGTAAAAAACGGTACCAGAAATGGAGGTCCTACTTAGAATGAATTCAACATTGAATTTTCACGAATACGAAATAAGCTAAGTCAGTGAGATAACTGCAAGTTTCATTTAGAATTATTCAAAACATTGAATTTACACGAATATAAAAGAAGCTATGTCGATAAGGGTATTGCAGGTTCAAACTTGAATGAATTCAACATTGAATTTACACAAATCACATGGAGTATCGAGCTCTTGGGATGAATTCAACACATGTACGCAAATCTTAAATATATTTTTCAAGTTCCCCTTTGAATAAATGACATTTTAAACACCAATATAATTATGAAACCCGTTAATTAGTGAAAATGAATTTATTTCGCGGACAAACTCTTCCATTTTTTGTGCTTAATTAAGGTAAGTTTCTCACTTTGGCAATAAATGTTGATACTTTCCAATGACCCATTCAGTTGCCACTCAGCTTAGCTTTTCGGAAATGATTCTTACCGTTTTTTTATAGGCTCTCAATGGTCTGCAATCAACGGTTAAATATTTCACGGTTATTTGACATGTTCAATTTAGGACTTTAAATCTATGTTAAAGTAATAAAATATTTTAGAAATATATCATTATACGCTGCTTGAAATATCTAACAAAATATAATTAGAATAGTCAAACAATCGTATAAATTATTCAAGCCTTTCTTAAACAACACACTGAAATAGTGTTCCAGTCGCCTCCTCCTACTACGTTTATCACTTAGTTTTGACGTTATTTATTTTTCTTAATACTTCTAAATATCTACTGGCTATAGGAAATTCCCTTGAATAACAATATAATCTAAATAATTTGACATATCACCTTTTACAATTAATTGGTCCCGATCTTAAAACTAACTTTCAAGGGCTATCTAATCATACTAAAATACATTTTTTCCTGTTCCAAATCCCTTATTCCCTTACGAACCCTCTCCTTAACTTATTTTTATTTCATTGTCATTCTTGTTCCAGAACGGGATACACTTTTAATCCAAAATCAAACAGGGGCGTTGCCCGTGTTGATGCTGGCAGATAAATTGCAAAAAAACGTGAACCTTTTGTGAGAATTTTAATCTATTTTGTTGCTTAAAGAGATCATTCTATTCGGGGCACTTTTTACCCCTTTCCGGTCACCGTTTTATTTTTCGTTATTACTGAAGCTAAATCCACATTGATATACTCCTAACATTTATTTACTTCTGCCATATCCGGTACGTACATGGTCCAACCTCGCTCATAACTTTACTTCATTTATTTTAGAATATGTCCAAATATCCCTTTTATATTATTCCTTGAATTAATTGTACACTCACCTCGTTCAAGTTACTCGCTTTTCATCCAATATTCCATATATTTTTCTCTAAATAATCCTCACATATACGAGCAGCTATGCTTTTAAGAGAAAACTATAAAAATGATATCAATATATGCAATTCATATCTTATCTCGTAAATGATACATCAAATTAGCAACTTTTTGTGTGTTCTTTTCAACAGAAATGATTCTGTAATCATGAAATTAATCATACAAGCGACATCAGTGGCCTAGTTGGTATGACTCTAGACTTCTACCAGGAGTTTCGATTTCCGTTGCAACTCAATTTTCTTGTAGATTCGAATCCATACTGATATATCACTGTGCACAATGAAAACCTTCGTGGCATAATTTACGTTGGTCTTTTTACCCAGAAGAAACAGTTCTTCTGACAACAATTCTGGTAAGCGTTGAACATGTGCGAGTGTTGCTGACTTCCACGTACAATGGTGAACTATGAGTATTTTGCCTACTCCAGTTGATTCAAACAAGAAGGCTTGGCTAATGTGATCGATGACAATGTTGTTTCCGGGAGACGCTCTTCAATATGTCCATATTTCCAATTAAGATATATCGAAGCGTACCAAACAAATTAATGAATTATACAAAACATTCTCATCAAGGTAACGACCTCCGCGGCCTAGATGGTAAGACGCATGTCTCCCAACCGAGTTTTTTAAAAACGATTCCAGTTTAGTTTTCACTCAAGACCTCTTTATCATATTTCTGGTTGGTTAGAAATGGTTGTTACATGGCAATAATCCCACCAGGTTTTACTGTATAAAACGAAAATATAATACAATAATACAATACAATAGATAACATTAAAAAACAAATTGACCGAGAAAATATAATACAATACAATATATACCATTAAACAACAAATATAATGCAATACAATATATACCAATACCATTAAAAAACAAATATAATACAATACAATATATACCAATACTATAAAAAAAAAATATATAATACCATTAAAAAACCAATATAATACAATACAATATATGAAAATATAATACAATACAATATGTTTGCGCTCCCCTGAAGATGAGGTGTGCACCTTGAAACCGGTAGGGCTATACCGCCACAAAAAAGTGGAATAAACAGTGTTTGATAAAAATAAATTACAATGTCTTTAAACCTCCACAACGTTAATGCCTTAACTATAAACAAAAATACAATATATACCATTAAAAAACAAATTGACCGAGAAAATAAACAAAAAATGTTCATCTAAGTACATTTCAAATGTCATCGTGATCTCCAATCGAGAAAAGATATAGCTGTCTTCAGATTGGATCTCCGACAATGGGAAACAAACCATGAGCCCATTTCAAGATCGATTGGTCCATTTGTCTTACAGAACAATCACGATCCTTAAACGTGAGAGAGATATCAAGTTACAAGACATCGGAACGAATAAGTTACGTCCAAAACAATCGGTTTAAGAACTTAACTGGATATGGGATTCCATCACTATCTTGTTTTAGAACCACTAACAGACCAGTTAAAATAACTGACATTTTTGCGCAATGATATCATCATCGGCCCATATACAATTATATTTTTTGAGGAGCATGGTTTTAAGTTTATTAATAAAATAAATATATCTAATAAATAAAGATGTGAATTTAGCGTAATATACAAAAACTGCGCTTTATTGTTTTCTATTATACTTTATTTTTATATAGTTCAACCTGGTGAGCTTATTGCTATGTGGAAATCTCTTCCAGTTAATCAGCAAGTCGTTCAAAATACTCGAAGTGAAAACGAGACTAGAACCCTTTATTAAATAGTCTTAGTTCCAACGGGAATGGAACCCGCAACCTCCGGGCCAGAAGATAGATATCTTACCAACTGGGCCACGGAGGTTTATCAAAATTAGCAAAAATGACAATACATCGTTGTTAGTGCCCACCTTGATATATGAAAGTGAAGTTTGGACTCGACATTAGATGAATAAAATTAATATTAATGCAGTAGAGATGGTAGTATTAAGAAAAATTAGAAGATGGTCAATGTATGAAAGAAAACGGAACGAATACATCAGAAATTAATGCATGGACAAAATTAATGGTTTGAGAGTGATGATTGAATTTTGGCTATGCAGAGTGAACGAATGAAATGAACGAATTTATTAGAATAATTTATTAGATACAGCTCTAAGGACTTATAAATAAATTTAGACAGAATGAGGTTGAATAGTTATATTTAGTGAGTAGTTTCTGTAACTGTAAGACCCCTGTTGTTGAACTCGGAGGTTGAGGGCTCGGTTCCCGTTTATAACCTTTTTTAAATAGGGCTCTAGTCTGTTTTTCGCTTAAGGCCTCTCAACATCTTTCTCGTCAGTCGGCAAAGATTGCTACGTAACAATTAACTCTCCAAATTGTACTGCATATAACGGAAGTACAGTACCCGGCGGTAAGTAATACACATCGGGCTTTAGAAAGAGACTGTAGGTCATAATTGGCTAACTTCGGCTTTGTAGAGCTTGATTGGCTAACTTCGGCATCACGATTGGCTGACAAATCGCGACGGAACACGTGTATAAATGACAGAGACGACGCTCTACAAAGCCGAAGTTTGCCGATTATGGCCGACAGTCTCTTAAGCCCGATGTGTATTACTTACCGCCGGGTACACCTCCGTGGCCTAGTTGATACGACGCTTATCTCCCGATTCGGGGGCTGCGGGTTCGATCGACGTTGGAACACAGATTTTGTAAAAAAGGATTCCAGTCTGGTTTTCACTTTAGGTCTGTTGAACGTCTTTCTAGTTGGTTAGAAGAGATCACTAAATGGCAATAAACCCGCTAGGTTTTACTGTATACAATAAAAGTGATAAATACTTTTTTTTTTTTTTTATTAAACAAGTAAATTACTATACAAACATTTGTCAAGGCTATACCTATATACAAATTTATTACTTAACTAATCTTAATTATATGTTATAATTTATGCACTTATTTAAACTTATTTTCCTACATATCATTTTATTTTATTTATTAAATCTTAATATTAGGTCCTTACATATGAAATTGGCGTTTTGCCGTACTGGCAACTTTGATCTCAAATATCTTCTCTTTGGTTAGGAATTCCAAATTCAAATTTATACAGCTATTTACTCAAGTATTTGTGTTTCGAAAAGTTTACAAAACAGTTTACAAATCAGTTTACAAATCAGTTTAAAAAAATCAGTTTACAAAATGGAAAACTTGAAATATCGCGTTATTTACGAGTACGAGTTCCACCGTGGCACCAGTGCTGCAGAAACGGCTCGAAGGATTAATGATGTGTATGGCGACGGTGCCGCAAAAGAAAACACAGTGCGTTTTTGGTTCCAACGTTTTCGTTCTGGAAATTTCGACCTGCATAACAAGCCCCGTGGACGGCAGGAGACCAAAGTTGATAATGAAGAATTGAAGGCTATTGTGGAAGCGGATCCATCGCAAACCACGTCCGAGTTAGCTGCAGGCTGCGGTGTTAGTGATAAAACTGTTTTAATCTACTTGAAGCAAATTGGGAAGGTGAAAAAGCTTGAAAGGTGGGTACCTCACGAATTGAGTGAAGCAAATCAACAAACGCGCGTTGACTGCTGCGTTGCATTACTCAACCGGCACAATAATGAAGTGATTTTGAATCGAATCATTACCTGTGATGAAAAGTGGATCCTGTATGATAATCGGAAGCGCTCATCGCAATGGCTGAACCCTGCCGAACCAGCCAAACCATGCCCCAAGCGAAAATTGACTCCAAAAAAGTTACTTGTGAGCGTTTGGTGGACTAGTGCTGGTGTCGTTCACTACAGCTTTCTTAAATCTGGCCAGACGATTACGGCAGATGTCTATTGTCAGCAACTGCAAACCATGATGGAAAAGCTAGCTGCTAAACAACCGAGGCTGGTTAATCGCTCTAGGCCACTGCTGCTTCATGATAACGCTAGACCACACACTGCACAACAGACGGCTACCAAATTAGAAGAGCTTCAATTGGAATGTCGAAGACATCCACCGTACTCTCCGGACCTTGCCCCAACAGATTACTATTTTTTTCGAAATTTGGATAACTTCTTGCAAGGGAAAAAATTCAACTCCGATGGGGCAGTCCAAACCGACTTCAAAGATTTTATTGATTCCCGTCCGAATGGTTTTTTTAGTAAAGGGATCGATGAACTACCTATGAGATGGCAAAAGTGCATAGATAGCAATGGTACATACTTTGATTAAATAAATATATTATATTAAAAAAAAATCAACTTTATGTTCCTCCCAAACAAAACGCCAATTTCATATGTAAGGACCTAATATATGAGATCTTAGAAATAATTAACACCTACATACTACTTATAACTAGATAACAATTCTTACACTAATTATTCAGCAAAGTGATAAATACTATGTTACTATCAATAAATATTTATTTGTTAATATTATATACTGTTCTTAAATTACCCTAATTTGGTTTCTATGAGTATATTTTTAATCTCTTAAGAAAACTGTGTGAAACAACGTTTTTCAAAGCATCTTTCGCATTCTTCTCAAGTGAGTCATTTAAAAATAGCTTACACCTACGTACCACTAGGTATGTATTATTTTGCAACAATTTTAATTGCGTGTGTATCTTTTTATTTCCGCTACTAAATTTCAGCAACAAACGCCTATATTTTTCTCAAGGTTTTGTTTTATTGTTTTCACTAAATAATTCTAATAATACTTTGAGTAAAATAAAAAAAACAAACATGAAAACTATTATTCATTATATCCACGCAACTGTCTAGAAAAATTACAAGTCATTAATCCAAAATATAGCATTACGAAATGCTTAAGACAGGTTGAGACAATATAATATAGGCTCACTTCTAGCCAAGTTTTTTGCCGTCATTAGCAATAGCTTTTTATCTTGTAACAAAAAATAAGGTCAGATATTTGGTTACACGAGACGTTCTCAATCAGAGCCGCTGAGATACCAAATGTAATTGATCGTTATACATACATGTACTGAAACACTAATATTTAGATAAATTATAAGGAACATGAAATACACATTTTATCCAAAAATTTAAGTACATGCTCTGTGCTGCTTCCTTCTAATGATACGCATTTTTTCCATCTAGTATTCTTTTCCATCTAGTACTCTAAATTAACATACTAATGTCAGGAGCTGCACTTAAGAACGCAAAAGAGTTTGTCTATCTTGGAAGCAAGATCACATGGGATGGCCGTACAAAAAGAGAGGTTGACAATCGCATCCACTAAGCAAAACTCACTTTTAATAAGAAATCAAAGATTTTCGAATCTAACAACATGGGCCTAAAGCTCCGCAAGCAATTGGTCAAAACATATGTATGGAGTATTTTGATGTATGGTTGCGAGACATGGTGCATAGGTGAAAGAGGTCGAAAAAGATTGGAGGCCTTCGAGATGTGTACCTATAGACGAATCCTAAGGATTTCCTGAAGATACCACATTACAAATGACGAGGTTCTCAGCAAGATCGAATAAACCATGCACCTGTCAAACACCACATCGGAAAGGCGTGCAGAATGGATGTGTCATAAGCTGCGACATGAAAATCTCCTGCACAATATACTGGAGGGAATGATTGAGGGATTGCTTAGCAGAGGGCGTCCTCGCCGAGAGTATCTGGAGCAAATATGCCACGATATGGACTGCACCTCCTATACAGAGCTCAAGAGGATCGCTGAAGACCGAGCGCAGTGAAGGAGGAGATACAGGGATTGGCTGCTAACCAATCTCCAGGATTGAAACTGAAGATGAAGAAGAAGTATTCTTGGGTTTATATTTGCAAATAGAAGACCTATGACTTTGATCATAAATATTATTTAAATAATGTTAAATTTCGCTGAATTGAGACGACTTACGTAGCCTTCGTGACAACGGAGACGTCTTAATAACTATTTTTTTCCAACCAACCAAATAAAAGTAAATGAAATTACATAGTCAAAAAAAATTAATAACAATTTATACAGCGCCGTTTAGAGAGCAAACTCTCCTCAAGGGCGTTTTAACTCAGAATTCAAACCCACTGTGATTATTGACAGATATAAAATATTACAAAATAAATATATAACGTACTTATATTCACATAAATTGAGTGTAAGGATAGGAAGGTAGTGTCAAATTATTGTGTATTTGGATGTCTTGGACCTTTAGTCC
Organism: Odontocerum albicorne; assembly: GCA_949825065.1. NCBI lineage: Eukaryota > Metazoa > Arthropoda > Insecta > Trichoptera > Odontoceridae > Odontocerum > Odontocerum albicorne. The sequence continues at coordinate 36,395,654 of OX463852.1, read as the reverse complement.
GTCGTCGCTGCTATTATTTTCACGCTCAGATGTGTCACCGCCGGAGGAGTCCGTTTGGGCAGTTCCTTCCTCGTAATTACGTGACGTGGCGCTTTAATAAATAAATAAAATTTCGATCTTCCATATTGTAGATGAAAAACAGTGGTGATTTTACTGCATTGGGACTTATTTTGTCGTACATAACTGCGTTGATGGTAGTGGAATCGAACTGAACTAAATTTCATAATTCAATGCAAAAATAAAGGGATAGTGGATAGAAAATACAAATCGGGAATGAAACACTTAATAATGACTTAAAATTAAGCGATTCTTCAATTACTTTTTGAACTGGGTGAAATAAAATCTTCTCAAATTTATTAAAATCATGATATTAAACAATACAATTTGAGACACTGGGATTTTCATATTCATATTACAATAATATGGAAATATTTTTGTCCTATTATTTCTTAGATCAGATAGTCAGATCAGGATCAGATAGTCTAGGATAGTCTTCTTAGATCAGGATCAGATAGTCTAATGCTTACGGTGTGGTCTTATACACATCCTGGATCCCTCCAGTGAATGTTCCGTAGTTTGCCTGCACTCCGTAACACTCTATTTATACATCAAGTAAGCACGGCGACTGTGGCAGGTGTGAACTCGGTTTTAGCCGCACCTGATTTTTCTTGGCAGGCTACTTCTGGTGTGCTTGACTGTTGGATCCATCACACAGTTTGATTGTTGGGATACTTGCTTATATAGATGCTAGTGTTGAAATCAATACCATAGGCTATCCCTCGTGATCTATCCCCTACCATTCAAGAACACAAATGCTGTCACTCCCGTAATGCAAATGGATGGAGAAACATTACCAAATTGTGACTCCTTTAAGTATCTTGGGTCACTATCCATAGCGATGGAGGATGTGCAGCAGATGTAACACATAGAATTAGTGTGGGATGGATGAAGTTTAGATCAATGACGGGAGTTCTATGTGATCCGAAAATGGCAGTAAAGTTAAAAGGAAAAGTATACCAAACAATTGTCAGACCCGCACTCCTCTATGGCTCCGAATGCTGGACGATGTATACCTCTTACTCTAGGCAACTAGAAACTGCTGAAATGCGCATGCTAAGATGGTCAGCAGGTGTGTCCTTAAGAGACAAAATAAGAAGCTCACACATTCGTGGAAGCCTGGGTGTTACAGACATCAACAGCAAGATGGAGGAGAGGCGATTGAGATGGTATGGGCACGTTGGACGCAGAGCACCCGATCACATTGTGAACCAGGCAATCTCCATGGATCTTCCTCGAATAACAACCAGAGGAAGACCAAGGAATTCATGGGTGGTGCAAAGAGATAACCTGATGCAGAGGCACGGCCTGGAGGACGTAGTCCGGGACAGAAGAGCATACAACCTGATGACGAGGAGAGCTGACCCCAACAGTCTTCGCAGACAATGAGTTGGGATGGAGCCAGGGAGAGAGGCTATCCCTCGTGATCAAGTATGATTGTCAGCCATCCTGTGGATCGTGTGTTTTATTGTGTGCATGCTGTTGTAATTCATGCACACATTCTTTATAGATCAAAACACAATTTGCCGGTGGCAAGGAGAGTAATATTCCCAGACTATCAATAGATTGAATCTGTTGCAGCTTTTCGTTAGGCAGTTTTGTTACATAGTAATATTTTTATATCGCTTAATAGCACTAGGAGAATTTATGGTAAGCAGAATATGAGCTACAGAAAAAATCAATAATTTAAATTTAACATAAAATAGTCGAACAGTTAAACCAGTCCGGAAGTGAATTCGCCAGGAATCGAACCTGGGGCGCCCTCTTGCTTAACGTGAACGCTAACCGTAACATGGCCACCAACATTTAAGTAACCACCACCAGACTGAATGACAAGTTACCGAAGATACCTCCGTAGGCCTGGTTGGGTAAAACGTATGTCTTCTGTCCCGGGGGTTGCGGGTTTCCGTTGAAACCCAGATTTATTAAAAAAAAGTATTTCAGTCTTAAGGCCTCTTTAACAATGTTACGGACTATTGGATGAGATTGTCACGTAGCAATAAAATTACCAGGTTATAATGTATACGACGAAAGTATAATGCAATACAATAATAACATTATTGTATTGTATTGTATTATTGTATATATCATATTATGATTAAAATTTTCTTGTAGATTATTGAACGCTAGAGATTTTCAACACAAAAAATAATATTATTCGCATGGTGCCGTTTCCCATTAGATTACCTACAATCATGACGATCTTCATCATGTTACTGCAATCTGGAATACCACACACATAAAACATACATACCAAGATTTTTTTTATAAATACCTGTTTCTAGTTTCTGACCAAGCAGGAACCCTCGTCGATTTTAGATACAGCATCCAGGAACATCACCATACTCAATAAATTAATTTCTAGTTTTATAAATAGACATAACTGACTGATATATGCCTTAACAGTGTGTATATGTACAATGCAGTTGAGTAATATAAAACTTATAATTTTAAACCAATAAAAAAGTGGATCGAACGGACGTTCACGCTAGAGATGCGCACTTTTTTATTTAGTTTCTCACGCGAGGTTTAAAATTCATGTTTAAACAAACGATTTTTAATGGTTTAAAAATTCGTCTGAATCCGTATATGGCAAATAAACAATTTCATATTTTTTTCAGTAGGAACTGTAATTATTTAATATAATTTAAGATTGAGTGCTTTAATTAGTACAAAATTCTCACTGTTTTTAAACTAAATCCAACCGAAAATGACGACCTCCGTGGTCTAGTTAGTAAGACGCCTGTTTCCTAACCCAGAGTTTGCGGATTTGATTCCCGTTGGTGAGGATTTTTTACATAGTCTAGGACTCTTAAACATGTTTCTACCTTATCGAAGAGAAGCCTTCAAGGTGTATTGTAATATAATATAATACAAAAAAAACTTTTCAGTGTTCTATCCAAAATGTTTTTATTGAATTCTTATTAAATAGTATAACAAAGCGAAGTGTATAAATATCGCGCTCAAGACTATTTTAAAACCCATCATTTTATGGACAGGAGGAGTCACTTCAGTAGGCAGACCCTGTGATATAGTAGCCTATCTTTTTTCGTTGCTTTATATCTCAGCTGAAACATAAATATTATGAATACAGAGGTTTTGACGATTTGTAAACTTTCAACTACAGATCCCAATAACTGAGAAGGACTATGACATGTTGTTGAAAGTGGTGAGGCTTAAAACCTTGTCAGACAGGATTAAGATGTTTGACCGCACAACATTGTTTAAGATTGTCAGCTCGTATTTCAATAGTCCGGAATTGGCTCAGCTTGTCATGTTACACGTTCTTTGTAGGCCCACTCGGTCAAATGTATTTTTCCATAGTGAAATGGTTGAAACTAATTATTTATGTAACTCTTGCATAATACATAAAATCCATAAAATGCTCATATTGGATAATGAATATGGGCATTGTATGAATTTTCGTAAGGTTTTGGCTACTTACATGAGTAAAGACGACCTCCGTGGCCTGGTGGTAAGACACTTGTCTGTCGATCCGGAGGTTGCGGGTTTGATTCCCGCTGGAACCCAATTTTTTTAAATAGGATTCCAGTCTGGTTTTCACTTAGGGCCTATAAAAACATATTTCTGGTTGGTTGGAAGAGATTGCCACATGGCAATAAACTCGTCAGGTGTAAAAAAAAAAGTAATGAAGTCATTCTTGCCGTGATGAATTCATTGAATTGTATAGATTAACTTTGTGTATTGTTCAACTTGTACTATATTTCCTATTATATAACACTGCTTACATTGTTGTATTTTTAATCTTTGTATCAAAAAGGTCATTTGACTAATGAAATAAATCAATAAATACCTAGTTATCATTTATTGTACACGCAGCAGCCGTTCCAGATACAAAATACGAGTATATAATGAGAATATCCCAACCATATAAACAAAAATATATCAAACTGGTCTAATGTTTGTGAGAAACAAACAAACAGCCAAAATTTGGGTTGAATGTTCTTTGGAAACACTTATCCAATCGGACTATAATTGGTTAACACTTGTATCTAAATACACTTGTGGAACTGTTCCCCACCTGCAAAACTATCATTTAATAAATATTCTTGTTTTTTTTTTCAAAATAAGGTAATTAACACAAATATCCTATAATATTAAAAATATGATTCTGTACTCTGATAAACTTCCATTAACATCATTCAATAATTTATTGACAAAGCTATTGGTACACTCGCACGCGGGAAGTCTTTATTTTTTTTTTAAATCTGTAACGATGGTCGCTATCTGTGTAGCATGTGTCCTATTAGGACGTGCTGATGATCTTGATATCGACATCGTTATCTTCGTTTTAGCTGATTCTGCGTTACTTCTCGTACAGAATCATCAATATAGCGGATTACTTATGTTTAACTGTTGTGATGATCTTGATTTGTTTTCAATAAATATAGACTCAGGAATGCGGATATAAATCGATAAGTGGACAGCAGGTAAATAAATAACAAAGTCTTGACAGTTGAATGGACGACAATAAAAGTATGTTTATTTCGCATAGTGCGGACAATTTATACCAGTGAGTGAATACATGGGATATATATATATATATATATATATATATATATATATATATATATATATATATATATATATATATATATATATATATATATATATATATATATATATATATATATATATATATCTGCCTTGCTCTATCACATGAACGGGCGGTAGGTTAATTTTTTATATTTGGAGATGGCTAGCCAATTTGCGCGCTGTAAATAGTAAATATTGTCGTTGTTCGTAGTGTGTAACAATCATTGAATTCTTCATCGGTCATTGCCCCTGTATGTTTACTGTATGTTTACCATTAACAATAATTAATTTAATTTATTTGTGTTTTAACAATTCACTCGTTATTTTGACAATTCGTTTAGGTAGGTATACAGGTAGGTACATAGCTCCCTTCCTAGTGAACGCAGAGGGCGCGTGCCTTGCGTGAACGATAGGTTCCGGTGCATCTGACGTCGGGCTGGTCGTCCGTTTCCCGTGTCGAAGTAGGTACGTGGATAACAACAGCGCGTGGCGTTTTTTCCCAGATCTGTCGGTCAGATGGGTGATGCGGAAACAGGGGTAGGCTTGGTCGTCTCTCACTAAATTTGAATTGTCTGCGGTGCTTGGTTGGTCGTTGCGTTGATCGTCGATGATTGGTTGTGTGGATCAAGTTGCAGATGGCGTCCGCGGTGGAAGGTGGATCTGCAATTACTTGATGATGGTGGAGATGGTGTAGATCAAGTTGCAGATGGCGTCCGATGAGGAGGGTTGATCTGCGGTGGCTTGATGATGATGATAGTGATGTAGATCAAGTTGCAGATGGCTTCCGATGTGGAAGGTTGATCTGCGGTGGCTTGATGATGATAATGATGTTGATCAAGTTGCAGATGGCTTCCAATGTGGAAGGTTGATCTGCGGTGGCTTGATGATGATGGTGATGGCGGAGATCAAGTTGCAGATGGCGTCCGCGGTGGACGGTTGATCTGCAGGTGCTTGATGATGATGATGGAGTCTGCGGTGCTCGTTGCTGCAGCGTGGTTGTAGCATGGTTGTAGCGTGGTTGTATCGTGGTTGTAGCGTGGTTGTAGCGACGTTGTAGCGATGCTTGTCTGCTCCAGCGTTTTGTCGGTCAGTAGTTCGTGGAGGGAGGCAATCCTGTAAATCGTGTGGCTGATCGCCAGGACTGACCTCACATGAGCTGGCGTCGGGCTCGTCCAAATCAGATGTAGTGTTGTATCTGAGTGACGGCTCTGCTGTCCTTGTTGATGGCGTGCTTGGCCAGTTCGCCGGGGAGTAGAGTCTGGACGGTTGTCTGGATCTCTCTGCTGGTGATGATGCTCATCTTGTTGTAGTGGGCGAGGCGGTTGGCGTTGGCGGTGGTGCGTTCGAAAATCTCGTTGACGAAATTGTTCATGATGCTCATCGCGTTGCTGCTGATGCCGGTGTCGAGTTGCAATTGTTTTGACATTGCTGTCGAGTCGGCGATATTCGATATAGTTGAGGTATGTATTCGTAGCGATGTTCAGTTTTCGTGCGGTTCGGTTTTCGTGCGGGTTCAGTTTTCGTGCGGGTTCAGTTTTCGTGCGGGCTCAATGTAGCGATGTTCGATTTTCGTTCGGGTTCACCAATGTAACGGTGGTGTAGTTCGTCGATGTACGTGTTCGGTTTTCTTTCGGGGTTCAGCAATGTAACGATGGTGTAGTTCGTCGATGTACGTGTTCTGTTTTCTTTCGGGGTCACCAATGTAACGATGGTCGCTATCTGTGTAGCATGTGTCCTATTAGGACGTGCTGATGATCTTGATATCGACATCGTTATCTTCGTTTTAGCTGATTCTGCGTTACTTCTCGTACAGAATCATCAATATAGCGGATTACTTATGTTTAACTGTTGTGATGATCTTGATTTGTTTTCAATAAATATAGACTCAGGAATGCGGATATAAATCGATAAGTGGACAGCAGGTAAATAAATAACAAAGTCTTGACAGTTGAATGGACGACAATAAAAGTATGTTTATTTCGCATAGTGCGGACAATTTATACCAGTGAGTGAATACATGGGATATATATATATATATATATCTGCCTTGCTCTATCACATGAACGGGCGGTAGGTTAATTTTTTATATTTGGAGATGGCTAGCCAATTTGCGCGCTGTAAATAGTAAATATTGTCGTTGTTCGTAGTGTGTAACAATCATTGAATTCTTCATCGGTCATTGCCCCTGTATGTTTACTGTATGTTTACCATTAACAATAATTAATTTAATTTATTTGTGTTTTAACAATTCACTCGTTATTTTGACAATTCGTTTAGGTAGGTATACAGGTAGGTACAAATCTATATTTTTCCATCGAGCTTCTTGAAAGCCCCTATAATTAAGCCAATTCAAAGCAAAACATCAATTAATTTAATTATGATCAATATCTTTGGTATCAGCTCCAATCATAGTATAAATAGGCCAAAACCCATACGATGGTTGTCGTCAAAGAAAGAATACGAAAATTTAATTTTGAATACAAGAGAGCGAGAGAGGAATACTTGGATTCTCTCCAAAAGTAATTCTACATTTGAAGCTCGGTGGGTCCGTGATACTGAACGAATTTTAAATACCTAGCTAACAATTTTTGAACCGGTGTAAAATTTTACATTTATGAATATATATTTTCATAAATGTAGAATTTGTTTTACTTCCGTGAATATTTCACGGGTTGCAACTAGTATGTTATAATTTATGAACTTACTTAATCTTATTTTCCTACATGTCATTTTATTTTTTTACAATCTTATATATGATTTCTTACAAATAATTAACACCTACATACTACTTATAACTAGATAACAATTCTTACACTAATTAATTAGTATATGTACCTATTACGTTTTCATAACTGATTAAAAAATTTAATTAAACCTTTTCAAACAAAATATTTGACGTCTTGCCTTCAAAGAGAAGATTTATTGCATCTTATGTATTTTTTACTTTCAAACAGTATAAATGGCGTGTTACTCAATCTGAAAAGTATTTTAGGTTTAAAAAGTGATTTAATAAATCATAATGTCGTCAATTTGAAAATATATCTGCATTGTGTCTTTATTTCCAGTTTTTGTGTATTTTTTTTTAATATGGCAACCATTCGATTGAATAATTAATGCCAATGAAATAGCTTCAATGAACCCTAAATGTATTTGGAACACGTATTTTTTAACGATCGAGCCTTCAGCTTTTAAAGACCCATTTTAACTCTAAAAATTCTAGAGGTCTAAAAGTTAAAACTTACTCTTTTTAAGAACTTCTTATAAACTTACTCTTTTTAAGAACTTCTTATAAACTTACTCCTTTTATAACTTCTTATAAACTTTAAGAACTTCTTATAATTTCTACTTTATATGAATATAAAAAGGTTAAAATAAAGTAGATCAGCTAGAAAATAACTATGATGCTAGGAAGTGTATGGTACATGCCACGAGACTTAGAGGCCGTTCACCGTTGCGCTGGAGTGATCAAATTAGGGCAGTTAGTTCCACTCTGTACGAAGCAGCATACCAGGCCAGGGTTATGGAGTCATGGAGAAGACTGTTACACGCAGCCAATGGAAATCACAACCCTCAGACAGAGAATGACGGTTTGGAGATAAATATATAAACTTAACTATTGATAAAATTGAAGTCGATGAAATGAATCTAAGAAAGAAACATATGTTATGATGTATTAAAAATGATGTAAAAAAATATGGTTATATAAAAAGACAGTGAAAAGTTTTGACAAATGTATCAGAACATATACTCGTAGGTGTATAATATACAACCATGTACGAGGCATATCCAGAAAGTAAGTGTACTAAATTTTTGTAGGTTACAATTTTTTTTATTTAAACAAAAAATTTACGTGGTTACCGTAGTACATATGTAAGCTATTTTTCGACATAGGCGCCATTCCTCTCAATGCAGGGGGTGAAGCGGGGTATCAACTTTTTGATTCCTTCCTCGAAGTAGTTTCCCGCCAACCCCTCCGTCCACTTCTCCACCTCCTCCTTTACCTCCTCGTCGGTTGAAAACCTTTTTCTACCCATGTGCAGCTTCAGGGAGGTAAAGAGATAGTAATCTGAAGGTGCTAGGTCAGGGGAATGCGTGGGATGGTTCAGGACATCCCATTTAAATGAGGCGAGCAGTTCCTTCGTGGCATTGGCCATGTGTGGTCTGGCATTGTCATGCAGCAGGCAGACTCCCTTTGTCAGCATGCCTCTCGTCTTGTTCTGAATCGCCCTCCGCAATTTTTTTAGTGTCTCACAGTATCTTGCAGAGCTGATGGTCTCCCCTTGAGGCATATATTCAATTAAAATTATGCCTTGACAGTCCCAAAACACGGATGCCATGATTTTCTTGGCTGAAATTGTGGTTTTGAACTTTTTGGCGGAGGGTGAAGAGGTGTGACGTGACCGTTTTTAAACTCGCGACACCACTTGTACACACTCGTACGATTCATAGCTTTATCACCATATGCAGTTTTCACCTCATTATAAACCTCAACCGGAGGTTTTCCCTTCCAAACGAGATAAAGGATGACGCCGCGTATTTCGCACTTGGCGGGAGATTGGATTGACATTTTTCACGAAACGTGTTGTCACGTCGACACTTCTCAACGTACTGACCTCGAACCGGTCTCGTTGCGGAGGGGAAGGGTCAGGCTACACGGAAGTGTAGCCAACATGTCGAAAATAAAATCCATCCGGTCGTGAGAGCCTCAGTACACTTACTTTCTGGATACGCATAGTAGATTGTCACTGTGACGCACAAATTGAAATAAAACAAATTCGATGAGTAAAACAAATTCGATGAGTAAAACTTTTGAGTTTTATGTATACTTAATAAATAATGTGCATACAACTTGTGATTTAACGAAATTTAATCAAAATCTCGTTAGTTAATCTAGTTTAACTTGATATTTAATTAAGTATTATAGTAAAAGTGAAAAATTCGCTACGTAAATAAAAATAATGACGCCACTGACCAAAAGTACTATTTTATCTTTAGCTCTCGGAAAAGATAGTACCTGAAGACCAACTGCCATGGCTTACTTGGAGATCATTAAATAGACTCCTAGTAGGAGAAAGTAGATGCAAGGTAAACATTTTAAAATTAAGTTTATTGAACGAAAGTAGTACTGAATGTGATTGTGGATATATGATATACAGGACTCACAAGATATGCTATTCGTAGTTTGTCCGAAAATCGGGATTACATTTTCTGAGAAGGACCTAATGATAGATTATCTCTGTTACCTCTTACTGGAAACATATGGCTGGAGTTGATGGTCCGAACACGGAAATGAATTAATAAAACCTTGCGATGAACATAATGATTTGAGGAGTGGCGTTTTACCACTCCCCAAATCAATAAAAACAACGACAAAGGTTATATTTATTCGACGGAGTTTTGCTAATCCTCTTCTTCCGTACTATGTTGTTTAATTTAGGTTTTTATTGTGTCGTCGTCTATGGATGGTGTAATTGTCAAGATGGCAAGAAGCTATTTGATGCAATCGGCGAGAATTATGCGGTGGAAAAGATGATTTTCCCGCTGGGATTACTCCCCGCCAGTTAAAAGAAAGAATTAAGCACTCGATCACAGACATCGCATCTCGAAGATGATCTGAGTGCCTCGTCTAAGATTTACCACTCACACTGTTCCTCCTCTCCAGCTCACTTAACCTGTTGAAATTGTGGCGGTCGCCTACTCGGAACACTGTGGGCGTTCATACATACGGTCAATGACCGATGAAATGACCTTCGCATTCCTCGACAAATATAAATAAACAAGTCCGAAGTTCACACGCCGGCCTTTCAACCCATAGCCGAGCGGACCGCATTCCATACTAGAGAGAAAACGCACCACGCTTGTCTCGCCAGTTCCGTATTTGACTGATACCTACATACAACAATTAATCGTTTTGCATTCGCAGAAACGAGACGTAGGCATATCGCGAGCGCATTCCCGCGCACATTCTAAAAATATATAAATACCTACGTTACTAATAAAATGGGACTCTTCTTCCGCATTGCGATCCAAACGTGTTTTATTTATCAACAAATCATCATCATCTCTTTCCTTAAGGACTACCTCCTAAAAAATCATGGAGCACCTTTCCCGTCTGACTCCTATCAAAACATGTATAACAAATTCGTTCGACAACCATATTCGTCCAATAAATAATCCCAGCCCTTGATTGGTCAACAATCATGTAAACTATTTTTAATACTGTTTAAACATCAACAGACTTAAGCTGCTACCATCGTTCGTTTACCCAATTTAAATCACAAGCTTGAGCAGTTCACACGTCGTCGTATGTGATTCAGTACGCTTTTAAATTCGAATATTTTCGCCGATCTACAACGAATGCTCTAGGGATATTAAGTTAGTAATAATTAATTATTTCCCTTGCCTCGTTAAAGATTGTAACCAGGCATACAAACATATTACCTGCCTGGTGGTAAGACACTTTTCTGCCGATCAGGAGGTTGCGGGTTCGATCCCCGCTGGAACCCAGATTTTTTAAAATAGGATTTCAATCTGGTTAACACTTAGGGCCTATAAAAACCATATTTCTGGTTGGTTGGAAGAGATTGCCACATGGCAATAAACTCGTCAGGTTAAAAAAATATATTATCATGAAGTGTCCCTTGCGGGGTAGGCAGAGAGAACAGCTCTCCAAACTTTTCTATCCAAGCAGACAACTTTCGCCTTCTCCACATTCATACTTCTCGTCATGCACAATCTTCTAATATTTATACTTCTCACTTAACCTTACTAAATCAGATCAATTTGGTCTAGCCACGATTTCGTCGGTCTACCTCTTCTACGCACATCTTGCACTTGTATTCTCGCTTAGTCATTCTTTCATCATTCATACTCTCCACATGTCCAAATCTAACTTAAAATAGTTATTTTATTCATTTCTGATGTCTTCATTCCGTCTTCTATCAAACATTGATACTCTACAAATTTTATTCCACAGCATCCAGACGTCAGCCAAAAAAAAATATTAAAATAGTACACGTACAGAGCAAACTAAATACTATATAAAACGTTCAACTTATACAGGAACGTATACTTGGTATACTAGGTTAGTCAAAAAGTTTTGAAAGCGACATCTATGGAGCTGTAGAAAACCAAAATTTCTACGCCATTTTAATTTTTCATAAGAACGTACTCAAAATTTCATTTCGATCTGTCAATTCATTCTTTGTTTACAAGCCATTTGAAGTTGACGTGTCAGTGTATTTTTGAACAATGGAAAAATCCGAATATCGTGCAGTGATTAAATTCTTTGTTTTGGAAGGTTTATCGGCTACTGAGATCCATGCAAAGATGGTGAAAGTATTAAAAGAGGCTCCTTCTTCATTTCCAACCGTTCACCGATGGGTTTTGGAGTTTAAGCGTGGCCGTACAAGCGTTGAAGACGATCCACGCTCAGGACGTCCAAAAAGTGCATCAATACCAGAAATCATAGCTAAAATACAGGATATGGTTTTGGAAGATCATCGATCGACTATGGATGTGATAGCTGACACCATAGGCATCTCACATTGAACAACATGGCATATTTTGGCTGAAGTTTTGGGTTTCAAAATACTGTGTGCACAATGGGTGCCGCATTTGCTAACAATGCAACAAAAACACGTTCGAATGCGACTTTCTGAGCAACATTTGGAGCAATTTCGAAAGGATAAAAAGGATTTTCTGCGTCGATTCATCAAAATTTTTGACTAACCTAGTATGTACAATATAAAAAAAATTACTCTTCTGAGTAAATGTAAAAAATGTTTGCTAATAGGCACGAACAAATAACGGCTAAAAACAAAAATGAATAATTTCAATTTTCAGAATACAAATCATTAGTATGATTAATATTTAAAATGTGTATAAAACAATATTCAAAGCGAATAGCTAACACTTTAAGACCCCGAACAAAATCAAAACAACCTTTCCCATTGCCCGGCTTATTCTTGAGAAATTCTGATTTTCATGAGAGGTTTATTAAAATATATATTTATTAGAAAATGTTAGGAATATTGTAATGAAACTTTGTATATTTGTTTATGGTATAATACTTCAGTAATTTAGTTTAGTTTGGTAACTCTGCCAACATTATCTTTTGTGGAGAGTTACATTATAGACCAGGCGCTAGCAGGAATTGAGTACGCATAATGTGAGGATCGCATTTTCTCAATTGATATACAACCTTGATCAAAAAGTTTTAGGACTTTATTCATAAAATCGAAAATACAAGTTTATTCATCAAAATCGATATGGTCCCCTTCAAAGTTTTACTTAGTACTTACGCGTACTCCAACGGTACTCAATTTTCGGTAGGGTAGGCTGCTGGATAGTATTCGTGTTGTTTTTGGTCAAAAACTCATGTCTTTCGCGATTTCAACGCGGTCTTTTTTTTTCAGAGACCATCAACTCTGCAAGATACTGTGAGACCCTAAAAAAATTGCGGAGGGCGATTCAGAACAAGAGGAGAGGCATGCTGAGAGGAATGGCGACTATGTCGAAAAATAGCTTACATACTATGTACTACAGTAACCACGTAATTTTTTTGTTTAAATAAAAAAAATTGTAACCTACAAAACTTCAGTACACTTACTTTCTGGATATGCCTCGTATATCAATTGAGAAAATGCGGTCTTCATATTATGCGCACTCGATTCCTTCTAGCGTCTGGTCTATTACACAAATACCGGGTTTCTCTTCTCTTCTTGTGCTTAGCATATACCTTACTGAGTGCATTGTTTTTCTTATTGTCAGTTGATGGAATAAATATCAACACATGTTTAGACACCGTATTTGACAACCTGTTTGGAGAAACTTACAAATTCCTTATTCTATTTGAAACCGGATACTGCAGTTAGTATTCAGATTCAGGTATCAAAATCTTCAAGAATCTGACACTTCATTGCACACTGGTGACGCTATGTCGAAATCTCCATCATACATCAATTAAATGCATATTTTCATTATCTAAGGCAGGGAACGCCAATAGATCGATCGCGAAGCAATTTTTAGTCGATCGTGGCCATCTTCGTAACTTACAATATGACGTGCAATGTTACCAAATCTCATTAAGGCCAAGGCCACACCAAAATGCTTCGTTAGGTGCTAATATAGATTTTACGTGACTCATATACTAGGTGACTTCATGCCTGGTCACACCAAAGTGCTACGCACAAATTCATTTGAGTCAACACACGATGTCACTCTCAAAACTAACCAATTTCATTATAACATACCATCTTTATTTACTTTCTGTGCAACTTCATTCCAAAGTGGTTTTATTACAGGTACATTTTTCTATAATTTGCTCGATGGGTTCCACAAAGGCTCCCTTTTATACACAGTTGTCAATAAAAATTCCGCCATCTTGTAAATTAACCAACACGTCTGTTCGCTAGGAGATTCACTCGATGACTAATCGTCATGCAACGTGGCGCGAAGCGTGCAGTGTGGCCACTGCGATAGTATGCGGTACATTGGTTCGCTAGGATATGTCGCCTAACTCGCAACATAGCTATAAGCATCAAGCGAGGCTCCTTCCTGTGTGGCCGAAGCCTAAGCACATGCACTTGTCAACGCAGTCAATATTTTTTAATACGTCTACTCCAAATAAATGTATGTATGTTATTTAACATGTATAGATAAGTTTTCTTTTCCTTAATAATATTTTAGCGAAGTTAATTCCGCTCATGCTAATTAATAAACTTTTAGTTATTAATTATCATTTTTCAACATGTACGTTATGTGTCAATGTGTTAAATATCGCGAATTCGATAGGTAGATTGCGACAATTTTTTTACGTAAAAAGTCGATCGCGACAACTAACAAGTTGGCTACCCCTGATATAGGGTATTGTCCATTTTAGAAGTTTGGAGACTATCGATTAAAGGTTGAATTGTTCACAAAAATGTTTTCAAGATATACGTTATTTTTTGGAACAGGTATAATCACGTGAAAATACGGAACCGGGACTCAACGCAAATCTAGTTTATCGCGTTAAAACACGAGATCGGGATACAAAGTGTTTAAGAAACAATGTTAATGATGTGTTAGGAGAGGTTTAATTCGAGGCTTAATGAATCCGAATACCGCGGAACCAGCAACTGGAAAGAGAAATCTCAGGCACGTAACGTAATAGTTTGCATGATATCTGCATATCTGGTCAGCGGAGTTCGATCTCTCCGTTTCTAGATAAGAGTCGCTCGTGATATAACTAACGTGCGCTACATCAATACAGGAGATTACTCGAAACGAGAAGCCTAGTTATGATGGAGAACATAATTATTATCTCTTCTTTTTATGCTAGCAATACTTAATGTTATTACCCAGTATCCGTTTTCTTGTCGGAAATACAATAACGTTTAATGTAATAGCATCATCATCGTCTATGAAATCACCACCGTGGCATGTTTTTATCGGGGTAGATGCCGATCCACTTAATTACATATTATGTTTTGATGATTTTGCAGTTTTTCGCATCAGTTGTATAAGGTATTTCGTAGTGTTTTACCGCGTGGTTTGGCGTATAATGCTGACGTTTCAAAAACGTTATTGTTTTCATCATCAGAGCTTTTTCGTGTTCACTTTCATCTGTTCGTAGTCAACTTCGCCATCAAAGCCCTGACGACGAAAACTGCAACGTTATTGAAACGTCGGCATTATAAAGGGTCTTTCAAATTGAGCGGTTTTTTTTAATTCTATTTTTTTTAAATTCTCGAATAAAACACAATTTGCTTTGATTTCAAAAAAACTTTTTATTTGCCTTTGAAGTATAATGTATGAAATTTAAACAAAAAAAAATAATGTCCGCCAAATGTCCACCTCTTGCAGCTCAACAGATGTCCACTCTTTTGTCAAAATTTTCGATGACATTTTCTTGGCGACCAATTGATCTCATGATCTTGGCGACCAATTAACATCACCGTTTCCGGGGATTACAATACATTTTTTTTTTTTTTTTTTTTTATCCACTTTGCACGGACATAAAATAATTCAACAATTTGAACGCGTTGTTGCATTGTATACGACTCCATTTTTATAAATGTCGTACATTACACTTCTCAAATGTCACATGACCCGGCAAGTTCGCGACGCTATCTGTGTTTTATTCAATAATTTAAAAAAACACTCAATTTGAAAGACTCTTTATATCTTCAAATAATTGTAAAATATTTTATGTTTTACCCGTGAGGTTGTGAGTCAAGGAGAATACGGCCTCTTGATATTTTTAGGTAGTCTTTTTAAGAGGAAGATATTCGTATAGAAACCTCCAGGATGAGCCATTCTTAGGGTCTTCCCCGGGTCTCAAGGTTATTACGTTAATCCTAAAACGCCCTTAAATTTAACGGGGAGTTCAAAGGCTGTGAGCTGACTGGATGAAGGCGTGTTATGGCATCTCCGTGTTCCTATTGTTTATGACTTATAACACTTCCTTTTTAATATTTAAAAAAATAATTGTTTCAACAAAGCGTTTAGAAAATGTTATTAACTATATAGCAATATTATCTAACATAGTTTATATAGTCAGCTTTCTAGCACAAATAAGTGAGTGCAAAATTTCTAAAAATAAGATTTTTGATAATTATCATCAAATGGCCAATGTGCATGTCCGATAAAAAATTATAATTGATTTTTTTATTATAAATACTATTTTCACATAACCGAAAAAAATGTTAGTGCCCTGATGATTATTGGAAGGAATTTCAACTTTTAAATTTAAAAATATCTCAGAAACAGTAAAATGCTACTTGCCGATCTGTGTCAGAAACCAAACGATATTACTAGCTATGAATTATCTTTATTACTTATAAAGTCATCACATTATAAAACAAATGTTAAAACATATAACTTAAGTAAAATACACTGAGAACTCTTTACCAAGGTTACGAAGTTCAGTTATTGCGAGACAAAGTAAACCATCATAACTCATTTCCTGAATGATATATCTCTTTTATTACCCATTTGTTACACCGGTATCTGGGGGAAATAGTTAAAAAGTTGCGTTCTTCTTAAAGTAGTAAAAGAAAAACGTTTGCGGAAACATAGTTCTCCCAGTTTAATAGAACAACTTAATAAATACCTATATAACAGAAAGAAGTTATTCAAAAATTTCACCAAAATATTTTTTTCTTATTAACTTCTTACGAAAGCTAATGTTTTTAAATGTCACTTTTCTAATCACAGAGATATTATTAAAATGAAATACTTCTTTTAGTGTATAGTTTTTAATGGAAAATGCATAAAAATTTAGAACAATATATTGGATGAGGAACGGGTTTTGTTAGTTAGATTTTTTTCATTTATTCACGTATATGAAATAATTTTTTTAAATACATAATTTGTGAAAAACAACAGGTAATTTAATGTGGTCACACAATATTAATGAATCTGGGTTTGTTGCCTTTCATTTGTCGTGTCCCCAGTAAACTAGCCTGTCGCCTGTATCTTACTGATAACATAAATACGAGTATAAATCTTCTATAGAATGAGGGCGTAGACCTGAACCAGGGAACATCATGTTGGATCGAGCGAGACCTGTAAGATGAAGATCTAAAGACGTATCCTCAAGATTCCCTGGACAGGCCGTGTTATAAATTTGGAAGTGCTCACTGTTACGCATAACTTACATGATTTTTTTACGCCGTCCTTTACTGTCCATGCAGTGAGACTCTGGAATCAGTTACAAAACAATATAAGACTCGCTCCATCCTTGGCATACTTTAAGAAGCGACTAAAAAAACTCTTGATTTCTAGTCAGTAAAATAACGTGTTTCATTCCTGATTTTTCTTTTTCTTTCCTCTCCACCATCCCTTCCTTTTCTTTTGATTGATGATATCTCACTTTATATGAAAAAGAATGTTCGGGTGATTGTCCGTCTTTGTGGGGTTTGTGGGCATATGCTCACGTATGTGTTTATGGATTTCGTAGGAATGGATAGTCATTTGAATGATTTATGCGACCACATAACTTGCTTCATTTACTTTTGTCTGGTTGGCTGGAAGAGATTGCCGCCTGTCAATAAGCCCACCAAATTGTATTTACAATAAAAGTGTTAAATAAATATATAAAATACCAAAAATCCGTAAAAGTTCGCAAGTTGCATTATATCGGCTACATACGCAAGTTGCATTATATCGGCATACATATATAATCGGTTGCATTATATCGGATACATAATAATACGTTGAAGAATCTAAATGAATCAGAGGAGCCCACAGCCACAGTGACTCCCGGTGTTTGGACAGAAGTTCGGAAAAAAAGAACTGTAATTCGTGGCACATTGCACAGTGAAATGAACACCAATAAATTTGTTTTTTACCATTGCTATCCTCTTCATCGTGAAACGACTGAAGAGGATTTAGAAAAATATTTAAAAAAATTGGATGCTACCGGCTCATTCAAAGTGTCGAAATTGAAATCCCGCGGTGACTACTCGTCATTCAAGATCGGAATAGAGGTAAGCAAGACCGAATCAATTTTGTCTCCAAGTAATTGGCCCCGTAAAACCTTTTTGAAAAAATGGATAACCAATTTGGAGGCTCCTAAACTACCGAGCCATTACTGACAGAATGGGAAAGAGAAGCGGAATAATTCGTCTCTCACAATACTTAATGCGTACTATCAGAATGTGCGCGGCTTGAAGACGAAGACAATAAATTTTTTCAACAATGTTGCTGCTTCCAATCACTCTCTGATTGCACTTACCGAGACGTGGTTGGACGCCTCTGTCTATAGCCGTGAGCTTTTTGATGGTAATTATTTAGTATTCCGACGCGATCGCTCGACCGCTGATGGAGTCTCCGCACACCGTGGTGGCGGCGTGTTACTTGGATTGAGAAACTCTGATTCGGTTCTTGCTGAACGAGTGTCATTCCTAGAAACGAGTAATGAAGATCTTTGGGTTAAAATCACTGTAAATAGTTTTTTAGTAATATTTGTATGCGTTGTTTACTTCCCACCGAATACAACCGAGGAGAAATACTCGCTCTTCTGTACCAACATTTTAGCTCATGTAAATTACATACGAGATAGAAAAGTAGTAATTCTTGGCGATTTTAACTTAAATAGCGCGATAGGGGCACAGGGGGTTCAAAACGAATTTTTGTGTCTTTCAACTGCCTACAGCTTGATACAATTTAATAATATCAATAATTTTAACGGCAGGCTTCTAGATTTAATATATTCAAATATTAGCACCAAGGTGCAACACGCCCCTTTTCATCTCGTACCAGAAGATCTTCATCACCCGGCACTAGAATTCGATCTCACAGTCTTCTTGATCAAGGATAAAATAAATGCGTCTCCAAAAAAATTTGAGAATCCAGTGTTTAAAAAATGGCGATTTGACAAAGGAGATTTCCATTCCTTATATCTGAAGACAAGGGATATTAACTGGGATCCCTTATATTCAATTTTAGACGTGAACGAGGCGGTAGCATATTTGTATGAACATGTTTATTGCGTATTTGATGAGTGCTTTCCCGTAAAACCAAAAGAGCTACGTAAGTGGCAATACCCGAGGTGGTTCACAAGTGAAATTGTTGGGAATATTAGACTTAAAGATTCTCTTCACAAAAAATGGAAACACTCTTGTCGTCTGAGTGACTACGATGCGTTCAAAAGTGCTCGCGCTCAGCTCAAACATAACATTCGCACGGCTTATAAAGACTTCATAAGGAACTTAGAATGTCGAATGGTACGTGAACCAAAACTATTTTGGAATCATATTAAATCCATGCGTAACGATTCTCCAGTGCTTAATGTTATGAATTGGGATGGGAATCAAATAACTGGGCCCGAAATATCTTCTGCATTCGCTAATTATTTTTCAACAGTTTATTGTAGGGACTCCGAGGCATTTGTTTTTGATGAACACCATACTTCCTCGGGATTTAAGCTAAGCATCACTACATTTGATATACTCAAACAAATAAAGTTGATGAAAAACACGAAAGCAGTCGGGCCGGACGGAGTACCTACATTTTTTCTTAAGGGCTGTAGTGAATTGCTTTCTGCACCTCTTGCTTACATATTTAATCTTGTCTTCCGAGTCCATACTTTTCCAAGTGAATGGAAAAAGACTCGAGTTATTCCCATATTTAAAAATGGTTCTAAGGACGATATAACCAACTACAGACCTATCGCCATACTTTCTTCAATAGCTAAGCTCCTAGAAATGTTTATGGATCGCACACTAAGGTCGTTAGTGGACCCATATATAATTGATGAGCAGCATGGCTTCAGAAGAGGCAGATCTACTGAATCCAATCTGATGGTCTTCACCGACTATGTTTCAAGGGCTGTAGATAGTGGCAATCAGATTGATTGTTCGTATCATGACTTTGCAAAAGCTTTTGATCGCGTCAATCACAAAAAAATATTAGAAAAAATGAGTGAACTTGGGATCCCAGGTAACTTACTAAGGCTACTGTCAGATTATCTTACAGATAGAAAACAATTTGTTTCACATGGAATCTACAACTCCGATTACTTCACTGCCTACTCAGGTGTTCCGCAGGGGTCTAATCTTGGACCTACCTTATTTCTTATTTTTATTAATGATATAGGTAGAGTTATAAAAAAATCCACGTTTCTTCTATTTGCTGATGACCTCAAAATCTTTCAAAAAATTCGTTCTTATACCGACTGCTTAGACCTACAGGCAGATCTCAACAACGTTTGTGAGTGGAGCCACAATAATAAATTATATTTCAACGCATCAAAGTGCAAAATTATGTCGTATCATCGCTCACACGTCTTGAAATTCCATAGATATACACTTGAATCTATACCTATTCCCCGCACAGATAATATTAAAGATCTGGGTGTCTTGTTCCACAGCAATCTCGCGTTTGGTCCTCACATAGAAGTTATGTGCAACTCAGCTTATAAAACTCTAGGATTTGTTATGAGAATCTCTAAGTCGTTTGAAAACCAATTGGTGCTCAAAACGTTGTTTAATTCATTGATCCGTAGCAAACTAGAAAGCAATGCTTGCATTTGGAGCCCGGTGGGGGCGCAAAACTCGCTCATGGTTGAGAAAGTGCAAAAAAAATATCTACGATACCTCTACATGAGTGAGTTTGGTGTCTATCCGTGGCTATATCCTACGCAGTTTCTGCTGGGCATGCTCGGGTATAACTCCTTGAGCGTAAGAAGAGATCTGCGTCTCTTGGTATACGTTGTCAAACTCGTTCGAGGAGTTGTGAGCTGTCCAGCATTACTACAAAGATTAGCGTTAAATGTTCCTAACAATTACACTAGACTGCGCCGGCAGGAACTGTTCTCAATAACATACGCAAGAACGGGTCTTCCAGCCGCTATGCCTGTTGGAAGGGCCTTAACTCTTCTTAACGGGACTGCTTCGGATATTGACATATTTCATATCACATTACCAAAAGCAAAAGTAAATTTTCTTCTTAGATTAAGCGCGTTAGAAAGCACTCATCAACATACTTAAGTGACTGAATATATATGTAACATACGTTTGTGTGTAAATACTCGTTTGTATACATATGCATTATTTTTTATTTTATATAATTTTTAAAAAAAAAAATTTTCCCTGTAATTTTTCTTCTTTTTTAATGTCTTGTATTTTTCAATGTAATTGGGCTAAGCCTGTTTTGAAAAAATAAATAAATAAATAAATAAATAATAAATAAATAAATAAATAATGAGAGACACAATAAGTGTTATAATATAACTGATCATCCAGTAAAAACAATAGCGAACAAAGCAGAGGAAGATCTCTAGACTAAAAAACTCTTGGGTTCTCATGGCTTAAGAAATTGCGGCGATGGTTTGGGTGGATTTCTACCAAATCGTTCCGGACTACAGTGCCTTGGATAAGGATTACCGATCTCTGACAAAAGGCGGCATCAAATCAAATCTTACAAGCTTCCTACAAATTCTTAAGATTTCACTTTGTTCTTCACAGCGATATTATTGCCTCGAATTTTTTTCTTTGGTGCGCCGAGTGGAAAATGCTTAAAAAGTTTAAACAAAAAATAAAGGGAGGACAGGTTTTTTTATCAGCAATATAAATGTGTATGTTAAATTTTGTCAAATATATTTCATTAACTTTCGCTTTGCATTTTAATCAAATCCATTACTTTCACTGGAATGCATTATAAGTTCATTACCTTCGTAAAAATCGTGTAATAAAACATTATTTGAATATAGGTAGAATTTTTTTAATATTTTTAAGAGTTAATTTTATGCCAAGCTATAAAATCAAGGCATATTAAATTAGGAGATTTTATATACATATTTAAAAAAATATAGTTATTTTATCTGAGAATTTATTTCGATTTCAATATAATATCCACGTATATACGTATAAAAACTTATAAATTTTTAATTGTATCATTAACAAAGCTTTGTATTACAGTAAACTCTCGATTATCTTGGGCCGCATTTAATAGGTTGCGGATTAATCGGGACAAAAAGATCTGATTTTTTTATAACAGCAATGAATAATTACACTAGTTAACAACGTTTATGTAACCAGGGTGAAAACGGTCAGCTTAGGTAAATGTTTGTGTGCTGATAACGAATATGAAAATATTCCATCACGTACCTTTTCAGAGAAAAACCTGAAATTAGATTTTGACTGAAACTGAAACTTTTGAAAGATGAAAAAGTTTGTTCAAAAATTAAGTGTTGAAGAACTAGAAGCTTGGAAAACTTTTGGAAGAGTTGTTAGTGGTTTCCTAGGTAATAATAAAGCTGATAATTACGAACAGCTTGTACAAGAACTCTTGCAGTTCCCAGAAGCTAGGATGTCGAATGTCACTGAAAATACACTTCTTGCATTCCAGTAATCTGTTTATGGATGTTTACTGTAATTTAGGGGCTTCTAAATTATCTAATTTGAGTTTTTATTCAATTTAATATACAAACTCTAAAAAAAGTTGATTCGATCAAATTTATAAAAAAATGCTATTTTTTAACAAAAAAATGGTATATAAGGTAAATTTTTCTTATAGTTATGATTTTTATTCTGCTTTTTTTATTTTCCTATGTAACAACATTCTATTTTGTGTCTAAATTTAGCATTTCAGGAATTTATTTATTTTCATCGTTGTAATTATGACTTTTGAAATGCGCAAAAACGTACTTATTTTATTAAAACACTCCCCCTTCTATTACACAAAATTGTTACGTGTTACAAACTTTTCACTGCAATTTTCGTAATCAGAAGGGTCGATTTAATAAGAATCATTTAATCTCTGTTACAGACAAAAAGTTAAAATTTGTTAACTAGTGTTATTAAATGTTACAAAAACTAATCGGAATTTTTGCATCCCCGGTTAATGCGCAATCCGGTTATTGCGACCCCGGACAATCGAGTATCAACTGTATTATTTTCGTTAATCAAACATATTTTAATGTACTGAAATTGAAGCAATCGATTGCTTTACTTTTAATTACTATAAAAGTTTAAAGTTTCATTAATAAATGAAGTCTATCATAGAGAGTTAACTCTAATCCATGCTTTTTTATTTAATATACTTTTTAAATAGTTAGAATGACGATGAATTGGAAGGAGAAGAAATTTTAACTGTGGTTTAGATTTGTTTTCTCTAGGTTAACATCTAAAGGTACACATAGTGATGGTATGTATAAAAGCAATTAAATCATTGATTGATAACTTACGGGTTTTATCGCATATTAGTATTTTTTTGCTCGAAGCTTTTAGTTTTTTTACGAATATTTTATATCACATAAGGACACAACACCTGGCGTGCCCTTTTTTGTTGGTGACAAAAAAATTCAATAAATTTGATGACAGGTAATTATCATATATCTGGCAACCCACATTCAGGAAACATATATCTTAAGTGGTGGGGTGGGTGCCTATCGGTGAGACGGGTTGACGTCTTCATTGGGGGTTTGAATATTCTTATTTCCGTATTGGGTGGTTGATTTTTTTGTAGAAGCGTCGTTTGTGATTCCTCACAAGATGTTGTTATTGTTAAAGCAGGATTATTTAGTGCGATGGGTGAAGTTTTTTAACTTTCATAAGGAGATTGTTTTTCCCGCCGAGAGGGCTCGCCGTCATTCGAAAGAAAGAAGTAAACTCTATGTAAAGTGAGAATATTTTGAACCTGGCAATAGGGATTCATTTCCATGTCATATTTTTTTCATTAAAAAAAATTAACATACATATATCTCCCATGAAAAATCGAACCTTACAATAGGCAGATACAACAAGTATCTACTGTGATCTTAAAACTGGAACGCAATATCTCAAAATAATATGGCAACACTAGTGACAATTGCCACAGATATTTTTTCAGGTAATCAGTCTCGCGGAAGCACTAGCTTTATAAGGATGTCCGATTGATGCGTCGAAACTAGTCGAGTATAAAAAGACTAATTCATGATAAAAATCATAGATTTCCAATCAATACATGAAATGTTCGCGAAATTTTCAAAGGCAATTTAGGTATTGTTTATGAATTATCTTATTTCAATAAAAAAAACTTTACATTACTTCTCGGTCGTTCCCACGGTGTTGAGATTAGTGATCACCTTAATCCAGTTTAGCACAGCTTCCTTGAGTACTATATACGTCGTAATAATTCCTTCACTGATTACTCCAGAGGATAGGTATTCGACTTCTGTATCTTATGCATTCATTCCAGCATCAGATCCAACTTCTCAAGGTAGACGCCCGTATCTATCTCTCCTTACTTGAAAACAATGACTCGAAACTCTTTGTTAGTTCATTTATTTTATAAATGTAGGTTTTATTTATCTTTAATTTTGAGTATACGTCATTAAGCAGGATATGGATTTTAAATTGTTCGATCACATAACAAAAATGGTTCATCTCGGGGCCAAATAGTAGCCTATAAACACCACGATATGAGTTTAGACCTTCAGCTCTGTTTTCAAATAGTTGGGCCACTTATTTAGAATGCCACCTTGTAACTTGTCAAAAGCTGCTATCGCTCTCTAGAGACTCGCTGAATTGGACGCCTATCCACCGGCGTTTTAATAAGGAAATTCGTAAGCCTGGATTGGTATATTCAATCAATCAAGTGGAAGGGCGTGGAATGTTGGGCTACGAACATATGATACTTAAATTGAGGTGTTTTGTGCCCACACTGTGTATTCTTGGTGGAACGAAAGGGGTGTCAGATAGGAATTTATTTAAATTAATTATATAAAATAGTTAATCATATTTGTTTCAAAATGTGAGAAACTAGATTGCGTTATGAGCTGATGTAAGAAATGCAATATTTAACAGAACAATAATCCATTTTTTATTGCAACCAAACTGTTTTCAATAATTTAGTTCACTTCTAACAAACTTATCTTGATTTTCATGAGAAAAGAGTTTTACTTAAAAATTTACATCTAAGCGTATATTTGTAATGTAAGTTTCATTATTAAATAAATCACACACTATTGAGTTAATTAAGAAAGGTAATCTTAATAGATTATCTCGAAAAGATATAACCAAAAGTTGTTAACTGATCGCTACTTTATGTACTAAGGTAAAAGTCAATAACTTCTTAAGGAATGCTCTATGATAAGAGTTCCTCTCTTCGAGTCATTTTAAACACATTGACGCGCGTTGTTGATAAAAAATACTTAAAAATAAACAATGTTTCAAACGAAATACTGCGAAATGTGAAAGAAGCTAAATTAGTAGATAGGGTAATTCTTTTTTCTTGTTAGACTTACTCACGGATATTTTATAAATACATGTACATTACGATAGTCCCAACTAAATCTTTATCACCAGCTAAAAAGAGTGCACCGAAAAAAGGTAAGGGTAAAAAAATGTGGAGAGACGCCGCAATTTTTTGGAAAACTGACAATAAAAACTAGGTTTTGGAAATAAGTGAAATGTTTTTTATTTAATAGAAATTTAAAACTCAAACATTTTAGTAAAAGAACAGATAAATCAAAACTATTCTACGCATAGCCAAAAACTTGTTAACAAAAAAGAAATGAATAATGTGGCATTTCTCACATACATATTATATATGGGTGAGATGCCGCATGTTTTTTATCAATATTTAAATATTTTCTGCCCCATAGTTGTTGCAAAATGAATTTTATACTGTGGAAGACTCGTGGACCTAATTTGACTTGATCATTTCAGGTCTTGGATTCTAACTAAGCCGTTGTATCTTCTTCAGCCTTCGTTTCTTTAAATAATAGCAGAGGCATATGTCCATAAAAACCAAAGAATTGCTTGTGCTGTCCCTGCTCTAGCAGATTCTTGATTACACGGATGTTAGTTACTTGGATGTTATGGATGAACAGCTAAACAAATTTCAACGAATACAAAATGTTCGTTAGCGATACATATATTTTATTGCTCTTCTTTTTTCATGTCGTATTTCATTGTCCATGCAGTTAGACTTTGCAACCAGTTACCATCTTATGTAAGACTCACCTCGTCATTGGCATGTTCTAAAAATATATAGAAAAAAGCCAGTAAAGAGGCTTAATTTATTCTCGATTTTCCTTCCATTCTTTGATTTAAAATATCTCACTATTATTGTTATAATTTATGTTGTCCATACATTTTTAAAAAATCATAATGATTTGAATATTTAAGCGACTGCGTGACTTGTTTTATTTACTTTGGTCTGATTGGTTTGGAAAGATTGCAATTTAGCAACGATCAATGCGACCAGTCTTAAGAGATCAGAGTAAGAGTGGAGATGACACGAAACTACTTTTTAAAATATAGGATCTTCTCTGCAGAAAATGATTTCAATCTCGACATATTTTATTTTAATTTTATTTTATACATGACATGAAATATACATAATTTGCGAAAAAACAACAGGTAATTTAATTCAGACACACAATTTTAATGGATCTGGGTTTTTTGCATTTCATTTGTTGTGTCCCCAGTAACTAGGCTTTTACCTGTATCTTACTGAGGACATATAACATGAAAAAACAAATCGATACTTCTTTCCGATTTTGGATTATATAAACCCCCGTTGCACATTCTCATCAACCTGACAAACAGTGACACTCGATTACATATGTATTATAGATCACGCGAAATCAAACTCCTCACACTTCATCACTCCAGGCAGACCAAAACATTCATCCTATAATATACCAGACACAATCATAAAAAAAAATACATGTATATAAAAATACAAATATAAAACAACAAAAAACACCACACTCAAGAGCTCACACAAACCTCTTACACAAGTTATTCATCTTGCAAGCTTAAGTAATCAAACTCCTATCGCAATAACAACTCCTCCCTTTACCTTTATTGAATATAAACGGGTTTTTTGGGTTGCTATATATTCTTCATACTAGTGTTGAAGCATATACTCTCACTCAGGCCACCACAAAGAAACTAGAAGCTTTTGAAATGTGGTACTATCGAAGAATTCTGTGAGTCTCGTGAGTTGAGAAAGTCCAATGAATTAAATAATATAGAAACGTATTATCCATCGCCAAAAGAAGAAATTTCGAGTATTTTTAACATATAAACAGAGAAGATAAATATAAGACCATTTAACCAATATTACGGGGGAATTTCAAGGTAGAAGTATGGAAAGAAGACGCATCTTATGATTGAAAAACTTACATGAATGGTTTCATTGTTTGCAACGTATCTCTGTTTAGAGCTGCTGCCTCAAAGGTTAAGATAGCCATGATGATTGCCAACATCGAAGAGCAGAGGAACTTTAAATAAGAAGAATAATAAGCCCGTCAGATTGTTGTACACAAAAGGGTGAAATAAATAAATATCTTTCACCGAATATGGAAACAAAATAGTGAGATAGATTTCTCGTTTGTTGGAAGATCTTTGGCAATAGATCCTCCAAATTATATGGGATGTGCCAAAAATATGTATACACACTTTTATACCGTATCGTTTATTTGAACTTGACATACCACGCAGTCGTGAGGGTGAAGTGTGTTAGGGGTGAAGAGTGTTTTTATTTCAAGTAAGATTGTGCATCTTACTAGAAACAAAATCCCACTGCCATCGTGATTTGATGGCTTATCTTGATAAAAAATTGCCGAACAGATGGATTGGACGCGTAGAGGTAGCATTGAATACCCCCGCGCTCCCCAGACCTCCCGCTAATGTACTTTTTATGGGGACTCATAAATGATAATGTTTATGGCACAAACCCAGCAACAGCTAATGAATTGAGAGCAGCCATTGAAAGAGAAGGCGTCCAAATACCAAAAAAAATTATTCGTGATGTGTGCGATTCCACATTATCAGCAGTGCATAGACCAGAACAGCTATCAATTTGTGCATTTACGATTGCTAAAAAATCTACATCTGTCTTATTTCATTTTGAGTTTAAATCTTAATAAATACTGAATTTTTAATCATTCAAAGTTTGTATACATTTTTTGGGTCTCACTGTATATTGTACAACGAATTGTTTTTATAAATAAACAAAAATAAATTTGTTTCCGAGCAGTCACAGAATTAACTGGATTGAAAATACTTATTCTATTTAATCCAGCTACTCATTCCATAATAACCCCTATTCTCGCTTGCTACGAATGTTTAAAGCAGTCCGGCCTGCATTCCAAAATAACCCGTCCCCAACCAAATATATATATTTAGCCAACAAAAGAACTCTGTTAGATTTCGACTATGATATTAATGCCTTAAGGTCCAATCACAATAACCTTCCTAGTGCCCGGCTTGTTTTTGACGGATTCTAATTTTTAAGAAGTGTTTACGAAAATTGCTGTATCTAAGTAAATATTAAAAATATACTGATGAAACTTTGTGTATTGGTTTAAAATACTTTTATTTAATTAAGTATGGGGATTATGTAAATATTATCCTTCGTAAAGAGCTACATCACACTCTTAACACATGTACCGGATCTCATTTCTGTTGTGCTTAGCACACACTGCAAATTCTGCAGGTTTATCTTATTTTTCAGTTAATGGAATACATATCAACACATGTGTAGACACGTTCTTTGATAACCTGTTTGGAAGATCCTGCAAATTTATTTTTATAAATCCTGCAAATTGTTTTTTATAAAAATATGACATCGGTGTTCGACGGTATTTGCAAGCAATTTAAAATAATGAAATACACGAAAAGCACGTTTATAACCAAGATAATTTAAGGTTATTTAGAAAACGTATTGCTTCTGAGCTCATCCAGCTTTTCACTTAATGTTGAAAAACTTTTGAGTATCGAACAACCTCAAATATCAACTGTTGTTTTGTTAATAAATATAAACGTTACTTAACAAAATAAACGTGATTCATAGATCTATGTTTTATTATTATTTTATCAAATATATAGTGGAAAACGTGGTTGAGAAAGACCAAGGAAATTATGAACCAAGTGAATGATATTTTGAAAGAAGGCAAATTAAGAAGTGAAATAAATTATAGGGGCTGTACGAGAGAAGATGTAAGAATATGTAAGAAGTGAAATATGTGTCGAGATATAAAAGTCTGGCGTTGTGTCCTCTCTGTCGACCCCAGTAAGGAAACGAAGGGATGGTATATATTTATGTAGATATTGTACCTTCATTCATTAGTTATAAAATAGTTCAATAGATGAATGTGGTACATAATCTGCTAACAAACATTGCTCCTGGCACGCGAGAGGAAAAGGTTTGCCGACCCCTGATTTATAGCCTCATGTACTCAGAACAATAAGTAGGCCTCCGTCTCTCCTTTGGCATTATGTTCACACATTCCTCCGCGTACTGCCCCTGCAGATACCGCAGGCCTCGCTCTGTACTCTGCCTTCTACCTGGTACTTCAACGCTCACTACACACTGAGTGTACTCACACTGTTCACAGTCACTAAAGCAGATCTGATATTGCCTAAATTAATATTCAAGCAGTAAGTCTCGGTGGCCTCAAAAATGATCCGTATAGTAAAAATAATAATAATTTTATTCTAACCATGAATGTGTAGAATGGTGCAATGCAACACTAATTCTAATTAAAAAAAAAGTAATACCAAATAACGGTATGGAATATAATATCTGAAAAACTACATATAAGTTTAAAAAATATATTTGGAAAAAGTTACAAATTATTTACAACTAAGAAAACGCCCGATTTGTTCGTTTTGAGTTGAAAACAGTAGTTTTTTTACAACGTCCAAAAATCGGTGAAATGGCTCGGCTTGATACATATAATAACTATAATAATTATGGGACCAAAATCCTACAATGCGATGTCGCATTAACCCTTTATAGGGCAAGTTTTTATTTTTGAAATATTGAGTTTTTTGTTGAATAAATCATTATTATGTGTATCAAATCAACTTTATTTCTTCGAAAATGTGTTTTAAATTTTTTTAAATGAGGCGGTCGCATATAAGACCTGTGCCCATTTCAGGGGTCATGTCAGTGGTCGCAAAAGTGACCAATGAATTTTTAGGTAATAATATCTCAGTTAAGGTTGTATTAGGAAATAAAATTCTTATATGAGATATAATGAATGGTGATTTACTTATAATACCTATTTACATATTTGACAATAAATTGACCGGATGTTTAGATCGTTGCTACTGAACATGCAGCTAGCTTCACGACGATCCGTCTTAAATATTCCAATTTGTCATTTGTGTTACTTAAAAATGTTTCATTAAGAAAATGAATCCTTATAAGTATAACCATAAGGGTGGTCGCATATGCGACCGATTTCTGCTTATGCCCGTTAAAGGGTTAAAGCCTCAAATTCATGTATTCTATATTAAATAAACATCTCACTTGCACTACAGAAAGGTTGATTGTGAAAAATCTGACGGAAAGTATTAATGTATCCAATTCATATTTACGTCAATTGGGTCATTGTATATGTTAATTGTATCACCTTTCTGGTAGACTATTTTGACTTTTAAATTTTTATAATGAAATAAAAATACAAAGCACTTACTTCCCTACATAACTAAGAGTTTGCCCGTCCTGAGGAAGGTGTATTAGGCTTCACAAAACAAAACATACAAAAATAAAGAAACATACGTTTATATAGAGCAGTTATATGAATAAAAATCACACTTAAACATAAGACTAATGAAATCCCACCATAATCACATTACACCAAGAAAGAGCATTTGAATTAGAAATATTTAATTTACAAAGGATGTTTCACTGATTTGTAGACACGAAAAAAGTACTCATAAATCTACGAAAATTAAGAAAAAGGGGACTGTACGGAAATATGAGTATTTCTTAATAGTATTATTTTGATCCAATTGGAGTTATCATAAGCTGTATAAATATGGACGAGCATTCTCTATAAATGGGGAGCAATAAGAGTGCAACAATAATCCTTTCGTATCATAGGAACATCCCCTAAATCTTCGAGTCAACATTCCTCCCTTCTGGGCAGTCGCCGTTCTTTGCAAATAAGACGCCCATATTATAAAACGTGAGCCGTGTGAAATATCAAAACCATAATATAGAAAAAGGATACTGTTGATATGTGGGTACATTTTGTATTCACTATATTGACAATACAATGTGTCACAATGATCTGAATATATTTTGTACAGTATTGTTACAAGTTTGTCTTGCCCTATATAAGAGCGAGCCATGTATCACTTGTGTCCCGCATTAAATAAACTTAACAGATACGCTAAACTTAAATAACATTTAAAAAATGTAGGGTTATGCTTATCCTTTATCCTTAAACCTATGTTAATGTAAGGCATATGTGCACGCTGTCAATTCTTATCATCCTTTTATAGGCATAATTTTTTAGGTAAAATTGATTTTCAAGAAGTGAGATTAAAACAGAATGTGAATAAAAGTAACAAATTTAAACAAAGAAGAAGTCACTGATAAGCGCACGTACAAAGAATAGGACGTTCCAGAATCCTCAATTTTATGCTGCAATCCTCTTCCTGAGAGACTTTCATAAAAAAGATGGAAAAAAACTGTTGTTTAAATAAACAGATTCTGGATCTAATATAAAAAGAATATGATGATTAAGAAGTGAAATATTTCGCAGATCCTTATGCTTGCATTGTAAATTTATTTAGCCAATCTTTCGCCGCCTAATCATTCAACATGTCCAAACCACCCCAACAACCTTCCTTTGTTCACCCTACTTAACACAACTGTTTTTAGCCCATATTAATTTTTGATAATTAAATTTATTTCATACATCGACATACCATACATTATTTTCATATTTTTCACAAAGTCTGTTCCCTAAACGGTTGCTGCACGTCCATCAGTCTTTCAGGCATTATAACTCTTTCGTCATTAAGTCTTATTACACATCCATAATATGTATTCCGCTGGTTACATTCCTCCATCATATACACAATAATCGGAAAGAAGCCCCAACTCACATTATTTTTCGTTGACTATCGGGAATCGATTTTAAAACCACCAAATGCAGGCAAGTGTCTTATCCACTTGGCTATGCAGGTCGTCATAACCAATTTTGATATACAAAAATATCAATAGTTGAATTAAATTTATACAAATATTCATTTCATAGAAGTCTATACAAAGCACCGTTATGTTTCCTCAAATATTTGAAGTCAGTTAGAATGTGGGTTAAATCATTTTTTCAATTGTCAGTCTGAAAATAAGTAGAGCAACGAAAGTTAACATTTTTTATATTATTGAAAATGTTAAAAAAAAACCTTCTTCGGTTTCTTAACTGTTTAAAGAGAATCGGATTTTTTGTCAGCAACAGGTTGTTTTCAATCAAGAACTCTTTTTACCTTTGAAAGCGTTATTTATTGAAGAAACTTTATATAGCAGACAAAATGTTTTGATTGAAATATACGAGTATTAGCAAACACTATATTTTAGTGAATGCTGATTGATTTGTTAAATCTCTTGAAGTGTATGATATTGCAAACTATATTGATTTTATTATAGAAATATAATCATTGAAACGCTTTGTTCCGTATGTATTCAGTATTTTTTACCTTTGTTTACTTGTTTATTTGTTTATATAGAATGATAAGTTTGGTAAAAAGGCATTTAATTTTTTCTAGACTAATGCCACCTCTATATAATAAGTCTTCGACAATTACGTAAGCCTGCTTGGTGAAGTTTGGTAATATTTTGTGGTATACATACATAACATATATTGAACTTAAACATACATATAATTATTAAATAATTTTAAAACAATGACTGTAATTTATTATTACTACTGCTTTTTGTATCTTCATGTTAGTTTAAGATAAAGTTTTGTATTATTTCTCAATAATTTTAAGTACTTGTATAACCTGTCACATGTTCATTTGTATATAAAGACACTGTTGTGTCGTTAATTAAATAAATAAATAACATTTAAAACCGAATTCACGATTTTGCTTGTTTTTACCATAAAGTATTTTCTTGAAAACATTACGTACTTGAACTGTGTACAAGTCTGACCTAATTGTGTACAAGTGTGACCTAATTGTGTACAAGTCTGACCTAATTGTGTACAAGTCTGACCTAATTGTGTACAAGGCTGTAAAAATGTTTTGTTTTTTATTATTATCAAACAAATCAATTGTTCATTGAAATTTGTCAATTGAACAAACGAATCGTTTGAATAAAACATAAACAAAATTAATATAAGTGATTTCATTTCCGGCTATAAATTTTATGATTGTATATTGAAAATGATTTATGTTAAATATAAATATTTAAAGTAAATATTTTTTATGCATATATATGTTTCTTGCGTCATGATTGGATTAATTGTCATTTGAGACTTAAAAGCACAGAGATGCGTTAGTAATACTAATGAAATATATAGAAATAAATGAAAATGTATGCTATTTATGCAAAGAAATAAAATACAAAAAAAAAACAAATATGAAAGCTTACTATACTGCCCTCATATGCAAAAACGCAGCTAACGGGGAAAAGTCAGAAATTTAACTAAGTATGAGGCAATATTCCACATCAAATTCTGAACCCATTAAAAAAAATACAGAAAACCATTTATTTCAATACAAAAATCGACATAATGTCTTTTATAATTTTATGATATATTAGGTTATTCTAAGCAAAAAAGCAGAAAAATGTGATTCATAAGAAAAAAGACAGCAAATGCCTATGCGTTTGCTGCGTTTTTGCTTATGAATCACATTTTACTGCTTTTTTGTTTATGAATCACGACATTTTTAAGCAGCAATGAAAAACGTAAAAGTACATTTTTTTCAAAATTTTACTTTTGTCATTAGCTGCGTTTTTGCTTATGAGGGCAGTGTAATACTCTTACAAGACTTTACTTTTGCCATTAGCTGCGTTTTTGCTTATGAGGGCAGTATAATACTCTTAAAAAAAAACACACACATATATAAATATATATATATATATATATATATATATATATATATATATATATATATATATATATATATATATATATATATATATATATATATATATATATATATATATATATATATATATATATATATATATATATATATATATATATATATATATATATATATATATATATATATATATATATATATATATATATATATATATATATATATATATATATATATATATATATATATATATATATATATATATATATATATATATATATATATATATATATATATATATATATATATATATAATATATATATATATATATATAATATATATATATATATATATATATATATATATATATATATATATATATATATATATATATATATATATACATATATATATTTATAATATATCACAAATTATTCACACTATTTCAAATAAATGCATCGCATGTTTGATCTTTTGTCAACGACACGACTATACTCCGTTATTTAAAAATATAAAAAGTATTCGTACCTTAGAGGCGGTGCTAGAAAAAAACGTGGAAATTCAAATCACCGTCGTCAGGGAAAAATTCAATAAACCGCATTTAAAAAGTTATATCAAATTAGGGCATATTTACCTTGGAATAATCTAGGTGGTCAATAAACGATGAACGTAGGACAAGAAAAGAGCCGAGGTGAAGTGTATTGTATTGTATTACACTTTCGTTGTATACAGTACAATGCGGAACTATTGCCATATGGCAATCTCTTCCAACCAACCAGAAATATGTAAAAATGATCTTAAGGGAAAACCAGGCTGGAATCATCATCAATCATCATCAATGGCACTACAGCCCATTGTGGGCCCCGGCCTCCTCCAGCAGTCGTTGCCATTCCTCCCTATCCTGGGATGCACTCCTCCAGCCCCTGATGCCAATCACGTTTGCATCATTCTGCACCCCATCCATCCACCTAAGCTTTGGTCTGCCCACGCTACGTCTTCCTTGGGGCTTGGAAAAGAGTACTTTGTTAGGCATTTCCTCTTCTCCCATTCTTGCTACATGCCCCGCCCAACGTAGCCTCCCAAATTTGATGTATTTTATAATGTTGGGCTCTTTGTATATGCTGTATAACTCCTCATTATATCTCACTCTCCAAGATCCATTTTCCTGTATGGGTCCGAATATTTTTCTGAGTATTTTTCTTTCAAATATTAGAAGGGAAGATTCGTTCTTCTTACTCAATACCCAGCATTCAGACCCATATGTGAGGACAGGTCGTAGCAGTGTCTTATAAATGATAAGTTTTGTCCTTCTGGACAACAACCGAGATATAAGGTGTTTTCTCAGACCAAAGAAGCATCTATTTGCCATGAATATTCGACGTTTAATCTCGATAGATGCATCATTAACACTTGTCACTATGGATCCCAGGTAGGTGAAGGTGTTTACACGTTCTATTGTATGAGAACTTATATTAATCGTGGTAGGTGTCTGGTTATTACGGGGTGCTTTAGTGGCTATCATATATTTGGTCTTATCGGAGTTGATGCGAAGTCCCATTCTGTTTGCGGCCCTCTCCAACTGAACAAATGTCTCCATCATTGCTTGTGGGGATCTACCAATAATGTCAATATCATCCGCGTAGCCCAGTATTTGGCTTGATTTGTAGAAAATTGACCCATTTGTCTGTACTCCGGATTCTCTTACACACTTCTCTAGAGCCATATTAAAAAGTAGACAAGCTAGTGCGTCTCCTTGACGCAGTCCATTCATTGTGTAAAATGGTTCTGAGATATCATTATGAATCCGGACTCTACATTGTGATTGGTTCATAGTGAGTCTAACCATCCTTATGAGCTTGTTAGGAATACCCAAGTCCTTCATGGCCGCATAGAGTTGAGAGCGGTTAATGCTGTCATATGCAGCTTTGAAATCGATAAAGAGGTGGTGTGTATCGACATTATACTCTAGGGTTTTTTCCAATATTTGACGGAGAGTGAACATCTGATCTATAGTGGATCTCCCCGGACGAAATCCAGGCTGGAATCCTTATTAAAAAAAAGTTCCAGTGGGATTTGAACCCGAAACCGGGCTAGGAGACAGGCGTCTTACCAACTAGGTCACAGAGATCAGCAAGTGTGTGTTTATATTAAATAAAAAATAGTTATTTCAAGCACTGTATCGAAATTAAAGTAACTGGACTATAGAAAACAATAAAATAAGTTAAATTTTTTTTTAAATTATATTTTAAAAAAATCATTGTGTGATTTATACATCAATATTTGTGATGTCCAATTAACAATTAATTTTTTTCATAAAGCTTATATACATAGGTTAAACCCAATTACATACAAAGCTTAAGATAAATTATTTACAATAACAAGAAAAAATATTACATACAAAGCTTAAAGAGACATTATATACAGCAGCAAAAATATAAAAATTAGTAAACAAGAAATATATGTTGTACGATTACCAAGAGAAAGATTCTCAGAAATGTTGAAGATGTCAATATTCGAGGCCTTATTCAAAAAGAACAGCCCGTGATACAGAGAAAGAGTACATGGCTGGGTAGTTCAACTTATTTTGTCTAAATAGGGCAATATTTCAGGTGTATAATGGTCGAGTTATATAAGGATGATAACAATATGTAACGAATAAATAGGTCAATATTTCAGGTGTATAATGGTCGAGTTATATAAGGATGATAACAATATGTAACGAATAAATAGGTCAATATTTCAGGTGTATAATGGTCGAGTTATATAAGGATGATAACAATATGTAACGAATAAATAGGTCAATAATTCAGGTGTATAATGGTCGGATTATATAAGGATGATAACAATATGTAACGAATAAATAGGTCAATATTTCAGGTGTATAATGGTCGAGTTATATAAGGATGATAACAATATGTAACGAATAAATAGGTCAATATTTCAGGTGTATAATGGTCGAGTTATATAAGGATGATAACAATATGTAACGAATAAAATTACATCCTATAATGATTTCAATCCTTATTTACGATTCACCCCACTCTCAGGATGATTATTTTCTGACATTATACTATTATTGTTTTAAAGGACTACATACCAATTTATATCTTTTGAAGATACTGAAAGAAAACTCTTTATTTCTAGTAATGTTACGTGTTTCAATTTCCTATTTGCTTTCTTTACCATCCATTCCTTTTTCATCGATTGGTGGTACTCGTATGTCGCTTTCTTTTATGTTACCTTATCACATGAAATCAAAATGTTGCTTAGTGTCACAAGGCCATCGGCTTTTTTAAGTTGAAACTCTTAAATTGATGACGAAAGCGCCATGGGATTGATTTCGGCTACTTCGTTGTATTGAAATTTTAAAATGTAAGCCTCCTGGCTTTGTTGGTAAAAGAAACATGTCTTTTTTTCACTTAAAGCCTCTCAAATATTTTTCTGATGGTTTAGAAGAGATTACAAAGAAAAACCTGCCAGATTGTACTGTTTACAATAAAGTAATATTATTTATTTATTGATTTATTCATTAATTTACTGTAAATTTCGACATTTTTTTACAAAACATAATCAGAGCGCGAGTGAATACAGAAATAAAACATGTCACAATAAAATACACAAAATATTAACATACATATATACCATCATGGTCATGGGGTAGGCACATTAGTAGGTATATAAATGTCGGGGTAGGCAGAGAAGATAGAGTGCCATATTTTCCCATATCGACACACATTGTTGGCCTCCTCCACATTCATATAACATAACTTTTACTAACTTTCTACGTTTCCATCTTCAGAATATAATTCACTTGATCCAACCATACTTTCTTTGGTCTTCCTCTTACTCGCATTTCACTGACATTTGCACTATATATTTATTTTGTTAGTGTTTCTTCACTCGGTCGTTCAACATGTCCAAACCATCTCAGCGTGCTCTTCTACCTAAAGTTCACATTTATGCCTTATCACTCCATTCCGTATTTTATCATACATTATCACTCAGTGTATTTCTTTCTTTCAATGCATACATTTCTACAGAATTTATTCGGTCCTTTCAGTCTTTCTCCACGTCTACATTTTACTTCCATACATTAACATGATTCTTACAATGTGCTTTGAAAAATAAGTTAAATCGTATGTATGTTGCGTACTATAAAAAACAATACTATAAACTTATTAATAAATAAAACACAATAACGTACCCCAAATTAGGGTTTTTTGTGGGTAAAAAATATTTCATATGCATTGTTCTATTTCGAATACGGACAACCATTGAAACCAAATTACAAAAATCGAAAACAGCCAAAGAAGAGCCATACCAAAAGTGACTGTCCATTAATGACAATAATAAGCAATATTAGACATATATTACACCGGTCATCACTCAAATGCTTTCGCCGGAATATAAAAAAATATCCCACATTCAAGACCTAAACGGAATATAAAAAAATATCCCACATTCAAGACCTAAAAGCGGAAGGTCTAATGAAATGTCTTCCGGTGACATTGTTAAACTGTATACTCCAGCAGCAGAATGTCTGAGAAGGTCTTTAAAGCAGTGATTTTCAATCATAGTCTCGCAAAAGCCCGCAGTAAAAGTAAAAATTCAATAAATTTATATTTATATCCATAGATTTCACCGGCGATCTGACAGTCGATTTTCATTGATAAGCATTTCTTAAACAATACAAATAAAGTCTGGTTTTCTCTTCAGCCGTCTTTGACATCTTTCTAGCTCGTTGTAAGAGGTTATCAAATGCCAATAAACCTGCCAGGTTGTACTGTATACAGCGAAAGCAACATAT
Source organism: Odontocerum albicorne (assembly GCA_949825065.1). Classification (NCBI taxonomy): domain Eukaryota; kingdom Metazoa; phylum Arthropoda; class Insecta; order Trichoptera; family Odontoceridae; genus Odontocerum; species Odontocerum albicorne. Next base: position 36,356,953 of record OX463852.1, on the reverse strand, counting down.
AACAACCCATAGTTTCCATCAGGAATATACTGACACCATAAAAAGGATCCGTCCAAGTCGGTCCACAACCTTATACTCGATGTCCTCATAAATCGAGTCCCATGTGGACAATTAAACAGCACAGCTCTTGACAACTTAACAGGTGGCATCCTCAATATATGACTTAATCACCTCCTATGCCTCACCTTTATTGCGGTGGTTATTGGTTGCTATTACGTCTGAAGACGAACCGTCTCATTTGTACCAAAGTTATACCTAAGGAATCTATTAGCAAAACTGAGAAGTCTTCTTTCGTATATATTAGTAACATACCAAGATTCAGAGTCATACAATAAAATGCAGATGATGATGCCAAACACCCTTCACTTTAACTTCAAACGTAACGTTCTGTATGTTCTTTACATTTTTAACGGCACCGCTGACAGCAACTATACTATACTAATAGGCAGCTAATTCTCGAAACTTCAATCCTTCGTAATTTTGGCACTCAACTATCTTATCAACTCTGTTGAGAGGGATGCCATTTATCCACAGGGCGAGCCCTGTCTTGATATGAGCGACCACACATCAGTTCTATTTTCCCAGCGTTTATGCACAGTCCGAAATGGAGACAGTTCCTGATAAGGTGAGTGGCACACCCTATAAACCATTAATACACAGAGGATCCAAACATAATTATATCAGTAACTATTTTTACTGGAAGTTTCGCCAGTGACTTAGCGATAAGCACGCTTGCTTAGAACCCAGGCGTTATGTTGTCAATTCTGCACTGGTTTTATTTTTAACCCTTTTTTCACCAGATTTTCTTGTGATAATGATAATTAGTACATGCGTTTTAAAAAAATCAAGTGTTTTTAACAAGCTTGAAATAAACATTGTCTACCGGTTTTAGTGTTTTTTACATACTTTTACATCATTGTCCCAGTTTGTTTTTTACATGAAACCCATCTTCCTAGTTGGCTGGAAGAAACTTACCATATTGCTATAAGCTCGTCTGATTGTACGATATATGTTATATTAAAAAAATATTCAAAGTGTCATATTTTTTTGTCTCGTCTTTAATATTTATTCTCTTTGAATGAAATCGTTTAATGTATGTTGTACCAAATGTAAGGTATTTTTCAGTAGACTATAAAATAAAAAAGTTTAAAATCACTACTCCAAAGGCATCTCACCCAGAGGCCGCCGAAGATGAAGATTGTATATTGGAATAATATGGGCGTGTCCAGTGTCCAACACAAAGATCTCTTGTCGAGGCGGCTCAGCAGCGAATGGATTCTTGTGTTAGGAAATTATGTCAACGCCTCGAGCGTCTTACAGGGCTGTCAGAGGTTGATTTTTCAACAGTTTGTTATGTTTTGTTACAATCGTACTGTAGTTAACATGAAATATTGTCTACAACACCACAATACAATAATTCGAAGAATGAGATTTAAAAATCACCTTTTTAACATGACTTAAATTTACTTTGAGGTACGAAACAACATTTTTTAATAAAATATTTTAATAAAAACTCGCATTATCTTTAAAGCTATCAAAATTGTGTTCTGAGCGCGCACTTTAATTTTTTGGCAAAATTTCGGTGAGGATATGTAAAGACTCATGATTGCTGGCAATATGTAGCATTACAGTAATATAGCTAGATCGCATATGCTTTAGAACGACCAGATGGAGAGTGCTAAAGGCATACCTTGGCACAGACGCTGCAGATTGCTGAGTCTCTAGGGCAGGGATCTCCAAATTTTTAAGCCTAAAGGCCACACTGACTCCTCCACTAAGCCCAAGGGCCAAGACGTAGCTAGCTCACCATACCAACATACTGTAGTTTTGAATTACGCGCAAATTTTCGTATTGAGACTAGCCGGCGAGTGAGATATCTATGGCGCAGGGTGCGGGGGTGGAGTTGAAAATGTGAAAATGAAGTGTATCACTACCGATGGTGGCAAAAAATAAATGTGTTGTTGCTCTCGTATCAAAAGCCGTAGAAAATGACGGTGGTTCAAAACCATTAATCGTACATTGCATCATTAATTAACAGTCTTAGTGTGGTTTACTTACATTGTTTTGTATGATTTACTTATATTTTGTATGATTTACTTACATTGTAAATTTTACAATGTAATCAAAATAAAATATGACGGGTCGGATACCGGGCATATCCTGGATTGGTGATGATCGCGGGCCGTAGTTTGGAGATCCCTGATCTAGAGGACTAAAGAAGAGTGTGCACGATATACAGCAGTTTCAGCTTGGGTCACGTTACTCAACATTCAGGTCACGACACAGGAGAAGAAGAAAATCTCTCGGATTCTCCCCGTACACCATCAGTTTAGTGTCCATAATTTAGAAAGAAAAAACATAATTGCTTTAAAACCTTAAAAATTAAAATACACACCAGCATACTATTTGCCTTTCGGGGTAGTCAGGGGCAAAAAAATAACCTTTTTAAACATACTTTCTTCCGAAGAATTATTTTTAAATAAGTTTATTTTCTACATTTTTCCCGAGTTGTTTTGTTTAAATGTCGATTTTATGACCAATAAGAACATCATATAATGATCGCGAGCTTTAAAAATTACATGTTACATATGGTATATCACGTCAAGGGAAACATGATTCCGCAAGATTCATTATCGGACCAGTTTTGGTCGATGCTGAAACTTTAATTACTGATAATTCTAGTAATTGTTAACAATTCTAGTAATCGAAAGTTCAAATTAAATACAGAATGTTTCGTTATTAAACAAAATGCATTAAATACTCGGCTAATTATAAATGATGGACTTTGTAATTATTTAAAACTTGAACCGTTCTACTCGTCAACACCGTAATGAACTTGAACATGAGTGATATACATTTCGCAAAAGTATTTTAAATTGTTTCGTTAATTTTTGATTAATTATTCGCGAAAGGGTAATTCAAAGTGGCCTTTAAGGTGATTGTGGTTCCAAGGCTTTCAGCCCTTTTATTTCCTGACCAAAAGGCTATAAGTGGATATCCTCAGTAAATCAAACAGAAGTGAATAGGTTGTAAAGTTTACACATGGATAAGTACTGCTATCTTCATATCATGAATAATTCAGATCTTATTTCCAGTTGACAACCTTGGCAGCAACAATATAAATACCTCTCGTGTCTCCAATAGCTGGAACATGTTCAGATACGCATGTACGCGGTTTACATTCTTGGCCATTCACACGTTGACCTAAGTCACTTTGGTCAATATTTTTAGTACGAAATTTTCTCTTTTTTAGACAAAGACAACCTTAATGAAACTTTCTTATTGATGCTGTATCGTTTTGAAGAGCAGTTTTAATTTTTTTTTATTTGACTACTTTCCACAATTCAATATTTACAATTTAAACAGTTTTAATGGAAACGTGAACCGAATAGTGCATGTCAAAAATAGTGCGATTTATAAGTATATTTTACACAAACTGAACTGTTAATTTACAAATAACTTCAGACAAAAAAATAACAGTCTTCACGATTGACGAAATACAAGTAAATACACACGTATATGTTGACATTTACATAAATATACACATCTGAGGTCATCGTATTATCTCTACTCTTACTTTGATCTCTTGAGACTGGTCCCATTGATCAGTTAACCAAAATCCCATGTATATATTACCAGCGTTCCGGACGACCAGTGGACTTCGATGAAGACCGCTTAAACCATATTATTCATGAAGATCCCCTTCAAACATTTTTCATCACCAGTAATGATGCGGTAAAGAAACCTTTGCTTGTGGCCATGCGTAGCTCGATGACGCGCAAGCAAACCAGCAGAAATTGTCGAACGTTGATTTTTGTTGATAACAGAAGGAGGTGTCGAAAATGCTCACTTTCGTCTACTTGACATTCAATTTTGAAGGCTTGTAATCAAATAAAATAATATATGTAACGTAAAAGCAAGCAACACAATATCTTGTAGAGCAGAAAATTTTCTTTCGATTGACGTATAACATTTACCATTTTGTTTTACTTTTGGTGCTCATTTTTAAATTGTAAAAAACGGACACAACTTATGTTAACACCCAATATACGAGTATGTATTGTTGAAATCGCTCAACAATTTAATTATTTATATCAAAATATATGTTATGTGATAGACGCAAGCCCTGTTTTTTTTTGTCCATAGAACAAACCCTAGGGTTAACTCTCTCATCAACTGGATCCATAAAATATAAGTTTAGAAACGCAACACTGCACATATCGATCATTTGAGATTTCTAAAATTAAATATTTCATCGTTGTGTTAATACGTTCTTGATAAAGCTCCCAGCGTCTAGTGATAACTGGAGCGAGGAAAATGTTGTTTTACTTTATTTAATCGAAATATGTTATCTGACCACATGCGCCATTTGCTTCTACACTCTCAATTGAAAAGAGATGAAAATATTTGTTTTATCAAAATGAATATATTAAGGGTTCGTAAGACTCGAATTCTTTAGATACTTCTAGATAATGGAGAAACGAACTCACTATGACGTTCCATCTCGTAAATTATCTCCATGATATATGTACGTCATTGTAATTCATTGTTCAAGTGATTTGAGGTGCATGGCCACAAGGTAACGCACTGGACTTCCGTGCGGAAGGTCGCCAGTTCAAACCCCGCGTTGTGCCGCTCCCCTCGATTGAAACAGGCATTTTTTCCGTCTAGTAATTAGGGGGTATAAGGATACCCAAACTTCGATCATATCTATTATTTTTTAAAAAAAGAAGACAAAACATGCCGGTGTGCTCCGATCGACTCATTTCAGATATGCCATCGGCTCTAGTACACCGGTGTGGCCGGTGAATTTCCTGGTGTGCAACAGCCACTCATTTAAAGAGGAGAAAAAAACGAAAACTCCATGGCACAGCTTTGCTTTTTAACTGAATTGACGTTGAAATGACGAGGGGATCCTTTGACTATGAGGCCCAGTAACGAAGATGACGACAAATGACCTGAATAAAATGTTTAAGTCTAGAAATTTGAAAAAAAAATTTTTTTTTGTATATTTTAAAGTTTAGACCTTTAAAAATATATTCTCAAAAGAAAATTTTCAAATTCGCAATATTTACGAAGAAATAGTTATAAATGATGCAGAAATTACGCCGCACCGGTATGACTCAGACAATAATCTCAAAACTTTAAACGCGTTTTTCTCGAAACTACTTTTTTTGACCTGGTCGACATAAAATCTCAAGTTTTATTCAACCGATTGCCTTTAAATTTAGTATAAAACTTAAGTAAATATTTTTTTATCGTTTCTACCTTGAAAAATTAAAAATTATTTTTTTTAACTAGTTTTTAAAAATTAAAATATTTGAATAAAGGTAAAAAAAAATTCAGACAGCCGCCATTTTACGATATTTTTTTCTTTTTTTTTGTCTTTGGTACCAACTATAAAAATATTGTTTTGTATTAATAAACTGTGTATGATTTTTGTTTCAAATTTATAAAATGGCTTCAATCATGTCGACCAGCTTACCCCCTTTTTTACGAAAAGATATAACATCTGAGAACATCTTGAATTTTAAATTATTTTTGTCAACATTTTTTTTGTAGATTCTCAAATCATCAATAAACAAACTGTAAAAAAAATGCACACGAAAAATGTTTTTAATTTTTTTTTATTAAGTCAGAAAAAACCCCCGAAATTCACGCCTCTAGAGTAGAATACCTCCTTAAGATAATGCTTATTTTTATCGTCACCATCTACTCCAGTTTTCTTGACATAAAATGTGCCTTTATATATATTTTCCTTTTACTGACAATCGTAAATTTCGTCTTTAATATGTCCATTCTCAAGCCCTTTTCATAACATCTTTTATAGTCTAAAATTGCACATGTATGGTCGATATTTTCAAATACTTTAATGCCATTCTTCTCCCTGGCTCCATCCCAACTCACTGTCTGCGAAGACTGTTAGGGTCAGCTCTCCTCGTCCTCAGGTTGTATGCTCTTCTGTCCCGGACTACGTGCCCCAGGCCGTGCCTCTGCATCAGGTTATCTTTTTGCACCACCCATGAATTCTTTGGTCTTCCTCTGGTTGTTATTCGATGAAGATCCATAGAGATTGCCTAGTTCACAATGTGATCGGGTGCTCTGCGTCCAACGTGCCCATACCATCTCAATCGCTTCTCCTCCATCTTACTGTTGATATCTGTAACACCTAGGCTTCCACGAATGCGTGAACTTTTTATTTTGTCTCTTAGGGACACACCAGCTGATAATCTTAGCATGCGTATTTCAGCAGTTTCTAGTTGCCTAGAGTAAGAGTTATACATCGTCCGGCATTCGGAGCCACTTTAATGCCATTCGAGAAGCAAATTCAATCAAATATATGTTTGAAGCGTCTATGAATGGAATAAACAATGCGCAAATATTAAATAAACAAGAAAATATATATTAGACTAAGCTAATTCAGATCGTATTTTTATTCCAAAAAAATACCATAATAAAATATATATTTTTCGAGATTAAATAAAATCCAGTTATGAAAAACTGTATAATCGAATAAAATAACTATCTCGCCTCTGATAGGAACTCCTCGAGCGGAAAGTTTTTTTACGTGATTGGATTCATCATCTACCCAATTATCTTTATTCGTGGACTGATTCGTAGGGCGAATCGAGTTGATTTTATTATCAAGTTATGCCGATATATTTTTTTATTCTACTGGTTTATTTTGTCTTGTCTTGTTATTATCCTTAGCCTTTATCCCATTCATTTAGGATTCGGATGTTCATCTCAAATCTATATCTATACGATATCAGTAATTAGTTTATCATCTTTGTTCTCTGTTATTCATTGTTGTAGTTTGGATTCTCTTGAAAGGTATTTTAGTTTTTGATAAAGATTTTATAATAGTAATAAAATAACAATTTATATAGCACCGTTTAAAAAGCAGATTCTCTCATTATAAAATATTATATTGTAGAATAAATATATTTATATTTTTATATATAGTTGAGCGTAAAATAGGAAGGAAGTGACTGCGGCGATTACATGTTTACAAAAACACATTTGCTAAGAAAATCGCGGAAAAGTTACCAAGGGAAGACTAACTACATAGAAACCTTTGGATATCTTCCGATATATGTAGCATATTCAGCTTTCAGTGTTATGTATTGATATAAAATCATATTTTTTAATATAATTGTCCTTAAGCCACGGCTCAACAAATATAAAGTAAATAAAATCCCTTTACACATGCTCTTCATTAATCTTTTTTGTGTAGTTCACACCTCTCGGGGTGTGATAGCATTACCATCACATATATTGACGGACCGCGTGTGACGTGCCTACTTTTTGGTTCTAAACCGAAAAGCTCGCTTAACGGGATTGAAGACAACATTTTTTTTCAATATTTAGTTTCGACCGTGTTCTCCATAATGTCCGCGTCATAAATATGTCAAGTTCTCCGCTCTTCTTTTTTCATTCGCTCGTCCTTTACTGTTCATGCAGTGAGACTCTAGAACCAGTTGCCAACCAATGTTACACTCGCTTATTACCGTCATTGAAAAAAGTCCTAATTTCAAGTCAGTAATGTAACACGTGTCATTCCCAGTTTTCTTTCCTCTCTAGCACTCCTTCCTTTTTTTAATTGATAATATCTAAGTTTTTCTATATAATTCACTTTGATCGTGTACAGTACAACCTGGTGGTCTTATTACAATGTGGCAATAATCTTCAAACTTACTAGAAAGATTTTAAAGAGGCCCTAAGTGAAAACTAGACAATCCTTTTTAAAAAAAATTTAATACCAATGAAAATGTAAACCGAACCGTAGTAAAAACATGACAATCCTTTTTAAAAAAAATTTGATACCAATGAAAATATAAACCGTACCTTTCGGATAAGAAGACTTTTATTGTTGTTATTTATATTATACAAATATATAATTGACGACTTGCGTGACCCAGTTGGTAAGACACCTGTCTTCCAAGGTTGCTGGGTTACAGATTCGATTCCCGTTATAGTTCAGAAATTCTAGGATGAGTCCTGTGACAGCTCACAAATTTGCCCCAATAAAACCTTGTAACGATATTCAGTAATTTTAATTATTTTATCAACTTTAATATAACCCTCAATTCTAATAAAAAGCAAGTTATTTAGGTAAATACATTACATAAGGTTGTATTGGGGCAAATTTGTGAGCTGTCACAGGACTCATCCTAGAATTTCCAAACTATAGTACAAAGAATTTTTAAAAAGGATTCCTGTCTGATTTTCACAAAAAGCTTTATATGCATTTCTGGTTGGTTGGAAGAGAGTGACACATACCAATACATCCGTCAGATTGAATTATATGCAATGAAGGTGTAATAAAATATAATACAAATACAATAATTTGAATATTTTAAGGACCACGTAACTTCGTTTGTTTACTTTTGTCTGGTTGATTCGAAAATATTACCATAAGTTCGCTAGATTCCTATACAATACAATGAAGTGTTTATAAATATGGAAATATTTTGACGTGTAGGACACGAATCTAAAAATACACAATATCCTTGTTTAACCATTATAATAAAACTAAATTGAAATATTTAATTATGTGTTTGGCAACACAAAAATAACTTGCAACATTCGAAGAAGTTTCGACAATGGTTTTCACACACGAATTTAATCACCTAAAAACGTGCGTAATATAAACATTAAGAATCGCTTTAACAATGTGTAATAATTATTATTCGTTAATAATTGAATAACATGCGTGTGCATGCTGCACGTGCGTGCATCGTGCGTGCATTGTGTGAGTCTTCTAACTCATAAAAAACAAAAAGATCACAGTCACGCATTCTATGTTTTCCGTTCATTCGTTGGTTCTCAACATTTTTATACCTAAAGCTACAATAATTAATGATGAATTTGATTTTTCAAAAATAATGTTGGCACGAAAAGTTTAGGAAAACAAAGAAAAACGTGGCATGACCAAATAAATACAATTCTGAAAGAGAGAAGAGTGAAAAGTCATTGTAATAGATAGATTAAACGCCATATATGGATAAGCAGTGGAAGATAAGAGCAAGTTGATGAACCCTGCTATTTGGGTACTTTAGTCTCACATGATGGAAAGTTTACTAGGGATATTGAACGCCGTGTAGCGAAAGAAAACAAAGTCAATTGGGTACTGAAACATACGTGCATTTACTCGTAACGGTCAGATTCAGAATCCAATAAGATTATAGTCCACAACAGTATTTAATTTGATCTATGAAAGATTAACGTGAACGTGGAAAAATACTGAAAAGAAACTAATAAATTTCTGACAATAATGACAGAATACGCAATTAAGGGATTAGGAATGAAAGTGAACTTAAGGCTGTACTCTGGGATGGACACGGGGAAAGAATGAAGGAGAGTACTCTGGGATGGTTTGGACACGGGGAAAGAATGAAGAGAGTACTCTGGGATGGTTTGGACACGGGGAAAGAATGAAGGAGAGTACTCTGGGATGGTTTGGACACGGGGAAAGAATGAATGAAGAAAGATACACAAAACAAATATACAGTGCAAATGTCAGTGGTAGGCGTGGTAGAGGATGATCTAGGGAAGTGGGTCTGGACCAAGTGAATTATATTTTGAAAGAAGTAAATATAAGAAGCTAGAAAAATAATACGAGTTGATTGAGAAGGTGTGGAAGAGACGAAATATGTGTAGATATAGAAATGACTAACCCCTCTGCTAACCCCAACAGGGAAATGGTATGATAATATGTATGAACTATATTCATGACGTGGTAGGTATATGGACGTGTGTCAGGAAAGATTGCAGAGAAATCAGTTCTTTCTTGCCTATCCCGAAAAAAACATGGCGATATGGTGATGATGATGATATAAACTATATCTGGAAATATTCTTGATAAGAAATTTTAATTATGGTCAGTAGATATGATGCTATATTCAATAAAATGTATAATTTTGTCTGTTTCTGTAATTGTTTATTTGCATAAATATATGATACTCGTATATTATACATATTATTTTGAGATTTGTTTTCATTTATGAATTTTCGTGTACGGATCATTAATAATTAATTATGCCACGTGTTTACAGAAGGAAGCAACAGAGATTGCCATATCATTCACATCAATCAGATCTTATCCCCCAGCGTGTAGTCCCGATGTTTGGACATGTAAGCATGTGTCGTGTGTCCTATATAGCCCCATAATCACATTTAATGTGCCGGACAATTATTTACTCCATCGTGAATTAAGGTTGTTTACTTAACCCTTCCTGTCCTGTGATGTGTAACTAGTACACATTGCTTCTAAAAACTTTAATATCTCTATAAATATAATAAATGCTGGGTTCAGATTTTAGGTATTACTCCGTAATACATTTACGCATTGAATGAAAAAAATAATATTATTAATAATTAGCACTTATTGGCCACATCAGAAGAGATATTTTGTGAAAATCGGGAATAAATTCGTCAATACAATCAAACGTGTGCCAGTGTGTGACGTAGGTATATTCATTCTAAAAAACCGCTATGGGTGAGGAAGCGACGCTATTCACGTCTCACTCTCACTCTACTTCAGTATATGGTAACGCAAGAAATAGAATCTCAGTTCGCTCGCTTCTCTCGCTTCAGTAGTTTTTCTCGCTTCAGTAGTAAATTTCGTCGCTTCTCTCGCTTCAGTAGTAAATTTCAATTATTATCACTTTTGACTTCAAATTTAATTAATTTAACCAATGGCTATGAATATTCTTATTTTTTCGATTGTAAATCGCTCATTTTTACATGTGTATTGAATGCACAGCACCGGAACGCGCGGATTTTTTTAGCACAGAAAGGGAAAGATTAAGAGCTTTGTTGAACTCTTAAAAGCATCACCAGTCGCACACGGAAAGTCCTTTTTAATATATATTCTGATATCGATATCTTCCACATGTCGGTGGATAAATTGTGAATTCAACTCCTTAATAAAGTTTGTAGAGGTAATTAAGTTACTTCACAGGGAAACATGAGTAATATTGTTCATGTTGTCATGTTGCTATATTTAAACTTTTTTTCCTTCTTGTAATGTAACCAGGTCAAATCTGTATCGAATGTTAAATAAAATAAATAAATAAATAATGCTTTATTTCGGCCAAAGTTTGAAATCAACATTAGCATATACTGTACAAAATTGTATACTCTAGTTGGAAAATTACATTCGATTTATGAAGCAACATAATTTATTTATTTAACGATTCATTATACAACGGTTTGGCGGGCTTATCGCCAAGTATCAATTTCTTTCAACCAACCAAAAAAAAAATTAAATCTTTATTTATTTGTAAAAAAAATCATGAATATTAAAATGACAAATCATCAATCAAAGTAAAAAGGAAGGGGTGGGGGAGAGGAAAAGAATATCGGAAAAGAAACACGTTACATTACTGACTTAAATTTTTTTTAATCTGTTGGTTTTTAAAGCATACCAATGAATAAGCAAGTCTAATATTAATTGGTTTAAGAGGTTTTGTAGATTTGATTATTATATAGATGCTTTTGTAGATTTGATTATTATATAGATGCTTTTACTCCATACATAGGTCTTGACCGTCCCATGTTATTTTGCTCCCGAGGTAGACAAACTCCTCGGTGTTCTTTAGTGGTTTACCCGACATCACTATTCTCATCCGGTGTTGCGCTCGGCCTACAGTCAGCAGCTTTGTTTTGTCTTTATTTATCTTCATACTGTAGTTATTTTGAAGAATGCTTTCCATAGTTGTTAAGGCCTCTTGTAGTTCCTCTTCACTTTCAGCAACCATAGCAATATCGTCAGCGAACCTTATCATATCCACCTTTTGCCCGTGTATCTTTACACCTTCTCTGTGACTCATTCTCTCTCTCAAGTCGTCAATCGCGCTCTGTATATAGGCGTTAAAAAGAACAGGTGACAGAGAGCATCCCTGCCTTACCCCTTGTCTTATATTGGCTTCCTTTGTGTCCTCGTCACGGCATTTAGTACTACTTTAATAAATAACGTTAACAAGGAGTATGGCCGCGCGGTAACGCACTGGAATTGGGAAGGATAATAAACGATCTTTGTCTGAGCGTTAAACTTATCGAGCACTCAGAAATGAATAATGCATTTGCCTTAAAAAATATATTAAACTTGAACTAAGAATAGGGGTTGTATTCTTAGTTTTAGCACACAGGCGGCTGTTCCTCTCGCAGCTGCCCTACCCTAGATATAATGAAATTAAATGTCCTTTGTGAAAAAATATGAATACCTAAAACGATGGATCAAAAATCAGATCCATCGAGCCATTTGATTTTCAATAGGATCATAATTAATGTAATAAGGATCATGAGTCATGTTTAATATCAGAATCTGACCCACCCTCGTTTAATTTTCTTAATCTTAATTCTAACCTTTTTTTAAATTCATCACTGTTAAGGAGCGCCCTGGAATATATTATATATGTGTCTAAAAAAACTCATTATTTATTTCTTGCGAAGTCCACGATAAATTCAATTAATATAATGAACTATGTATATAAAATATTTACTGTTTGATTATTTCGAAAGTTATTGCTCAGATACACATGGGTGTGTTGCATACTTGTTTGATTATGAAAAATACATAAATAATATCGTACAGTACCAATCGAACGTAAAGTTATTTATTGTATACGATCTCTTCCCGAAGAAGAATCTCATATACGAGTATTTGATCAAACATCGTCATCGACGGTTAAAAAATGAACAAATTTATGTTAATTAAATTAATTTTCATATAATTTATATTTCTATTGGTATAAAATATGGATAATAAAAAATAAAATTCATATAGGACCGTTTAGAGAACGAGTTCTCCTCAAGGGTTTTCTTACTTGGGATTCGAATGCACTAAAAATATTACAAAAAAAAACAAGTTGATTCTAAGCATAGAAAGGTAGTGACTCTAGCCATTAAATTAGGAATTTTTCGCATCTGCATACGTTTACGAAAACATATGTGGTAAGTAAATCGCAGAAAACTTATCGAGGGAAGACGAACTACATACGAGTACGTTTGTAGATATTTCGATATGTGATAGTAGTAACACTTTTGCCTTTAAGTGGAGTGTACTGTTCACATTCAACCATAAATTTTAACAAGAGTTGATTAATTATCATTCATATGGAAGAATACCAAGAACCATTCTTCTCGTGTTACGTAGTAAAGACTAAAAGTGTCCGGCCTAATGATACAAAAAAGTGATTTCTGGAATGAGTGTTACCTCTGGTCTACCTTGACGAGGGTCGTCTTCAATCGATTATCTACCTAAGTGAAACTCTAAGGCAATATTTCACCGTGGAATATGAAGATTCTCCATAGACGGCATCTCAATATCGTTTAATTTATATTGGGGGTTTCACTTGTTTAGAAATAATCTTGATAGCCGTGCGTTTTTAAATTTTTAACATTACAGAATGTAGCGAAATAAATCGTCGTTTCGCAGCTATAGTTGATATACTCATACTACTGAGGGAAGAGGTTTCACATGTTAACTGTAATATCGTCTAACCATGCGTGACGCAGTCGGCGTGGTATATTTTGGACTTGAGTGATTTATACACTGTCTTACTTAATCGGTTCGATAACCTAAACGTTCAACTAAATGTTTAGCCATCACATTGATTCTGAAAGTGGGTACATAGAATAGAGGATGATTTCACGTATTGATATGTATGGAGGCCAAAATACAACAATTGAAATAATCAATAATTTTCAAAATTCAATGTGTCGACCAAGACTAGGTACAAACCGTTAGAATTTGATGTATCTTAAATAGGCTTCTTCGTTTCGGTTTACAGTAATTTGAAATACTTTTCATGGTCATCTAAAATAGATGTCACGTACATAGGTAGGTACCCTTGACTCCCAATATCTTCACGCATCGATTGGTTCAATTGTTGTCAAAAAAATCTTGGTGGCTTGCTACTTGAAGTGACCTTTAAATAGTTTTAGGTACTATCGACATTCATTAGTATTCTGGTACTGCAGTATTCTTTCAAAATAATCTTATATATTAACAATTGTCTTACTAACAAAACTTTTTATTTTGGTCCTGGGCTAGAAAAATAATGCATTGAATGATTATTGTGTCTAAACCATGTGAAGTGATAATATATGTGATATTGGAGGTTCAGAAGCAATAAAGAAATTAATTCCATTCTCCAACAACCTGTCGTAATCAGCAATGTAAGGGACAACAGTTTATGTTCCTTGTATTGCTTTAAAATTTTCTATGGTTTTTAATTTATGAAGGCCACAAAAAATTAGTACCTCATTATTAAGTGGACTGTACAACATTAGAATTATAAACACTAGTGGATGCATTTTTCCTTAAAAATATTGAACAAACTCAGGTACTTCAGATTTTCAGTTCAGATCGATCCCACCGTCCCTCGCACTATTATAATAGACAAAATAAGTTTCCATTCAGCGTGATCTGTACTTCTACTTCAGTTTCAATCCTGGGGATTGGTTAGCAGCAAAGCTCTGCATCTCTTCCACTCCGCTCGGTCTTCAGCGATCCTCTTGAGCTCTGTATAGGAGGTGCAGTCCATATCATGGCATATTTGCTCCAGATATTCTCGGCGAGGACGCCCTCTGCCAATCGATCCCTCAATCATTCCCTCCAGTATATTGTGCAGGAGATTTTCATGTCGCAGCATATGACCCATCCATTCTGCACGCCTTTCCGATATGGTGCTTGACAGGTGCCTGGTTTCTTCGATCCTGCTGAGAACCTCGTCATTTGTAATGTGGTATCTCCAGGAAATCCTTAGGATTCGTCTATAGGTTCACATCTCATCTGGTCTGTACTAGAAGATCGAAATCATACTTTTTATAATCAATCAGTCCAAATATGTACCGATATATGGTATGGCTGAATAAAAATTCATTTGGAAATAATTAAGTTGGTTATCATCGCAGTACCACAAAATGTGATATACGGATTATATTGATATACGGACATAATCCTGATGGGCTCAAAATTACAACAGTGCCAAGTGACAAGATTTCATGGTCAGAAATAAATTGGGTATTCCAAGATACATCCATGGAGACCTGAGGTGCGCCCTAATTCTAGGATAAAATTGAGTATTTCAAGATACGTCCATGGAGACCTGAGGTACGCCCTAATTCTAGGATAAAATTTACTTCAGATGGTCAAATGCTAACATAGATTTATTCGATAACATGGTGCGAAGAAGTTAATCTATCATCTCGCTACCACTCATTGCTTTCTCAGTAATGCATCTTACAATTGGAATAGTTTCTTCCTGAATGATATTAATTAAGCCTATGTAACACATCGCTGGGCACGCATTTTGTCCACTTAATTGAACACACTGTACGCTTCTGAGGACTTTCACTGCTCCAAGAATGCCATTAATGGCAAACATTGTTTGTTATTAGAGCGGAAGCACTCGAGCAGACGTGCTGCAGTTTCATAAGTGTCCTTTCTTTTTTAGATATGAAAGTAATTATGGGTTTCGACTGAATTGACTCTGTTCATCTGTATTATCTATTATGATGATAATAAAATGATAGCTTGTAGTAATTGCTGCCGTATTTTATGGAGCAGTTTGAATTGACGATGCAATTTAGAGTTTCTCACTAATTGGACGAATTGTATAAATTGGTTTTTACTCGTTATCATTCTTATGTCGAGGAATTAGCTTTGGAAATCGTATTATTTTATTCACTTTACTTTTATAATATTTAAAATATAAGAAACTTGTCTTTATGCCTGACATGAAAAATCTTCATAGTTGATAATTTGCTCGGAGTGTCGGTCCGATTTACGGACACCTTACTCCTTCATCGGGTATGTAGAACGGACTTGGGAAATTTTATAGATATTTGGGTGGTGGTGTGAGAAAAACTTTAAGAGAGGAGATATAGGATTTGTTACATACATTAAAGTTATAGATACATATAGGTTACATATTAATATGTCACGAGCGTTGGTAAATATGAATACAGAAAGAGAAAGGATAGATATGTATACATATACATAGATATTTTGAATAATTATAAATATATTACGAAGATGGGGGTGGGGGAGAACGCTGTGACTTTAGAATAAATAGTTGTAAATAGATAAATATGGGGGAAAAATAAATTACGTATTATATACTACGAGGCATATCCAGAAACTAAGTGTACTGAATTTTTGTAGGTTACAATTTTTTTTATTTAAACAAAAAAATTACGTGGTTACCGTAGTACATATGTAAACTATTTTTCGACATAGTCGCCATTCCTCTCAATGCAGGTGGTGAAGCGGGGTATCAACTTTTTGATGCCTTCCTCGAAGTAGTTTCCCGCCAACCCCTCCGTCCACTTCTCCACTTCCTCATTTACCTCCTCGTCGGTTGACAACCTTTTTCCACCCATGTGCAGCTTCAGGGAGGTAAAAAGATAGTAATCTGAAGGTGCTAGGTCAGGGGAATGCGCGGGATGGTTCAGGACATCCTATTTAAACGAGGCGTGCAGTTCCTTCGTGGCGTTGGCCGTGTGTGGTCTTGCATTGTCGTGCAGCAGGCAGACTCCCTTTGTCAGCATGCCTCTCCTCTTGTTCTGAATCGCAGTATCTTGTCTCACAGTATCTTGCAGAGTTGATGGTCTGCCCTTGAGGCATATATTCAATTAAAATTATGCCTTGACAGTCCCAAAACACGGATGCCATGATTTTCTTGGCTGAAATTGTGGTTTTGAACTTTTTGGCGGAGGGTGAAGAGGTGTGACGCCACTGTTGAGACTGCCTTTTGGTTTCAGGCGTATAGTGTGCAACCCAAGTTTCATCTCCAGTAACGATGGAGCGGAGAAATTCATCTCCATGGAGTTTGCAGCGCCTCAAAAACTCTTGCATTTTTACAAAATTTCGCACTTGGCGGGAGATTGGTTTGACATTTTTCACGAAACGTGTTGTCGCGTCGACACTTGTCAACGTACTGACCTCGAACCGGTCTCGTTGCGGAGGGAAAGGGTCAGGCTACACGGAAGTGGAGCCAACATTTCGAAAATAAAATCCATCCGGTCGTGAGAGACTCAGTACACTTACTTTCTGGATATGCCTCGTATATGTGCTCTAGACACAATTCTGCGCCTACCGTTTCGAATAGGGGGTCGGGGGGTGGTTCGAAGAATTTGTTTCGGCCTGGGGTGGATTAGGTTTGCGTTCGCGACGTAGTCCGTGAGTGAGCTGATTAGGGGGTTCGGATGACTCGGGAGAGAACTGTAGAACCTCTCGGCCAGAGAGATCGCGTATTCTCGGTTGGTGGGGAGATCTAAGTCTTTGTGAAGCCGTCTGTTGCTAACAAAGTAGGGCGCATCCATAATGGTGCGCATTGCCTTGTTTTGCAACACCTGGAGTTTTCGCATGTGGGTTTCGGCCGCGTGGCCCCAGACCGGGATGGCGTACGTCATCTGAGGACGTATGATGGTATTTTACAAGTTTAACTTGATACGAGGTGACATCTTACTGTATCTGCCCAAGAGTGGTGTGAGGGCTTTCAGAGTGCCGTACGCCCTCCCGGTGATGTTAGTGGTATGGTCAAAGTATACATCGACGACCTCCTCCTAGTTAGTAAAACGCTTGTCTCCCAGCCCGCGGCGTGAGAGTTCGATTCCCGTTGGAACCTAGATTTAAAAATGTATGATGAGGAGTTGTCGGATATGATTTTGATGCGATTGTTTGCATTTTGATGCGGATGGAATTGTGTATGTTTGATGGTTAGGAATTTAAGTGAATTATAATATGTGAATACAGGGTGCGAAAGTCTCAACCTAGTGTTTTGGTATTTAAAACAAATGTATAAAATTAGTGATTCAGGAATGAATACAATTCGTTACAGGCCTTGCCTAATAAAGCAGTTCACTATATCCACAAAATGAAGAGTTTTTAGTATTGTTATGTGCTTTAAATCTAAATTTTATAGTGTATGTAGAACTGTAATAATAATAGCGCATGCAATAAAAGTTTTTTAATATGCATTTCTCAAACATTTTTCAATTTTTTTTATTTAATATAAAATTATTAAAAACCTACACTTAACAAAATTACTCAGAAAACCATTGTTAAACCTTCAAGAAAATTAACTTCAACCCCACGATGCAATGGTTAATTTTTGTTGAATCACAGGTTATTAAACAGTCGAACACCATCACAATACAACCATGACAAATTATTCTACAATTTGCAGACCAACGCGAAAAAGGTCGTTTGAACTCGCTTCTATGAGGGTATTGTTCAGAATTATGCTTGTCGTCGCGCTTCAAAACATGGTGATTTGCGTTTTTAAGACAACTTGACGAGTAATTGTTGTTAATTTATTTTTAGAATACGAGTTAATGTCTCAATACTATTAGACACCAATACCATATAAACATTGTTTTTTTATATTTAATAAGTATTTATTATACCAAATTATCTAAGTCACATATTTGCTACTGCAAATATATGAGATGCATGAACCCTGCGCTATGCTACTCCCCTCGAATGACGGATTTTTTTTCCGTCTAGTATTCCAGGGTGTAAGAATGACTTCGGTTATATATATTCCTTCAAAAAGAGAAGAAAACAGTATGCTACAATCGTCTCACTACGATGTGCCATCGAATCCAGTATAGCGGAGTGTCCGGCGAGTTTGCTGGTGTGCAACGGGTCACTCACTTTAAAAAAAACTCCATGCCACAGTTTTGATTCCCGACTGAATTGCGAGGGGGGTAAATGTAATAAAATAAATAAACAAAATATGCAAAATGTAATTTTATTATTATTTCACGGTAATATTGCGTCCAACGAAAATCAATTCACAGTCACATATAAAACGATGGTATTTTATTATTATTTCACGGTTATATTGCGTCCTAAGAAAATCAATTCACAGTCACATACAAAGCGATGGTATTTTATTATTATTTCATGGTTATATTGCGTCCTAAGAAAACCAATTCACAGTCACATACAAAGCGATGGTATTTTGATATTATTTCACGGTTATATTGCATCCTAAGAAAATCAATTCAGTCACATATAAAGCGATGGTATTTTCCCCCAAATATTTTTGAAAGGTAAATTGAGGTTTTGATTATTTTTTAATTAATTCCAATGACGACCTTCGTGGCCTAGTTAGTAAGACACTTGTCATCCAATCCAGAAGTTGTGGTTTCAATTCCCATTAGTTTGCATTTATTTAAAAAATAGAGTAAGTCCGGTTTTATCATGTCTTCACTGCCAAACAGCAATACCCATCAGATTGAACTGTATATATCGAAAGCGTAATACGTAATATAATAATAATATATAATACTATATAATAATAATAAAATGACAATTTATTTAGAGCCATTTAGAGAACAAATTCTCCGCTCTAACTAGGGATTTTAATCCACTATTATTGACAGATTTCAATTATTACAAAAAAATGTAAGGATAGGAAGTGGTGGCTTCAGCCATTAAATTAGGAATTTGCCCGCATCTGTATATGTGTACATGTTTATAAAAACATATATACTCGTAGTAAGAAAACCGCTAAAAACTTATTAAGGCAAGACGAACTACAAAGAAAACTTTTTAGGTCTTCATATTCGAATATGTAATCATAAATTTTGATAAGACTTCATATATCTCTTAGGCCTCGGCCACACAGGTAGGAGTCTCGCTTGTTGCTTAGAGCTACGCTACTAGGTGAATATAATAGTCACGTAACGTGGCGCGAAACGTGTAGTGTGGCCATTGTGATGGTACGGGGTGCGTTGGTTCACTAGGATATGTCACCTAACTCGCAGCGTAGCTCTAGTCACCAAGCGAAGCTTCTACCTGTGTGGCCGAGGCCTAACACTTTGAGGCAGACAAAGATCGATCCAATTTAAATGCTAGTCGAAAAAACTAACGTTTACCAAAAATAAAGATAATTAATTCATAAATACAGCACTAATTAAGTAAAAAATAATCAAATCATACATTTCAAATTCTATATTACATCAACCATATTTTAAAATGACGTAACGCGAATACGAAATCCGCTACCTCGACACAATCGGAGTCGCTTAATGCAGGAGTGGTCATGTCTTGCGGAGGTCACACCGGAGTGTGCAGCCAACATCGAGACAGGTGTATCCATTCTTTGATGAAGCGTGCACCTCGAGTCACCTTGAATTGACCGTTTGACTCTGCAAATCCTATTGGATGTGCGAGAAAATATGCAGAATATATTCCACTAATATTACCATATAATAATAATTTCGTTTACTGATACCAAAAACAGCAATAAAAAATAAATGTTACTATATATTTCATGTGATTAACAAGACAACTATTTTTTTATTTCGTATGGAACTTTTCAATATATTTAAATTAGTGTTTCGGATACATCGTGTCCAGAAAACAATATTGTCTTCGCCCCTGTAAGCGAACTTTCAGGTTTAGAAACTTTGGAGTAGGCACGGAACTCGTGGTTCGTCATTAAACGTGTTGGCAACACTACCGCTCGACGGAGGCGAGTATTGTCGCCAGACGAACGGGAATCGAACCCGAATACGATAGGAAAGTCTGATTCTCTCTCCTCTCTACCTACCGTATCAGAAAACAGTTGAGTATATTTGTATGATTTTTGACGCCCTTCCCATGTATCACAAAGCACTGTGCGCTCGGATATATACTCGTATATTTGCACTTACTGCGAGTATTGCATGAATAAGGTGTGATTTTTTTTAAATAGGCAATCCACCCAAACTAGGATGATTTGTGCCACTAAAGTAAAGTCAGTGTACAATTATATGAGTCAATATTGTAAAACCAATTTAAAAAAATGACAATTCTAGATAATTTAATGTTTCAACTGACTAAGCTTAAAAAATTTAACATTCGATATATTTCTGCATACACAGAAAAAAACAGTGTAATTTATTTTTATCAAACACTGTTTATTACAAACAGTATTTGATAAAAATAAATTACAATGCCTTTAAACCTCCACAACGTTAATGCCTTAACTATAAACAACATAGAAAAAATTATGTTTTGTGTGTTAGATTTTTTTTCATACATTGCTTCAATAATATTGTGCTGCAGTCCGACTGGTTGGATAGATATGATGAACTCCCCATCAAGGCTTCTCGCTTCTGAGTAGTGCATCCAAAACTAAATGAGACGATTCAATGACACTCTTATCTCGAATGCTATCGACATGATTGACTTGAATTCTAATGGAAGGAATCATTACAGTGTTATGTGTCTACTAATATGTTATGTATGAAGTCATATTTGTATTCTCCATTTAAACTCCAAAATAATCCTGAACAGTGTTTTCAAGTCAATTTTGATTTATGGTTGGTTTAAACGTGAAAAAATACTAGAAATGCGTGTTCTGAGAAAAATACATGAGATAACAATGTATGACAAAATGCGGACTTAAATTATTCCGAGGGAGTGTGAAATTAAAGTTGATGTGTTGAGTAAGATGCAGAAGAGCTCTCTGAGATTGTTTTGACATATAGAACGAATGAATAAAAAAAGACGAACAAAACAAATATAGGTATAGCGCAAATGAGAGTGGAAGGCATGAGACATGAAGACCAAGGAAAGTATGGTTGGATGAAGGGAATGATATTTTGAGAGAAGGCAACTCTTTGTCCTATGTATACCCAGGGGGGAAATGGTGGGATGTATGTATGTAAAGTTTTAAAACTTTATACTTTTTTTTATTTATCGCTATGTGTTTAAATTTATATTTTTCTTTAATTTCAGGTAAATTTCACAACTATGGTGAGGTCTTCACATAAATATCCGCTACCTGGATTAGAACCTAAACCAATGTGAGTACTATAATTAAAAATAAAAATACCCTTGATGACTTCCATGAACTCGTTGTCGTCGTTGTTGGGCCTCGTAGTTGAGGATCCCCTCGCCATTCCAACGTCAATTTATTTTGAAATCAAACCTGTGCCGTGGAGTTTTTTTCATTTGATATTCGTTAGTCGTTGCACACCGACAAATTCACCGGCCACACCACTGTACTGGATCCGATGGCACACCGAAGTGAGACAATCGGGCACACTGGCATGTTTGTTCGAACTTAAATCTCATGGTTGTAAATTTTCTGTTATCTTTTGACTATATTGAAAGTCAAAAACGACATATTATAGTTTCATTGAGTTGAAACTTGGTATATCTCCGTAAATGGAAAAATTCGTTGAATTAAGCTCAATTTACTTGAAATGCATAAAAAAAAGTTTTTTTAATTGTATTAATACATAAGCGATGAAAAATATATAACACATAACTTAAGAATTATCTCGAAGCATCATCTGTTGCCTGGCAAGTCCACCTGCAGTATTAGCTGGAAGGACCAAGGTCTGAGTGAATGTGATTGAATACAAGTAGCCTGAACGAGTGGACTTGTTCTTGCTAAATAATTTAGTTGTAAGAATTGTTATCTAGTTATAAGTAGTATGTAGGTGTAAATTATTTCTAAGAATTCATATATTAAGATTATAAAAAAATAAAATGACATGTAGGAAAATAAGATTAAGTAAGTTCATAAATTATAATATGTAGATAAATAAGATTAGTTAAGTAATAAATTTGTATAAAGGTATATATAGCCTTGGCAAATATTTATACCATATATTACTTAGTTTAATAAAAAAAATTCACACAGATCTCCAAACTTAACCTGAAGCATTCGGTTTCACTTTAAAAATATACTCTTTTCTAGATCGTCTTCATTGGTAAGTTTTTTACGCTTTCCCGCTTTTTTTCAATCCTTCCTCAAAAACTAATCATTTTTTTACTACTTTCAATAATATCATTAAATAAACTAGATATTTTTATGTATAAATACGATCTTGATAATATGATTCATAACAAACTATGACATAATAAACGATTCATAGAAAACAATTCCTGCGTTTGAAGCCTGCAAGGTGCACAAAATTCGATCTTGATAGAGAAGACACAGTAAAGATATCTTGCGATATCTCTATATATGTTATACTCGTATAAGTCGTCCTTTACTGTTCATGAAGTGAGACTCTGGAATCAGTTATAAACCAATATAAGACTCGCTCCGTCCTTGGCATGCTTTAAGAAGCGACTGAAAACACTCTTAATTTCTAGTCAGTAAAATAACGTGTTTCATTCCTGATTTTTCTTTTCCTTTCCTCTCCACTATCCCTTCCTTTCTTTTTGACTGATGATATCTCACTTTATATGACAAAAATATGTTCGGGTGATTGTCCGTCTTTGTGGGGTTCGTGGGCATATGCTCACGTCAACGTCAAGGACAACGAAAATGAGAACTCTGCGCGCTATTGCTGGGAAGACTTTGCGTGATCGTGTAAGGAACGCCACAATCCGAGAGGTCTGTGAGGTCCAAGATGTGGTCAGATGGGGACGACAGCGTCGACGATTCTGGTACCAACATGTACAGAGAATGAATTCCACAAGAATTCCATACATAGCTCTGCATGGGGTGCCGGATGGACGGCGTCCGCCAGGGAGACCCCCGAAACGATAGAGAGATAGCTGGAGCTCAGCATCACAGGACAATCCTGCAGTAACAGACTCTTGAGAGTCTACAGAAAGTTTAAGAAGGAGAAGAAGAAAGACAGTCAAGAACTTATTTAAGTAAATATCATTTGTAATCTATAGCTAATATATTTTTAGATTGATTTTTTTAATTGTAATTTTAGTGGACCAAGCCTTGGACTATTTTTTTTTGTGAATAATAAAATAAATAACAAATATATAGCGCCCTTGAGAACACTTTCCTCTCTAATTGGCGCTATAAAATTTAGGATAATTTCTTAAACACCATAAAAGTTTTTATTTTGTACAGGTGTTCATTCAGATTATTCAAGGATTTGATTGATATCGACCTTAATCGATTTGGTATTATACTTTGTACAAATTGAGCCCCGTTCCAATACATTATATGTACATATTTTCATTCAGTATTTCAACCATTCAATAATTTTCAACTCATTGGGTTAGTAATAATGCCTAACGTAATACCATTAATGTGGGTTCTGTGCCCAAACTAAATTACTATACATTTAGATACATGTTCCAAGATAACAAAGCAAACGTTGAACTTTATAGCCTTCCAAAATTGTTACATTTTTCATTTACACCAGTACCTCGATTGTGCTATTCTGAAGATTTCTTGAGTTATATTTTTTAATGTAAACCATTATAGTAACATAAAATTAAGTCTTAAAATAAGCATTTTTATTTCGTTATCAAGATTATCGTCGATTTTTAGTTATGTTCAATTCGAGTTTGTTTTAATGGTATTTAATAACTTAAAATTACGAACGAACGAAGATGAGTTATATTATTTATATTGAATGTAAAATTACCCCACGTTTTAAGTCTTTTATGTTATGTCAGTGACTTCAGGGATTAGCTTTTCCACTGTTGTGTCATCTATGTTATGTTTGGGGTGTTTATCTGTGTATACTTTGAGTAGTTATATTCACTTTAGTTGTTAATAACACCCCCCAACCTCCCATTCAAATACGTCATCAAATTCAGACCGAGATGTTGTAGACCAGGGGTGGGCAAACTTTTTTCGCTAAGGGCCAGATTGTAAAAATTTTATGCTCGGCGGGTCAAGAAGCAATCTCGAGGATATTTATATAGTTAATTCTACTTATATAGCAAAAAAAAGGTTTAATCTTTTTTATTAAGCGATGATAATATTTATACACATTTTTTGACACACAAAAAAAACGAATGAAATATTATTTACGTTAATAATTTTTTTTATTTTTATTTATTATTACACATGACAAGAAATATACACAATGTGCGAAAAAACAACAGGTAATTTAATTTAGACATACATTATTTTAACGGATCTGGGTTTGTCGCATTTCATTTGTCGTATCCCCAGTAAACTAGGCTTTTGCCTGTATCTCACAGGATATGTCGCCTAGCTCGCAACATAGCTCTAAACATCAAGCGAGGCTCCTACCGGTGTGGCCGAGGTAAAACAGAGTTCGTATATTAACAACACTTACACGGGCTAGAGGATGCGAGTATTGTTGTATCTTCACATGCAGCAGTATTGCTAAAACGTGCGATGACGAACTAGCTACTCGTTCTAAATATCGAATGCTCGATTAATGTGGATGAAGACAATGTTATCTCCACATCACCAATTAGTATATACTGTAGGGTACCATGAGAATTAAAATATTAAAAAATGAAACATTTGTTCCATAAAAGAAGTAATCCTGTAGTTGTAACCCGGGTCGGCATAAGCCATATGGACTGGAGACTATTCATAGGCATTATCTGAGTTTATCGCCTTTAACGTAGATATACCTGCCCGTGTGTCTGTCCATATAAGTCATCTATTTATCCGAACAAGTACAAGTATGTTAGGCATTTCGAAATCACCACATATTTTGAAAGTTGGCTTAGCCGAATAGGAACGTTTGGTGTTTACTAATGACACGCTAGCTCCAATGAATGTTTGACAAAGCTGTATTTGTACTATCCATATTTTATTCGTAAATGTATCCGTTGAATTTGTATTTCAGTAGTAATTTGAACACGTGTGTATAATAGGATAATGCCTTTACAATTACTCAACATAAAGTCATTTGATATATGTATAAAATAAAATAAAATAAATAAATATTAGGTTTATTGACAGCATCATAGTATGTACAAGATCACACCTGAATAACACTTCTAAAACACATAAATTGCAGACAATACATCAGACACAGAAGCTATCAAAAGGTCTGGGCTCATCTAATAGCATCCCCTCGGCCAAAATACACCGCACCAATATAGGGCGAACCCAGCCACGGGGACACCAGATGT
This sequence comes from Odontocerum albicorne, assembly GCA_949825065.1. Classification (NCBI taxonomy): domain Eukaryota; kingdom Metazoa; phylum Arthropoda; class Insecta; order Trichoptera; family Odontoceridae; genus Odontocerum; species Odontocerum albicorne. Next base: position 36,331,110 of record OX463852.1, on the reverse strand, counting down.
TTTTCAGCCCACACCCTTAAACACGTAGAAACAGGAATATATACAAAAAAATAAACACAGAAAATAAATATAGTAGATGACAAAAAAAGAAAAAAATACATTCAAGAGAGAATACACCAAAAGGTCCGGGCTCATCCCACAAACATTCCCACGGCCGAGATACACCCCACCAATGTAGGGCGAGCCCGACCGCAAGGGCATCAGGGGGCTTCCATCCCACACCCCCGCATATCTAGATTAAAGAATAAATATAATAAAAAATATAAAAAAAAAACAAAAAAGTATGGCAGAAAACAAAATAAAAAGTAAACCATACCACCTCAGGTTAACTGTCAGCAAGAACGAGAAAAAAAAAAGAAGAGAAAAACCTCAAAGGAGTCCAAATTTTACATAATGACAAATGTATAGTATATGGGACTTTATTTCTACGTTTGGAAACTTCAAAAACGCATCGTTCTCTTTTCAATATAAAAAATAAACAAGTTTGATTCAATAAAAAAACACCAGTTCACTTGAACTGTGTTTTCAATAATCTTATTATTCGTGTGTTGTACCCGGTTCCCCTTCGTTTGCAATATGTCTGCCTGGATATCAGTAAATTCGTGAATAGTGCGTAACCACGACAGGCGCGTTCTACCGACTCCGCGTCGATCCTCAATTTCATCCATCAATATTAATTTTAGTATTTTTTTCTTTTCTCAATATATGACTCAGATAGGTAATCTTTCGTCATTTTATGGTATTTATGAGTTGTCATTCTACACATGCTCAACGTTGCACCTCGGTGTTTGAAATACGTGTTTTCAATAGATTATCTGATGTTATTTATTGACTATTCACGACGCTCGTGGCCTAGTTGGTAAGACACCTGTCTTCCAACTTGGCGGTTGCTTGTTTGATTTATGTTGTTACGCTTTTTTCAATAACGTTTTTTTTTTATAAAAAGGTTCTTGTCTGGTTTGTCAGAAGAGATTGCCATATGACAATACACTCACCTGATTATAGTTTATAGGAAGAAAGATATACTAGTAACTAACACACACGTAAGATACGAAAGTTTAATATTGCTAATATTACTATTAAATTTATAAGGAAATAATTTCATAAAAAAAATGTATCGCTTTTTATAAATGTTCATTAAGTCATAATTAACTAGGATACATACATTGTCACGCCACATACTGACATGTGTATGAACACGCTATATATACATGTCATTAATTCATTCGAATGTTACCCTTAAGCATATTCGAACAAGTATTTGAACTAACGAGTGATCGGGAGAGAATATTGTCTGCAGTCCCAACAATCGGACTTTCGGATTAAGAACCACTAGCGTGGACACGTAACTCACAGTTGATCATCGTACGTGATGGTAATATTACCGCATATCAAGCTTAACTTATTTAAGGTGTGATGTCTATTGCTTTTATGGTCTTGCAGCAAAGACAATACCCGAATTATACCTTATCATTTTTTAAAGAACGGAGTTCATTACATCAACTTCAGTAATGCTAAAATGTTTGTTGATTTTTTCAATAAGAGAAAGGAATTAATCTGTAACGTTTATATCTTTGTAGACGAATGATAAACCATATGCCAAAGAGTTCTTGTTTTCTGGCGTTGCATAAGAAAACTTTTTAAATAAACACGTTTTGGCAATTTCTAATCACGAGTATAAATGAAATAAAACACGAGATTAATTTAAATATAGACAGGTCCAATTATTTGAAAACTTGCACGAATTTATAAAACACCTTTTTATTTAAGTATCTTATTTTATATAGTCTCAAGAAGCAACATCACATAGTCCATACTCAACCGTCGTGGACTAATTGATTAGCACGCCTTTTTATTTCTTTTATTTTAGGTCTAAGTTTCAATTAGTGGACTGCTTAACTGCTTTTACAATCATGCCAATTTTCATCTGTATTTTTTTTCGCTTATTTTATTTACTAATTTGTTTAAACGTTGTGTAGTGTAAATATGGCGAATTTATTGCCAAGTTGCAATATCTTTCAACCAACCATACAATTGTTTTACAAATATATGATTTAATGTTTGATGTTGAAGGAAAAATGTCCATGCCAAAATGGCCGTACATGGCCGTGTGGTAACGCGCTGTGCTACTACCCTCGAACGACACAGGCACTTTTTCCACCTAGTGTTTCAGGGTATAAGGATACCTATGACTTCGGTCATGTCTATTATTAAAAAAAATAAAAAAAAATAAAGCAAATATGAATATAACAAAACATTGTTATGTAGCTGAATAATGACTTGAAACCTTTTTTATGGTGCCCTGTGTTATAAAACAATAAGTTCTTATGAGTTCTAAGTTTTTACTTTACAAGATTTTTTTTTTCTTTAAAATTTTTTTCAGATTTTTCAAGCAGAGAAAATAAGAATTGAACAAAAATATTTAGTTGAGATATCAAACTGCGTGTAGCCACAGGAAACTGGGCAGTATTAAAATCTGCTAAGATGATGATAGTCAACAACAGTATTTTCGTATGAACTTGAAGTATGATAGTGAAACATTGACGTGGAAAGATACTGAAAAGAGGCGAACAGATGCTGTAGAAATACGTGAACTGGGAAGACTATGTGGGTGACAACGTGTGACAGAATGTCGAATGAAGTGATTAAGAATGAATGTGAGCTTAAGGCTGATGTGTTAAGTAAGATGAAGAAGAGCAATCTGAGATGGTTTGGGCATGTCGAAAAAATTAACGAAGAAATGCTAACAAAACAAATATACAGTCCAAATGTGAGTAGTAGAGTGGTAGAGAAATACCAAGGAAACCATGCTTGAATCAAGTGAATGATATTTTGAAAGAAGGAAACGTAATAAATCACAGATATCGTAAGAGTCATATGAAAAGGCGTATGGATGAAGAATATGCGTAGGATGTGTGTCGAGATAGGAAAGTCAGGTGTTCCCTCTTTACCTACCCCATCTGATAATTGTTTATACAATAAAATATTAGCTTCAATGGTCTTCTCATTTTTGGTTTCTACATGGCGCTTTGGAATTCCTTGTCTAATTATTATTATTAAAATATGTTACATATTGATTTCAGATTGTGGGATAAGGAATTAACAAATTTAGTTAATTAACCCTTCGTGTCCTGTGATGTGTAACTAATACACATTGATTATAAAAACTTTAATATCTGTATAAATATAATAAATACTAGGTTCAGATTTTAGGTATTCCTCCGTAATACATTTACGCATTGAATGAAAAAAATAATATCAATAATAATTAAGACTTATCGGCCACATCAGAGATATTTTGTGAAAATCGGGAATAATTTCACCAATACAATCAAACGTGTGCCAGTGTGTGACGTAGGTATATTCATTCTAAAAAACCGCCATAGAAGTGACGCTATTCACGTCTCACTCTCAGTCTACTTCGGTATATGGGAACGCAAGACATAGAATCTCAGTTCGCTCGCTTCTCTCGCTCAGTAGGTCAGCTGCTTTCGGTAGAGGTGGTCGCTTTGCCCGTTTTGTGAACGTCGGCCGATGTTTTTAACAATTAAATTTCAATTATTATCAATTCATTTAAGCGATTGGCTATGAATATTCTTATTTTTTCGATTTTTAATTGGTCAATTTTTACATATGTATTGATGTGTATTGAATACACAACACCGGAACGGGTGGATTTTTTTAGCACAGGAGGGGAAAGGTTAAGAAAAGATGTAGACATTGAATGTACAATTGATAAGACGTCTGTTTTCCGACGCGGAGGTTGCGAATTCGATTCTCGCTTAGAGCCCTGGTTTTTTTTACAAAAGGTTTTCAGTGGGGTTTTAATTTAAGGTCTCATAAACATCTTTCGTGCTGGTTGGAGTTGTCTACATGATAACAATACCGCAGGATTATATTGTGTACAAATAAAATGTTAAACACTATTCGCTCGGGCGCTGCAATAGCTGTCAGACTTGGTTTGTTTAACACTTGCCACCCTGTGATGAATAGCGAGTGGCCAAGACTTATATTTAATTTCATTATTCGACGTTTTAATACATGATAAAATGATTTTTATAGCTAAAAACGAAAAACAATCTAGCAGATTTTGCATAATTTTAATTTAAAATATACATTTTTCACTGGACGCTTAGCGTCCAGCACCGTGGCTGGCGGATTTTTTTTAGCACAGTAATGCAAGTGTTAATAATAGTTGATTCAAGTCCCGAGTTAGAGCGCACTTGAGGAGAGTTTGCTCTCTAAACTGCGCTATATAAAATTGTTCTTTGAATTGAAAAAAAGAACATGTTATAATATACTCGTATTTTTTAATACTGAAGGACCACAAATTATTTTGAATCTCCTTTCAACTGGATATACAAGTTTGCATATATTCTCAGAAGAACCGTTTTTATTCGAAGAAGCGCAACAGATCACGCAACAGTAAGGAAGGTGAGTAACCTATTGATGGAAAACTACTACCAAGCAATTAGCTTGAGAGGTATCCGTGATGATGTCTTCGTAACATATTCAAAAGCGTTCAAGGTAATTTATTTTCAAACAAAACCAATGTGAAGTTAATTTTTACTTACATACTTTAGAAACCGTACTTATTAAGCTGATTAGTATTAATTTTAGAAACCAATTAGTTTTGATGTGTGGAAGTGAAACGTGGACTTAGAATAAATGCTGTACAAATACGTGCACTTAGAAGAATATATGGGGTGACAATGTGTTGCGTCAGGATTAGATATGAGTGTGAACTTAACGTAAAGTTTTTTTTTATTTAATAAAGTAACGTATTAACTACAAACATATGCGAAGGCTATATACATCATCACATTATATAATATAACATTGTCTGTTCATATTTCAACAGTCCGGAACTAACACAGCTTGTTACGTTACACGTTCCTTGTAAGTCCACCAAACAAAATATTTTATTCCATATTGATAAAGTGACAATTAATTATTTGTGTACCACCTGTCAAAGAATACTACAGAAATCGGGAAATAAGTATGCGCATTGTGTAAGTCCACGCATATAACTTTGACTTCTTACAAAAGAAATGTAAAGTAGGTGCTCTTTCCAGGATAAATTTATGAGTTTTCTTTTTTATTGTGTTGGGCTCATCTTATTCTGGGTTTGCCTTTGTGTAACTGTTTACATGTCAATGTAATTTTTGTAATATATTTACATCAAAATATAGTGTCCCCGTTTAAACAAATAAATAAATAAGGAGCGTGGGTATACTTCAGCTGCATGATTGGTTATACTTGAGCCGTATACTTGAACTGCATTTTGTTTATATTGTCAATTCATTTATTTACTCCACAATATGTCACTAAGTTAGAAGTCGATAGAAGACGTGTTGTTTCGTTATATTCTGAAATGTCAATAATTGAAAATCGCGTGGTTATCGAGTTTCTTTCAAAAGAACGTGAAAGCCTGGCAGAAATTAAACGACGTTTAGATACTATCTACGGAGAATCTTCTTCAAGGACAGCATCTAAACGTTATTTTCTTCCAGGTGCTTCTTTTGAAACAAACGTGTTTATCGCACGATATAAAAATTTTTACATTTCAAAATATAACGAAACAACATGTCTACTATCGACTCTAGTTGACGTACAACTGATGCTAGAGGTATCAGATATGAACTGTAACATTGTCTGATCATACGATGGGCATGGTCAGTATCTGTTTATGCACGCTCTAACTTGTTTAGGCCGGAAATTTTTGTACCTTAGTGGGAATTCCATTAATTTACAAAACCTTATTGTAAATTACCTTACCCCTTTGAGTTCGGGTTTTTAAAGGGTCTTTCAAATTGAGCGGTTTTTTTAATTCTATTTTCTTTTATTCTTGAATAAAACACACAATTTGCTTTGATTTCAAAAAACTTTTTATTGGTCATTGAAGTATACTATAATGTATAACATTTAAACACAAAAAGCAATATCCGCCAAATGTCCACCTCTTGCAGCTCCCCAGATGCCCACTCTTTTGTCAAAATTTTCGATGACATTTTGGCATAATTGCGGTTCTAACTCACCAATAACACGAATAACTTCGTCCTTCAGCTCAGGAATTGATTGGGGGTCATTCTTATAGACTTGGCTTTTCACGTAACTCCAGAGAAAATAGTCCAACGGCATCAGATCACATGATCTTGGTGGCCACTTAACATCACCGTTTCCGGAGATTACAATACATAAAATAACTCAACAATTTGAACGCATTGTTGTATCGCATACGACTCCATTTTTATAAATGTCATACATTACACTTCTCAAATGTCACAAGACCCAGGCAAGTTCACGACGCCATCTGTGTTTTATCCACGAATTTAAAAAACCGCTCAATTTGAAAGACCCTTTACATTGTTTGGTTTATCATTAGAGATGTGGGTGGTGTTAGTATTGAAATGTGGGTGGTGTGTACAGCTTTAGGACTTCTACTTCCTTCGACCTTTCCGAGGCCTCATCTCTAACATATATTCATTCTAGATGTTGCCCTTGTTTATACATTTTCTCCTCTCATTTACTCCACCTTATCACAAGCTTTTACCAGTATTTTTCTTCTTGGGTTCTCATAATGTAAGTTTAGAAATCGCGTTAATGAAGCTCCGTCGCTACCACATCGTGATGGACAGGCTGGGTGTTTTCATGTCAGCTGACCGCATTAGACTCATCATGTAATGGTACAACAATATGCCGGATACCAAGTTTGATATCGCTGATAGCGAGGCGAGATTCACCTTGTATTTTTAAAAGTAACAATGTTATTAAATGTGAACAGAAATTGGTAAACCACAAACATGTTCAAAATTGTTACGTCTTTACTAACATTAAATTGTTTTAGAATTTAACTGATAAGAGATGTCTTCCGACAAGGGAAATAAAAACTTGTTGATTATTTTTTTGTGTCACGTTAGGATTATTGTAATTCTGTTTATTAGGGTGAGCCTGATTGGCAAAATTCTAGGCTCCAGACTATTTTCAATGCAGCTGTTAGACCAAAGATTCCCAAAGTGGTCTATGATATATGGACCCCCAAGGGTCGATTTCGACTTGCAGGGGGTCTATGTCAGCGAGAAAAGAAAATGAGGGTGCACGAGATGTAAATAGGGGTCCACGTTAGCGGATCCCATTTAGGCAGATCATTATCAATATTTAGGCGTTCCGTAAATGTCTTATTACACCTAACACAGATTGTGTGTACATAATACTTATATTAGACATAGAAAATACTTATACAAATAAATCGAATGCAAATCATTGAACGTGGAGATTTAAGACTATTCCTCACTAATTTGAAGCCAAATATTGAATCATTACTATCAGAGCATCAGGTTTACCTCTCTCAATAACAGTATTATTTGTGTATTAATTTTATGTAAGAATTTTACTAGGTTTTGATTTGTTTCGTTCTAAAGCCAAATATTTACTTGCATTTTGTATCTTTTCAATAAAGGTATGAATAAAAATTATACATGTTTTTCTATTTTTACAATTTTCCACTCTACAAAAAACCTTATCAAGGTGAACAGCACTGTGTCAGCTGTCTAAAGCACATGTGAAGTTAATAAGTTTAGGAAAATTCAATATTAGGCAGGCAGGGGGTCTACGGAAAACAAAAAATCGACAAGTGGTCTACGGGGTGAAAAAGTTGAAACTATGCTTTGGAATATTAAAAAGAATACGTTAGATATGTTTTGAAGGTCTGTCAGTACAATATCACAGAAATTCTCATTAGATAAACATTAAAAATAAATATATAGTAAAGCTTTTACATTCTTAATAAAGTAAGGTCTGACTGTCGACGCGATATGATTTGGAAAAACAATGACTTGCGCATTGGTAGCAAAGTTTAAGTTTCGTCGTCGTCGTTCCTGGACCTTTTTGTAGAGGATCCCCTCATCATTCCAACGTCAATCTCGAACTGCTCTTCTACGTCGATTGTGTGATCTTCTATGAGCCCAATCCTACAATAGTTACGCAGTTCGTCTCGCAAACGCCACAAACGTGTGGATCGTACTGATTCATCTGGTAATTGGAAACTGTTTTTCATACATCGAGATATTGAGACGCCATAAGTTGGAGAACAGGTGACATTTCACTTTCCAAGATCCTGAGTCATCTGCTTCAGGCGGTCTTCAGGCGTCTCGACTCAAGTCAGTATTTCTCGCTCCATAGGAATCTTTGCTCCAAAGGATATTTATTTCTAAAACCCCTAATAATTCGAAATAATTACTTCTATTTGCTCTAATTATCTTAAAAAGTTAAAGAACCTGACCTATTTGCTCTAATTATCTTAACAAGTTAAAGAACCTGACCTATTTGCTCTAATTATCTTAACAAGTTAAAGAACCTGACCTATTTGCTCTAATTATCTTAACAAGTTAAAGAACCTGACCGATTCGCTCTAATTATCTTAACAAGTTAAAGAACCTGACCTATTTGCTCTAATTATCTTAACAAGTTAAAGAACCTGACCTATTTGCTCTAATTATCTTAACAAGTTAAAGAACCTGGCCTATTTGCTCTAATTATCTTAACAAGTTAAAGAATCTAACCTATTTGCTCTAATTATCTTAAAAAGTTAAAGAATCTGACCTATTTGCTCTAATTATCTTAACAAATGAAAGAACCTGACTTATTTGCAGCACAGTTTTTTTTTTACATAATATGATTTTAAGCTTATATCATCATAACATATGAATGTGAACTTCAATGGATGACATAATTTGTCAGCAGATCTCATGAGTGCGACTCAAATGGCATCGAAATGTCCTGTTTCTCTTCAGTGGCGGTGCGCAATTAATTCTGACATCATCGATCCATAATGAGTGTTATTATTTACGATGCAACGCTTGAAAAATAATCATATTTTATTATTCCAACGGATCATGAAGCACAGAAGTAAAAATAAAAATATCAATAGCTTTTGCATTTTTTTTTGCTCAAGAATACCAAATTAAAAGTCATTGAATTGTGAAAACGCGAGACGAAATTATAGATGTCTTATTACTTCACCGAGTGTCATTTCATATTTCAATGATTGTACTTAATTTTTATTATTTTTAATACATAATAAATAAATAGTATTTAATTTTTTATTGTAGAGTGCAATAACCTAAAGATGAAAAAGTATATACATGGTGGGCCAAAAGTCATAAGATTTAAAAAAAAATTACTTCTTTATTTCTTAATAATTTACATTTATTCTTTTATAAACAGAAAAAATATTTTTTGTAAATAAATTTAATTAAGTTTTAAAAATTACATCTTTTAAATAACGACCATTTCGATCTTCACGGTGACGCGCTTTCTCTAAGGCGTGGTGACCCAAAAGTTGATAGACTATTTAAAATTCAAATAACTTTCTACAATAAGTTTTTTTATTTCAGATTATGAAAGCGTAATTTAAAAAAAATAAATATGAAGAAATTCACAATTGAGCAACGTGTTAAAATAATCTAATTCTATCTAGAAAATCCACAATCAATTGTGCTAACGCAAAGAGCTTACACTCGTCATTTTGGGATCAAAAAACCACCATATAAACAAACGATACTTAACTTAGTTCGACGGTTTTAAATTCAGGGGTCTGTGAGTAATTTACTACGTGCTGAGAGGTCACGTTCAGGGAGGTCATAGGACAACATTCAGCGTGTGCGTTACTTTTGAGCCACCCTGTATTATGTATAATATATGTATAATAAATTCGTATAACCACATCTACAACCAAAAAAATATATACGAGCATAACAAAACTCTCTCTTTTAAAAATAATATAAGATTTCTCAAAAATTCAATATCAATCATTGATTCGTATGGTAACCCTTCAACATATCTGAATTGGTGATTCAGACATATTGAACTCCTACAATTGATCTGATTTTCTACCTTAACTTATTTCAAAATATCATTTACTAGATCCAACCAAACTTTCCTTTTGTCTTTCTCTATCATGCCTTTACGCACTCACGTTTGCACTATATATTTGTTTTGTTAGTCTTTCTTCATTTATTCGTTCTACATGTCCATCTTAGATTGCTCTTCTTGCTCTTACTCAACGCAGTCTGAAATTCACATTTATCCCTAATCACTTCATTAGATATTCTGTATGTTCATTAGATATACATTATTCTTAGTGCGCGTATTTTCACAGCATTTATTTGGCTTTTTTCAGTATTTCGAAAGATTCCATTTAATTTTACCCCATATACAATTCTCTAGGCTCTACCCTTCCTTGGCTGACAAAAATGACCAAACCAAGTTTGTTGCCAGGATAGGATCAATAGACAAGACGCGAATATTCACTATGATTCTTTGTCTCTAAGTTTCTATAGTTATGCCAAACTTTGGGTACAGTATTGTTCTTAATAATATACTCGCAAACCAGAATATTTATCATTATTCTCTTCAAGCATTTATTTAATGGTCCATGATTCAGCTCGGTAAGAAATACTAAGTATTATCCTCAGTGTTTTGTGCGGAGAAAGATAATTTAAAACAGAAACAAACTAACGTTTTATCTCTTTTTAATAACTTGGTTTAAGTTTCCCTATTCCGTATTCTATTTTTATTTCCTTACCCGTCCCATCTGTAAGTCATTGATGATATCAAAAATTATGTATTGTCTGCATTTTTGATTCACTTCTTCATTCTATACTTTTAAGTACAAAAAAAATTTCTGACTTTTTGAATTTTTTTTTCATTTGTGAATATCGTAGATACTTTCTTAGTTCTTACAATTGTCGTAACATACTCGTATGTAACTCATATCGGCTTGGTTGGAAAAGATTCCCGTAAAATCGCAATGAAGGGCCATATAATTTGAATCTTCTTCTTTCTAGTGTCATGTCAGGTCGCCCCAACGTTGGCTTTCACCTAAGAGTAGACATCTTTGTCCCCGATAGCTCGAAAAAGATCCCTAACGCTCCTTATACCATTCTAATCACGTATCATACAACATATTGCGGATCTAGGAGATTTGCCTCCGGCCAACACCTCTTCGGCCATGTTAATTTTGATAATTTGTATAAATCATGTTAATTTTGATACTTTCTAAATTCTTAATTATTTTTTTAAAATTTAAATATATATTATTTTAATGGACGAAATCGACCGTACAATGTAAGAAAATAAAAATTGTAAAAATAAGGGTGCTAGAAACTTCTTTTATATAAGGTATATTTTTTAAATAGGACAAAAATTTTTTTACCTCAATAATGTTTAACATTATATTTTTTTAATTGGTTTTATATTCTAATAATATATCCATTGTTTTTTTATTACCTCCTCTGTGTAATGTGTTACGCTCTGTAAACATCTATAGCGTGATATGATTTAATATTATATCATTTTATCACTTTTATACTGACTTTAAATTACGCTCACCATAGGTGTGATCACAAGTGTGAATCTCATTGAAATCTTCTCTGACATTTTAGTGATATTGCTTTTGATGAATTGAAAGTTTTACAAATCAAGACGCCAATATTTTATTTCACGATCATTTTGGTATGTTATTACAAACCTTGAATACCACTGAAACGTTTCGGTCTCGATTTCCTACTGTAATGTCTTATGAAGAATATAATAACGATTGATTTATTTAATTCGATTACATAACTACTAGGTTAGTCAAAAAGTTTTGAAAGCGACATCTATGGAGCAGTAGAAAAACCAAAATTTCTACGCAATTTTAATATTTCATCTTTCATAAGAACGTACTCAAAATTTCATTTCGATCTGTCAATTCATTCTTTGTTTACAAGCCATTTGAAGTTGACGTGTCAGTGTATTTTTAACATTTGCCTTTCATTTGTCGTAACCCCAGTAAACTAGGCTTTTGCCTGTATCTCACTGAGGATATTTAGCGTGAAAATAAAAATCGATACTTCTTTCCGATTTTTGATTACACAAAAACAAAACCCCGTTGCACGTTCTCATCAACCTGACAAACAGTGACACTCAATTACAACTGGAAAAATCATGCTCAAATGAATCATGAATCAAAATCTTCACACATCATCACTCCAGAAAGACCAAACTTGTTCATCCCATAATATACCGCACACAATCATAAGAATAAATACAAAAGTAAAACCAAAAATTAATCCAAAATGAAACAAAAATAAAACCAAAAATGTTCATCCCATAATATACCGCACACAATCACAAGAATAAAAATTAACACAAAAATATACAGAAACACAAATACAAAACAAGACAAATCAAAATAACACTTAAGAGCCCACACAATTTTTTCCACACGTCATTTCCACACGTCATTCATCCTGAAAGCTCAAGTACTCAAAATCCTGTCGCAATAATAACCACGCTCCGATCGACTGTCTAAATGGTTTTCCTTCCTTTATCTTTATTGAACTCGGCACAATAATAATAGTGTGCTATAGTATTTTATGGAGATGGTAAAATGTAAAACGATCTAAATATGATTTCATTTTACATGATAAGGAAAATATATTAGACTAAAAATATAATATGATTGAACAGATACACTACAACGACCATGTAAAAATATAATATGATTGAACAGATACACTACAACGACTATGTAAAAATATAATATGATTGAACAGATACACTACAACGACCATGTAAAAATATAATATGATTGAACAGATACACTACAACGACCATGTAAAAATATAATATGATTGAACAGATACACTACAACGACCATGTAAAAATATAATATGATTGAACAGATACACTACAACGACCATGTAAAAATATAATATGATTGAACAGATACACTACAACGACCATGTAAAAATATAATATGATTGAACAGATACACTACAACGACCATGTAAAAATATAATATGATTGAACAGATACACTACAACGACCATGTAAAAATATAATATGATTGAACAGATACACTACAACGACCATGTTAAAATATAATATGATTGAACAGATACACTACAACGACCATGTAAAAATATAATATGATTGAACAGATACACTACAACGACCATGTAAAAATATAATATGATTGAACAGATACACTACAACGACCATGTAAAAATATAATATGATTGAACAGATACACTACAACGACCATGTAAAAATATAATATGATTGAACAGATACACTACAACGACCATGTAAAAATATAATATGATTGAACAGATACACTACAACGACCATGTAAAAATATAATATGATTGAACAGATACACTACAACGACCATGTAAAAATATAATATGATTGAACAGATACACTACAACGACCATGTAAAAATATAATATGATTGAACAGATACACTACAACGACCATGTAAAAATATAATATGATTGAACAGATACACTACAACGACCATGTAAAAATATATTCCCTTTCTCCTATCATAATTATTTTTATACTTATGTTAGATACTATAGTATATGATAGATCTAACTAGGATTTCCTGTTTTTAGTAAACCAGATTATCACATGTGTCAATTATGTATTGTATTGTATAACACTTTCGTTGTATATAGTACAACCTGGCGGACTTATTGTCATGTGGTAATCTCTTCCGACCAACCAGAAATATGTTAAAGAGGCCTAGAGTAAAAACCATACTGAAATCACTTATTAAAAAATCTGATATCCAACGGGAATCGGAACCCCAATACTCCGATTGGGAGACATGCGTCTTATCAACTAGTCACGTAAATCGTCACTGAAAATAATACAAAAAAATAGAGAACAAAAAATCGAGATGAGATTTTTATTATTTTAATACTTGAGTAACTTGTGAGAATCAACGAAGTTGTTTTACAACAAAATAAAACCTCTTGAGTATGCACGAAACTCGCGGTTCAACATTAAACGTTTTGACAACACTACCGCTCAACACGTGTGAGTATTATTACCAAACGAACTCTTTTTATCAGGCTGGCACCTTGTTTTGGGAACCATCGGAAATCGAACACAAAATCACCGAGTGGACGTCAAAAATGTTACCATTAAGGCTACGGAGGTATTCAAAGAGGAGAAGGGAATTATCTCGAAGGTTCGCTAACTGGGACCGTAAATAATATTATCTCCCGGCCACGCTCTTGAATGTGTCCGAAAATATTGAAAGGTGAAGGTAAAACTACCCACTAAACTTTGGTTCCACAAAAGAAACCTATCCAAACGAATTGTGTTTGTCATATGCAGGATAAGAATAGGCCACTGTCTGATAGGAAGCCACCTTTTAAAATCCATATAAAAGAAAGCCCTACATGCACGTGTGGAATGGGTAAAGAGACTCTCGACCATGTTTTCTGTGAGTGTCCACTGCGCACCGGATACAATCTCAACTGAATTAGTAAATGCCCCTGAATACAATCTCAACTGAATTAGTAAATGTCCCTGAATACAATCTCAACTGAATTAGTAAATGTAGCTGAATACAATCTCAACTGAATTAGTAAATGTTCCTGAATACAATTTCATCTGAATTAGTAAATGTCCCTGAATACAATCTCATCTGAATTAGTAAATGTCCCTGAATACAATCTCAACTGAATTAGTAAATGTCCTTGAATACAATCTCATCTGAATTAGTAAATGCCCCTGAATACAATCTCAACTGAATTAGTAAATGTTCCTGAATACAATTTCATCTGAATTAGTAAATGTCCCTGAATACAATCTCATCTGAATTAGTAAATGTCCCTGAATACAATCTCAACTGAATTAGTAAATGTCCTTGAATACAATCTCATCTGAATTAGTAAATGCCCCTGAATACAATCTCAACTGAATTAGTAAATGTTCCTGAATACAATTTCATCTGAATTAGTAAATGTCCCTGAATACAATCTCATCTGAATTAGTAAATGTCCCTGAATACAATCTCAACTGAATTAGTAAATGTCCCTGAATACAATCTCAACTGAATTAGTAAATGTCCCTGAATACAATCTCAACTGAATTAGTAAATGTAGCTGAATACAATCTCAACTGAATTAGTAAATGTTCCTGAATACAATTTCATCTGAATTAGTAAATGTCCCTGAATACAATCTCATCTGAATTAGTAAATGTCCCTGAATACAATCTCAACTGAATTAGTAAATGTCCTTGAATACAATCTCATCTGAATAAGTAAATGCCCCTGAATACAATCTCAACTGAATTAGTAAATGTTCCTGAATACAATTTCATCTGAATTAGTAAATGTCCCTGAATACAATCTCATCTGAATTAGTAAATGTCCCTGAATACAATCTCAACTGAATTAGTAAATGTCCTTGAATACAATCTCATCTAAATTAGTAAATGCCCCTGAATACAATCTCAACTGAATTAGTAAATGTTCCTGAATACAATTTCATCTGAATTAGTAAATGTCCCTGAATACAATCTCATCTGAATTAGTAAATGTCCCTGAATACAATCTCAACTGAATTAGTAAATGTCCCTGAATACAATCTCAACTGAATTAGTAAATGTCCTTGAATACAATCTCATCTGAATTAGTAAATGCCCCTGAATACAATCTCAACTGAATTAGTAAATGTCCCTGAATACAATCTCAACTGAATTAGTAAATGTTCCTGAATACAATTTCATCTGAATTAGTAAATGTCCCTGAATACAATCTCATCTGAATTAGTAAATGTCCCTGAATACAATCTCAACTGAATTAGTAAATGTCCTTGAATACAATCTCATCTGAATTAGTAAATGCCCCTGAATACAATCTCATCTGAATTAGTAAATGCCCCTGAATACAATCTCAACTGAATTAGTAAATGTCCCTGAATACAATCTCAACTGAATTAGTAAATGTCCTTGAATACAATCTCATCTGAATAAGTAAATGCCCCTGAATACAATCTCAACTGAATTAGTAAATGTTCCTGAATACAATTTCATCTGAATTAGTAAATGTCCCTGAATACAATCTCATCTGAATTAGTAAATGTCCCTGAATACAATCTCAACTGAATTAGTAAATGTCCTTGAATACAATCTCATCTGAATTAGTAAATGCCCCTGAATACAATCTCAACTGAATTAGTAAATGTTCCTGAATACAATTTCATCTGAATTAGTAAATGTCCCTGAATACAATCTCAACTGAATTAGTAAATGTCCCTGAATACAATCTCAACTGAATTAGTAAATGTAGCTGAATACAATCTCAACTGAATTAGTAAATGTTCCTGAATACAATTTCATCTGAATTAGTAAATGTCCCTGAATACAATCTCATCTGAATTAGTAAATGTCCCTGAATACAATCTCAACTGAATTAGTAAATGTCCTTGAATACAATCTCATCTGAATTAGTAAATGCCCCTGAATACAATCTCAACTGAATTAGTAAATGTTCCTGAATACAATTTCATCTGAATTAGTAAATGTCCCTGAATACAATCTCATCTGAATTAGTAAATGTCCCTGAATACAATCTCAACTGAATTAGTAAATGTCCTTGAATACAATCTCATCTGAATTAGTAAATGCCCCTGAATACAATCTCAACTGAATTAGTAAATGTTCCTGAATACAATTTCATCTGAATTAGTAAATGTCCCTGAATACAATCTCATCTGAATTAGTAAATGTCCTTGAATACAATCTCATCTGAATTAGTAAATGCCCCTGAATACAATCTCATCTGAATTAGTAAATGCCCCTGAATACAATCTCAACTGAATTAGTAAATGTCCCTGAATACAATCTCAACTGAATTAGTAAATGTCCCTGAATACAATCTCAACTGAATTAGTAAATGTCCCTGAATACAATCTCAACTCAATTATTAAATGTCTCTGAATACAATCTCAACTAAATTAGTAAATGTCCCTGAATACAATCTCATCTGAATTAGTAAATGCCCCTGAATACAATCTCAACTGAATTAGTAAATGTCCCTGAAAATAATCTCAACTGAATTAGTAAATGTCCCTGAATACAATCTCAACTGAATTAGTAAATGTCCCTGAATACAATCTCAACTGAATTAGTAAATGTCCTTGAATACAATCTCATCTGAATTAGTAAATGCCCCTGAATACAATCTCAACTGAATTAGTAAATGTCCCTGAATACAATCTCAACTGAATTAGTAAATGTCCTTGAATACAATCTCATCTGAATTAGTAAATGTCCCTGAATACAATCTCAACTGAATTAGTAAATGTCCCTGAATACAATCTCATCTGAATTAGTAAATGTCCCTGAATACAATCTCAACTGAATTAGTAAATGTCCTTGAATACAATCTCATCTGAATTAGTAAATGTCCCTGAATACAATCTCAACTGAATTAGTAAATGTCCTTGAATACAATCTCATCTGAATTAGTAAATGTCCCTGAATACAATCTCAACTGAATTAGTAAATGTCCCTGAATACAATCTCAACTGAATTAGTAAATGTAGCTGAATACAATCTCAACTGAATTAGTAAATGTTCCTGAATACAATTTCATCTGAATTAGTAAATGTCCCTGAATACAATCTCATCTGAATTAGTAAATGTCCCTGAATACAATCTCAACTGAATTAGTAAATGTCCTTGAATACAATCTCATCTGAATTAGTAAATGCCCCTGAATACAATCTCAACTGAATTAGTAAATGTTCCTGAATACAATTTCATCTGAATTAGTAAATGTCCCTGAATACAATCTCATCTGAATTAGTAAATGTCCCTGAATACAATCTCAACTGAATTAGTAAATGTCCTTGAATACAATCTCATCTGAATTAGTAAATGCCCCTGAATACAATCTCAACTGAATTAGTAAATGTTCCTGAATACAATTTCATCTGAATTAGTAAATGTCCCTGAATACAATCTCATCTGAATTAGTAAATGTCCTTGAATACAATCTCATCTGAATTAGTAAATGCCCCTGAATACAATCTCATCTGAATTAGTAAATGCCCCTGAATACAATCTCAACTGAATTAGTAAATGTCCCTGAATACAATCTCAACTGAATTAGTAAATGTCCCTGAATACAATCTCAACTGAATTAGTAAATGTCCCTGAATACAATCTCAACTCAATTATTAAATGTCTCTGAATACAATCTCAACTAAATTAGTAAATGTCCCTGAATACAATCTCATCTGAATTAGTAAATGCCCCTGAATACAATCTCAACTGAATTAGTAAATGTCCCTGAAAATAATCTCAACTGAATTAGTAAATGTCCCTGAATACAATCTCAACTGAATTAGTAAATGTCCCTGAATACAATCTCAACTGAATTAGTAAATGTCCTTGAATACAATCTCATCTGAATTAGTAAATGCCCCTGAATACAATCTCAACTGAATTAGTAAATGTCCCTGAATACAATCTCAACTGAATTAGTAAATGTCCTTGAATACAATCTCATCTGAATTAGTAAATGCCCCTGAATACAATCTCAACTGAATTAGTAAATGTCCCTGAATACAATCTCAACTGAATTAGTAAATGTCCTTGAATACAATCTCATCTGAATTAGTAAATGCCCCTGAATACAATCTCAACTGAATTAGTAAATGTCCCTGAATACAATCTCAACTGAATTAGTAAATGTCCCTGAAAATAATCTCAACTGAATTAGTAAATGTCCCTGAATACAATCTCAACTGAATTAGTAAATGTCCCTGAATACAATCTCAACTGAATTAGTAAATGTCCTTGAATACAATCTCATCTGAATTAGTAAATGCCCCTGAATACAATCTCAACTGAATTAGTAAATGTTCCTGAATACAATTTCATCTGAATTAGTAAATGTCCCTGAATACAATCTCATCTGAATTAGTAAATGTCCCTGAATACAATCTCAACTGAATTAGTAAATGTCCTTGAATACAATCTCATCTGAATTAGTAAATGCCCCTGAATACAATCTCAACTGAATTAGTAAATGTTCCTGAATACAATTTCATCTGAATTAGTAAATGTCCCTGAATACAATCTCATCTGAATTAGTAAATGTCCCTGAATACAATCTCAACTGAATTAGTAAATGTCCTTGAATACAATCTCATCTGAATTAGTAAATGTCCCTGAATACAATCTCAACTGAATTAGTAAATGTCCTTGAATACAATCTCATCTGAATTAGTAAATGCCCCTGAATACAATCTCAACTGAATTAGTAAATGTTCCTGAATACAATTTCATCTGAATTAGTAAATGTCCCTGAATACAATCTCATCTGAATTAGTAAATGTCCTTGAATACAATCTCATCTGAATTAGTAAATGCCCCTGAATACAATCTCATCTGAATTAGTAAATGCCCCTGAATACAATCTCAACTGAATTAGTAAATGTCCCTGAATACAATCTCAACTGAATTAGTAAATGTCCCTGAATACAATCTCAACTGAATTAGTAAATGTCCCTGAATACAATCTCAACTCAATTATTAAATGTCTCTGAATACAATCTCAACTAAATTAGTAAATGTCCCTGAATACAATCTCATCTGAATTAGTAAATGCCCCTGAATACAATCTCAACTGAATTAGTAAATGTCCCTGAAAATAATCTCAACTGAATTAGTAAATGTCCCTGAATACAATCTCAACTGAATTAGTAAATGTCCCTGAATACAATCTCAACTGAATTAGTAAATGTCCCTGAATACAATCTCAACTGAATTAGTAAATGTCCTTGAATACAATCTCATCTGAATTAGTAAATGTCCCTGAATACAATCTCAACTGAATTAGTAAATGTCCTTGAATACAATCTCATCTGAATTAGTAAATGTCCCTGAATACAATCTCAACTGAATTAGTAAATGTCCCTGAATACAATCTCAACTGAATTAGTAAATGTAGCTGAATACAATCTCAACTGAATTAGTAAATGTTCCTGAATACAATTTCATCTGAATTAGTAAATGTCCCTGAATACAATCTCATCTGAATTAGTAAATGTCCCTGAATACAATCTCAACTGAATTAGTAAATGTCCTTGAATACAATCTCATCTGAATTAGTAAATGCCCCTGAATACAATCTCATCTGAATTAGTAAATGCCCCTGAATACAATCTCAACTGAATTAGTAAATGTCCCTGAATACAATCTCAACTGAATTAGTAAATGTCCCTGAATACAATCTCAACTGAATTAGTAAATGTCCCTGAATACAATCTCAACTCAATTATTAAATGTCTCTGAATACAATCTCAACTAAATTAGTAAATGTCCCTGAATACAATCTCATCTGAATTAGTAAATGCCCCTGAATACAATCTCAACTGAATTAGTAAATGTCCCTGAAAATAATCTCAACTGAATTAGTAAATGTCCCTGAATACAATCTCAACTGAATTAGTAAATGTCCCTGAATACAATCTCAACTGAATTAGTAAATGTCCTTGAATACAATCTCATCTGAATTAGTAAATGCCCCTGAATACAATCTCAACTGAATTAGTAAATGTCCCTGAATACAATCTCAACTGAATTAGTAAATGTCCTTGAATACAATCTCATCTGAATTAGTAAATGTCCCTGAATACAATCTCAACTGAATTAGTAAATGTCCCTGAATACAATCTCATCTGAATTAGTAAATGTCCCTGAATACAATCTCAACTGAATTAGTAAATGTCCTTGAATACAATCTCATCTGAATTAGTAAATGTCCCTGAATACAATCTCAACTGAATTAGTAAATGTCCTTGAATACAATCTCATCTGAATTAGTAAATGTCCCTGAATACAATCTCAACTGAATTAGTAAATGTCCCTGAATACAATCTCAACTGAATTAGTAAATGTAGCTGAATACAATCTCAACTGAATTAGTAAATGTTCCTGAATACAATTTCATCTGAATTAGTAAATGTCCCTGAATACAATCTCATCTGAATTAGTAAATGTCCCTGAATACAATCTCAACTGAATTAGTAAATGTCCTTGAATACAATCTCATCTGAATTAGTAAATGCCCCTGAATACAATCTCAACTGAATTAGTAAATGTTCCTGAATACAATTTCATCTGAATTAGTAAATGTCCCTGAATACAATCTCATCTGAATTAGTAAATGTCCCTGAATACAATCTCAACTGAATTAGTAAATGTCCTTGAATACAATCTCATCTGAATTAGTAAATGCCCCTGAATACAATCTCAACTGAATTAGTAAATGTTCCTGAATACAATTTCATCTGAATTAGTAAATGTCCCTGAATACAATCTCATCTGAATTAGTAAATGTCCTTGAATACAATCTCATCTGAATTAGTAAATGCCCCTGAATACAATCTCATCTGAATTAGTAAATGCCCCTGAATACAATCTCAACTGAATTAGTAAATGTCCCTGAATACAATCTCAACTGAATTAGTAAATGTCCCTGAATACAATCTCAACTGAATTAGTAAATGTCCCTGAATACAATCTCAACTCAATTATTAAATGTCTCTGAATACAATCTCAACTAAATTAGTAAATGTCCCTGAATACAATCTCATCTGAATTAGTAAATGCCCCTGAATACAATCTCAACTGAATTAGTAAATGTCCCTGAAAATAATCTCAACTGAATTAGTAAATGTCCCTGAATACAATCTCAACTGAATTAGTAAATGTCCCTGAATACAATCTCAACTGAATTAGTAAATGTCCTTGAATACAATCTCATCTGAATTAGTAAATGCCCCTGAATACAATCTCAACTGAATTAGTAAATGTCCCTGAATACAATCTCAACTGAATTAGTAAATGTCCTTGAATACAATCTCATCTGAATTAGTAAATGCCCCTGAATACAATCTCAACTGAATTAGTAAATGTCCCTGAATACAATCTCAACTGAATTAGTAAATGTCCTTGAATACAATCTCATCTGAATTAGTAAATGCCCCTGAATACAATCTCAACTGAATTAGTAAATGTCCCTGAATACAATCTCAACTGAATTAGTAAATGTCCCTGAAAATAATCTCAACTGAATTAGTAAATGTCCCTGAATACAATCTCAACTGAATTAGTAAATGTCCCTGAATACAATCTCAACTGAATTAGTAAATGTCCTTGAATACAATCTCATCTGAATTAGTAAATGCCCCTGAATACAATCTCAACTGAATTAGTAAATGTTCCTGAATACAATTTCATCTGAATTAGTAAATGTCCCTGAATACAATCTCATCTGAATTAGTAAATGTCCCTGAATACAATCTCAACTGAATTAGTAAATGTCCTTGAATACAATCTCATCTGAATTAGTAAATGCCCCTGAATACAATCTCAACTGAATTAGTAAATGTTCCTGAATACAATTTCATCTGAATTAGTAAATGTCCCTGAATACAATCTCATCTGAATTAGTAAATGTCCCTGAATACAATCTCAACTGAATTAGTAAATGTCCTTGAATACAATCTCATCTGAATTAGTAAATGCCCCTGAATACAATCTCAACTGAATTAGTAAATGTTCCTGAATACAATTTCATCTGAATTAGTAAATGTCCCTGAATACAATCTCATCTGAATTAGTAAATGTCCCTGAATACAATCTCAACTGAATTAGTAAATGTCCCTGAATACAATCTCAACTGAATTAGTAAATGTCCTTGAATACAATCTCATCTGAATTAGTAAATGCCCCTGAATACAATCTCAACTGAATTAGTAAATGTCCCTGAATACAATCTCAACTGAATTAGTAAATGTCCTTGAATACAATCTCATCTGAATTAGTAAATGCCCCTGAATACAATCTCAACTGAATTAGTAAATGTCCCTGAATACAATCTCAACTGAATTAGTAAATGTCCCTGAAAATAATCTCAACTGAATTAGTAAATGTCCCTGAATACAATCTCAACTGAATTAGTAAATGTCCCTGAATACAATCTCAACTCAATTATTAAATGTCTCTGAATACAATCTCAACTGAATTAGTAAATGTCCCTGAATACAATCTCATCTGAATTAGTAAATGCCCCTGAATACAATCTCAACTGAATTAGTAAATGTCCCTGAATACAATCTCAACTGAATTAGTAAATGCCCCTGAATATAATCTCAACTGAATTAGTAAATGTCCCTGAAAATAATCTCAACTGAATTAGTAAATGCCCCTGAATATAATCTCAACTGAATTAGTAAATGTCCCTGAAAATAATCTCAACTGAATTAGTAAATGTCCCTGAATACAATCTCAACTGAATTAGTAAATATCCCTGAATACAATCTCAACTCAATTATTAAATGTCTCTGAATACAATCTCAACTGAATTAGTAAATGTTCCTGAATACAATCTCAACTGAATTAGTAAATGTCCCTGAATACAATCTCAACTGAATTAGTAAATGCCCCTGAATATAATCTCAACTGAATTAGTAAATGTCCCTGAAAATAATCTCAACTGAATTAGTAAATGTCCCTGAATACAATCTCAACTGAATTAGTAAATATCCCTGAATACAATCTCAACTCAATTATTAAATGTCTCTGAATACAATCTCAACTGAATTAGTAAATGTTCCTGAATACAATCTCAACTGAATTAGTAAATGTCCCCTGTCCGTTTAACATGTATCCATTAATTTATAGTCACATATCTGAATGTATTGTCCCCAACTTTTTAAATATTTAGTGCTACAGTAGTTTCTTACGTATTCTCACACTGTCTCCTTTCATTCAAATTATTGTTTTACACAAATCCCTTCTTTATAAGTTGCAATGTCTAATTAACTAATAATAATTCATTATTTTAGACTCATTCATTCCTTGTTTTTATATTCGCGTTGCCTAAGAATTTACGAAGTCTTAAATGTTACTTTATAACCTGTAATCTTCCGAGTGGAAATAATCTGACTAAGCTCTAATCAGTGTAGTAAACATCGTCCGTGTTTGGCCAAGATATGTCGGAATCTATTTCACAAAGCTGTCATTAATACATGGATCATGTACCACATCATCAACTTGTTAACCATCATACAATTATCGTGCGCATTATGCACTACTGCACATGCACCGAGCAATACACTGCAGCAAAATACGAGGAAATTGTATATATCAGGGATAGCCAACTGTACCTCGTAGTCGAGGATCCTATCACCACTCCAACGTTAATCTTGAACTGCTCTTCCACGTCGAATTATGTGAACTTATGTAACGAAACGGTCCGATCCTAGATGTGGAGATGTCACAGACATGTGGATCCTGCTAAGTCGCCTGACAATGATCGATCGCGATCGACCGGTCGATCGCGGCCATCTTCGTAACTTACAATATGACGTGTAATGTTGCCAAATCTCATTATGCGCATGCACTTGTCAACAATGTTGGCACCTGTCTACCCTCGGAGTGTGTTGTCGTTCGGTTCACCTCCTTTCTTTTTCCCGGTGAGCAATACAATTTAAAATTTGAGTCTACCACCCAGCATGTCATGTCACACAATCTATAGGACTAAACTCTAAGGCCTCGACCACACAGGTATGAGCCTCGCTTGGTGCTTAGAGCTATGCTGCGATCTAGGTGACATATCCTAGCGAACCAACGCACCGCATACTATCGCAATGGCCACACTGCACGCTTTCGCGGCACGCTACGTGACTATTAGTCACCGAGTGAGTCTCCTAGCGAACAGACGTGTTGGTTAATTTTATTGTGTCACCAAGTGATTTTACAAGATGGAGAAAGCTTTATTCCGCAATTAATTGTAGAGAAGTTGAAAGTCTCCACTCCATACTTCTAGATAAATTAACATTATGCACCCAACAAGTTCGAATTTGAGATGTTCGCAATTTTAAACTTAAATTCTCTGAGAAGTAGCTTTCTGGTTAGTTTTAAGATTGGCATCGTTTGTTGACTCAACCACTCCCAAATGTCAAATGAATTTGTGCGAAACACTTTGGTGTGGCCAAGCCTGAAGTCACCTAGTCTATTAGTCACGTAGCACCTAGCTTAGCACTAAGCGACGCACTTTGGTATGACCTTAGCCTAAGTTTTTAATCAGTTTCTAAGCTGAACTTTAAGTCCTTTCCAATGAAAATTATGCATTCGAAAAAATCCAAGACTTGGATGGGAGCACGCTTACTTTTTTATAATGGTAAATGAAAAATATTGCTTAATATGTCATTCATCTGTAGCCATAACTAATAAAGGTAATTTGGAAAGAAATGTATCTCTCTAAAGTAAATATCGATCGGAAGAAGTAAAATTAAAGAGTTCAAGTCTATGTTAATAACACTACAAAATGTGTTTAAAATACCAATTTTAAAATCACTTGTAGTGACTACCGTATCATTTAAAGTCAGCTATCTTCCGGCAAAAATGTAATTAATTTTCTTTTTCTTCTTCCTAGTATCATGTCAGATCCCCCAACATTGACTATCACCTGAGAGTAGGCATCTTTGTCCCCGGCAGCCCGAAAAAGATCCCCAACGCTCCCTGTCACGTATATTGCGGAGCCAGGAGATTTGTCTCCTGCCAACACGTCTTCGACCCTCTGTTTTGCCTTGGATGATTAATTTTCTAATGGAGAATTTGTAAAGGAAGCTTTCTTGGAAATAACAGTGCGTTACGTGTTAAATTTAATAAGTAGATCACGACTATTTTTTACGTAAAATGTCGATCGCGACAACAAACAAGTTGACCACCCCTGATATACGTGTATTTTGTAAACGATTTCTATTAAGCTCTCATTGTTCCACATTTTATTTATTTTACATGACAAGAAAAGATACAATAATAACATAACAGCTGTTTAAAGATACACATTTCAATAATCACAAAGTATCATATTCTCCTGCCTCCATCATGCTTAATTACTATGCTCAGATACCGTAGACCTGCTGGCTAACTAACTAGGAATTCCTGTTTAAAATCAACCAACTTATCACATGTGTCAATTAAATACTCTCATCACGGAAATGAACACAAAGAAAAAAAAAACAATGTCTAGATATTTGTGAGATTTGCACTTTTATAGTTAAAAAACCAACAATGGCAAATACGAACACCAAAAAATTGATATATGATGTACAAATATTTTACTGACATCTGCATTTTAACGCAACAACCCATCGACAAAAATAAAATAAGATCTCCGCCATTATTTATTTCTCAATGTTTAAAATGATTGATTAGTTCCCTTCGACCTGATGTAATTTATGCGGCCATCTAGATCGATCCACTGATCACATTTTGTGGTACTGCGATGATAATCGAATGTTTAAAATGATTGATTAGTTCCCTTCGACCTGATGTAATTTATGCGGCCATCTAGATCGATCCGCTGATCACATTTTGTGGTACTGCGATGATAATTGAATCAATAATTTCTCTTAAGGGACCTCTACTTAGCCTTACTTCGGACCGATTGGCTACTCTGATCTAGCCAAAGGATAGTTTTGCTGCATTTGAAATATTCTGGGAAAATACTGAGCTGTTTTGACTCCAGGTCTCAAGCCGCTGTGTAAGTACTTTTTTCTGAACTACAGGTCATTTGACATATCCTGTGATATCGAACCTTAACCCTTCCTTCCCTGTGATGTGTAACTAGTACACATTGCTTATAAAAACTTTAATATCTCTATAAATATAATAAATACTGGGTGCAGATTTTAGGTATTCCTCCGTAATACATTTACACACTGAATGAAAAAAATAATATTAATAATAATTCGCACTTATCGGCCACATCAGAGATATTCTGTGAAAATCGTGAATAAATTCACCAATACAATCAAACGTGTGCCAGTGTGTGACGTAGGAATATTCATTCTAAAAACCGCTATGGGTGAGGAAGCGACGCTATTCACGTCTCACTCTCACTCTGCTTCGGTATATGGGAACGCAAGAAATAGAATCTTAGTTCGCAGTTGTTTCTTCCTTCGAGGTATAACATACACAGTGTTAGTGTTCCTAGTCTCGATTCAGTAGCTCGCGAGCATCCATACGAGGTGGTCTTTGCGCCCATTTTGTGAACGTCGGCGAATGTTTTTCATGTTCTAAGCAATTAAATTTCAATTATTATCGCTTTTGACTTCAAATTTAATTAATTTAAGCGATTGGCTATGAATAATCTTATTTTTACGATTTTAAATAGCTCATTTGTACATGTGTATTGATGTGTATTGAATACACAGCACCGGAACGCGCGATTTTTTTTGCTTCGGAAGGGAAAGGTTAAGTTCGCCGTCGATACTATTCTTTTCGCACTCAAATATGTCACCACCAGAGAAGGAATATACTAGGTAAGTCCAGAAAGTAAGTGTACTGAATTTTTGTAGGTTACAATTTTTTTTATTTAAACAAAAAAATTACGTGGTTACCGTAGTACATATGTAAGCTATTTTTCGACATAGTCGCCATTCCTCTCAATGCAGGTGGTGAAGCGGGGTATCAACTTTTTGATGCCATCCTCGAAGTAGTTTCCCGCCAACCCCTCCGTCCACTTCTCCACCTCCTCCTTTACCTCCTCGTCGGTTGAAAACATTTTTCCACCCATGTGCAGCTTCAGGGAGGTAAAGAGATAGTAATCTGAAGGTGCTAGGTCAGGGGAATGCGCGGGATGGTTCAGGACATCCCATTTAAACGAGGCGAGCAGTTCCTTCATGGCGTTGGCCGTGTGTGGTCTGGCATTGTCGTGCAGCAGGCAGACTCCCTTTGTCAGCATGCCTCTCCTCTTGTTCTGAATCGCCCTCCGCAATTTTTTTAGGGTCTCACAGTATCTTGCAGAGTTGATGGTCTCCCCTTGAGGCATATATTCAATTAAAATTATGCCTTGACAGTCCCAAAACAATTTCGTCAATTTCGTCAGTCACAATTGAAGGTCTTCCGCTCCTCTGATCATCATGCACAGACGTACGACCGTTTTTAAACTCGCGACACCACTTGTACACACTCGTACGATTCATAGCTTTATCACCATATGCAGTTTTCACCTCATTATAAACCTCAACCGGAGGTTTTCCCTTCCAAACGAGATAACAGATGACGCCGCGTATTTCGCACTTGGCGGGAGGTTGGATTTACATTTTTCACGAAACATGTTGTCGCGTCGACACTTCTCAACGTACTAACCTTGAACCGGTCTCGTTGCGGAGGGGAAGGGTCAGGCTACACGGAAGTGTAGCCAACATGTCGAAAATAAAATCCATCCGGTCGTGAGAGCCTCAGTACACTTACTTTCTGGATACGCCTCGCGGGAATCGAACCGGTGACATTCCGCACAGAAGTCCAGTGCGTTACCATGCAGTCATGCACCTCACGACATTAAGTGAAAATACGTAGAATGTGCTCGTATTTGGGGAGTTTCTTCTTCGTCACTACGTAACGTCCCGCTTATAAAAAATAAAGAAGATTTAAATCTTCTAGCATAGATCGTCGTTGGATGGGGACTTATTTAGTCCCCCTCAACAGCGTGGGTGGTGGTGAGATCAAACTGAACTGGAATAGATTGACATTATTGATACATGACATTATTGTCTTCGTTAAATTTTCTACACAGCTTTAAATGAATAACTTATATCCTACATATGTGTACACTATTAAATGTAGAGTTTTATTTTATTTATTATTTAACCTCTCTGAGAAAGTTTGAGAATGTAGAACGAATAAATAAATGTGGGTGGAATGTGTTGTAGAGGAAGACTAAAGGAAGTTGGTTGAATCAAGTGAATGATATTTTGAAAGACGGAAACGCAAACAGTCAGAAAAATCTTAATATTTGTTTATGAAGGTGTATGAATTTAGAAGTGGCGAAGGGTGTGGGTCAAAATAGGAAAATCTGGTACTTTGTCCTCCTGTCCTACCCTGGCAGGGAAATTGCGTGAAGGTATGTATGTTTTATAAGATTAGATTGTATAGCGCTGCCATGTTATAAAATATAACTTCAAGAACGCTTTGTTTGTTTATTCTCAAAAAGGCATCTCCTAAGCACCATTGAAATTAGCAATATTAGCAAACAACTATTGTTTTGACTATTCATACCGATAATTCTGACTGTGAGACATACCATGTTTTCATACCCTGTTTTCCCTGTCGGATTAGGCAGAGAGGATAAACCGCCAGACTTTCCTGTCTCGACATACACACATTCTAAGCCTCTTCTACATCCATACATCTTCTTTAACAGCTTCTACGATTTTTCTGATTTCGATTTTTGGTCTTCGTGTCACACCATACGAGTAGTATCTGTTTTGTTAGTTTTTTTCCCATTCATTCGTTTCACATGCCCAATCATATCAGCCTGCGCTTCTTCATCTTACTTAACAAATCAGCCTTAAAGTCACATTAAACCCTTCTCACTTCATTCCGTATTTTGTAATACATCCGTTACTCCGTGTATTCTAATCAGTGCACGCATTTCTACAGCATTTATTACGCTCCTCAAATTTAGATAGTTATTATGTGATAATAACATGCATAATGTTATCCATGACCTAGTTGGTAAGACTTCTGTCTGTCCCATTTATTTTTAAATAAATAGTTCCAGTTCTAGTCTAGGTTTTTCATAAGGTATCTTTAACATTGTTATGTACTAGTTGCAACCCGTGAAATATATACGGAAGTAAAACAAATTCTACATTTATGAAAATATATATTCATAAATGTAGAATTTGTTTATATGTACGAGTATATCATTTATACATCGTCCCCTTTTATACCGGTTCAAAAATTGTTAGCTAGGTATTTAAAAGTCGTTCAGTATAGTTTCCATCTTTTCATTTATCACGGACCCACCGAGATTCCAATTTCGAATTACTTTCGGAGAGAATCCAAGTATTCCTCTCTCGCTCTCTTGTATTCACAATTCAATTCTCGTAATCTTTCTTCAGCGACAGCCGTCGTATGGGTTTTGGCCTATTTATACTATGATAGTTGAAAGAAATTGCCAACATAATACAATATGCTAAATTCAATAGAACTGCTTAAAAGAATATCTAAGTTATTTTGAAATAACCGCTTTTCTGGATAGTGATTGGTATAAACAATTTTACTTACTTAACATCAATTAACTTCGAAATGTTTACCTATCATAGTATAAATATTCCAAACCCCATACGATGGTTGTCGTCAAAGAAAGAATACGAGAATTGAATTTTGAATACAAGAGAGCGAGAGAAGAATACTTGGATTCTCTCCGAAAGTAATTCGCAATTTGAATCTCGGTGGGTCCGTGATACTGAACGAATTTTAAATACCTAGCTAACAATTTTTAAACCGGTGTAAAAGGGAACGATGTGTAAATGGCATATATATATATATATATATATATATATATATATATATATATATATATATATATATATATATATATATATATATATATATATATATATATATATATATATATATATATATATATATATATATATATATATATATATATATATATATATATATATATATATATATATATATATATATATATATATATATATATATATATATATATATATATATATATATATATATATATATATATATATATATATATATATATATATATATATATATATATATATATATATATATATATATATATATATATATATATATATATATATATATATATATATATATATATATATATACATATATAAGCCCACAAAATACCAATTAAAATAGATACCGTCTCCTGTATATCCAAAACAGAGAACTATGTTACTAAAGAGTCATCCAGGCCAAAAAATAAAAAATGCTGTAAGGAAGCTGCTGATGGATCTCCAGGTAGATCTGATGTCAGAATCCAATATTTACAGTTCGCGAAGTAACTGAAAACCTAAAATAAACAAATATTACCCTTCGCTAAAACCAAACAAAAAATCGTATATATATATTTATATATATATATATATATATATATATATATATATATATATATATATATATATATATATATATATATATATATATATATATATATATATATATATATATATATATATATATATATATATATATATATATATATATATATATATATATATATATAAACAAATTTTACATTTATGAATATATATTTTCATAAATGTAGAATTTGTTTTACTTCCGTGAATATTTAACGGGTTGCAACTAGTCTATAATATATTTGTAAAAAAACCAGTTCGGCTTTTTCATTTATTTTCGAAAATGTGTATGTTTTGGTTGTATAAATTAAAATGTTCAATTAAGTATAGTAAGAATCTATATATTTTTTATTTAAGAAGTATATTTTTAATTTATAATCTATGCAAAAACTTCCATTAATAAAAATCTCAATTTATAATCAAAAATTATTTTGATTATTTATTAATGACTTTCACTTTGAAAGTCAATAAATTGATTTTGCCTCGTATTTAATGTAAATCTTTAATCAATTTGGAATCAAACATTCAATGAGTTGTATATTTGTTTAAAAAAATCCTCTTTCACTCTACCGGCAAGTGAATGCACACGTCTAATGAATCCATTGAAAAAAATATTGATTTCATCAGAATCTATTGAATGGGAAACTTTGTTGTTCCGGCTGCATCAAAGAGGCATTAAAGGTCATCGTGTAAAAAGCGACATCGACACAAGATGCCGTCTGCCTTGTAGAGGAGTGGAGAAACTTTCTACACCTGTATCTTAAGTATTATCTCAAAATATACTTACGTACGAGTATGTCAATAATTTTGATCCAATGAAGATAAAATGAGGAGTTATTGAACATGATTTTGTTGTTTTTTTTAAATTATGATGCGTTTCGAATTGTGTATATGATATCATGGGATTAAAGTATTTGTAAAGATGTTAATACAGAATGTTTCAGCTAAATGAATGTTGGTTTTAGTATATAATCTTAAATTAAAAATGTGCACTGTAAGATGTCATATTTTCAGTGTTTAGATTTGGGCACTCGCCCAAGCCACCAGTAAACGAATAGATGCATTTGAAATGTGGCGCTACAGGAGAATGTTAAAGATTTACTAGGTTTACAAAATGCACAGCGATGAAGTTCGAAGATGCATGGAAAAAAATACAAAGAACTACTCATTTGCATTAAGAGAAGATTGGAAATATTTGGGAATTTCATGAAAGGAAGCATATTTTGCAGGGAAAGATACAAGGAAAACGAAGGATAAAATGAAGAACTCCTGGTTGGAGAACCAAAGAAGGTGGTTCTACTGTAGCACGAAGACGTTGTTCAAAGCAGCGGCAGGCAAAGTTAAAATATACATGATTATTGCCAACCTCCAATATAGAGCATTAAGAAAAGAATATTTAGTATTTACGACAAATATAAGAGATTTGTGACTAAGAAATGAGACCACTTCGTTACAGGCCTTACCTAATGGAATGTTTCTCTATATCTACCAAATATTGTTTTGTTATGTACTTATACTCTGCGGTTCGCTTTCCATTAAAGCGATATAAATTGTAAATGTTGTGAATAACAAAAAATAAAAATTGATTTTTTTTTCAGAAGGTATTGTTTTGTAGGCGCCCATTGTCTAAAGGTTAGAATTAACGCTAAAAAGCGGGCGGCATAGGTTCTATTCCTGGTGGATACAATTCTGGACTGGATTTACTCTTTGGCCGTTTTTTATTTGATTTTTTTTCGGGGGTGGCCGCGAAACATATTTTTTTATATCGTTGTTAAAATCAACATAAAAATATCACTATATAAAAAAACTCTGCCTAATGAAAGGCTGCAGTAGAGAAACCCTTAAATTTTTTAAAGATTGATTTATTGCCATCATAACTTTAGATTTGATCTATCAATACTGTATGTTTGCTGAAGTGCAACCGCTTACGCACAATAAACGAATACACGCGCAGGCGTTTTCCATTCACAAGATGGCTGACATTTTTTTCTCGATCGCGAGGGCGCTGGACACAAAATATAATTAAATTGTACATTAAATTTCAAAACCAAATTAGGTCAAAACTATATTTTAAACTTAAATTTTTAAACGGAAATAATTTATTTATTTTCAGTCAATTAATTTTATTTAAATAAGTATATAAAACCTTTAAAACACAGGAAATTTCATTAAAAAAATAATTCGTTTGTAAAGGAAATTAAACCAAATCAAATTGTATAATTAATAAATTAACTATAATACAGGCAGTTATAGTTTTGTGGTAATTGTGAGCTGTTTTTTATACAATAAGTGCAAAAACACAGCGCTATTGAAGTAATATTTTGTAAAAGAACAGCGCTTTAAAGGTCATTTATATTTTAATATCAATTGAGAATAAATGTCCAACAATTCAACTCCCTGAAAACTTAAAAGAATCGCGATCAATTCAATTATTTGGGGAAAAGACTATAAAACTTAAAAAATCTTGAAATACGTAAAATACACGGTAATATTTAATACCTTTTATAAATGCATACCTTTTATAAATACCTTTTATATATATATAAATATATTTTATAGATACCTTTTATAAATGCATACGAAATATACTAGTGCCATATAAATATACTAGTGCCATATAAATATACTAGTGCTATATAAATATACTAGTGCCATATAAATATACTAGTGACATATAAATATGCTAGTGCTATATAAATATGCTAGTGCCATATAAATATACTAGTGCCATATAAATATACTAGTGACATATAAATATTCTAGTGCCATATAAATATACCGGTGCCATATAAATATACTAGTGCCATGTAAATATGCTCGTGCCATATAAATACGCTAGTTCCATATAAATATATTAGTGCCATATAAATACACTAGTGCCATATAAATATACTAGTGCCATATAAATATACTAGTGCCATATACATATACTAGTGCCATATAAATAAAATCGTATCTACAAAAGTTTTTTGTGTAGTTAATTTTCCTTGGTAAGTTTTCTGCAGTTTTGTCACCAAATATGTTTATCTAAACATCTGGACATTCGGATAAGTACTTTATCTAATGGCGACAACCACCATCTTCCTATATTTACATTCATCTTATATAATATATCTTTATTTCGTAATATTTTTAATCTGCCAATAATAGTGGATTCAAATCCTGCGTTAGAACCCCTCTTTAGGAGAGTTTGCTCTTTAAACGGCGCTATATAAATTGTCCTTTTATTATTATTACTAATGCCTTTCATTGTATTCATTGCGCTCAAATGTGTATGTTGAAAATTATTTGAATAAAGACTGTAGTCTTATTTTTGTAAGAATGAAACCTTAACCCTTCCTTCCCTGTGATGTGTAACTAGTACACATTGCTTCTAAAAACTTTAATATCTCTATAAATATAATAAATACTGGGTTCAGATTTTAGGTATTCCTCCGTAATACATTTACGCATTGAATGAAAAAAATAATATTAGTAATAATTGGCACTTATCGGGCACATAAGAGATATTTTGTGAAAATCGGGAATAAATTCACCAATACAATCAAACGTGTGCCCGTGTGTGACCTAGGTATATTAATTCTAAAAAACCGCTATGGGTGAGTAAGCGACGCTATTCACGCCTCACTCTCACTCTACTTCGGTATATGGGAACGCAAGAAATAGAATCTCAGTTCGCTCACTTCTCTCGCTTCAGTAGCTCGCGGACTTTCGTTTGAGGTGTTCGTTTCGCCCGTTTTGTGAACGTCGGCTGATGGTTTTTTCATGTTTTCAACAATTAAATTTCAATTATTATCACTTTTGACTTGAAATTTCTTATTTTTCCGATTTTAAATTGCTCATTTTTACATGTGTATTGAATACACAGCACCGGAACGGGCGGATTTTTTCAGCACAGGAAGGGAAAGGAGTGTATTTGTGTTTTTTTTAACCTTATAACACTTTCGTTATATACCTGATGGGTTAATTATCATGCGTGCATTTATTCCAACCAACTAGAACGATATATAACGTCCTTACAAAACAAGGATGTAACTCTTTCTTGGAGACCGTCTGAAATCGAGCCTAAACCCTAATGGATGGAAGACAATACTCTTACTAACTTTGTTACTGAAATATTTATTTATAAGAATAATTAATTTACCATTTAATAATAATAATAATAATATAGGTTTATTGACAGCAACATAGTATGTACAAAATATATTTAAATAACACTTCTAAAACACATAAATTGCAGATAATACATTAAATACAGAAGCTATCAAAATGTCTGGGCTCATCTAATAACATTCCTTCGGCCAAAATACACCCCACCGATATAGGGTGAATCCAGCCACGGGGACACCAGATGTTTTTCAGCCCACACCCTTTGGCCTTCTTCATCATATAAAACCCTGAACATAATGTTAAGTTAATTATGAAGAACAATGTTAATGCCATGCATCTGTGTCAAAATTAGAAATTTCTACTCGATGAAACATTTCAATTTATCAAATATTCAGTTATCCACCCACATATTTTAAGATTACCATTCAATGCAGAGATTCAGAAAACCTATTACGATGAGAATAAATTATCAATCTCCTAGAAAAGTATATAATTCGGCTATCGTTTTCATCACATCTTATGCCAAATATGTCGAGTATTATTGTCTAATATTTTTGCATACACCTGCACACTAGCTGCAAATTATAACGCTATACGCCAACATTTTTTTTCCAAGTAACAATCGTATAATCAATTATATCTATCTCGGAGTAACAACGCCAACGCCAGATGTCATTGATCCATGCGAACAAATTATATATTTTGAAATTTATCCAAAGCATTGACACTTCATAATTAATATTTTCCTTAATTCTTAAAAGAATTCAATAATAAATCATCTATTTTAAATTTGGTTTGTATTGTATCGTATTGCTGCAATACAAACCAAATATTTTCCATACAAGCAGAAATATGTTAAAAGCCTTCAGGGGAAACCAGAATAGAACCTTTTTAAAAAAAATGGGTACCAAAGGGAATTGAATCTGCAACAGGCGTTTTATCTCAACTATAGTTCGGAAATTCTAGGATAAGTCCTGTGACAGCTCACAAATTTGCCCCAATACAACCTTATGTAATGTATTTACCTAAATAACTTGCTATATATTAGAATTAAGGCTTATATTAACGTTGATAAAATAATTAAAATTACTGAACATCGTTATAAGGTTGTATTGGGGCAAATTTCTGAGCTGTCACAGGACTCATCCTACATTTTCTGGACTATAGTCTCTAATTTGGATTTCACACGAATGAATCAATTCAAAACTTGAAATAACACTTCAGTGAAACTATAGTACCGTATATGTTTTTAAGCTTTCGCGGTTTAGTTCAAGAAGGTATTTCGAAGTGTCGTGCTGCGTGGTTTGGCTTATAATTCCGACGTTTTGAAAACGTTACAGTTTTCATATTCAGGGCATCTTCGTATTAAACTTCGCCATAAGTGGATATGCGTACAAGTTGACCTAAAACGGAGTCTTAATCGTAAAGTGAACGCATTAGTCTATCCTAGTTCGGACCCTCTACAATTGTAGTATCACATTCATCAGATTTCAAATATTCTATTTTCTCTCCTTAGACTTGTCGTTATTGAGATGTAATATAAAGAAAAGGTAAAACAAGTTTCTATCAACAAGCAGTAACAACTGGGAGAATTTGAAAAACAAATAAAATGATTTAAATTCAAAATAAAACTGAGTGACACTGTTTACGAAAGGAATCTCGACAAACGATGTAATTTACTTTTTGTCCGAGTGAAAGTGTCTGTGCTTCGACCGAGTATTGTGAATTTTAAAATTGTCATTTTCAAATATATATTTTTCTCTGATTACAACCGTTATCGTTGATCAACAGAATTCAGAATCGTCAATCGCAATAAATTGGATTTTTAGTTACTGCGCTTCGTTGGCCACTTCGTCATTTTTGTGTGTCAGCAAATACTAAACCAAATAATTTACCTTCAAGGAAACAATTATTATTTTCTATGAGAAATATAATACCGTTTATGATTCACACTCTAACATGGAGACAGGTGATAAACACGTCATGGAAATAAATTATGAACACGAAATTGTTAAAAAAAATTATACTTACAATAGAATTATTGTATCATTTTTTACAAACGCGTGAGTTGAAATTTTGCGCGTGCATTGCAAACAAAAAAAACTAAATTTTGAGTAACACACCCGTAAAATTTGAATAGCGTGTAATATGAGAAATATGTTTTGATCTGTAAGGTTAAGTTCAGATGGTCGCGCGTGAACGCGCGTTGCACAAATCGCTGGAATACACGCGTAAAAAGATTTATAATGCTCATACTATATACAATTGTTTATATGGTCGCGTGAACATATAAATAATTGTAACATATATGAACACTATGAATCTTTTTACGCGCGTATTCCAGCGATTTGTGCAACGCGCGTTCACGCGCGTATCTATCTGAACTCAACATAGCCTTAATAATAGTATGAGCTATCTGAACTCAACATAGCCTTAATAATAGTATGTTCTAACCCTGAGTTAGAGCGCCTTTAAGGTGAGTTTCCTCTCCAGACGACTATTTATTAATTGTCCTTTTGTTCTTATTATTATTATCAGAAAAACACAGCTAAAAATCATGGTAAAATTATGGAAAATACGAGTCACTCTCGAAATTCATATAAAAAGTTTACATTATAAAACATGTATACGAACATCTGAAAAATATGTTATACTCGTATAAGAAATATTGTATTTACGAAATATCGGTGGTCGTGATCGAACTGTTAGCATTCATGCTGAGCGAGGTTGGTCTCTAGGTTCGATTCGCTTCCAGACTGGTTTTACTCTGAGACCGTTTTACTTCTGAGTGTATGTTTTTCTATAGCTTATATGCTGCTTATCATAAATTAATATAGTACTACAAAAGTAGTACTATTTAAACTGCATAACGAAAGGCTATATCAGAATAAACCTACCGATCGTCTTGGGAGTTTAATTTCCTTGCTATCGGAACTTTGGGTTTGGACTTTCAAGGCTGTGTATTTGCTGAAACGCAACAGCATGGACATAGTAAAGCAATACACCCACATGCGTCTTTCGTCAAAAGGATAGCTGACAATCATACTCAATCACAAGGGATAATCTATCGATCAGTAAATGACACCTAAAATCACGAGAAAATTATAAAAAATATATTACTATAGTCATCCACACAGCGTAGAATTAAAAGGAACCAAAATATTGAAGAATTATTCGAAGTACACATATCAAGAGAAATAATTCTAACAAAACACTCAGTTTTATTTGAAAAAAAGAATCAACGCACTTTGCTCGGTGACGCTGTGATTTAGTTACTAGCATGCTTACTTCTTACCCGTTATCTCGGATTCAATTCCCGGCGGGTCATAATATTACATAAAATACAATCGAATTCGACGACATCTGTGCCCACAATACATACGTCACCCACACAACGTAGAATAAAATAAGTAAAAATATTTAAGAATAACTATGATAGAAGTAATTACAGCCAAATTTGACAATACCTGTGAAATAACAGTTAACAGGCTGTTAACAGAATGTTAATTAACCAGTCAAGTTTTCTAAAAGTATTTTTTTTTAAAATAAGTAGTTATAAATAAAATACATACAATTTATTTTAATGCCTCTTGTTTTACCAAGTTATAAATTGAATAAAGCAACGAGGTATGCACTTACGTATATTGTGGGTCTATATACAGTAACTATTGGAAAGTTTATTGGGAAGTAAATTGCCCGAGTAACCAGTTTAACTTACTCTTTGTGGAAACATTTTAAAAAACTTAGCTAAGAGATTCTGAAATGAAATTTTTCAAGTATTGAAAAAGTTTTTTAACTATTTATTATTAAACTAGCTGAAAGCCCATCCAAGGATGTACAAATAACCATAACTACTATAAATAGTTTTTACATCTAGTTATATTCTATCCCATCACGTTCTTTTTTTTGTCAATCTGGGTCTTTCAAGTATTTTAAGGTTACTGGAAACGTGTAGCGTCGCAGGATCAGAGGTAGATCAACTATGCGATGGAGTGGCCAGGTGAAGAGTGCTATTGGTCTACCTTTGCCACAAGTTCTATGGAGAGCGACTGTAGAAGAATGTGCACGACACAAAGGAGTT
Source organism: Odontocerum albicorne (assembly GCA_949825065.1). Classification (NCBI taxonomy): domain Eukaryota; kingdom Metazoa; phylum Arthropoda; class Insecta; order Trichoptera; family Odontoceridae; genus Odontocerum; species Odontocerum albicorne. The sequence goes on along the minus strand of OX463852.1, from coordinate 36,292,119 downwards.
CCACTATGCGTTATGTTCCTCAACATTAAGGTCACAACGCAGAAGAAGAGCTTTGTATTTTACATGAATGTCAAATGAAAAAAAACACAAATGTTTATCGATTAAGCTCGAATTAAATTTAAATTCTTTTTTATCGTATTTTCTCTCCCTTATCTAACATATTAAGACTTACTCTTTCTAGTTGATTTTCTCCTGAGTACTCTCAAATTTTGTTTCCCATTTCAGTTGTAATCTTTAATCCTTATAAATCTATAATTCCACACTATTCTCTGTCTTCTCAGCGAACATATTATTCTGATCGCTACCTTGAAAGATCCTCAGAATACGATCGTCTAGCATTCTCAACAATGATGTATTTTTTGTATTAAATAAATAATCAATTATACTTCTTCTATCTCCTAGCTCCATCTCATTATGTGGAGTCACCTTTTCGAGTCCTATATCTCCAGAGTTGTATGTTATGTACAAGACCCATCGCCACTTCCAGGGTTCGGTTATATTCCTCCTCATCTACCTTTTTATTGAACGACTTCTACGTCTTCTTCCGTCAAATTCCGGCTTCCGTCAATATTCCTAGTACTTAATCTTCTTCGTCGTGTGCGCAATGCTGAGTGTCATGGTCGTCACACACCACCTGTCTTCATCCCTCAAGGTCCTGGGCTATGTTGAATGCAGCGTTTAAAGAGAATTCTGTTAACTCTTTTATTTAGTCTGTTCATCTCCTTCCTCTTGGACGCCTTCCTCTTGCTAACGTTTCCTTAATTGTCCTAGTTATCACCATCTTCTCCAGACTCTCAGATTTTTTTCTAGCAACATGCACAAAATACTAATCAAGCAAATTATGAAGCGTTTTGTTGACCAACTAAAGAAAATATACTAATTTGCCGTTTTCTCGGTTAATCTAATTTTGAGAAGATATTCGTATTTCTGTAAAAAATGTTAAATACCACAAAATTTGTTTTATCATAGTCGTTAAGCTATCAAAGTTGGCTGATTGCAGAGTATTGAAATTGTAATGTACTATTATTTTCATATTAATGTCTAATTGGTGTGGGGACATGCGGGCAGCTGACTCGAAACGTCCCCGTATTGTCCCATCAACATACCTAAATGACTAGCACTCATCAACATACCTAAATGACTGTGAATATATGTGTGTATATACTCGTTTGTATGCATATTCATTATTTTTTATTTTATATAATTTTTTAACTTATTTTTTTTTCCTCTATGTAATTTTTCTTCTTTTTTAGTGTTTTGTATTTTCAAAGTAATTGGGCTAAGCCTGTTTTGAAAAAATAAATTAATTAATTAATTAACGTTGTATATTGTTAATATTTTGTGTTTGTGTAATAATTTTGAGTCGTGTACTTACGTATTATTTTAATCGTTTTGTTATGTATTTTATTTGGTTTTGTTGAAATGTGAATTGTATTTTTTTTATTTTAAAATTATGTTTTAAATATTTAAAATGAAACACGTACTCTTTTTTTTCAAATAATTTTGTAAGATACATTATATGTTGATAAAAAAACTAAAATAAAAAACAAAACAAGGTGTGTGGTCACCACTCTCATGGACCGACCATGCAATCGGTATAAGTCAACCAGCTATAAACTAAATCATTCTTGCATGATTCGTATTTGTATGGCCAAAGCTGGATTGTTGCTTATTTATATCTGACTCAACCATAATTGCCGACAAATTGCCCATAATATCATATCAAATGCGAGAAATTCTATTGGAAAAGAATTATGTATAGAGTGATTACTTATAAAACCGTGTCTGTCTTTCTCCTTATACAGAATGATAATAACTCATATCAAATATTTCAATACTTAAAATATTATTTATTTATTTACCACTCATACAAAAACTAAAATATAAAGCAGTTTCTTCTAATCAATCAGCTGTGGTTTCATAATTATTATCGGTATCCGTGACCGTGTCTTAAGCTTAGTAAATGAAAATAATATTATTTGGGAAAAGTAACAAAAATAAAATAAAAAATAAATCAAAAGAAAAGGGTGGAGTAGGGTGGGAATTGGGTGGAAGTTAAGGACAATGAATATTTTTTTAGATAAATAATACTTCTTTAGTTTTCTGTTCAATATCGATAAATTTATTCAGGATAAAAGAAAATTAAAAATCACTCCTAGATCGAGCAAAGATCATATCAATAACGTTAATTGTTTTGTTTTGTACATGGTTATACGTTATATAAAATGACCTCCTTCTTGTTGGTGAGAAGCTTACCTCCATTCGGGGGATTCGGGTTCAATTCCCTATATTATCCGAAAAAATAAATAATAAACAGTCCCAGTATAGTAAAAGGGCTCGTCTGTTAACAATACTCGCGCGTGTTAGACTTGTTGCACACGCATTAGACTTAACACTTGTGTGAGTGTTGTTTCCTCTTCACGTGCATGGTAGTACTGTTAATATGTGTGTTGACGAACAGCGGATTACGTAATAACATCAGTTCTGAGTTCTGAGCCCGAAGACTAGATTAATAGAGCCAAAGGCAATCTTCCGGTTACATTCTTCAATGTGTCTGAATTACAAGTACGCGCATGTTGAAGGGTATACCACTGAAAAATATCTGGTGTCCCCGTGGCTGGGCTCGCCCTATATTGGTGGGATGTATCTTGACCGGGGGGATGTTATTAGGTGAGCCCAGACCTTTTGATAGCTTCTGTCTTTAATGTATTCTCTGCAATTTATGTGTTCTTGAAGTATATTTAAATGTATTATGTGCATACTATGCTATCAATAAACCTACATTTATTTATTTAATAAATAAAAAGACGTAGTACATATGGCCGACTTTTTGCTGTACAGCAATGTCTTCCGACCAACTAGCTTATCTTGGATGAGTAAATTTGTTTTCATCCATGGTGGATTTTGTAATAAAAATAAATATTTAGTGAAATTCAAGTTAAAAAATGACATCTCTAAACGATTATCATAATTATGTTAGGACTAGAGGAATTTATTTAAGGAATTTATTCTTGGATAAGGAAATAGTGCAAAGGACAATTAGGACTAAAGGGTATTAGGACATCTCTAAACAATACGCTATGTTAGGACTAGAGGAAAGGAATTCATTCTTGGATAAGGAAGGAGGGCAAAGGACAATTAGGACGAAATGGTATTATGACATCTCTAAACAATTAATTATGTTAGGACTAGAGGAAAAGAATTCATACTTGGATAAGGAAGGAGGGCAAAGGACAATTAGGACGAAAGGCTATTATGATATCTCTAAACAATTAATTATGTTAGGACTAGAGGAAAAGAATTTATTCTTGGATAAGGAAGGAGGGCAAAGGACAATTAGGACGAAAGGGTATTATGACATCTCTAAACAGTTAATTATGTGAGGACTAGAGGAAAGGAATTCATTCTCGGATAAGGAAGGAGGGCAAAGGGCAATTAGGACGAAAGGGTATTATGAATAATGTAATATTTTTTCAATTATCTGTTGAACGTGATTAAGGATACTGCACAGCTGATTAATCTTAATAGTTTGTTCCACTATCAGTAATACTGATACTATGCTTCAAAAATAAAATGTGTTTTGTGACACCTCACCAAACTGGAAGATAAACTTATAATAATTATTTGTTAAATGTATCAGGCTTTATTATGGGGAATAATGACATAGTGATAATGTTAATAAGTTCAACTTTGTAAGCCCCTCGTTTAACAAACTTAACGTTTATTTTAATACTTAACAAATTTAACCTAATGATTTAGCGAATTATTTGACGTGGGAAGTTTGTCTAATGACAATATTGATAGAAGGGATGATTTATTATGTAATGTATAGCTGTTTATTTTGTCTTACAGATAGCTTTAAGGAGTTCGACGCTCGAGTCGCGAAAATAATATTATATTAGTAGAATTGGCAATGTAAATATTTCCATTATTATTTTTATAATGGGATAATGCGAAGTTATGTTCGAATATTTTCAAAATTCACAATTAATACCTAAATTAATTATTAATCCTTTATTCATATACATACTCGTATAAAAAAAATGTTTCAAGAGCTTTTTCGCTATCAAAAAGTATTTTAAATCGGACTGCTTCACTAAATATAAATCACCATTAATTAAATTGAAATAAATTGTATTGAAGACCTACTTAATCTTGTTGACAAGACACTTCAATTTTGTTCAGACGACCTCCGTGACCTGGTGGTAAGACACTTGTCTGCCGTTCCGGAGGTTGCGGGTTCGATCCCCGCTGGAACCCAGATTTTTTTAAATAGGATTCCAGTCTGGTTAACACTTAGGGCCTATAAAAACATATTTCTGGTTGGTTGGAAGAGATTGCCACATGGCAATACACTCGACAGGTTAAAAAAAATTTAAAAAATAAAAAATCTCGGTATAATCCGAAAAAAAACAATTGCAGTCTGAAAAATTAGTTCGTCTCCTAACAAATGCTCGCGCTTTTGACGTGTGTGGATGTGTCAATGCTAGCTCCGGGCATATTCCAGTGGTTCTAAACCCGCTGGCTCAATTAATGAAGCCAAAGACAGTGCTGTCTTCCGACCATGCTTTTCAGTACGTCCGCATCGCGAATTTGGATATGCTAATGGGGTCCAAACGAATGAATGAACACATTTAATGTCCTTCAATAGCTGATCATTTCTTATAATGTACAACTGTAAAATTATGATAAAACATACATTGTTATTTTAATCTCCTATAATTTCCTTTCACTTCAACAAGTAAAAAAACCATCACACCAAACATGATTATTAAATATCGTAAACAACATGTGCGCATTATATGTATTTACTTCACTTGAAACATATTCATATATAAAACCTCCTATCATTTCGAAGAGTGGAGGATTTGAAGCAGAGATCGGAAGACGTATTGAAATGGCAAAATCAGTTATGGCAAGTCTTATAAAGATATCGAGTAACCAGTCTTTACTTAGAAAACCCAAAATTTAATAAATAAATCTCAAGTATTCCATAGCACTGTATGAAGTGAAAACATGAATTAACGGAATAGATGTCATCGAGATGTAGTGTTAGAGGTGGATGCTTTGTACCCCATGGACCGTAAGGCGTACTAACGTCTCTATTAATCAAGAATTTGAGATAACCTTAGATTATAGACTTCTGACAGCATGCAGAAAAAGAATCGCAACATACGAGTATTTTGGATATGTTGCCAGATATATGTTAATAATAAAAGTCTAAAGAAGCTGATGATCCTGAGAATGTTGAGGGAAGACAAGGAAGAGGGAGATGTCCTATGAGATGGATGGATAAAATAAAGGAGTTAAAAGATTATTTATATGCGCTGCATTCAATATGTCCCAGGACAGGAAGGGATAGACAGGTAGGGTTTTAAGACATATCATAAAACCGTAGTTGCCGGGCCTCGCTGTCGAGGATCCCCTCGCCACTCCAACGTAAGTCTTGAACCGTTCTCCCACGTCGATCGTGTGATCTTCTGTGAGAGAACAGCCCGATCCTGGACGCGCACTCCCTCCCGCAAATGCCACAGACATGAACCTGCTGAGCCGCCTGAGAATTATAGAACCATGACGCTCAGCTATGAGCACGCGATGAAGAAATACTATAGAATAAACCTCATTTTTATAAATACTCGTAGTTAAGTGTTTTAATGGCAAATTTCATAAGTACCACGAATGATAAAAGTTTTTCTGTTGAGAAATTTCACTTAATCATTCGACTTGATGGGATAGCAACGTTGATGACTGATCATTTCAACAGTTACAGAGTTATGTAAATAAACTATCATCATTTTGATGAAAATTGCTTCTGTATTTCTATTTTTGCTTACAATTCATTACAATTAACTGGGGTTTACATTATTTTGTAATACTTAAGCTGTCAAATTAATTGTAAGTACGAGTTCTCTTGGAATAACTTTCTTTACATAGATAATACCAACACACCATTTCGATGTTGGGCTACGCAAACAAAATAGAGCGACAAACTTTATATTGTTTTATTTTACACTTGTATACAGTACAATCTGGCGAGTTTATTGCCATATGATAACCTCTTCCAACCAACTAGAAAGATTTTAAAGAGGTACAAAGTGAAAACAATACTATAAGCTTTTTTAAATCTTGGTTCAAACGGGAATCGTACCCGCAACCTCCGAGCGTTTTTCAACTTATTCGAATGTTTTTCGACCTGTAGATATTTTAAGGTTTTACGACGACCACGGAGGTTGCCGTCAGAGAACAGTCGAATTTTCCTTTTACTACATACATCAAACAAAAATTATGAATGAATGAATTATGTTGAAAAAGACACCGAGGAAGGACACGAGTCAGGTGACTGGACGATATTGTATTCTATTGCACGTTTGTTACACACAATACAACCTGGCGGACTTATGACATGTCGCAATCTTAATCCCAACGGGATTTGAACCCGCAACTGCCTGTTTGGAAGACAAGTATCTTACTAACTAGGTCAGGCAGGTCGTTATAAATGTTGAGGATATTGTGGTGGTGGCAAGAAAGAAGGCAAGCGCGTGATGTGGCAGGGATAAGTAAAATATAAGGTCTATATTGAATATGGAACGAGAGAAGTTGATATTGATGGGGATCATTTCAAACAATTTAAAAAAAACAAACAAAATTATTGAACGATATGGAACATTATTTTACCTGGCCACTGGAGATGACATTAAATTTCGTCTTTTAAGATTCGATAATCACGTTACGAAGCCAAATACTGGGCTACGCGGATGATATTGACATTATTGGTAGATCCCCACAAGCAATGATGGAGACATTTGTTCAGTTGGAGAGGGCCGCAAACAGAATGGGACTTCGCGTCAACTCCGATAAGACCAAATATATGATAGCCACTAAAGCACCCCGTAATAACCAGACACCTACCACGATTAATATAAGTTCTCATACAATAGAACGTGTAAACACCTTCACCTACCTGGGATCCATAGTGACAAGTGTTAATGATGCATCTATCGAGATTAAACGTCGAATATTCATGGCAAATAGATGCTTCTTTGGTCTGAGAAAACACCTTATATCTCGGTTGTTGTCCAGAAGGACAAAACTTACCATTTATAAGACACTGCTACGACCTGTCCTCACATATGGGTCTGAATGCTGGGTATTGAGTAAGAAGAACGAATCTTCCCTTCTAATATTTGAAAGAAAAATACTCAGAAAAATATTCGGACCCATACAGGAAAATGGATCTTGGAGAGTGAGATATAATGAGGAGTTATACAGCATATACAAAGAGCCCAACATTATAAAATACATCAAAATTGGGAGGTTACGTTGGGCGGGGCATGTAGCAAGAATGGGAGAAGAGGAAATGCCTAACAAAGTACGCTTTTCCAAGCCCCAAGGAAGACGTAGCGTGGACAGACCAAAGCTTAGGTGGATGGATGGGGTGCAGAATGATGCAAACGTGATTGGCATCAGGGGCTGGAGGAGTGCATCCCAGGATAGGGGGGAATGGCAACGACTGCTGGAGGAGGCCGGGGCCCACAATGGGCTGTAGTGCCATTGATGATGATGAATCACGTTACGGGTACGCCTACTTCGTGAATTTTTATAAAATTATATACAAATTTCAATAAACAGTTGCGAAATCTAATAGTGTTGGGTAAAATATTGACCAATTCACAGCCGTAATATCAGATATCTCATATCAGATCTAGTTCACACCAAAACGTAACCGTTCATTAAAGACTGATGCAAGAAGAGCTGATTGCACTTTCATGCTTAACTTCGTGGCACTTGAGCGATTGATAATCTTATTTGAAAAACAACATAAGTTAAGCAAATAAACATAAATCACTGAAGTCTATGATCACTACTGACAAATAAAGAATATCTAGTCTACGATGACTACTAATTAGTACAAAATATCTGTAGCCTGACACTGACAAGTACTAAATACGAGTATTTGTAGTCTATGGTCACTACCAACAAGTACTAAATATATGTACTCGTAGTATATAGTTACTACTGGCAAGTACTAAATATCTATAGTATTTGGTCACTACTGACAATCACATAATATCTGTATTGTATGATCAATACTGATAAGTACTAAATATCGGTAGTCTATGGTCACTACTGACAAGTACAAAATATCTGTAATACATTGTCACTACTGACAAGTACAAAATATTTGTAGTCTATGGTATTACTACTGAAAGTACAAAATATCTATAGTTTAAGGTGACAAATATTCAATATCTGAGGTCTATGGCCACTACTGATAAGTGCAAAACATCTGTAGTCTATGGTCAATACTAACAAGTACAAAATATCTGTAGTATATGGTCACTACTGACAATTTCTAAATATCTGTTGTCTATGGTTACTAGTGACAAGTAGAATTTATCAGTTGTCTATGATCACTACTGACAATTACTTAATATCTGCAGTCTATGTTCACTGCTGATAAAGTACTAAATATCTGTAGTTTGTGGTCACTACTGACAAGTACTAAATATCTGCAGCCTATGATATGTTTATAAGTGAACGTGATATTAACTAAATTGCATTTGTTCATACTTTGCATGTAAATGCCCACTTAGACACGGGTCCATCCAATTAAATTTACATAGTTCATTTAAAAAGAGAAAAAGAAGGAAAATATTAATAAATAAAAAGTCAAGTGCCTCAATGCAACGTTTTTATTCACCTTGTGTTCGTGGCTTTCAACGTCTCTGATCGTGACTAGCAGATCATGCCATTACCGATTTGTCTCAACGATATCGTTCTGGTTTTTTCTTGACGCATCTTGAATATGTGACACGGTGGGTAAGTGAACCGGAATAATGGATAAATACAAGTAGACTTTGTTAAATTATGACCGTGAATTATATTTAATCTTTCCTTATCAAATATAATCCATCACGAGGAGCATTATTATTAATGGTCTAATAGTCATCATCGTACAGGCGCAGAACTCATAACTATTTGCACAGCCAAGCATTATTTATGGTTGCCTTAAGTTAAGAAGATAGACTTAAGTCTGAAAGATGAACAAATGTATCCATCTTCCAGGATCTATAAGTTAAAGAAAGGTTCATATTATCTGGGACTGTGAGGAAGGAGTCTCTCAAAATAGAGAAGAGCTCCATATACTATATGTAGGACTACCTTCTGTCTAATTAAACACTTGGACATTCTGGCGATCAGGAACATTTTTACAGCATTCTCCAATTTTCGTGAGAAATTGGGTGATTTCTTAAATATTTCAAGACCTTCTTTTGTTTGACTCCAGTAAAATTGACAATTCTTTTTTAATTATTATTTTATTTCTTCTTCTTATTTTAAGCATGTTAGCCTGTTATGGCCCTGCATCATTGTTTCCCTCTTGTGACGTCGACTGCCAGCTGTCTTTCTATCTTTTGGGAGGTCTGCTTGCTTGGGGGATACTGTCCCTGGCAATTCTTACGGCTCTTGGTTCCGCCATTCTGGATTCATGTTCGTTCCAGAACCTTCTTCTCTGTCGTCCCCATCTGACATTATCTTCAACTTCGCACATCCTTCGGATTTCTGTATTCGATTTTCTTTCAAATAATATAAATGTTATCACTGTACGTAATATCTAACCTTATGTCAATGCCACAGTTATCCTTTTCACACTCCAGTGTCAGCAGAGGAAGTAATAGATTAAAAATGAGCAATAAAATATCCACATTCTCACGTAACAGCATTCCTTCCATCGTGCTTTGTGCCCACAGGTCTTTAGCCTATGTGAGTGATGTTGAGACATCTATTTCCCACATGCTCTGTTGACATCCGTTTAACATGATCACACCAGCGAAAGCGATTATCTCGCAATTTGCGGATATCACAATACTTTTTCTCCGTGGATGTATTTATAACGAACCCCGTCTTTCCGCATCACGCAGCATCTCTATCTCCTGAAATGCTGATGCAATCACCTCGCAGACATTTCTTAATATTACAAAAAAAGTCCAGACCCATAGACGACCTCCGTGGCCAGTTAGTAAGACACCTGTCTTCCAACTTGGGGGTTGCGGGATTGATTCCCTTTAGATCCTTTCCCGTTAGGTTTTTTAAATAGAGTTTCAGTCTGGTTTTGACTAACATCTCTCTGGTTCATTGGAAGAGATTTCCACAGGCAATAAGCTCGATAGATTATACTGTTTACAATGGAAGAGTTATACAGTACCAAATATGGTTTTGAATCGAACTAGAATTTATTCTAAGTTCATAATGGAATTTCACCCATGCATTATAAATTTAGGAAAAGGCTTCTCAAAAGCAACGTCTTTCAGGTGTATATGTAGTCTATAGTTACTACTGGTAAGTACTAAATATCTATAGTCTTTGATCACTACTGACAAGTACAAAATATTTTTGATCTATGGTCACTACTGACAAGTACATAATAACTGTATTGTATGGTCAATACTGACAAGTACTTAATATATGTAGTCTATGGTCACTAGTGACAAGTACAAAATATATGTAGCACATAGTCACTACTGACAAGTACAAAATATTTGTAGTCTATGGTATTACTACTGAAAATACAAAATATCTATAGTTTAAGGCCACTACTGACATGCATTATAAATTTAGGAAAAGCCTTCTCAAAAGCAACGCCTGAAAGACGTTGCTTTTGAGAAGCGTTGTTCATAGATACAACCTCCATGGCCTCATTAGCAATGTTCCCTCTAATTTTTTCATTGTGTGTGCGGCCCATCAACTTATATGTGCAAGAAAAAAAGAGGGAACTGCGCAAATATGCATATTCATGCATAGATAAAACTAACATTATTACCAATTTTACGGGAATCCTTAATGTTTTTTCGGTGGCGGAACGAAACCGAGGGAGGTTATAAAATCTATGGGTATCAAATGGCAGACTTTATTTTTCTGTATCAATAAACAAATATTTGTTCTAAACAAAAAAATCAACTTCTGTATTTTTAAATGAATAATAAATAAATAATCTGAATATATAATAAATAAAAAAATCATGGTCATCCTTTTAAACTATTCTTTCCTTACGGCGCGTGGACTCTATATGGTGTTTCCATGTTCCGCATACATCCCAAAGAAAGGAACTTGAGAACCCATCATAAAATATCAAATAAAATATACAATTGCGCAAAACAAAATATGGTTACAAGTTCCTTTTTTTTGCGATGTGTGCGGAAGATGGAAAAATATATAGAATTTACATTATTTTTTTGTTAATTCTATTTGGTTAAAAGAAATTACCGCATAGAAATAAGTTCACAAAGTTGTATTAAATATAATAAAAGCATAATACAAAAATACCGCATAACAATAAAACCAACAGGTTGTAATATTTACTACGAACGTATAAGAAAATAGAATGTATTGAAATGACTCGTATTTATTTCATAAATTTAGTTTCCCGAATCAGGGCAATAGGGTGTGATATTTTGACGCCCATATTATGGTTGGTCTGATAACTTGGAATAGCCTTCCAGTAAATATTAGAGAAACGTTTATAATATTGACATTTACACACATATTTTCAAGACACATACATACCATCTCTGCTCTCTCCGATTCTGGACTATGCGGACGTCTGTTACTTGGATGTTACAGAGGAACAGCTGGACTAATTACAGCGTCTTCAAAATGTGTGTCTAAGATTTATTTTCAACCTACGAAAGTACGATCATGTAACTTCATACCAGAAAGCATTGAACTGGTTGAATGTTAGAAATAGACGCTAAATTCACATACTGTCTCTATTGTATAATATTCTTAACTGTCCCGCCGCTCCTCTTATCTCGCCGAAAATATTCAGCGTCTTTCCAATCATGGATTAGCGTTACGCTCAAACAGAGATTGTTTATTGGCCTTTCCAGTTCACCGCTCCTCTTTTTTTACGTCGTCCTTTAATGTCCATGCAGTGAGACTCTGGAATCAGTTACAAACCAATATAAGACTTGCTCCGTCCTTGGCATGCTTTAAGAAGCGACTGAAAAAACTCTTAATTTCTAGTCAGTAAAATAACGTGTTTCATTCCTGATTTTTCTTTTCCTTTCCACACCTCGTAATCTGCTCTGATCGTCTCACCTCGGTGTGCCATCGGGCCGGTAAGTTTGCTGGTGTGCGACGGCTCACTCACTTAAAACAAACTCTATGGCACGGCTTCGCTTTTCAACAAAGCGAGTAAACCCAGGGCGCCTGAGGACTGGGAGCAGGTGGCTCGGGACCGTGAGGGGTGGAGAGCCGTATGTTCTCGGGCTGATGGCGTCTCAGCGGCTAGACGTGTGAGAAACAGTCTGCGCGCTGCGAACATGCGTCAACATGGCCAGGCGGCTCAGCAGGGTCCACATGTATGTGGCATTTGCGGGAGGGAGTGCGCATCCAAGATCGGGCTGTTCTCTCACAGAAGATCACACGATCGACGTGGGAGAACGGTTCAGGACTGACGTTGGAGTGGCGAGGGGATCTTCGACTGCGAGGCACGGCAATAATGATTATGATGATGATGATGACACCACGTAATTAATTGGGTCATCCCACGTTTTTCTAGGTCTACCTAAAATTTTCGTACCTTCCATAACAACGGTCGGTAAACATTTTTTGAAATGGGTCAAATAGTAAACATTTAAGGCTCTGCGGGCCAAGAGGCAAACTCGAGGATATATTACGTATGTAGGTAGGCCTACTTAAATAAGAAGAAAACGAAGTTTTCACAAATTTATTGAACAAAATATAATGTAATAATGATAGACTAAAAAAATACAATTGTTTGAAATACGGCTCTATGTACTAATGAGAATAATGGAATTGATTTTTTGAGATAACATTTCACCAAATTAGGGTTAAATAGTACTCGTCTGTTAATGCTGGCCTGTATTACGAGTTTACATATTTCATCTTTGAAAAAGAACAGCGATACATGTGGCATTGGAAACGTTGCCGAATTATAACTGCTTAGCGTCACAGCAGAGGCTACCAAATTTGATGCTATAGGAGTGCCACATACGGTCGTATCTCGCAACTCCTCAACCCGACGGTCGACCGTTCCGTTATAGCGCGTACTTTGAAATTTTAAAGAATTCAAATATTTTAAGTCATTCTTAGCTCGCAGGCCATAGTTTGCTGACCCCTGTTCTATAATATTAAATATGAACAATGATTTTATTTGAAAATATTATATAGATAATAACAGCTCACTATTTATGTGTATAACTGGGTATCAATTACGAGAAATTGCATTCACCTTGCAAAAATTTCTCTTTGCATCATGAAAACTGCAAATTAGAATCGCATTAATACATTTTAAATCTTGTTCTACACGTCTGCTAATGATGCATTATGCATTACACATGATAAACGAGATATGGCGGATTGGCAAGTAATCACTGTTAACTTCTAATATAATCAGATTTAACTTTTCGTTCAACTTCACCATAAACATTTAAAATAACTATTAAAATTATCCTCGTTTCAAAATTTTGTGACGATTTTTAGTATTTTTACTATCGAATCGTATAACAATTTAATTGTATACAGTGACAACCTTTATGGTCTAATTGGTAAGATGCTTGACGTCCACCTAAGGATTTCGGACTCTATTCCCGATTACTATAGGTACTCCTAAAAAACATTTTAAAAAAGAATCCTAAGTTGGTGTTGTCCCTTCACGTATGGTTGTATGGTCAACACGTACCATTATGAACCTCGAGTTCCGTGCACACACCATTTTTTTCTAAACCCGATGGCTCGATTACTGGGCCGATAGCAATGTTGTCTTCCGGTTACGCTCTTCAAGATGTTAAAATGCCAATGCGAGTATGCTAAAGGGTACCCTACTAATAAGAGTTCGTAGTAATTAGCTTTAATATCCTAGTATAAACAAAACATTAAGGACAATACTTTGCCTCTGGAGTTGAGTAACCCTGCATCAACATGTGGAAGGTTTCGATTCTGCAAAGCAACTCGCATCTCGTTCTACAAGTGAGCCCACGTGTTTTCTATATCTCAAAATCTATCCATAAAATTATCGAAAAATCCAATTTTTCTTGTTCTATGTAAGCGTTGTTCAACTTAAAAACAAATCTAAGTTCTTTACCACTATAAAATATGTATTCGACTTTTACGTAAGTATGCTTGGTGAAGTTTGGTAATATTTTGTGGTATACATACATAACATATATTGAACTTAAATATACATATAATTATTAAATAATTTTAAAACGATGATTGTAGTCTATTATTACTACTGCTTTTTGTATCTTCATGTTAGTTTAAGATAAAGTTGTATTATTTGTCAATAATTTTAAGTACTCTTATAACCTGTCACATGTTCATTTGTATATAAAGACACTCTTGTGTCGTTAATTAGATTAAATAAAAAAACTGTAGTATTAGTTCAACGACACCAAATAAATTCAAAATAATATTTTTTAAATATTTTTTTTGTGTAGATTTTTAGAATTGTGTTGAACTGTATAATATGTCAATTTTCTTAAGCTCTGTATATATCTAGATAGGGGTAACTATAGTAGATGCAAGGTGAATCTACGAGTACAAAGATTGGGTTTCATGTAAAAGTACTAGTAACATTGAATGAGATTGTGGGGTTGTACACGACTTGCAACACATGCTAATTTGTCGGGATTACGAGACATGCTTGGGACAAGACCTATTTAATGTGGATTATACGGCGATCACTTTTGTATTCTACTGGAAATACGTGGCATAATAAACAATTTAATTGTAGATACAGAAATAAATTAATAATTATACACAGTATAACCTTACTGGTCACTATCATTGGATAATTTCTTACAATCAACAATCAATATATTTAAAGACCATATGGGAAAAACTATACTGCGATTATCTTTTAGCGACGACAGCTCGTCGATGGTTGTTCCTTCAATAATGACGTCGAATTGCGGACATGGTTGGACGAATTCCTCGAGTCAAGACCAGATAGTTTTTATCGCACAGGCATTGAAAAACTTGTAGAACGTTGGCAAGAAGCTGTAAATAATGAAGTAGAATACATTATTGACTAATTTGTTGTAATTTTTTTTGTTGTGTCCTCTTCATTTGGAAAAAACGGACACAACTTATATTAACACATTTTAGAATATAATGAAACAACACGTATTCTATCGACTCAAGTTGACATAGTACTGAGGATAGAAGTATCGAATCTTGTTACATCGCCTGACCATGCGATGGGCTGGCGTTGTGTGTGGCAATACAACTTATTCAAACTCGGCCGGAAACTCTCGGATCTTACTGCTTATAATTCAACAAATCATAAAATAGGTGCAGGCAAAGAAACTTATTAATCTGATTTGACACCCCATCGGAAAACATACGCAAGCCTTGCCATCTCATGGGCTTGTTACAGTAAGCTCATGGTGGAACCAAAGATACCTCGTGATTGTCCAATCAATATTAATGGTAAATGTTATTGATTTTTTATTCCATGAATTCAATAAAAAAACTTATCGATTCAATGCCTACTTACCTGTGATGTCTAACATTTAGTCTGTCGTCGCTACTATTCTTTTCACACTTAGGTGTGTCGCCACCGGAGAAGTCCAGTTTGGACAACTCCTTCTTTGTCACAAAAAAAAAACAGATACATGAGACTCTGGCGCGGTAGAAGTTAAACATCTTAGCTCCTAGGAAAAGTTGATTTAATGCATTGATTTTTTTATTAATATTAAATTATTAATAATAAATAATTAGTAATATCAAAATAATTAATAATAACTTATTAATAAATAAAATATTTTATTACAATAAATAATAATAATTTAATAATATAATACACCGTTTCACTTTTCGTGACGTTCAGGCCAATTTGCCCTACCGCGCCAATAGAAGTTTCACTTCAAAAACTATGAAGGTTTCGATCTTCTAGCGTAGAAATCACTGGATGAGAACTTATTTTGTCCCCTATAACAGCGTGCGTGGTGGTGGGGTCGAACTGTACTCAACTGCCTGCTTATAAAAAATATCTCTTAATTCAAAATCACTCTAAATATACAATATTTTGTGGATTAAGAAATATGATATACATTTCAAGTCCAAACCATAAACCGCATGTACTCGTAGTTTAGTTTCTCGATCGGTCCTGTCCGCTTGTCGCGTGAAAGTGGAAATAATTTGACGGCTCTCTGATCGCCGAACGCCCACGTGGCTGACGGTATTACGAAAGCAATTTCTCTTCGGCAAAGGCCTTCGTTAAATGTGCTGTGGGTAACTCCACGAACCCGTACGCAACGTTTGCGGTGCCTACGCAATAGAGTGCTGACCTGACAGGTGAATAATATTATTATATTATAAATATGTAGCATGAAACTAGACGAGTGAATACTATTAAATATATAACTGCTTGAAAGCTGACAAGTTAATAATATTAAATATGATACTGATAAACAAGTGATTAATACGAGGGCTACAACTTAAGTTTTGAGACAGACAAGTAAAAACAAATATTTCTCATCGAAAATGGCTTTATTGTTTTTCAAAATACTCTCCATGAAGATCAATACACGTTTGCATGCGTTTGAACGAATTTTCGAAGCACTTTTTCAACTCCGAATGAGGTAACTTCAAAATATGCGTTTTGAACGCATCAACCACTTCTTCAGGTGTCGAAAAACGTTGACCTCGCAATTTATTTTTGATGTTCGGTAATAAAAAGAAGTCATTGGGTGCCAAATCAGGGCTGTACGGCGGATGACCCATCTATTCGATGTTTTTAGTGCTCAAAAATTATCTTGTTTGAGCCGATGTGTGAGAGCTCGCATTGTCGTGGTGGAGAATGATCCGTCTTCGGCGGTTGGGTTTCCTCATTTTTCCGAACACTTTTGGCAATCAAATGGTGATGTACCATTCAGAATTGACTGTAAGACGTTCCACTAAAGGCACTGTTGCGACATGACCATTTATACCGAAGAAACAAGCCACTATTTGCTTCGAAGTGCTTCCTGCGCGAACAACTTTTGTTTGATTCGGCTCGTCTTGAAAGACCCATACAGTTGACTGTTGTTTAGTTTCTGGCTCATATGCATAGATCCATGATTCGTCACCTGTCACGATCTTATAGACGTATTTTAAAGCACCGCGATCGGATTTTTTCAACATTTCTTTGGACCAATCGACATGAGCCTTTTTTTGAGCGATTGTCAAATTATGCGGTATCCAACGCGAACAAATCTTTTTGACGGCCAAATGTTCATGCAATATTGAATGTATGCGAGTGGAACTAATGCCCAAACATGCCTCAATCACACGATAAGTCACATGACGATCTTGCAATTTCAGTTCACGCACAGCATCGATGTTTTTTGGCACAACAACCGATTTTGGATGACCTTCACGAAATTCGTCCTGGAGCGAACTACGACCACGATTGAATTCGGAAAAGCAGCGAAACACAGTGGCCCGGGATGGTGCTTCATCACTAAAAATCGGAGCGAGTCGATCGGCACACTGTTGTTGAGTTAGTCCACGTCGAAAATCATAAAAAATCATCGCACGAAAATGTTCACGATTTAATTCCATTTTTGGCCGAGATGAATTTTTCAAGTCACTGCAAACAACACAAATATCACTAGTATGACAAAACTTTCTGAGCACGTATACCATTAAAAACGTCAAACTTTACGATGCTGATTTGACGTATCTACACTGGTGTTGCCATATCTCAAAACTTAAGTAGCAGCCCTCGTATTATATTTAACTGCTATATTTAGATTGAAAGACTTATTATGATTGAAATTCTTATCGCAGTTGTCCTGAGCTTGTTAAATTAGTTGGTTTGCAAATTCCTCCAGACCCTCGAAACAATTGTTCTATTGTGGTAATTGAACAACAAAGTATTCTTACGATTCGCCAATAATTATTATTATGTTAGACTGCACGTGATGAGGAATTAGTATGTCACTATTATTGAACGAATAACAGTGACATACGACACTTGATAGACCCATTTAAACTCTCCTTGAACTCATTAAAATATACTTGAAGACGATATTCTTGTCTCTAGTATTTCCGCAAGAGAATAATAATGATTTGACGGATCGTGAAATTTTTACAACTTATTTAAATCTTATTAATGTATTTGTTTGTCTTCTTTATTTTCTCATATTGTTAAATGAATTTTTTTACGATATATTCAACTATTCGAATAAAATAAATTATTTCTTGGAAAGATTTTTGTCGTTTTATATTTTGACTTTGTTTTTAATCATACTCTTACATGTGTTGAGCTGACGTGTTTTTAATCATATATGTGTTGAGCTGACGTGTTTTTAATCATACATGTGTTGAGCTGACGTGTTTTTAATCATACATGTGTTGAGCTGACGTGTTTTTAATCATACATGTGTTAAGCTGACGTGTTTTTAATCATACATATGTTGAGCTGACGTAAAATTTGAAATGTACTCGTACTATAGTTTATAATTCGTTTACATACTAATCTTAGCAAAATATTGTATAACATTTTTTTATGTAATCAGTACGTACTTGGGTGGGGGTGGATGGGGGTAATAAGTGTCATTAAATAATCTATTTCAACCAAACAATAATAATAATAATAAAAGGATAATTTTTATGTAAACAATACGTACTCTGGGGGGGAGGGGTGGGGGGTAATAAGTGTCATTAAACAAATCTATTTCAACCAAACAATAATAATAATAATAAAAGGATAATTTTTATGTAAACAATACGTACTCGGGTGGGGGGGGGGGTAATAAGTGTCATTAAACAATCTATTTCAACCAAACAAAAATAATAATAATAATAAAATGATAATTTATATGGCGGCGTTTATAATGCAAATTTTCGTCAAGTGCACTTTAACTCGGGAGGCGAGCCAACTATTATTGATAGATTTAAATATTACAAAAGAAATATAAATATAAGTTGAATGTAAATAGAGGAAGGTAGTGACTGCGGACATTAGAATACGTATTTCTCCGCATCTGCAAATGTTCAGAAAAAAACATACTGGTATGAAAATCGCAGATTACTTACCAAGGAGAGACGAAGAACAAAGAAATCTTTATAGATCATCCGATATGTGATAATACCACATTTGGCTTTAGGTGTAGTCCAGTGTATGCACACATGTGTAGTGTTCATATATAATCAAACATTTTGATAAGAACAGGTTTAGTCTTCTGTATAGTATATGTATTATGAATGCCATCTTTGAATTATATATTTAATTGAGTATGTATTATGTTGTTTATAGTTAAGGCATTAACGTTGTGGAGGTTTAAATACATTGTAATTTATTTTTATCAAAGACTGTTAATTCTACTTTTTTGTAACGGTATAACCCTACCGGTTTCAAGGCTTTCACGTCATCTTCAGGGGAGCACAAACAAGACTAAATTCTGTTCAAACTGGTACCGATATACACACTTCGACGGTTGGGGGTTGAGGGGTGAGGGAGGCATGGGACGATTTCGGCCAAAAGCGGAGAGATTTTTGGGATATCACTGTCCACCAGATTGTTCGGATCGATGTACTGACTTAGAAATTTCTAGGGCCTCTAATCTGTCCAATATCGGTACCAGTTCGAACAGAATTTAGTCTTGTTTGTGCTCCCCTGAAGATGATGGGAAAACCTTGAAACCGGTAGGGTTATACCGTTACAAAAAAGTGGAATAAATAGTGTTTGATAAAAATAAATTACAATGAGTATGTATTATTTTATATATTAATGTATAATAATATTCTACCGTAAATGAGAAGAATAAATATACTTCTGAAAGTTATACCGTTTTACTATATATACCTTTTATAAAAATGATCTATTTTTTTTACAGATTTCCGTACACAACACTAGCAACAGCTAAGGAAGGAAAAACAACCAAATAACCAAGGTATGCAAAAATTAGAAACCTCATTTCCATATTTAATCACGTCTCATAATAACACGGAATATTACACAACGGACAAAACATCACAACCGAGCTACTGTCAACTTGACAAAAAAGACTTCCCCGGACTTCACGCCCCAACATGTCTTACGTGACGGTTGAGAATAATTTTAATGACTGATGTCGCGTTATTCAATACGATATTTTTGATTGAATCACGACTGCTCTTACTGTATTAATTATATTATTTTGATATGCTTTGTCAGTTCATTATTTTTTGTTAGTTATAATGTAACTATGTCATTATCAACAGCCTTGGTTTTTTGTATTTGTTGCACGGATCTTTAAAGAGGAAACTGAAGAAATAATTTGTGATCCCTCTTTCGATCTGCAGATTATACGATTTTTAAAGACTAGTGTTATTTGGTGGAATTTTTCTTTGTCATGTAAATACGTCTAGCGGATTTATTACTTTAAAGAAATTTCTTGAAAATCAATGAGCTTTTTATTTCATTCTTATTATCGGTAAATAAATGAATATGCAATATTATATATGAATATATTACTAACTAAATAAATGAATATATTACTTACTAAATAAATGAATATATTATATTAAAAAATAACAAAAATGAAAATAAATTATCAATCTAAAATAAATATTAGGGTGGGAATTGCATGGTAGTTAGTTAAATATATGAATAGTATGATATAGTCATTTGTTTTATCAAACACTGTTTATTCCATTTTTTTGTAACGGTATAACCCTACCGGTTTCAAGGCTTTCACCTCATCTTTAGGGGAACACAAAAATGACTCCTTGTTTGTGCTCCCCTGAAGATGAGGTGAAAGCCTTGAAACCGTTAGGGTTATACCGTTACAAAAAAGTGAAATAAACAGTGTTTGATAAAACAAATTACAATGTCTTTAAACCTCCACAATGTTAATGCCTTAACTATAAATAATATAGTATGATATAAATAATGTTTTTTTAGTTTTTTCTTGAATATTGTTAAGACATGTAATTGAACCTGTTAGATCGTTGCAAAAACGAGCCGCAAAAACCGCGAAAGATGATTTGGAATGCGTTGAAATCCAAATAATTATTTCGTCACCAGATCAAAAGGATACTCCATGCTCAGCAAGAAAAAAAAATGCATATATATAATATATACTGACGACAGCTTGGATTGTTGAATACTCCAAAGAAGGTTGACAAGAAGTGGAGATTTCCTCGCTATTTTGTGATAGTCTATTCAAAATTTCCTCAGTAGCATCGTGATAGTCTATCCAAAATCTCCTCAGTAGCATCGTGATAGTCTATCCAAAATCTCCTCAGTAGCATCGTGATAGTCTATCCAAAATCTCCTCAGTAGCATCGTGATAGTCTATCCAAAATCTCCTCAGTAGCATCGTGATAGTCTATCCAAAATCTCCTCAGTAGCATCGTGATAGTCTATCCAAAATCTCCTCAGTAGCATCGTGATAGTCTATCCAAAATATCCTCAGTAGCATCGTGATAAAAACATTCACATAGTTAATTATGTGTTGTTACAATATTTTAGTACATGATATACAATATATGTTTTCAATATCCATGTATTATATTTAAGTTGATTGAATGTTGAAAAATATGAATTATTTGTTGTCATTATTAACATACTTATTGCATACGCCGCGCTATGTTACACCTCTCTAATAACGAGGACATTTTCTACAACAAGTGTTCGGGGGCTTAAGGATGCTTTAGAATAGGATTAAATATATTAAAAAATAACTTTATTATCTTCCAGCAATTCCAGAAGCATGTCTGTATAAAAACAAAAAATATCTGTATTAAAATAATTCATCATTTTAATCAATTAGTTATTTAGGACAACAAATGCTATAAAAAATAAATTACGTTCAATGAAGTCATAGATATTCTTGTTTCTTCTGAAACCAAGAGAAAAAAATACTTCATAAGTAAAAATAATTCTTTCTTCTTTCAAACTAGACTACGGATGACCTCCTCAAAACGCTTGTCTCCCAACCCAGGGGTTGGTGGATGGGACCCAGTTTAAAAAAATATCCAGTCTGGTTTTTACTTGGCTTCTAAAATATCTTTCCGGTCGGTTAGAAGAGATTTTCACATGGCAGTAAGCCCACCATGTTGCCTTGTATACAACGAAAGTGTATTACAATACAAAAAATAACCTCAGCGTGGGCTTTGAACTTACTTTGTAAATTCGGAATCCCAGATTGTTAACCGCATGACGAAGTATGTCAATTTTGTTATTATGTATTATGAACACGTTATTCTCTTACATATCAAAAACTATATTTTCAACTAGATATTTTATTATGTTATTATGTATTATGAACACGTTATGTTATTATGTATTATGAACACGTTATTCTCTTACGTATCAAAAACTATATTTTCAACTAGATATTTTATTATGTATTATGAACACGTTATGTTATTATGTATTATAACCACGTTATTCTCTTACATATCAAAAACTATATTTTCAACTAGATATTTAATTATGTTATTATGTATTATGAACACGTTATTCTCTTACGTATCAAAAACTATATTTTTAACTAGATATTTTATTATGTTATTATGTATTATGAACACGTTATGTTATTATGTATTATGAACACGTTATTCTCTTACATATCGAAAACCATATTTTCAACTAGATATTTTATTAAGTTATTATGTATTATGAACACGTTATGTTATTATGTATTATGAACACGTTATTCTCTTACATATCAAAAACTATATTTTCAACTAGATATTTTATTATGTTATTATGTATTATGAACACGTTATGTTATTATGTATTATGAACACGTTATTCTCTTACATATCAAAAACTATATTTTCAACTAGATATTTTATTATGTTATTAT
The DNA here is from genome assembly GCA_949825065.1 of Odontocerum albicorne. Lineage (NCBI taxonomy): Eukaryota > Metazoa > Arthropoda > Insecta > Trichoptera > Odontoceridae > Odontocerum > Odontocerum albicorne. The sequence goes on along the minus strand of OX463852.1, from coordinate 36,269,311 downwards.
GTATTATGAACACGTTATGTTATTATGTATTGTGGACACGTTATTCTCTTACATATCAAAAACTATATTTTCAACTAGATATTTTATTATGTATTATGAACACGTTATGTTATTATGTATTATGAACACGTTATTCTCTTACGTATCGAAAACTATATTTTCAACTAGATATTTTATTATGTTATTATGTATTATGAACACGTTATGTTATTATGTATTATGAACACGTTATTCTCTTACATATCAAAAACTATATTTTCAACTAGATATTTTATTATGTTATTATGTATTATGAACACGTTATGTTATTATGTATTATGAACACGTTATTCTCTTACATATCAAAAACTATATTTTCAACTAGATATTTTATTATGTTTTATGAACACGTTATGTTATTATGTATTATGAACACGTTATTCTCTTACATATCAAAAACGAGATTTTCAACTAGATATTTTTTGTTATATTTTATAGTAAAAAAGATCAATAAAAAACTATTGGTCTAGCAGGTGACAGCCAGTTTTTATTTTATGTTTTGAGTTGTAATGATCTTGTTAGCGAAGGTCACTCGAAATCTGTCAAGGTTAATTAAGAATTTTACCGTGAAAATGTTGGACACAAATTTTCTAAATTTATATTTCAACGTGTTGTACTCACCGTATCACGGAAGCATACTTTTTTAAATAATTCAAGGTGTTTTTTTTTTCATAAAATAACTCAGATATTTACTTCCGAACTTTACTAATCCGTTTTTTTTTCTTATGGAAAACGAATAATAAAATAATATTTTAATACTGTGCACTTAATTTTTTATTCATAAATAAGATATATTTTCAAATATACCGCAAATTGTATGATCATGTTAGTTTTTTGATATTAAAATATTTTATTGTAACCGAAGTCAAGTGCAGAATTGAAACATCTCGTGCGGCTTTTAATAAAATGAGAAGCGTATTAATTCTGCGATGATAATCTAAACTTGAAACTTCGACTACGGTTAGTCAAATGCTACGTTTGGTCAGTGTTATTATATGGAGTGGAATCATGGACCCTCAAAGTTGGTAGTATGAACCGACTGGAAGCATTCGAAGTGTGGATACACCAGAGAATGTTACGGATACTCTGGATAGATATGGTCAGCAACACAAAGGTTCTTCAAAGAGCCAAAGTTGATAGAGAGTTGCTGACTAATATTAAAATCCGAAAGGTGTCATATTTGGATCATATACTTAGAGGAGAAAAGTACAAATTACTGCACCTGATCATCCAAAGCAAAATAGAGGGTCGAAGAGGTGTTGGCAGGAGGCAAATCTCCTGACTCCGTAATATACGTGATTGGACTGGTATAAGGAGCGTTGGGGATCTTTTTCGGGCTGCCGGGGACAAAGATGCCTACTCTCAGGTGATAGTCAACTTTGGGGGGACCTGACATGACACTAGGAAGAATAAGAAGATTGTAACATTTTCCTTTGGTCTTCTTACAAATCTTATCCTGCCTATTGGGTACCACTGGATTTTTCCATACGTTAAACTATGATCCGTTGCTCGGGCGTCGTGCCCAGCTCAATTCTACTTGATTCTTTTGGTGACCTCTATAGCATCAACAACTTTTGTTTGGGAGCGTATGCACTCATTGCGTTTGTGGTCTCTTCTGGTATAACCTAGCATGCACCTCTCCATGCTGCATTTTGATGTCTGAAGCTTATGTATCGTTCGTACAAATAGAGCCCAAGTTTCTCATCCATACTCGTATGTTAGCACTGGTAAGATGCATTGGTTAAATACATTCCGTTTGAGATAGATTGTGAGATTGCTCTTGAAAATATAGTTCACCGGGAAAACGGAGCACACCGGCATGTTTTATTTCTCTTTTTTTTTAAATAAGTATGAGCGAACTCTTATGACTTCATAGGTCTTTATCCGACTTCATTTGAATAACTGTATCCTCGAATACTAGGCGGTAAAATACTTGTGTCATTCAAGGGGAGTAACACAGCGCAGGGTTCGAACTGGCGACCTTCCGCACGGAAGTCCAATGCGTTACCACGCGACTAAGCGCCGCACAATTTTATATAATGTTGGGAGGTCAAATATGTTTCCTCTGTCTAATAAGATTGTAACACTCATCACTTCCAAAAAAAGATCATAGTCTAACTCATCACTTGATGTTTACAGTTCAAACTGCAGGGCTGTGGAGTCGGATGAAAATTTACCTACTCCGACTCCGACTCCGGCTTTATTTTATACTCCGACACCGACTCCGACTCCGACTCCAACTCTTGACTCTGACTTCAATTTTTATTTTATTTTATAATTTACTGCGTCTACCTAATGTATTTATATTGACTTATTAATAATGGATACAGGTATAAATTAAAAATTAATTATATTCGTACACAAATGAAACAATTTTATAAAAAAATATATAAACAATACGCATTAAGCAATATCTTCACACTAAAATAATATTAAAAATATATATTAATATTTAAAAAAAGAATTAAATGAGACTTTTAAAATAATTATAAAAACAACACAGGTAGGTATTAAAAAAAAATAAGAAAACACTTTAAAATAAAATAAAAAGGTCTCTTCTAATTTTGTAAAAACTGTAAACTGAACGTAATCCCCTTTTGGGGTTTATTGCGATTATAAAAGTCTGCATAGTATCAGGCATGAAACGATGAGAGGTTAACTGGTTAACACATACCGTAACGTTATTCATTAAAGAAAATGTTAAAATAATTAAACGGAGTCGGAGTCGGTCGATTTTTTCCGACTCCGACTCCGCCTAAAATGTTCCGACTCCACGACTCCGGCTCCGACTCCGACTCCACAGCCCTGATTTAAAGTTAACAAGGTTAATGTGATAAATTGTTTAACTATAATTTCTCATCTGAACTTAATATCCTCGTAATGTACGTCTGAAACTAGAAAACAAGATGACGTCATATAATTTCAAAATGCCAATTCATTAAATGTAAACATAGTTCACATCCTTCATTTTCAGATATCTATCTTTACACACAAACCCACCAATTTTGAACCATATACATCTAGACCCAGAGAGGAAGGGACAGTTATCTATTATTTAACGCGTGAACAGGAAACAATCCCACCAATTTTGAACCATATACATCTCGACCCAGAGAGGAAGGGACAGTTATCTATTATTTAACGCGTGAACAGGAAACAAACCCACCAATTTTGAACCATATACATCTCGACCCAGAGAGGAAGGGACAGTTATCTATTATTTAACGCGTGAACAGGAAACAATCCCACCAATTTTGAACCATATACATCTCGACCCAGAGAGGAAGGGACAGTTATCTATTATTTAACGCGTGAACAGGAAACAAACCCACCAATTTTGAACCATATACATCTCGACCCAGAGAGGAAGGGACAGTTATCTATTATTTAACGCGTGAACAGGAAACAATCCCACCAATTTTGAACCATATACATCTCGACCCAGAGAGGAAGGGACAGTTATCTATTATTTAACGCGTGAACAGGAAACAAACCCACCAATTTTGAAACATATACATCTAGACCCAGAGAGGAAGGGACAGTTATCTATTATTTAACGCGTGAACAGGAAACAATCCCACCAATTTTGAACCATATACATCTCGACCCAGAGAGGAAAGGACAGTTATCTATTATTTAACGCGTGAACAGGAAACAATCCCACCAATTTTGAACCATATACATCTCGACCCAGAGAGGAAGGGACAGTTATCTATTATTTAACGCGTGAACAGGAAACAATCCCACCAATTTTGAACCATATACATCTCGACCCAGAGAGGAAGGGACAGTTATCTATTATTTAACGCGTGAACAGGAAACAAACCCACCAATTTTGAACCATATACATCTCGACCCAGAGAGGAAGGGACAGTTATCTATTATTTAACGCGTGAACAGGAAACAATCCCACCAATTTTGAACCATATACATCTCGACCCAGAGAGGAAGGGACAGTTATCTATTATTTAACGCGTGAACAGGAAACAAACCCACCAATTTTGAACCATATACATCTCGACCCAGAGAATAAGGGACAGTTATCTATTATTTAACGTGTGAACAGGAAACAAACCCACCAATTTTGAACCATATACATCTCGACCCAGAGAGGAAGGGACAGTTATCTATTATTTAACGCGTGAACAGGAAACAATCCCACCAATTTTGAACCATATACATCTCGACCCAGAGAGGAAGGGACAGTTATCTATTATTTAACGCGTGAACAGGAAACAAACCCACCAATTTTGAACCATATACATCTCGACCCAGAGAGGAAGGGACAGTTATCTATTATTTAACGCGTGAACAGGAAACAATCCCACCAATTTTGAACCATATACATCTCGACCCAGAGAGGAAGGGACAGTTATCTATTATTTAACGCGTGAACAGGAAACAAACCCACCAATTTTGAACCATATACATCTCGACCCAGAGAGGAAGGGACAGTTGTCTATTATTTAACGCGTGAACAGGAAACAAACCCACCAATTTTGAACCATATACATCTCGACCCAGAGAGGAAGGGACAGTTATCTATTATTTAACGCGTGAACAGGAAACAAACCCACCAATTTTGAACCATATACATCTCGACCCAGAGAGGAAGGGACAGTTATCTATTATTTAACGCGTGAACAGGAAACAATCCCACCAATTTTGAACCATATACATCTCGACCCAGAGAGGAAGGGACAGTTATCTATTATTTAACGCGTGAACAGGAAACAAACCCACCAATTTTGAACCATATACATCTCGACCCAGAGAGGAAGGGACAGTTGTCTATTATTTAACGCGTGAACAGGAAACAAACCCACCAATTTTGAACCATATACATCTCGACCCAGAGAGGAAGGGACAGTTATCTATTATTTAACGCGTGAACAGGAAACAAACCTATAATCATTGCAAAATATTATACATCATATTTTTTTCTTTTTGACAAGTATTTTTCTTTGTATTTTCTCAAAAGACTGTAGTTGAACTTTGCTTCGTGACGATAAAATTACAATGTTTCAAGTTGTTTATGTGAATTCCAATAAATTAAAACAAATTTGTTTTCATTTTTATAGTTCCGTATTTGGTATTATTTTACCATGCAAACTCCAGCTACTTAGTTAGTAAGGCGCTGGGTATTTTACACAAAGATTTCAGGAGTGATTCCCGATCAATTTGTTAAATAGTTTTTGTTCCGTTTTTTAATGGTCGCTTCGCATATAGTTCCCTTGTTTTACAAAGTAGGTTTAATACGAGTATTATCAACTTTATTCGTAAAGAAGAAAATCTACCAGAAGTGTTGTTATATTGCTAGACCAGCGGTCGGCAACCAGCGGCCCGCGAGGCTTCTTGGTGCGGCCCGCAAGATTCACATTTAGAAGCAATACTCGTACTACGCATCTCTACTTCAAAAATGCATGCTAATATAAAAAACTTGCAAGTCAAATGCAGCCACAAAAATCTCAGTGATTTTATTAACTAAAATAAATGCCGTAAAAATATATAATTAGCGTTTTATTTTTAAAACTAAAATATTTGTACACAAATTAATGGTTGAAGGCATATGATAGGCATAAGTACCAAAAAAAAAAAACCTAAGTATGCAGTTTCGTTCTATATGTCATATAGAACAAAACTGCATACTTTTTTTTGTTTTTTGGTACTTAGTGCCTATTTTACTTCAACCAATCAAATATTGTAGGTATACTGTAATGACATATGGCCCAAGTGCGGCCCGCACTAATCCCCACGTAAAATATTTGGTCCTCTTACAACAAAAGGTTGCCATCCCATGTACTAGACAATACTTAGAATAGTTCCATATCTACTCAAGTGGCTCAATGAATGGGACCGAAGACAATGTTGTCTCCCAGCCACGCTATTCAATATGCTGTAATCACCAATTCGTATAGGTTGAAGAATTGGCGCCATATGAATAAATAAAACAAATTTAATTTAAAAAAATACTTTATAACGTAAGGGAAACTCAGACTAGTTTTTCTCTTATATACTCGTATGTTGAGAGTCGCTGCATTAAATAACTGATTTGTGTTTAAATTAAACGTAAAATATTTATCGAACCAATGTCAAATGAATTATTTTACCTTTACTATTTTTACTTTCAGGTTATTGGGTTAATTGGGAATCAACGTTTTTAATTCTCGTGTTTATTTTCAGATATTTATCACGATTTCCATACTCTTGCTTGGCATTTCGTTATGGAAAAATAATAAAATGCCATTTAACAATAACCGGTCTCACGCAAATTACTAAATCGCTTAATTCATTGTCTTGAAGACTCTCAAACTTTGTCAAATACATTTCTTCATTTTTCGGTAAACATTTATGAATAGTCAGTCAGCTTTATCAACGTTTTATTTGCAAGGATTGTTTTCAAAAGAAATAATAAACATGCAAACTGCGCACTCCTTGCTTTGTGGTAAATTGTTTTCAAAAGAAATTATAAACATCCAAACTGCGCACCCCTTGCTTTGTGGTAAATTGTTTTCAAAAGAAATTATAAACATGCAAACTGCGCACTCTTTGCTTTGTGGTAAATTTCTGTTAAATATCAAATTGTTTAAATAGAGACGGTTCTAAAATTTTGTTATTTATTTGACAGCCACTGAATATTCATAAAAAAAATAAGAATTTTATACCTATATATTAGAGGTTAATTAATACAACTTTGTTGCATTGATTAAACTTACATAGATACGTCCTCCACGGCCTAGTGGATGAAATGTCTGTCTTCCACCCCGAGTGCCTAGATTTAAAAAAAATGCCTAGTCTGATTTTCACTTAAGGTTTGTTTAACACCATTCTGGTTGGTTGGAAGAGATGAAACAGATTACAACGTGACAATAAACCCACCAGGTAGTAAATATTGTTAACAACCAAAGTCTAATATAATATAATTTTCTCGAACAATTCCACATTTTTTAATTACACTTATATTTTGGTAAGACAAACAAAAAAATTAAAGGTAGAAACAATATTTATAACCCTTGTATGTCAGTTAGAAACGATTAGAAATTTGTATGCAATTTATAATCTTATCTAGTTGTCTTTTCGTTCCGTTAGGAACACAGCAATACCACAAAACGCCGCGATCCAGGTTGGTCGGCAGCCCGGCACTCCACTAGCTCGCACTCTAGGCCAGATCTATATACCTCTCTATAATAACATATTTAGATGGGTGTGAAATGGGTGTTCGATTCGTTGAATCGTTAGTGGGAGATGAACACAAAAACTTGACACATTTTTTGATAAAAATAGCATATTTTGTAATTATTTTTCGAAACTCGTCAGTAACAAGAGTTCAATGGCTTAAAATCAGACAGTAAAGGAGCATGCTTAGTCGCAAGACGTTAATCTTTATCAAACGATAAAATTCAATATAATTCATGGCTTATCATATATTGACCAAACACCATCAATTCTACTAAATATAAGTTTATTAATAGCAACATAGTATGTACGAGTACATACACGTATATGATATATTCTGAAATTACACGTATATTTAAAATCATTGGAAAAAAATACACATCAAACATAAGTTATTAAAAGATCTGATCTTATCTCATAAAATTTCCCTTGTAAGATACATCCCGACAAATAAAAAGCGAGCTCGGCCACAAGAACATCAGATGTTTTTCAGCCCTTACCCTTGTACTCGTAAATTATAATTTAAAAAAATAAATGATAATACGAGTATATAAGCAGTTTATACAATTATAAACTCAATAAATAAGTAAGACAATTGTTATATGGCAAATATAAAGGCACACTCACACACAACATATGACACTATATAAAGGGGAAAATAAAAATAAAGTCCTAATTTTAATAAAACCGAAATAAACTACATGACTTGTTTTAATGAGAGTTGTCAAATAATTCGAGCAACTGCAGATCAGATCAGTTAAATTATTTATTTCATGGAAACATGTTTGACTAGATTCAGAATCTAATTCTATAGCTGTAGACATTATTTGTAACAACAAAATTAAAATTCACCTTTCCCACTAGAATCGAAAACAGAACTATTATTTACGATTATGTACGGTGGCTGGCGACCCGTAGTTTGCAAACCAACTATCAGAAGTCAGAACACAATATTGCTGGTGATTAGTGATCTAGATGCCAATGGGGATGTTACTCGTAACATTCCACCATTAAACAAGGTCAGCAAGTCTGGGATCAAGTTTAACTGTCATTACGATGTTGAATGTATTACTATTTGCTAAATACATTTACACGTCTGTACGTTGAGATATCTTGAACGCATTCTTAGCTAATTCAATTACTTTTTGAACTATCGATCGCATTCTTAGTTAATTCAATCTATTTTTTAGATAATTTTATCAGGCGGATCTCTACTTTGATAACTTGATACTATAAAAGCAAAAAATAACTCACAACATAAATTTCTCATTATAAAAATATTAAATTATTTATATTTTAATTTGATTTGAAGAAACAGCTTTATATTGCTTAATTGTTATTATTTCAATAAATTAAAAAAAACTGACTATAAACACTATCTGTTTGTTCATTTTCACTCCTTGGATGGTCATTTCACTTGCTAGGCCATTTTAAACTAAAAATAATACAATACAAAGATCATGGAATCTCAAAGTTGGTAGTATAAACCGACTGGAAACATTCGAAATGTGGATACACCGGAGATTGTGGATACTACGAATACCCTGGACGGATATGGTCAGCAACACGAGGGTTCTTCAAAGAGCTAAAGTTGATAGAGAGTTGCTGACTAATATTAAAATCCGAAAGGCGTCCTATTTGGGTCATGTACTTAGAGGAGAAAAGTACGAATTACTGCATCTGATCATCCAAGTCAAAATAGAGGGCCGAAGAGGTGTTGCCAGGAGGCAAATCTGCTGGCTCCGCAATATACGTGATTGGACTGGTATAAGGAGTGTTGGGGATCTTTTTCGGGCTGCTAGGGACAAAGATGCTTACTCTCAGGTGATAGTCAACGTTGGGGGAACTGACATGACACTAGGAATAATAAGAAGAAAGATCATTTATTTTTTATTACACTTTCTTTGTATATAACACATCTAGCAGGCTTATTGCCGTGTAACAATATCGTGCAACCTACAAGAAAGGTGTTAAAGAGGCATTAAGTGAAAACCATATTGTAATATTGTTTAATAAGTACAACTCCTTCACTTAAAATTCCATACCCAAAAAGGTATTTGATTTTCTGTTCAAGATTTGTGAGAAATTTCAAAACTGAAATATCCTTAAAGTTGATACCTGCTCAAAACCATAAAAGGATTTGAGGCGTTGAGATTACATTGCTATTTTCAAAATGGGAATGGAATTAATTTCCTATGAAAATGGTTGAAGGCCTCAGGCCAGAACATGCCTGATGGAGCTGGTTCGGTTAGCTGGACAACAAGAAGTGAAAGAGGCGACCACGAGGTGGTATGCGGAAGACGCGAGATAATGATGACAACTTGAGAGCTTAGGAGAACCAGTGTTGTTTGCATAGAAGATATTAACATTGTGAAATTCATGTAAAAGTTTCGAAGGCAATGTTTTTATTCGTATTATTACGAATTCACGAGACATCGCATATCTTTAACATTTTCGTATGAGCAATCCATATCACTAATACCGTAGCAAAAGAAAGGTGTCCTATGAGATGGATGGATAAAGTATTGGCGTGATCCTCTTTAAGGGCGTATTCTACTCTAGAAATTTGAAAAAACCGTTTTTTTTTATTTTTTTGCATATTCTTAAAGTTTAAACCTTTAAGAATATGTTCTCAAAAGGATATTTTAAAATTCTCAATATTTACGAAGTTATAGCTATAAATGAGGCAGCAATTACCGGAATGACTCAAACAATAATCTCAAAAAATTTAAACGCGTTTTTCTCGAACTACTTTTTTCGACCTGGTCGACATAAAATCTCAAGTTCTACCCGACCGATTGCCTTCAAATTTGATATAAAACTTTGATAAATATTTTTCTATTTCTATCATTTTTTAACCATTTTTTTTTAATTGAAAAAAAAGGGTAATAAATTTGATGTTTTTTTTTCAGACAGCCGCCATTTTACGTTTTTTTTTCTTTGGTACCAACTATAACGACATTATTTCTTATCAAGAAACTTTATATGATTTTTATTTTAGATTTACGAAAGAGTTCCATCATGTCGACCAACTTACCCCTTTTGTTTACGACGAGATATACCTAACAGTTGATAAAATCTTGAATTATCATTTTTTTTTTTTCAAAACTTTTTTGTGCTTTCTCAAAACATCAATAAACAAACTGTAAAAAATGTATTGGAAAAATATTTTTTGTTTTTTTTTATTTGGTCTGAAACTCACGCCTCTAAAGTAGAATACCCCCTTAAGCGTTTCGTTTTAATCACCCAGGACTGGGAGAAGTGGATGCAGGTGGTACGCCGAGTTCGAGACATAACAGAGGACCATAACACTCAGCATTGGGCACTCAATGAAGAACAGGAATCACTAATTTAGATGTGTTAAGTGTACCATAAGAATAAATAATAAAAAAAAAACACTCAACTACTCTGTCGATTTTTTTTATTTGTTTGTTAACTGTTTTAGGCCTCACCACACTTAATTACTAAAGTTGATACCACACTCGCTCCCCGCTCTCCGCTCGCTCCGCAAATTCAATTATGGATCGGATCACATTGCAAATGCACTTTCAACAGTATTTTAACATCTCGATCGAGTTTTGAAACAGCAGTTTTGCAACATGAGCGCAGACTACGGCTACTGGAATGCAATGCAGGAAGAATACTTCGTTTGCAACTTTTTAATTTACCAATTAAGTCGAAATCAACATCGTTTAGCTCGTGTTAAATAACATAAACAGAATTTAAAAAATCCAAGATATTTTCGATAGCAGTTGACATATTGTTTTTGATAAACTTTTCTGTAAAAAAACTAGTTATATTTTTAATAATCAAACGTAATATTGTTCTTACTGTAGGGAATTATTGGTGTGTTTTTTTACATTTATCGTGGAATATATACTGTCAACTATCCGTCCATCATTTTGGGGATCTGCCTGGTGATCGGCTTGTGATGGGGTAAATTAAATTTTTGATTCAATATTATATATACGAGGCATATCCAGAAAGTAAGTGTACTGATTTTTTGTAGGTTACAATTTTTTTTATTTAAACAAAAAAATTACGTGGTTACCGTAGTACATATGTAAGCTATTTTTCGACATAGTCGCCATTCCTCTCAATGCAGGTGGTGAAGCGGGGTATCAACTTTTTGATGCCTTCTTCTTCGAAGTAGTTTCCCGCCAACCCCTCCGTCCACTTCTCCACCTCCTCCTTTACCTCCTCGTCGGTTGAAAACCTTTTTCCACCCATGTGCAGCTTCAGGGAGGTAAAGAGATAGTAATCTGAAGGTGCTAGGTCAGGGGAATGCGCGGGATGGTTCAGGACATCCCATTTAAACGAGGCGAGCAGTTCCTTCGTGGCGTTGGCCGTGTGTGGTCTGGCATTGTCGTGCAGCAGGCAGACTCCCTTTGTCAGCATGCCTCTCCTCTTGTTCTGAATCGCCCTCAGCAATTTTTTTAGGGTCTCACAGTATCTTGCAGAGTTGATGGTCTCCCCTTGAGGCATATATTCAATTAAAATTATGCCTTGACAATCCCAAAACACGGATGCCATGATTTTCTTGGCTGAAATTGTGGTTTTGAACTTTTTGGCGGAGGGTGAAGAGGTGTGACGTGACCGTTTTTAAACTCGCGACACCACTTGTACACACTCGTACGATTCATAGCTTTATCACCATATGCAGTTTTCACCTCATTATAAACTTCAACCGGAGGTTTTCCCTTCCAAACGAGATAACGGATTAAGCCGCGTATTTCGCACTTGGCGGGAGATTGGATTGACATTTTTCACGAAACGTGTTGTCGCGTCGACACTTCTCAACGTACTGACCTCGAACCGGTCTCGTTGCGGAGGGGAAGGGTCAGGCTACACGGAAGTGTAGCCAACATGTCGAAAATAAAATCCATCAGGTCGTGAGAGCCTCAGTACACTTACTTTCTGGATACGCATAGTATTTTAAATTTATGAACATTGAATTAATTAGAAAATCGACAAATTTTATCAGAAAGAGAAAATTATCTCGCTTCACATGTCTATATGGTATACGAGTATATATACTTGCATACTTCAATATCATTTATTGTTGTTTTTCCTTTGTTACCAGTTTTGATTGCATACAACAAGTATGTCGATAACATGGAAATTTTAATCATTAAAGAAGGTTTCTCCAACCTTATCGGCAGCTGCAGAGACGGTCAGTGGCAAGGAGATCTGGTCTGGCACCTGCAAATGATGTACCCGCTACGATGGGGGGTTCTGCAATCTTGATATGCAAGAACCTGTTCTAAAGAAATTCATAATTTAAGATTACTTAGTACTTACTCTGTGACTGCTAAATTCTAATAATAATAATTGATATTATTTTTTTATTCACTTATTTTTTGTTTTCACATTACATTGACGACCACCGTGGCCTAGTTGGTAAGACGCCTGTCTCCTAGCCCGGAGGTTGCGGATTCAAATCTCGCTGAAATACTGATTTATATTAAAAAGGATTCCAGTTTATTTTTCACTTAATGCCTCTTTACATTTTTCTGATTGGTTGGAAGAGATCGCCTCGTGGAAATAAGCACACCAGGTTGTACTATATACAACGAAAGTGTAATGCAATACAGTACATTAAAGTGTGTCATTGTATACAAACAAAAAGTCTAATACAATACAATAGATTAAAGCGTGTCATTGTATACAAACAAAAATTCTAATACAGTACATTAAAGTGTGTCATTGTGTACAAACAAAAAGTGTAATACAATACAATAGATTAAAGCGTGTCATTGTATACAAACAAAAAGTGTAATACAATACATTAAAGTGTGTCATTGTATACAAACAAAAACAGGAAATAATTAATACTTGAAATGAACACATTTACTATGGGCAATAAGTTATTAATTTTCATTTTGTTGCACTTTCGTTGAGTATAGTACCTGACAGACTTATTGTCAACAAGAAATATGTAAAAGAGGCTTCAAGTGAAAACCAGACCGGAATCCTTTAAAAAAGTCGGTTCCAACGGGAATCGTTACAACCCGCAAACTCCGGATCGGAAGACAGGAATCTCACCAACTAGACTACAAAATTAGTTATCAAGAACGTTGCGTAAAATGCCTGGAATAACAATGTATGATAGAATAAGGAATGAGACAATTAGGGAAGAAAACGGATTGAAAGAATATGCAGTGTTTAAGATGAAGAATGGAATAATGAAATGGATTGGCTACGTATAATGAAATAAGACTTACAAAAATAATCTAAAGGAGAAGTGTAAAAGGTACATAAAGTTTGAAAAGACCCGGAAAAACGTGACATGAATAATTTTTTTAGGGCAGAAGTAAAATGCTTTATAATATAAGACTATGCATGACAAGGTGTATGTGGTGACTAGTAGATGCAAGAGATATGTGTCAGGATCGAATAAAATGGAGATCTATTAATTTTATCTAGCCCAATAGGGATATGGTGTTATGGTGATAATGAAGAATTCGATATTTTTTTTCGTCCTTGTTTCGTGGCCCTGCGGAGAGCAATATCAGATGAGACGAGTCATTAAATAAAATTAAAGAATTTGTGTGTAATTAGGAGTCCCTCCCTAGCCGCTCTGCGGCTCCACCCTGTACTGGTGCTGCACGCCCTCTTGAAATTAATAAAAATGGTTGTTTTACAGAATATACCGTATTTACCGTTATTTTAAGGTATTTTTATTTACCTGCCCTTACTATTTCAATGATGTAACATAAGATACAATTGACATTTACAATGGGGCGTGCTGTGCCAATACAGGGTGGGGCCGCAAAGCGGTCACAGATGGAGCCCCTCATCTACATATAATACATTAGAATCCATTAGATTTAATAGAAATGCTACTTATGTGTTTTTTTCTTGCTGTCAACACAGTGTACATTTATTTCGCCTAAAGTAATATTTATTTGGAATGGAAACTACAATATTTCAACGACTTGTTATATTTTATTTTATTTCGCACTAGCCACTTTATTTTATTTGTTTAAGAACAAACACCCTTTGAAAATCATTATATGACGTGATGGTGAAGTGATTTCGATCCAACGGCAGAGTTCGGGGATAATGACTTAGATATTCTCAGAATGAGGAACAGGTGATGCAACAGCTGTTACAGAGGAACATCTACAAGCTGATCCTCATCATGTTATTATACTCGTATCTTTTACCTCTCAATTTAAATCGCGGCAGATGCGGATTTATTTTAATGCCCTCATACATACTTTTTATAAATCAAGAATATTTAAATTATCGACGTGTCTGTTCGGTTGTTTAACATTGTATGAGTCAAAAAGGCTTTGTTTAAAAACTTAAATCAATGTTATAGAGATCAGTTCAACTACCGTGATTTCTTATATTTTTTTACTATATTGGGTAAATGCTTTGTAGAAATAAAAAATACAGTACAAATAGGTTGAGAGGGGCGAAAAAAATATATATTGGCACGATATTTTAAGAATCTCTGTCCACGAACCACTGTTCAAAATATATAAAATTAACAAACTCACCTTGTAATTAAAATATTGTATATTTATTATATTGACTCACTAATAATTTAATTATGACTTGAATTTGATGTCACAAATCATTCTAGTTTGAATGGATTGCCTATTTAAAAAAAAGCTCACCTGTCATCAGGGCCACGTTTGCGACATTTATCTAAGGACGCATAAACCATAGGATAGTCCGAAGATTCATAAATAGGTTATAAAAATATTAAAAAATATATAATCTGTGTGCCACAGTCGTCGTTACTTGGATTCGTAGTCGAGGATCCCCTCATCATTCCAACGTCGATTGGAATGCGGAGCTGTGCCATGGAGTAAGTATTTTTTTATGTGAGTCGTTGCACAACAGCAAACTCACCGGTCACATCACTGTACAGGATCCGATGGCGCACTGAATTAAGACGATTGGAGCACACCATCGTTTTTTTTTCTTCTCTTTTTGAAAGAATCCATATGACCGAAGTCATATGTATCCTTCTACCTCGGAACACTAGACGGATAAAATATATGTGTCATTCGAGGGAACTAGCACAGTACGGAGATCGAACCATCGACTTTCCGCAAGGAAGTCCAGTGGCTACCGCGTGGCCATGCACCTATTCATGTTCAGTGTTAACTGCTAGATGGGTCGACACAGGATTTGATGTAGCCGCATAATGACACCACCTGCAAACCTTGTCCTAGAGCTACCCATGCATGAGCCATAATATTTTTGTCAGATATAACAGTGAATATTATGGACTTCAATGACATAGTAAATTAATTTGCGGAGAAGATAGCAAGATACAAACTATAATGGTTTATTGTGTAGCGCAAAATACGTTATCATACGAAACAGAAAGGGTAAGCATTTTTTTTAAATTACGTATTGCTGGGGAGGGGGTTCAAAAGTTGCAAACTGCCTAAGGGCGCCGCCTATACAAATTTTTTTTTATCCACTTTGCACGGATTTCTCCTGTTACACAAAGAGGGTTTGCTTCTAGCGTTAGCTTATTCGTTAGGAATAATATCAGTCACGATTCTTTTCATACTGCTAGACGGTACCGAGAATATATCAACCGTGTCATTCAGTTGGTTGGTGACTGAGTGTTTAGCCATGATATTCGTCCTGTAAGTTGGTATGTAGAACAGAGGGTGATTCCTTGCACGGATATATTTATTGGGTACATATAAACTTAGTGCTTCTAGAATCGCGGGACAGTTAAAGGAACCTTGGAAAACCTTTATTAGGAATATCGCAATGGATTCTTGCCTTCTTGTTTCAAGGCTTCTATAGTTACACACCGTGAGAAGTTCGGCATGGTGAGCATATTTTGGGTAATTGCCCTTTGTTCTGTACCATAGATATCTGAGGATTTTTTTTTGTATTTGTTCTATATTGTTTTTATATTTGAGCTGGTGAGGAGCCCAAACCGTAGATGCATATTGTAATTTGGTTCTAATTAGATAATTATATAAGTTTCGGAGGATATCGGTGCTGTTAAATTCTCTTGATATTCTCATTACAAAACCGAGTAGTTTGTAACAGTCTGATATCAAACGTGAGACATGGTTAACGAACGTGAGTCCGACATCGAAGGTTACGCCCAAATCCTTGAATTCAGAAACTCTGTTTAGTGCCACTCCCTGTATAGTATACTGATGGTGGATTGGTGAAAACGATCGACTATAAGATACACAAATGAAACCCTTCCTGTCATATACATTTTATATCATGACTTCTAAATTACAATAGCTTAAAATAAGAGCAGAAATAAAAAGACAGAAATACAAACTTGCTTTTAATGTAATTTTTTTGTCATTATCGTTTTACTTTTACTTTTTTTACATGGCATAATTACCTCGTAACTATTTTATATTGTCATAATCAAGGGCTAATTGGGATTGCATTCATAACAATAATATAATTCCTAACACACATAACAAAATTGAATCTTTTTCCTACAGTAATAATATTTCCTGAACGAAAGTGAATCGATTCTATTGTTAGTGGCATTTCGTGATAACGAGTTCATTGTTATTTTTTCCATTTCACGATAACGAGAGCATTGTTATTCAATGTCGGAATCCGCGAATAATGTTATGGCAATGATCTAAAGCGAATGCCCTGTGCGGAATTTGTAGTTTCTTCGCTGAAACGGTTAAGCGTGGGAGAAAAGATGGAGAACTACTCTCGCCGCCATTTAGCTCGGTTGAATGTCAATGTTAGCACTTTATTGTTTAAACGATTTTCAGTGGCTCTCAATACTTTTTAAAAACTTTTTAACGTAAAAAAAAAATAATGCAAAGTTGATCAAGAAGGTCAAAAATGCATTTTTCAAATATGTCTATTATATATTACATTAACGCCAATCAAATTACGATCAATCAAATTATTTGGTAAGACGCTTGTCTTCCGACCCGGGAATCCAGAGTTCGATTCCCTTTGATACCCATTATTTTTCAAATAGGGTTCCAGTCTAGTTTTCACTTAGGACATCTTTAAAATCTTTCTGGTTGATTGGAAAATATTACAATTTGGCATTAAGGCCACCAGGTTGTACTGTTTACTACAAGATATAAGAAATAATAGAGTTGGTAGATATCCTGTAGTATAATTTTATTGTATTATATTTTCCGTAAATCCCGATGGAACCCAGATTTTTTTAACGGATTCCAGACTGGTTTTCCCTTAAGGCCTCTTTAACATATTTCTAGTTGGTTGGAAGAGATTGCCGCATGGCAATAATCCCGCCAGGTTGTACTTTTTATAACGTAATACAGTACAATACTTTCGCTGTATAAAGTACAATCCGGCAGATTTATTACCATGTGTCTATCTCTCCTAACCAATGAATGTGTTAACGAGACCTTTAACATGTTTCTGGTCAGGAAATTAGGAAGGTACCGAGACCTTTACCATATTTCTGGTTAGTTGGAAGAGATTACCACATGGCAATAAGTTTATCAGGTTGTATTGTATACAACGATAGAGTAATAAAATATCAATGCTCAATCTCCGGAATCCAGACGACCGAAATGAAGTATAATATATTGGAGGAGAATAGGTAGTGAAATCGGTATTTATGATACGTGTCTCTTAATCATTTATAGAAGGGTTATTCACAGTTCTCATATCCTTTACAGTGTTCTGGTATGTTGCAAGCTAGAATGTGTAGCATACACAGGCAGAAAGCCCACGAGAGATTCATCACTGGAATAGTAGAGAAAGCTCAAATATCTAAATAAAGCATTTTACTATAGGAGTTAGCCGTTTCACTAGTACTTCTTTTATGTGTTTGTTTTATATTATATGTACATATACGAGTACATCATACATAACATTTCCCTTTCAGGATATGCAGACAAGACAGAGCGCCAGTTTTAGCTATCTTGACACACATCATTCGTATATTATACATCCGTACTCCTTCTCATACAACTCCTACGATTTATCTGACTTTTTCAAAATATAATTCATCTGTTCCAAACATACTTGGTTTTTCTCTACCACGCCTCCCACTCACATTTGCACTATATATTTGTTTTGTTAATATTTATTCATTCATTCGTTTTACGAGTACATCCCCAAACCATCTCAGGGTGCTCTTCTTCATCTTATTCAATACATAAGCCTTAAGTTTTTTATTCATCCCTTATAACTTCACGTACTAGTATTTTTTTACTTCACGTACACCTCACTTACTAGTATTTTTCCTCAATACACGCATTTCTACATCATGTATTCGGCTCCTTTCCGAATTTTTCGATGTCCACGTTTCACTCCTATAGATAAAATTTAGCACTAAAATACTGTCGCTAAACAGTATTCAATACCATTCTAATTTCTTCCATACTTTGAAAAATACTACCTATTTTACAGATTTTTACCTACAAAGTTTAATACTAGCCCTTTTTCGTATATATCATATTTATATATGGTATTTGCAAGGCTCCAATGACTTTCATACCTATTGCTACCCACCGTTCAACATCTCTCCGAATTCTTCCAGCATCTAAAAAATACAACTCAAGTAGCAGAATTCCTAATCTTGACCCGATCTTTCATTATTTACCCAAATAGAGCTCAACATACTTAAAATATATATATATAACTTGCGTCAAACCTTTGTCTCCCTACACTAAAATATTGCAGTTTGCTTGGACTCAAATGATTGCTAAATCAGATTATTTTGGATACTCCGGAAAAAAGACATCTTGGGGTTCTCCAAAAGTATACATGGGGAAGTAAACATATAAACTATGCTAGAAAAAATATGGTCTGCAATGGAACTCACATAATAAAGATGTAAATTCTCAAACCGAATTATATTTTAACATGTTCCTGTAGATACATTCATCTTCGTTGCTGGGCCTCGTAGCCGAGGATCCTTTCGCCATTCCAACGTAAATTCAGTTGAACAGCGAAGCTGTGCCGTGGAATTTTCATTTATTTCTTATTTTTTTCTCCTTTTTAAATGAGTGAACTTTTGCACACCAGCAAATTCACCGGCCACACCGGTGTATTGGATCTGATGGCACACCTGAAGTGAGACGATCGGATATTTTTAATTTTTTTTTATTTAAATAATAGATATGATTGGAGTCATAGATATTCTTGTACTCCCGAATACAAGACGGAAAAAATTGCTTGTGTCATTCGAATGGAGTAACACAGCGCGGGGTTCGTACCGGTGACTTTCCGCACGGAAGTCCAGTGCGTTACCACACACGGTCATGCATCTCAAGATTGATACTGTACATGATTAACAACAAGGTTTATAATTTCTCATTGATACCCATGACATATTATCTTACAAGATATAAAATTTAGATAAGGCACGTACACAGTAATATGATACGTGCATAAAACATGCTTATTGTCACTTTTATATTAATAACCTCTGTGACAATTTTTATCATTACCTTTCTTACCTTGGCTCACTTAATTAAGCATGTTCAATAGAACACCTTACAATACAATATACTATCACTCGTGATCATGTATGATTGTCAGCCACCTTGGGAATGGAAGATGTCTGAGCGTAAATTGGTTTATAGTATGCAACCTGTTGCATTTTAGTAAACACCTACTCTTGACGGGTCAAACCTTAAGTTCCGATGGCAAGGAGATCAATGTTCCAAGACGATCGGCATTTTAAACCTGCTGCAGCATTTCATTACGTAGAGTTTAATGTAGCACTTTTTTGTGTTGTTTTTTTAATAATGATATAACAACATATAAGCTATAGAAAAACATCAATTGAGATATAAGAGTAAAATATTCCGAAATTGAATCCGCCAGGAATTGAACCTGGGACGATAACTTAATGTGAATGCTAACCGTGAGACCACGACCGCATCACGCTTACAATATATACTCGTATATCAAAATCAGAACCAATAACTTTTAAAATTGGTACGAACAATTTTTTTCCGTCGTATGAAAAATTACGTTATGACAAGATAAACTTTTCGTTATTCAAAAAACATGGGAAAATAATAAATCTGAATACCGTGAGGAAAATAATACATGCACTTGTTTATCTATCAACTTAACTTGTATTGTATTATATAATGTATTCGTTGTATACCGTACAATATGGCAGGTTTATTACAACAAGAAAGAAGTGAAAGAGGCCTAAAATGAAAATTGAATAAGAACCCTTTTAAAAATAACGGATACTAGCTGGCGTCGAACCTCGGGCTGGAAAGCATTCTTCTTACTAAATAGGCAGTCATCTTAAGTCTGATGTCACTAAGCTACGGTAAATGTCAAACAAAATTAAAATATGTTAAACACCTTAGTATTATTGTACGTACGAGTATATAAATAAATAACACTTTCAAAACTACAGTACGGTACAACCGGGCTATATTATTGTTTTCCTTAATTCAGCAACAGTTATTAACTCAATGAGCTCTTTTCCTTTGATACGGGCTCCTCTTTTAAGAGGAGTTTATTTCGTATGTTTGAATTTATTTATTCGGAGTATCAAGTATCTTTGTTATGTGGAGTAATGAAGTATGGGTGCTAGCAATAAAATAAATGTTTTCAAGAAATTTAATTTATTTTACTACATAACACGGGTGAGGAATATTTAAAAAAATATAAAATAATACATATTACAATATAAGACAATTTGTATTGTTTTTGTATAGGGTACGTCCACTTACAAGAGCGGGGTCAATTCGAAAGGCCGGAGCTTAGTACAGTCTAGAGCTCGGATCACTGATGTAATGTGGCAGGCAGCCTGCTTCAGCGACGTGGCGGACTGGGAAACTTTAAGTTGGGGCAAACTTCATCCAAAGATGCAAGCTCTTGATGTCCTTGGTGACGTGAAGGCGAGCTCCAGATGGCTATGTCGACCATCCAATATACCAGGGAGGTTAGCAGGAGTCCCTGTGTATTGTCGCTGTGTAATCAAGTTATTAAAACTTGATTTTTTAGCGGAATGCTTTATTGATACGTCGTGATGATTATGATTGTTTTGTATTTAAAATAAAATACGTCGATTCAGGAATGCGGAAAGTGAGAGTGAACAATCAATGAATAGTAAACAGCAATGAATGGTCAAGTGAATAATAATCTTTATTTGTCGATAAGTAGGTATTTATAGATGTGCGTGAATGCGCCCGCAATATAAACTTTATCTCACTCCTGCGCGTGCAGAGGTGTTTGCAGACGTTGCGGATAATATAGTGGGTAGAATATTTATTGGCGAAAACGGTGAGACAACGCGATGCGTTCTCTTTCCACCGTGGAATGTAACGTAAATATTATTTGCGTGTAAACAATATTAGTGTTCTGGTATGCGACCTTTGTACATGTCCGAAGGTTGGTTCGTCGGTCGTTGACCGTGCGTGTTGACAATATTTAGGGACGACGGTATTCCCTACAATTTTATAGTCAGTCTTATTTAAATCTTCACTTCTACAATGTTCATGCGTCGACAAGGAATAAGAATTAAATATTTATTTTATTTTTTCATAACCAAAGTAAATTGAAGCAATAATTATTCGAGAATACTTAATAAATTACATTCTAATTGACGACCTTCGTGGCCTTATAATTAAGACGCTTGTCTTACACCCCTGATTTTCGAGTTCGATTTTCGATCATACACAAAACAAATAAAAAAACGTACCAGTCTAACAATATGTTACAAGCACGCGCTGAAAATATGCGCTAGTTTTACAAATACGAGTATGTACGATGACGTACAAGTTTCGTGCCTACTGTAGTGACTAAAAATCCGAATGTTGAGACGTGACCACGATATTTAACATGTGCATATTACCAATACGGGTATATTGAAGAATAACGTACGAATGAATAAAGGAATAAACTTCCTAAGATAAATAGTTAAATATTTAGCGAATGTCCTTGTTGGACGTGCTGATGATTTTGATTGTTTGGTATTTAAATAAAATACGTCGATTAGCAATGCGGAAAGTGAGAGTGAATAATCAATGAATAGTAAACAGTGATGAATGGTCAAATGATTAATAATAAGTGATCTTTATTTATCGATAAGTAGGTATATATACATTTCAGAACGGGGTGCGTGAGTGCGCCCACAATATATTTTTATCTCCCTCTGTGCGTGACGAGGTGGTCGATCGAAATATTGCAGACGTCGCGAATAATATTGTGGGTAGATAATTTGTTGGCGAAACGGCGAGACAACGCGATGCGTTCTCTTTCTACTGTGGAATGTATCGTAAATAGTATTTGCGGGTAAACAATATCAATGTTCTGGTATGCGACCTTTGGACATGTCCGAAGGCCGTTTCGTCGGTCGTTGACCGTGCGTGTTGACAATATTCAGGGACGACCGTAGTCCCTACAAATACAAGTCGTGTGACTGCGCTCTATGACAGATCGCAAATAGTGCCTCCGGTGCAATCTTGAAATGCATTCAGCATCTTCCTTATTTTCTTCCGACTATCTCGTATTCACTTTCCTAAGTCACAGCGTTACACTTTCACTGCATACGGGAATTGTTCAAACGTTAGGAGTATGTTATAATAAGAAATGATCATTGAAATTCCACTATAAAATCATCGCATTAACGTATAATTTCCTTGTATGGACAAGAAAATTATTGAATAAGACATGCATTTGGTAATATTTTTATAAGAATTATACGTGAAATTTGTTAATGTTATGCTGCCATTTACCTTAACAAGCTGTCATGTAAGGTTGAAGCAAATTTTTATCCATTAAATGTACCTAGCGTTGCATAAACCCCTTTTTTTAAATGATATACGTATGTTATATATGTGATTTAGATATAGATAAACACAACCCCACGAAACGTTCTTTATGCTACGAGTATAAACTGCAATACGTCTGTTGATTTTTTTATGAACAAAAGAAATTGATACACTCACGAAATTCACATATAAACACAGAAATATATGAAAGAGTTTAACAGATGTGAGCTGCAGTCGCTCGTGTTATATGACAAATCTAAGGCCTCGGCCACACAGGTAGGAGACTCGCTGGGTGTTTAGAGCTACGCTGCGAGCTAGGCGACATATCCTAGCGAACCAACGCACCGCATACTATCGCAATGGCCACACCGCACGCTTTCCGCCACGCTACATGACGATTAGTCACATAGTGAGTCTCCTAGCGAACAGACGTATTGGTTAATTTTATTGTGTCACCAAGTGATTTTACAAGATGGCGGAAGTTTTAATAACAGCTGTGTATAACAGGGAGTCTTATAATTTGCTCGATGGGTTCCACAAAGCTGTTATTAAAACTTCCGCCATCTTGTAAAATCACTTGGTGACACAATAAAATTAACCAACACGTATGTTCGCTAGGAGACTCACTATGTGACTAATCGTCATGTAGCGTGGCGGAAAGCGTGCGGTGTGGCCATTGCGATAGTATGCGGTGCGTTGGTTCGCTAGGATATGTCACCTAGCTCGCAGCGTAGCTCTAAATACCCAGCGAGGCTCCTACCTGTGTGGCCGAGGCCTTATGGTTTTCTTTATTAAATAAAAAGATTTAAAAAATATATATCAGCCTGAATTATGCTAGGTGTTTGTGGAAAACGAATAATATATGTTTTTTTAATGAAAACTCCCTGCAATAATTCAGTGACACTAAACATTGAACTCGAATTGCATATAAGGGTTGATAGGGACGGTCTGAAAAGTGAATGTTTTGCAATATTGCAATTTACCTCCAATTGCTTTTTATTTATTTTATTCGAATAAACGGTATCGAGACCTTCTTGCTCAAAAATATAAGAAATAAAGGCAGCTTTTTACACTAATTTTAATCTCCGGAAACTCTTATTTAATGGGAAAGGCAAAAATGGAATACTTAGCAACAGTGGTGTGAAGATCCTTTGAAAAGAGATTTCGTGAACACAAATCCGCCTTAACAAATCCTCTAATTTATTCTGAAATACGAGTAGCTAATCATTGTCACCCTGAAAACCATACTTTTTCTATCGATGATGCCAAATTCTTACATATCAGTAGTAACGGAAATAAATTGGACAGATTAGAGGCCCTAGAAATTTCTAAGTCAGTACATCGATCCGAACATCTAGTAAACAGTTATATCCCAAAAATCTCTCTGCTCTTGGCCGAAATCGTCCCATGCCTCCCTCACCTCTCAGCCCCCAACCGTTGAAGCGTATATATCGGTACCAGTTCGAACAGAATTTAGTCTTGTTTGTGCTCCCCTGAAGATGAGGTGAAAGCCTTGAAACCGGTAGGGTTATACCGTTACAAAAAAGTGGAATAAATAGTGTTTGATAAAAATAAATTACTATACAAGAAATTAACAATAATGAACAAACATTTTGAATGAGACAACAATGAGTTATAAAAAATTAACGACCCGACAAATCATTACGACATATTCGCAGAAATACTAGAATCAAGAAAAATCGTCTTAAAAACCATTTTATACAGGTTGAAAGAGAGTTTAAATAGGATATAAATCAGCTTCACAAAACAATGGCGATCCTCCAAGAACAGAATTTAGTCAGGAAAACAAGAGGTAAAGAAAATAATTAAGTATTATGCATGTGGAAGGTAATGTTTTGAACAATTACAGACTTATGATTTATTAATCATAAAAATCCATCTTCCAGCCTCTGTTATCTCTCCATCTGCAATTTATGTTGAACATCTCAAGTTATTTAGCTGCAAATTATTTAGCCTCTCAAACCGAAGGTCAATCAAGTTCAGTGCAGACCGTTAGAAGTTAGTTGGATGGACGTCGCTTCCGCCAAACTGATGTCAGGAAATGGAAACTCGGAATGCCGATACATACGATATAGTTTAATTAAAATTTCATAGTATCTAACTGTAGTTTTATGCATTTTGTTATATCTATATGTCAGCATAAACTATTCATAATAATAAATAAATTCAATAGTCTCATTTAACACTCAGGCGCTACTGTTGCTGCCAGACGTGATTTGTTTATATCTGTTAGATTTTTAAAAGTTAATTTTGATTTATTCGATTTTTGGTTATATGTTTATTCCTAAAACTATGCACAGTATTCCATTATATTTTATTAGTTCTTGTCGATCATAGTATATTTTTCCTCATTTTTACGTCTTTATTTTTCTATCGCAACAATTAGTTTATCATTGCGCAATATTTAATGAATTGATGATTTTTACTTTTAGTTAGTAATTTTTCTTGAATAATTTACTTTTGGTTAGTAATCTATCTTGAATAATTTTCTATCAATTAAATTAATTTTTACTGTTCTAAAATGTAATATACATTCTTAACCAGATGGTTTATACCCAATAAATATAGCTGTGCAAGGAATCACCCTCTGTTCTACATACCAACTTACAGGACGAATATCATGGCTAAGCACTCAGTCACGCGTGGTATAGAGATATTGAACCAACTGAATGACACTGTTGATATATTCTCGGTACCGACTAGCAGTATGAGAAGAATCCTGGCTGATATTATTCCTAACGAATAAGCTAACGCTAGAAGCAGACCCTCTTTGTGTAACAAGAGAAATCCGTGCAAAGTGGATAAAAAATTTAAAAAAAAATCATAATCCGAGCTAGAGCGCCCTTGAGAAGAGTGTGCTCTGTAAACGGCGCTAAATAAATTGCCCTTTTATTTATAATATTACTAACGCTGTTTTGAAAGATAATACTGTCTCAAAACGTTTTTCTTTTTGATTTAATAAAAAACAGGTAATTAGTTCTACTAAGTAATATAACGTCTAAAAGTGTGACTGAAATAGAGAAGTTAATAACATAAAATTCCCTATTGGGGCAATGTATTTTATTAATTGAATAAATATTTTGAGCGAAATATACAGAATTATATTCAGAAATATACAGAATTATATACATACAAGGCGTATGATATACACGAAGAAGCACAAGGAGAAAAAACGTGGTTTGATCAAATGGGTCTGATTTACAAAATATAAAGTGTGTATCACGAATAATATTATAGAAGATTTTATTTGACTAGATGTATGAGTTTGAAGGAAGCGAATAGAAGCGTCTGGATAAAAAACCGAAAAAATATTTTTTCTGCCTATGATGTTATAAACATTGCATGTTGATATATGTATCCACAATTCATTATTGGTTATAGTAACACAGTGATTTTGTATTTATTGCATTGCTTTTTCATGTCGGGTTTATTGCCATATTGCGATCTCTATTTAATGTTGATTATTTTTTTAAACATACGTCAAGTTTTTTTTTCCCTGAGTAGATATTTACCCCACTTAATGTCCATTTAATTTTGAAAACAATTAGAAAAATGTATATTTAATTTTCATGTTTCTTTAATGAAAATAATAAAAAAAAATATTAGTCAACTTATTGCTTGACTCTTTTTATGCCAGTCTCAACATTTCTTAAACTATTTTAGAGTCCGTGGTGTCAAATCATTTCACAAAAAAGTCTAGAGTCGTTAAATGATGACATTTTTGGTAGTCAGTGCATCTCCCCAAAAAATGAGTCTAAACAGTTTAATTAAACAAAGTCAACATTTTCGCACGTTCTTGTGATGTTTATTTGTTTATGGTAAATTTTGCACTTGTCTGTTAACTCTCAACAAAATAATGACAAATTACTTTTTCACCAAATTTTACAATATCATTCAATCAACTAAAATAGAAAACAAACGGCAAATACAAAACGCATATAATTAGCGCTACTAAATGGAATAACACCTAAAGGTGCTACTAAAAAAGGAGCGTTAATAACGTTAAGTTTACAGTTGGTTCGATGTATTAATTTAATAAATCTATACAGAATGTTTCATATTTCTTCTATTCACAAAAATTATACATCGGCTGATATTGCTAGACGATGCTTTGCTCGTATATGAAATAAACAGCACTAACATTAAATATACGGAGAAAATCTCACACAGTGCTTATTCTTACGACCAGACAGTATTATGATATTTAAAATATCACACAGTGCTTATTCTTACGACCAGACAGTATTATGATATTTAAAATATCACACAGTGCTTATTCTCACGTCCTACAGTATTATGATGTTTAAAATATCACACAGTGCTTATTCTTACGTCCAACAGTATTATGATGTTTAAAATATCACACAGTGCTTATTCTTACGACCAGGCAGTATTATGATATTTAAAATCAATTAAATAATATATTTTTTAAAACCATATTTGACAGACAAGATTGCTTACTACGAGTACATCGTTACAATACACTGTACATTTTTTTTATTTGTATCGCATTTTTCCATTGCAATAGTAAAACAGCATCAAGTACCGAAGAAATCACTATTTTGTTATATCTTCAACATACATATATACACCATCACGCAATCTACTTGTCGGAGTACGCAGAAAGGATAGAGCGCTAAACTCTCATATCTTAACAAACATCCTTCGTCTCCTTAACGAGTAAACAGTCTCATATGATTCATATTATTTCTCTGACTTTTAACGTTTCTTGTTTTTCTAAATAGTATTTACTTGATCCAACAATTTCATTGGTCTTCCTCTACCATATTTCCATTCATATTAAATATGTCCTTTTATTAAAACGCTCTGAGATCGAGACTTCAAAAAACACGTGTAAGGCCGAGGCCACACCAAAATGCTTCGTTAGGTGCTAAGCTAGATTTTACGTGACTCATATACTAGGTGACTTCATGCATGGCCACACCAAAGTGCTACGCACAAATTCATTTAACAGTTGGGAGCGGTTGAGTCAACACACGATGTCACTCTCAAAACTAACCAATTTCATTATAACTTACCATCTTTATTTACTTTCTATGCAACTTCATTCCAAAGTGATTTTAATACAGGTACATTTTTCTATAATTTGCTCGATGTTTTCCACAAAGGCTCCCTTTTATGCACAGATGTCATTAAAAATTCCGCCATCTTGTAAATTAACCAACACGTCTGTTCGCTAGGAGATTCACTCGATGACTAATCGTCATGCAACGTGGCGCGAAGCGTGCAGTGTGGCCACTGCGATAGTATGCGGTACTTTGGTTCGCTAGGATATGTCGCCTAACTCGCAACATAGCTCTAAGCATCAAGCGAGGCTATTTCCTGTGTTGCCGAGGCCTAAGACTTATAACGATCAAAATATAGAGGACTCAGGTACAGGTACTCAGGTCAGGTGCATGTCATTATTCGTAAGTTAGAAACAAATGCTTTGTAGGATAAAATGCTAGTCGAGAAAAAATACGAGTTGGTCACAAAGAACATGAAGAAAGGATATGGAGCGATTGTGTGAGAATATACAATTCAGGTGTAAATAATAAACGTGGAGAGGAAAAATGAGAAAAACATGTCTTGATCAAGTGTACCAGATATTATTATTTTTTAAATGAAAATGAAGATAAATAAATAGTGTCATTTTATAATGGAGTGAAGGTATTTTTGTTACATTGTATAGTATCATTTAATAGACTAAACAAGCAAGCAAATGGGAAATACGAGTATGCTATACTACACATACAATAATGAGGCGTTATGCCACAACTTGAGTTTAAGCAAATATACCCGAGCTAAACAAACACACGCGAGGAGGCTGTACCACACCCCACCAAGGCGTGGGATATTTGCTAAGTTTCACAAGGTACTTTCAGTAAATAATTACTCGAGCTGAAATTATTTCGAAGGTAGTAATCCTTTAAATTGACAGTAATGTGAAACCTTCTTAGATATAATGTAAATAAATTCTATTATACTTGTGAAATATTTCGTAATAAATCATTGTCTTCTTCAGTCTTCATTCGCTTAAAGTGTTGCAAAGATTCCTTCCAACCAAAACCAAAACGTTACTCGTGCAATCTCTGTTCTTTCCGATTCTGGATTATGCGGACGTATGTTACTGGGATGTTACAGAGGAACAGCTGGACTAATTACAGCGTCTTCAAAATGTGTGTCTAAGATTCATTTTCAACCTACGTAAGTACGATCATATAACTTCATACCAGAAGGCATTGGACTGGTTGAATGTTAGAAATAGACACCAAATTCACATACTGTCTCTATTGTATAATATCCTTAACTGTCCCGCCGCCCCCTCTTATCTCGCCGAGAATTTTCAGCGTCTTTCCAATCATGGATTACGCTCAAACAGAGATTGTTTATAGGCCTTTCCAGTTCACCGCTCCTCTTTCTTTACGTCGTCCTTTACTGTCCATGCAGTGAGACTCTGGAATCAGCTACAAACCAATATAAGACTAACTCCGTCCTTGGCATGCTTTAAGAAGTGACTGAAAAACCTCTTAATTTCTAGTCAGTAAAATAACGTGTTTCATTCCTGATTTTTCTTTTCCTTTCCTCTCCACCATCCTTCCTTCCTTTTGATTGATGATATCTCACTTTATATGAAAAATAATGTTCGGGTGACTATCCGTCTTTGTGGGGTTCGTGGGCGTGTGCTCACGTATATGTTTATGAATTTCGTGGGGATGGATAGTCGTTTGAATGATTTTTGTGACTACGTAACTTGCTTCATTTACTTTCGTCTGTTTGGTTGGAAGAGATTGCCGCCTGGCAATAAGCTCGCCAGATTGTATTTTCAATAAGTGTTAAATAAATAAATTGTCTTAACTCGAAAATTGTCGTTACTAGCTGACAAGTGGTACGGTTGTGGGACAAACTTTTAAAGGTTATCAGAAATGCACCATCCTTGATTACATTTAAGAGAAAATTTTAAAAATATTAAGAAAGAATTTTACAAACTCAAAATACTTTCTATCCCAATTTTACTTTGTTTCTTTTTCATTTATCACACTACAATCTGGTGGGTTTATTTATTACCATGTGCATGGGAACGGTCGCCTCGAATGACACAGGCATTTTTCTACCTAGAATTCGGGGTATATAAAAATATCTATGACTTCAGTCATATCTATTCTTTCCAAAAAAAAAGGAAAACAATATCCCGATGTTTTCCGGATCGTTTTACCATCGAATCCAGTAAAGCGGTGTGATCTGTGAGTTTGCTGGTATGCAACAGCTCACTCACTTAAATAAAAGAAAATAAGACGTATACCGAACTCCACGGCACAGGTACGATTTTGATCTGAATTGACTTTGGAATTGCGATGGGCTCACGACTAAGATGTCCAGCAACTACGACAGCAATTCTCAAAACATTATAAAAATAAATGTAAAAACAATTTCTAATGACAACCATATATTAAGAACTCCATGGTACAGCTACGATTTTGATCTGAATTGACTTTGGAATTGCGAGGGGATCCACGACTAAGATGTCCAGCAATTCTCAAAAACATTGCAAAATAAATGTAAAAACAATTTCTAATGACACTTTCAAAGTTCCATACCTGCTCAATTATCATTTGTCTTCATTTAAAAAATAACATCTTACTGACTATAAGCAGTCACAACGGATTCCCACGATTTATATCAATAAACTATGTTACGCAACTGTCAAGTAATTAAAAAGAAAGTTGTCCAATTCTAATGAGAAGATATTGCCAATGATTAGATTCAAAAACACTTCTCGATTTTAATGGTGCAAAAAAACGGGACTTAAATGTCAAGAGTTGCGGTAAAAAATTAGAAAGCTCGTCAATCAATACTTTTTTTTATTTATTTTTTTGCTGTTGAGAGCTGGCAATGAATTTTCAAATGAAATAGGTCGAACTATAAAATCAATAAATATTTTTTATTACAATATTATGTATACTAAAAAATATACAAGTTTGTGATACGCGTAACATAACATACTCGTATATTACAAAGTTGATGTCATTGAATATTTTTTTTTGTCATTCCATTTATAACAGCTAATATCGTTTTACCTGTTACAAATATTCAGTCGAAAAATTATTCAAGATGTATTGAGACAACCTCAAGACAACATTCGTGGTCTAGTAGGTAAGACGCTTGTCTCCCAAACCGGGAGTGCCCGATTCGATTCCTGTTGGAACCCAGATTTTACAAAAAAAGTATTTCTTACTGTTTTTCACTCAAGGCCTCTCTAACATATTTCTAGTGGGTTGGAAGAGATAGCTACATGGCAATAAGCTCGCTAAGTTATATTGCATACAACGAAAATGTAATACAATAAAATACAATTGAGAACACATATTTTTTTTAAATGCATTGGTATCGTTAATTCATTGATTGGTATGTGGTCCTCGATTCATTTGCATTTATTATTTGAGGATATTGAAGAGCATGGCTGGGAGATAATACTGTTCGACCCCCGTAATCGAACCTTCGGGATTAGAGTCACTGACGTAGGATAATTACTGACTTTGTTATTGCACATGTTGGATATATGAAACACGAGGATGGGCAACAATATTCATAAATATACTATTACCAAACGAACTCATTTAACCAGACAGGTACCATTGGGAATCGAGCCCGGAACCTCTGGGTGGAAAACCAGCATCTTATCAACTAGGCCACGGAGATTGTTAAGATGTCACCAATGAAATAGGCAAAAGAGGGAGCATATACGAAATCTAGATAATCAGTTGTTACATACATACATACATATTGTACCATCACGCAATTTCCATGTCGCGCAGAGCAGAGCGCCGTACTTTCCTTTCTCAGCACATATCCTTTGGTTCTTCCACATTCATACATCTTCTCATACAACCTATATGACACAAACTATACGAGTTCAATCCCGTTGGACTACAGACTTTTTAAAAAAGGGCTACTAAATGATT
Organism: Odontocerum albicorne; assembly: GCA_949825065.1. NCBI lineage: Eukaryota > Metazoa > Arthropoda > Insecta > Trichoptera > Odontoceridae > Odontocerum > Odontocerum albicorne. The sequence goes on along the minus strand of OX463852.1, from coordinate 36,237,405 downwards.
TTCTTTAAAGCTTGTTTAATATTTTTCTAGTTGGTTGGAAAATATTGCAACATGACAACAAACAAACCCTCCAGGTTGTACTGTTTACAACAAAAGTGTACTACAATAATACAATACGATTCGATTGTAAATATTATAAATTAATAAAAAAAAATTAACTATAGTTCGGAAATTCTAGGATGAGTCCTGTGACAGCTCACAAATTTGCCCCAATACAACCTTATAACGATGTTCAGTAACTTTAATTATTTTATCAACTTTAATATAAGCCTCAATTTTAATAAATAGCAAGTTATTTAGGTAAATACATTACATAAGGTTGTATTGGGGCAAATTTGTGAGCTGTCACAGGACTCATCCTAGAATTTCCGAACTATAGTGGTAATAGTGTAGATAGACACCGAACTCTCTCATATCTCTATATGAGAGAGTTCGGTGACTATCCATGGCTTTATCCTACTCAGTTCCTGCTGGGCATGCTCGGGTATAACTCCTTGAGCGTAAGAAGAGATGTGCGTCTCCTGGTATACGTTGTCAAACTCGTTCGAGGAGTTGTGAGCTGTCCAGCATTACTACAAAGATTAGCGTTAAATGTTCCTAACAATTACACTAGACTGCGCCGGCAAGAACTGTTCTCAAAAACATACGCAAGAACGGGTCTTCCAGCCGCTATGCCTGTTGGAAGGGCCTTAACTCTTCTGAACGGGACTGCTTCGGATATTGACATATTTCATATCACATTACCAAAAGCAAAAGTAAATTTTCTTCTTAGATTGAGCGCGTTAGAAGGCACTCATCAACATACCTAAATGACTGTGAATATATGTGTGTAATATGTTTGTGTATATACTCGTTTGTATGGATATGCATTATTTTTTATTTTATATAATTTTTTAACTTATTTTTTTTTCCTCTTTGTAATTTTTCTTCTTTTTTGATGTTTTGTATTTTCAAAGCAATTGGGCTAAGCCTGTTTTGAGAAAATAAATAAATAAATATTTTTGCAATAAGTTTTAAAATTAATTTTAATTTTTACTAAAAAAAATTATTGAACAGCTTAATTGAATTGAATCTATATTGAATCCATCATTTTACTTTTTTTTTTATATCAATTGAAAAAACGATTCAATATTGATTGATTGACTTCTGTAACTTCAACTATGATTATTGCGATGTATTTCTTATTTCATTTGATTCCGATTTGGAGTAATATACAATTTATCTTAACAAGTTTTTATAGAACTTGTATGTTCTCAGGTGTTAAGCTTGAAGGGAAATCGAGCAAATGCTATATTTTTATTAATAATTTAATCAATTGTATTTAAACTTCTTTGCCTAGATAATATTTTCCATACCATATTGAATTAAAATTCCGTTGTAGGCAGTACAATCTGGCTGATTTACAGCCATGTGATATTGGCAAGAATTTGCATAACTCTTGTCTGCTTGGTTAGAAGAGATTGTCCGTAGGGAAATAAACACGGCATTTTGTATAATTTGCGATAAAGTATCTCAAAAAACATATAAAGGTTTCAATTTCATAGACCAAACCAAAATTATTTTAAAAGGGTTGTCATGAAAAAAAAAAACGGATTCACAACCAGGTTTTCGTGAGCCTGTGTGGAGGGTTTCAAAATGATAAATGATACGAGTTTGAATTAGATATATGAATTAGTAGATATATGAATTTCGAAATGATACGAGTGCAAAAGGTTTAAAAAACAGTATAAATTAACGGTTTTTTTTGTTATTTAATAATAATATTTTTGGCAAAAGTGTGAGTTACGTATTATTTACTATCCTTACAATTTTACGCATAGAGAGTGCAATTTACTTATATAGCAACTAATATACATGTATATAATTTATAGTTAAGGCATTAAAATTGTTGAGGTTTTAAGACATTGTAATTTGTTTTATCAAACACTGTTTATTCCACTTTTTGTAACGGTATAACCCTACCGGTTTCAAGGCTTTCAAACCTGATCTTCAGGGGAGCACCAACAAGACTGTCTTGTTTGTGCTATCCTGGTGATGAAGGGAAAGCCTTGAAACCGGTAGGGTTATACCGTTATAAAAAGTGGAATAAACAGTGTTTGATAAAACAAATTACAATATACGAGTACATGTATATTAGCCATAAATGGGTTCCCGTAATTTTACGAAATATTACAAAGGTACCATCAAATAAAAAGTTAGCAATCACTACTCTAAATATCTTACCTCCGTTGCTTGTTTTTTTTTAATTATAAAAAATTCCAAGTTGCATATTTTTTTTTGATACGAAGTTTATATTCATCCTTAGGACTTGATTTCCTAAAAAAAAATCACGAGTATTTTACTCATTTGTCAAATTCGCCAAATATAATATTTATTGCGATATTTTACCTGAAAAGACGCAAAAAGTGAGAGTAATACTTTCGAAATTTTATAACTTAAACCTTTGAAAAAAATCTCTTACATAACCATGATAACTTTCGCTAAGTTACCACGGATAATTAATTTTTCAAATAGGGTTAACGAGACTTTATTATTGATGTCTTCATTCTACATAAATCAACCTTGTACCATAAACGTGCTCTTATATAGGCTATATTTTGACACTTGATCAAACGAGGAATGCCTGAAATTTCAAAAGGCACCGAGCTGCAACTGAAGATACTTTATTTGAAGTCAGAAGTAACAGACAATGGCCACTCCAAACATAGCTCAAGACAATGAATCATGACAATTGATTGATAGTTATCAATCCATATTTCATCAAATTATCATTATGAAACAGCCAAGGATGATTCAATCATATATCAACTATACGAGTACATTAAAAGGAAAAGTGGAGATTGGTTGTGGTTTATAATAATAATTTATTATAGTTAGTGTGCAAGGGTGTATAATGCAGCACAATCCATATAAAATGCGTAAACAATAAAAGAAAAGTAAAATACATATACAACAAAAAAAACTTAATTAAAACATTTGTTTTTAAATAAAACAAACTAAAACGATTAAAATAATAACAACAAATAAAACAAACTAAAACGATTAAAATAATAACAAACTAAACAATAAAAATAATAAAAATAATAACAACAAATAAGTATTCTTTTTAAACTTTTCTCCTTTCGTGACACTAATTATAATTTATCTAGTTGCTAACTGCATTCGTGCGAATGATAAATTGTTGACGTGCAATTAATCTAATTAATAAGTTGTTTGTTCGCATTATACGTTCATGTTTTCTCCATGTACGTTGCCTCAAAAGTGCATCAAAACCTTTCAACAACCCTAAGCAAACATATTTGAAGGACTGCAATATCTTAACATAGTAGTTCCATGATTCGATATATATGGTAATGTACTCGTATATTGCAGATATATTATATATTTGATTGAAGGTTGATGTGGAATATTTGCTCTAGTACAACTTGAGTCGACATAAGTATGCCAGTGAATGAAGTCAAGACTGTTAATTGTACTGATTGTCTTTCGACTTGTTTACTACAATAAATAAAATATCGAGTTACCTAAGACGCAGCTTGCCAGGTTGCAAAGAGTAGCGGTGGCAAGTTTGATATTTGATGCTGGCAAATTTGGTAGGATGATTCTTCTGCACTCGAAGACAATCCTTTTTTGGAGGTTTTATCAACGTTTGTGATAGGATATGAACACTACACACATACTCGTACACTACACCTAAAGCGAATTGTGATACTATCACATATCGGAAGATCTGGAAAGGTTTCTTTGTAGTTCGTCTTATCTTGGTAAGTTTTCTACGACTTTCTTACGAAATATGTTTTTTTTCTGAATATATACAAATGCGGGGAATTACCTATAATAAGGTTCACAAGCACTACCTTCCTATCTTTACACTTAGCCTTGAAACTGGCAGGGTTATACCGTTACAAAAAGTGGAATAAACATTGTTTGATAAAACAAATTACAATGTCTTTAAACCTCCACAATGTTAATGCCTTAACTACAAATAATATACTTTATGGATGTCTTTATTTTGTGTTATTGTTAATCTATTAATAATGGTGGATTCGAATCCCAATTCAGAGCGCCCTTGAGAAGAGTTTTTTTTCTCTAAACGGTGCTGTATAAATTGTCCTTTTATTATTATTATTATTATCATTCTTTATACTCAAGGTAAGTTAAAAACAAATTCTAATAATCTCCAGTTCTCCAATTTATAGTAACGTTGATGCCCTTTGCAATTCATGATAATAAATATTTACTTTTTTTTAAATTTTACATACTTTTGTTCCTTCTTTCGTAGTATTCAAAAGAATCCAACCAGTGTCCTGATTATTAAGATTATATAATGATATCAGGTAGGGCCTATCAAAAGAGTGAGTTTGTTCCTTCTTTCGTAGTATTTTAAAGAATCCAACCAGTATCCTGATTTTTAAGATTATGTAATGATATCAGGTAGGGCCTATCAAAAGAGTGAGTTTGTTCCTTTATTCGTAGTATTCAAAATAACCCAACCAGTGTCCTGATTATTAAGATTATATAATGATATCAGGTAGGGCCTATCAAAAGAGTGAGTTTGTTCCTTCTTTCGTAGTATTTTAAAGAATCCAACCAGTATCCTGATTTTTAAGATTATGTAATGATATCAGGTAGGGCCTATCAAAAGAGTGAGTTTGTTCCTTTATTCGTAGTATTCAAAATAACCCAACCAGTGTCCTGATTATTAAGATGATATAATGATATCAGGTAGGGCCTATCAAAAGAGTGAGTTTGACATTACGGCACAGTGGACGGAAGTGTGCTGTGTGGTGAGCTGTGGTAAACTCATTATTCACGAGAACGCAGCTGATGGCGTAAGCGTTTCCTCCTTTTATTCGCGATTCTTTGCCTAATTTGCGATTATTTATTAGTTTGTTGTTTCTATTTTACGAAACTTCATATTATGACTTATCACTTAAAAACACATCCTAGTTTTTATAACGCGACGTTGAATCATACTCTATTTTAAACATAATTAATGGCGTGTGTCAATCAAATTTTATTATAGATTGCCATACATTAATTTCGCTTACCCACATATTTTACTATAAAGTATATTTTTTTTTATTTATTTTACACATGACAAGAAATATACATAATTTGCGAAAAAACAACAGATAATTTAATACGGACACACAATTTTAATGGATCTGGGTTTGTTGCCCTTCATTTGTCGTGTCCCCGGTGAACTAGGTTTTTGCCTGTATCTCACTGAGGACATAATATGTGTATGTACTCGTATTTTCTTATCACACTGTTTTTGATAAAGGTTTTAATGTTAAGATTGTATTATTCTATTATGTATGAAACGACGTGATGGTATGAATAAACCTTTGCAATTTTTCACAACGTAATCACAAATGCATTGTATTAAACTTTCGTTGTAAACAGTACAAGGTTTATCGTCATGTGACAATCTTTTCCAACCAATTAGGAAGATTTTAAGTAAGTCAAGTAAAAATCACAGGATTACTTTTAAAAAAGCCGGGTTCCAACGAGAATCGAACCAACGACTCCCGATTTGGAAGACATGTATCTTAGCAACAGGGTCACTGGGGTTGTCCGTAGCTTCTAATATTAATCATTCTTTTTCATTCATGTTGTACACTTAGACGTGTACTTTACGGGTTCGATTCTCATTGGAACCCAGATTTTTTTCAGGGTTCAAGGGTTCCAATCTAATTGTCACCTAAGGTCTCTTAAACTTATTTTTAGTTAGTTGAAATAGTTTGTCACATAGTAATAAGACATCCAAGTTATATTGTATACAACGAATGTGTAATACAATATAATACACTTCAAGAACTGGTATTTCGAACACATTAAAGAGCGTGGTTAGAATATAACATTTTCTTCTGCCTCATCGGTTGAGTCTTCATGTTTATGGTTTAATCACTGAAATACGCATATAATTCACGGTTCGTCATCGAACGTGTTAGTAATACTACACTTGCACATTTATAGCGCGTATGAGTATTTTTATCAGACAAACTCTTTTACCAAACAAGGACCCATTTTTTTCGAGTACTTTTAGGATTTGAACCAGAAATTCCCAGGTTGAAGTCAAGCGTCAACTAGGCTTCAGAGGTCATATTTGATAACGTATTACGTCATTTTCAAGATGGAATACTATTAACTGATTTACTACCGCAAAAGAAAAATGCAAAACAAACTAAATCAAAAGATATGTACAGTGTATGTGATCGTGTGTGTCAAATGTGGTTTAAAAAAATCGTAATGATGATTCGGCACTCGAAGATGGTGTCCGCTCTGGAAAGCTAGCTACCATTGATATTGTCCAAATATAGGCTTAGATCGATATAATAAACAGCGTTCTACGACACGACATATGAAAATATCGAAAAACCACCATCCACGAGCATTTGGTGAAGCTTGATTATGTAAATCGCTACGATGAAATTTATAGTACGTTGGATGTTTATATTGGACCCTCAAATATGAAATTATTTTCCAGGTATCCTATTATTAAGGATAAATATGTGCTAACATCTCATACGTTAAATAGAATGATAAAGAGGAAATTGGGGCGGTTTGTAATTATTGAAAGGTAAGGTGACGAAATACTAAATGAGTAAATAAGTTGGAATCGTGGTAGAGGATGACCGACAAAAGTATGGGTGGACCAAGTGATTGTACTTTGAAAGAAGAAAAGGTAAGGAGTAAGAAGAATAGAAGAAACTGTATGAGAAGATGTATGGATGTAGAGGAGGCAAAAAAGTGTTATGAAAAGCAAGTTTAGCGCTTTACATTATTATTTACTATTATTACGATATTTATTACACCCGATTCCGCTTGTTTAATTTCGGATAATATAAAAAAATGTTCCGCTCTGTTTAAGAGTTAATTGATAAGGTTATTGTTACCTCTCCTGAAGGGGTAGTATTATATATAAATGTGAGTGATTATAAACCCGAAAGTTCTAGTAATAGATCCGGGGTAATGTTGTCTCCCGATATTATATTGTATTACGATTTCGTTATATACACTACAACCTTTCGGGCGTATTGCCATATGGCAATCTCCTACACTTCTGGATCAATCCGCAGAGCACTTTCTGTGGCACTGCGATGAAAATTGAGTCAGTAATTTCCGAAGGGACATCTACTTAACCTTTCATCGGTTCATCTTCAAACCAATTGGCTACACCGATCTAGCGGCGTCAAAGGATAGTTTTGTTGCATTCTGGCAACTTGCTGTGTTGTTTGAACTCCAGGTCTTAAACTATTTTTTAAGAAAAAAATTACTGCGCTGCGAGTTATATTTCTTCTCCCATGATGTCGGACTTTAAATCCGTCGTCATTACTATTGTTTTCACACTGAGTATCATTACTATTGTCGCCATCGGAGAAGAAGTCACTTTGGGCAGCTTCTCCTTCGTTACCAAGTGACGTCGCGCTATAAAAAAATTGAAAGATTTCGATCTTCTAGTGTAGATAGCGCTGGATAGGGACTTATTTTGTCCTCCGTAACAGCGTTGTCGGTGGTGGAATCGAACTGCACTGAATCTCTTACAACCAACCAGAAAGATGTTAAAGAATTCTGAAGTTAAAACTAGACGGATAACCTTTTAAAAAAAATAATGATCTTATTATCACACATCTAAAAATTTGATATATTGACCTAAAAAACACTACAAACTCTTTTTTCTTCATAATTATGTTTAAACCGTTTTATATATTTCCTAATTTATAGCGCGTCATCATACTGTCCCAAATTCTTATTAATTATTACACATGACAAGAAATATACACAATTTGAGAAAAAACAACAGGTAATTTGATTTTGACATAAAATTTTAATGGATCTGGGTTTGTTGCCTTTCATTTGTCGTATCCCCAGTAAATTAGGCTTTTGCCTGTATCTCACTGAGGATATTTAGCATGAAAAAATAAATCGATACTTCTTTCCGATTTTTGATAACACAAAAAACCCCGTTGCACGCTCTTCATCAACCTGACAAACAGTGACACTCAACTACAACTGGAAACATCTTGCGAAACTCAACTCCTCACACATTATCACTCCAGAAAGACCAAAAATATTCATCCCACAATATACCGCACACAATCATAAGAATAAAAATCAAAACAAATCCAAAACAAAAAAAAGAAGAAAAAAGAAAAACACACAGAAACACAAACACAAAAACAACCAAAATTAAAACAACAATAAGAGACCCACACTCACGAGCTCACATAAATCCTTTCCACTCGTCATTCATCCTGAAAGCCCAAGTACTCAAATATTTAAACAAAATAGCTTTACAATATTTCTATTACTTTTTGTTGATTTTTTGGTTGTTTTACTTGACTCTCAAAATGTATTTAAAATGTGAGAAATTAATTGATACAATGTGAGAAGTATACAAATTAAATACGTAATGGTTTTTTCACTGTAGGTTTGTTACTAACATTATTTATGTGAATTTTCCCTTTATTAAATAATAATCCATCAATCATAATTAATAATAGCATCACTTTATACAAAATTTAACAAATTATTTACATAATGTGTAAAGCATACTGGAGCATTAATTCATTTGCTATTATCGACGATATCGTTGGATTTGGTTACGAAATACTTTGTGAACGGAATAGATTTATAATGGACGAATGCGGCCTTTCCCATGATATTTTTTTATTATTGATTCTATATTAAAAGTTCACAAAAAATAAAGGACTCATGTTTTTGAATTTATTTATTTTGTATTTGAGGTGATAGTATATGACAGAATACAGAATTGAGTGAAAACGTATGAATTGGAATTTAAGGCTGATGTGTTAAGTAAGATGAAGAAGTGCATTTTGAGATGGTTTGTGCATGTGGGACGGATGAATGAAGACACTAACAAAACAAATATATAGTGCAAATGTGAGTGGAAGGCGCTAGAGAGGAATACCAGGTAAAGTATGGTTGTGATACGTCCATAGGTGTCACCCGACTACCGGCCACCAGTCTTGATGAGTTCGCCATCCCGAAGGAATAAAAACAAAATAACATCGGAAAAACATAGTTTAATTAAATTAATCAATTCCACAAATTAATTAAAATATTTGATATAGATGTTTCTTATTAGTTGGAAAAAATTAATGCAAAGGAAAAATGTTTAAGGGGTATGAAACCTTTTGCAATCTTTGGTTATTTATTACTTTTTTTTGTTTTTGCTTATGGCTTCGTGTATCTCTAATGTTTCTAAATTCATTGTTTTATATAATTTTTACGACGTATGCAAACCATACTATCTTTGATATTATGATTTGTCTTTATTATCTGCGTCTCCTGGTATACGTTGTCAGACTCGTTCAAGGAGCTCCCCAGCATTACTACAAAGATTAGCGTTAAATGTTCCTAACATTTACACTAGACTGCGCCGGCAAGAACTATTTTCAATCACATATGCCAGAACGGGGTTTCCAGCTGCTATGTTATGTCTGTTGGAAGAACTTGAACTCCTTTGAACGGGACTGCTTCGGATATTGACATATTTCATAGCATATAACCAAAAGCAAAATAAAATTTTCTTCTAAGGCTAGAAAGCACTCATCAACGTATTTAAGTGACTTTGAATATACGTGTGCATGCATATAAATTTTTTTTTTTTAATTTTAAATGTTAAATTTTTTAATGTAATTGGGCTAAATCTGTATTGAGAAAATAAATAAACCTGGTTTGCAAATTTTGAAAAAATATTATTAATTAGACACTACTTATGTTCTTGTATTCTAGTGTCTAAGTTTATTTGTGTCGTTAAATATTCTAAATATGGAGTTCTACAAAGTTGAAGTCAAAACCTTGGATAAATCATGAAAATGTTATTCTAACTTACTTGTGAATGTGTTAAACTGTCAAACAATGCGTTATGCAGGGATGCACCCATTGGTGTTTTCATGCGTCTCTCAGAATAGTAAACAGCGCAATGACGCGTTAATTTTAGTGAAACTTTTGCTCGTTTTCTCAACTTCCTCTGCGTTGAAATTAACACTTTTATTTTCAATCAATACGTGTTTTTAGATTTGAACATTGTTTGCGCAAATTAATATTAGACTGAACTAAAATAATCCATATTTTAAAAAAAAGAATGGTGTAGTTCTAATTAATTTTTACGGAAGAATTTAGAATATTTAAAAATAAAACACTTTATTATTCTACTAATTTCAGTCACTTTCTTTCTGCCTCCTATTTCAAGGCTCTATTCAGGCGAAATGATATCGGTTTATTACGAGAGCATTTCTAAGGCCTAGCTAGTGTTAATTTGATCGGAAATATTATATGTGGTGTCTATTGTCTATTGATCAATAGAGCATGTTAACAACTCCATAAAACATTTTAAACTAGTGGAAAACAGTCATGATCATCGATCATCTCTCTTCAATTCACTTTAAACTACAAATCTAGGGTAGATGAGATAACGAACCCAGGATAGCTTTAAATAAGGAAGCGATTATGATAATTAATTTCATTATATATTAAATTTTACAACTTTATTTTTCTCGCTCCTTTGTGCATGCAAATGCCTTGTTGCTTATTTTAAGCAGCTGCTGTTTTGTAGCATCTTGGCGAACTCTTGCCTTATGCGGAGTTCCGTTACTGAGCAAGGTGTTAATTTTGGTCGGCCATTTTGGGATGCGTTACAAATTGTTAATCAGTAAGGCATATGATGAGTTTTTAATTTTTTTTTTATATTTTATATTTCAAAAGAGGTAAAGCAAGGATGTGTCATGTGACCCATGTTGTTTAATTTTTACATAGATTCGTGTGTGAAGAGGAACTACAGAAGCAATGGAACTTCAGGATAAATTAGTTTTATAAGCAAATTGTGTGAGAGATATAAAGAGAAAGATTTGAGAATTAATGTTGCAAAATTAAAAGTCATGATGATGGAAAAGTTTGAAAGGAATTCTTAAACACTTTGCGACTCATATATTGAGAATCGTATAATTTAAATGTCAAATCTGACATCCACGTTTATCGTGGATACAAGCATTTCGTGTCTTGTAAGCTGAAAAAATAATCGACACTCGCACATGAGAACGTAATTCCAATTATCGAAAGTAATATTTTTAACATGTGATCTGTTTAAGACTTAATAAATGTTTGCGTTGGTTCAGAAGGTCGTAGAAAAAAAATTCAATACGTAGGGAAAAAAATCACTTTTGGCAAATAAACATCTTGATTTGCTTCTGCGTATGAAATGAGCAAATAATGTTTTACGGTTAAACTTGCGCCTTGAAAATAATAACAATAAACCAAATTGAAGCGTGATCGTGTAAGGAACACCACAATCCGAGAGGTCTGTGAGGTCCAGGATGTGGTCAGATGGGGACGACAGCGTCGACGATACTGGTACCAACATGTACAGAGAATGAATTCCACAAGAATTCCATACATAGCTCTGCTGCATGGGGTGCCGGATGGACGGCGTCCGCCAAGGAGACCCCCGAAACGATGGAGAGATAGCTGGAGCTCAGCATCACAGGACAATCCTGCAGTAACAGACTCTTGAGAGTCTACAGAAAGTTTAAGAAGAAGAAGAAGCTTTTTAAATATCGGTGTGGAGACGAATACTAAAAACCCATCACTGTTCAATAATTATTTATTCAATTTATTTTTACAAAACAATAAAAATACAGTGAACGTGTGAAAATAAAAAAAAACAAGATGTCATAAGAAATATATACATATCAAAATACGGACATGATTCATATAATTTGTAGCAACAAATAAGTACATACGTATCAGCACACAACAGGTCAGGGCTCAGAAGGCCCAGTGACGGTGCCCAAATGTCGTAACTCTCGTCCATCAAGGCAGAAACTGTAGTATCTTGGTTATGAAGGATGAAGGCTGAAGGATGTACATCGCTGTACTGCGCACACTGCCATCGTCACCCTGGCAGTGTGTGCAGTAGCTTCATCCTATTGGAACCATACCTCCTGATTATCTTCGACCGTTGGGCGTAAAAAAATTTCAAGCATTGTCTTATACCGGTCTCCGTTGATTCTTTCTGGTTGACCTTCCTCATTTTCAAAGAAATAGGGGCCGATATTTTTTTCATCCATAATACCGCACAAAACGGTGCATTTTCGGAATGCAATTGATGCTGATATAATTCTCTAGGATTCTCAGTACACCAACGTCTGGTGAAACTTGACTACATACGACTGGTGAAACTTGACTTTACAGACTGATGAAAGTCGATAAATTACACCTTATCTTTGTACTTAAATTCTGAAGACTTTGTCATCCTATATTTTATTAACATTACTATCCATTTACTATTAAATATCAACAAAAAAAACTCAGGTGCATGGCCGTGCGGTAATGCACTGGATTTCCGTGCGAGAGGTCACCGGATCGAACCCCGCGCTGTGCTATTCCCTTCGAACGACTTCCATTTTTTTTGTCTACTATTCGGGGTATAACCTACGACAGTCATATCTTTTTTTGCCAAAAAAAATAACCAAACAAAAATATGACAGTATGTTCCGGTCGTCTCACTTCAGTATGCCATCGGATTCAGTACAACGGTGTGGTCGGTGAATTTGCTGGTGTGCAACGTATCACTTAACGAATAATAAAAAGAAAGAGACAAAAACTCCACGGCACAGCTTCACTTTCCAACTAAATTGAAGGTTGAGTGGCGAGGGAATCTTTGACTACAAGACCTACTATATCAGTCTTCCACCTGCAATCATATTCGATCACGAGGGATAGCCAATCCTACTGTGATTGATTACCATCTTCTTTTTCTTTTGTATGGTACCCTTAAACATATCCAAATTGGTGATCTGCACATATTTAAAAGCGTGGCCGTGCGCTGGCATTGTCTTCGGTCCCAGTAAATAAGTCTTCGACTTCAGAGCCACTCAGTAGGCTTAAAATTCTAGGCATATCTTAGGACGTGTTGACATGTACTGTTACTTGTCGAGTACAAGTATTGTTACCAGACGAACTCTTTTAATACAATGGGGTCCATTTATATATATATATATATATATATATATATATATATATATATATATATATATATATATATATATATATATATATATATATATATATATATATATATATATATATATATATATATATATATATATATATATATATATATATATATATATATATATATATATATATATATATATATATATATATATATTTGGCTTCTATCTGAAATCGAACTAAAAACCTTGATGGGAAGTCAGGCGTCTTACCAACTAGGCCATGGAGGTCATCATATGTTTTAATTTCATAAAAAAAACTTGAAATATATATAACGCTAACACCAGTTGAGGTTACCCTCAATGTTATTCAAGAATGTGTGAGGGAAATAACAATAAATACTGAAAATAAAACCTCCAAGTAAAAGGAAAAGGAAAGTTTAAACAAACAAGCTTTGCTACTGGGCCACGGCGCAAGCAAGTAACTACAGCAATTTCAAAAATATGTAGTTACTTTTTTTACATAAACCTAGTTACTCGGAATTTGCTACATCTAGATCATTAATATTTTGTTTGGCTTGTTTCGCGCAAAAACTGTTTCATAAAATGCAAATTTTCCATTTATATAAATTTGTACAGATTTGACAAAAAACCGCTTTAGTAATACAGGTTTATTTTTACTATCGGTACCCAATACACAATATCATTATTTTAAATATATTTTGTCACAAAAAGGCCGTTCCACGACAATCGTGACATACAACAATAGTTCAGGAGAAAGTTTAACGTAAGAGAAGATAAGTGGATTTTTTTTAATAAAGCAGAATACATAATAGTTAATTGGTGCCACCTTGATGTATGGAAGTGAAACTAGGACTTGGCAGAATAAGGACGAGTATAATCGTTTTAATTGAAGTATTACTCAAGAAAACAAATAAACCAAAATAAAGATTATCAATTGATTAAATATTACCCAGCAATAATATGACTGTTGCAATATCAAAATTAATACGTTAAAATTATGAAAAATACACTGTTATAAATACAATGGAACGTTGCGCACAACCCAAAAATCTATTAAATAAAAAAAATTATTAAAAAAATTCTAACAGACAAACCATGTCTGTTAGAGCAGCGCCTGGGCACTTTGCTCAGCAAAATTGGCAAACTATATATACAATACTACCTTGATCAAAAAATGTTAGGACTTTATGCATAAAATCGAAAATACAAGTTTATTCATCAAAGCGATGAATAAACTTGTATTTTCGAAAGCGATGAGCGGATCCATAAGCGATGTTCAAGTCCTCTGCCAGCTCTCTGATGGTCAATTTACGGTTTTCGGCCAACATTTCTTTGGTTTTATCGATGTTTTCATCGGTTTTCGACTACCAGTGCGTTCGTCATCCTCGACCGACTCACGACCACTTCTGAAGCGTTCGTGCCACCGAAAAACACTTCTACGACATTTCCAAGGTCTGCGGACCGTTAAATCCGTTTTTCACACAAAATTTAATGCAAATTCGTTGATGCACAGTTGATGCCATTTTCAAACTTGTACAAAATCGGAACTTTTACAAATGAAAAACTTTTACAAATGAGACGAGAGGCGATTGAGATGGTATGGGCACGTTGGACGCAGAGCACTCGATCACATTGTGAACCAGGCAATTTCCATGGAACTTCCTCGAATAACAACCAGAGGAAGACCAAAGAATTCATGGGTGGTGCAAAAAGATAACCTGATGCAGAGGCACGGCCTGGGGGACGTAGTCCGGGACAGAAGAGCATACAACCTGAGGACGAGGAGAGCTGACCCCAACAGTCTTCGCAGACAGTGAGTTGGGATGGAGCCAGGGAGAAGGCCTTTCCTTAGGGAGAGTCTTATATGATACTAATTATTCTACTGCTTATTAGCGCTAAAAGAATTAATAATAAGTGGCATACAAGCTATAGAAAAAATATAAATTAGAAATTGCTCAATGGTCTGAGAGTAAAACTAGTCCGGAAATTAATTCAACAAAAATCGACAAAGGGGCGCTTAGCGTAAATGCTCATTCTTAGACCTGGGATACCTTAGTGAAAAAGAAAATAGTATAAATGTTAATCGTTAGATCCGGGGCCTTTGCGTGAATGCTATTCGTTAGACCTGGGACGCTTTAGCGTGAATGCTAATCGTTAGACCTGAAACGCCTTAGCGTGAATGCTTATATTTAGACCTGGGATGCCTTAGCGTGAATGTTTATCGATAGACCTGGACCTTAGCGTGAATGTTAATCGTTAGACCTGAAGCGCCTTAGCGTGAATTATCATTATAAGACCCCGGCTGCCGTCTTCAATATCATTATTAATAGAAACAATTTTTTAATGTCTTTTTCTTTTGATAAATCGTGCTTAAATATTTATTTCAGGGCGCAACCTATTTAGGGTCCTTACAATTGTTGTTATTCTTTATATTTTTTCTCCATAGTTATTTTCCTGCGAGGATTTTTAAATATCGTCTTCACTACTTGGTGTGTATTCTTAAAATAACTTGAGTATAGATAGGAAGCTATGTTCATTAAATATTCCCAAATTTCCATTAACAAATTAACACACGATTGCGTTAATAAGAATGATTGGTTCGTTTCGTGTTTGAACGCTTTTCAAGGTTTTGCATGGTGAAAACCAAGTCAATGAAACGCTGAAGCGTAACATTTTTTTGCAATCTGAGCGGATGAGTTAGATCAGTGTTCCTCAAAGTGTAGTTTAAATACCTCTTATGGTCATCAACGTCGACTCTTCCTTGTATCTAAAGAAGACTAAATCCAAAATATGGATATCTTATCCGTATTGTTATCTGGAATGGAGGTTTGGATACCTCATCAAGCTCTGAATTAAAATGAATTAAAGTAATTTTTCTTACAATTTATTGTACTAGGCGTATCCAGAAAGTAAGTGTACTGAGGCTCTCACGACCGGATGGATTTTATTTTCGACATGTTGGCTACACTTACGTGTAGCCTGACCCTTCCCCTCCGCAACGAGACCAGTTCGAGGTCAGTACGTTGAGAAGTGTCGACGCGACAACACGTTTTGTGAAAAATGTCAATCCAACCTCCCGCCAAGTACGAAATAAATAATGCCGGGCAAGAGTTGTTGAGGCGCTGCAAACTCCATGGAGATGAATTTCTCCGCTCTATCGTTACTGGAGATGAAACTTGGGTTGCACACTACACGCCTGAAAACAAAAGGCAGTCTCAACAGTGGCGTCACACTTCTTCACCCTCCGCCAAAAAGTTCAAAACCACAATTTCAGCCAAGAAAATCATGGCATCCGTGTTTTGGGACTGTCAAGGCATAATTTTAATTGAATATATGCCTCAAGGGAAGACCATCAACTCTGCAAGATACTGTGAGACCCTAAAAAAATTGCGGAGGGCGATTCGGAACAAGAGGAGAGGCATGCTGACAAAGGGAGTCTGCCTGCTACACGACAATGCCAGACCACACACGGCTAACGCCACGAAGGAACTGCTCGCCTCGTTGAAATGGGATGTCCTGAACCATCCCGCGCATTCTCCTGTCCTAGCACCTTCAGATTACTATCTCTTTACATCCCTGTAGCTGCACATGGGTGGAAAAAGGTTTTCATTCGACGAGGAGGTAAAGGAGGAGGTGGAGAAGTGGACGGAGGGGTTGGCGGGAAACTACTTCGAGGAAGGCATCAAAAAGTTGATACCCCGCTTCACCACCTGCATTGAGAGGAATGGCGACTATGTCAAAAAATAGCTTACATATGTACTACGGTAACCACGTAATTTTTTTGTTTAAATAAAAAATATTGTAACCTACAAAAATTCAGTACACTTACTTTCTGGATATGCCTCGTATATTAGACATTAATTCAATAAAACCGCCCATTACTTTAGACGTAAGAGTCAGGAGCTGCACTATTCCATTACTATATGTACAGATCAGTATTAGTGACAGATCAGTACCAGTGACCAGTGACCAATAGAAGCGTGAACACTTACGGAAGTTATACTCCTCTTAATTTGGGCGACCACCCCGTGATGAAATTCAAAGCTGGTCAGCATAGCATATCTGGTACTATGTTTATTAAAATAACATATCAAGATAGACGATCTCCGTATCCTGGTTGGTAAGACACCTAGCTTCCAATTCAGTGATTGCGGGTTCGATTCAGTAAAACTTTAAAAGATAAGTTTCGTTTATTGTTTTAATAAATAACCAAATACAAGATTTAAATTACTATGAAGCTGGTATAGAAAAGCTTAAGTTATATTGCCAATGTAAATTATTTTTTTTAACCTGGCGAGTTTATTGCCATGTGGCAATCTCTTCCAACCGACCAGAAAGATGTTTTTATATGCCCTAAGTGTTAACCAGACTGGAATCCTATTTTAAAAATCCTGTCTTACCACCAGGCTACGGAGGTCGTCAATTTATAGTCAAAGAATCTTATAAGTTTAGAAAACACTGCATTAGACTACCTATACGTGGTATGTATGTACGTACGTTTGTATCATGTATGTGTGAGTGTTATGCTTTTGTGACGACAGACTTTCACATTTCTAACACACTGCACAGCCGATAGCCAGCCACTTGCAAATTAATAAAACATTTCATGAATCCATACTTCCTATCTCGTTAAATATGACTTCAATAGTTCCTCAAGAACCTAAAAACCTGAATATTCTGTTTGTACCTGCATGCCAATGTTAATTTGGTTATATCGATAACAGCAAAGCTATAAATTCAACAGTTCAACATTAGGTACATTTATAATTAAGACTATGAACATGTTCTCTCGTAATTTCGATAAAACCTTTTAATTAATTTTGTAATTATATTGTGATTTTTAATCTCATTCTTCGCGTATTGTTTGCATAATCTATGATTTACTTCTTGTTCCATGTAACATAAGCGTTGTTCCACTAAAAACAAATCTAAGTTCTTTACCTCTATAAAACAAGTCTTCGACAATTACGTAAGTCGACTTGGTAAAATTTGGTAATATTTTGTGGTATACATACATATATTGAACTTAAATATACGAGTACATATTAATATTAAATAATTTTAAACAATGACTTAGTAATTTATTATTACTACTGCTTTTTGTATCTCGATGTTAGTTTAGTACAAAATTTTGTATTTTTATCAATAATTTTAAGTAGGTACTTGTGTAACGTGTCATATATTGATTTGTATATAAAAGACACTGTTGTGTCGTTAATTAAATTAATTAATTAATTTGAACGTAATGTATGCGATGTTGTTATCTCTCAGTAGTGATTCGATTAATCGAACACCCATTTCACACTCATCTACCGATTTCATTATAAAGAGTTGCACAGTCTTGGAATAGCGTGGGAGATAGTGGAGTGCCGGGCTACCGACCGACGGAAGCGACGGAGACTGGTAGGAGGCGTTTTGTAGCACTCCTGTGTTCCTAACGGAACGAAAAAAATATCTAGACTAGATTATAAATCGTATATCATTTTCGAATCTTTTCTAGCGGGTATGCAAGGGCTACAAATATTTTTTCCATGTTACAATATTTTGCCAAAATATTAACGAAATTCAAAAAGAAGGAATCGTTCAAGAACGTTGTATTATATTGTATAAAACTCAAGTTATAAACAGTGCAACTTGGCGTGGTTGTTGCCATGTTACAATTTCTTTCAACCAATTAGAAAGATATTAAAGAGTCCTTAGGAGAAAGAGAAAACACACGGGAATCCCCAGATTTGAAAAACGGATTTCTTTCATGCCACGGAGGATATTATTATCGAGTATCAAAGTTGAAAACAAGCTCTAAAACGCCAGTTTAAATTAATATGTATGAGCGAAAAAGACGACTTCTATGACCTAGTTGGTACAACGCCTATCTCCTAATCCGAAGGTTGCGGGTTCAAATCCCGCCGGAACCCAGATTAAAAAAAAAGGATTCCAGTCTGGTTTTTACTTAAGGCTTCTTTAACATCTTTCTGATTGATTGGAAGAGATTGCCACATGGTAATAAGGCCGTGGGGGTGTACTGTATACAACAAAAGTATAATACAAAAATAACCATCCAAATTATACATATTTTGAAACGTTCACATGACGCAGGATCGAGGAAGATGGAGACAGGTGATGCACCAAGTTCCAGATATCGCAGATAATCATGATGCTCATAGCATTGAGCACGCGATGAAGATGTTAGTTAAGCATTGTTGCGGGTGAATTAAGCAAAACCTATTGATTCTTCTTGGTGTTATATATTTCTTATTCTTAATGGTGTCATTAAACCGGTTCGCAACGCTTTGCGTAAACCGGTTACTACCGGTCGCAAAACTTATTGTTTAAGTATCCTAAATGAATGAAAATAACTTTGTATTAAAGTTTTTAATATAAGTTCACTTCAAATGAAGCTAGCATTGCTGACTATAACGTTCGGGTAAATATCCAAAGATTCCTTGTAACGAGGTAAAAAATAGTCATTGTAAGGCTAGTAAAAACTGCGCCATTTTAACAGCTAGTGTTTTAGGTAAGCGATAAAACATCTAGTGAATATTCTGGTAGAAAAGGAAAGGGCAGCGAACCGCCTGTTAAATAATTAATATTTTAGCGTATGTCCTTGTTGGACGTGCTGATGATTTTGATTGTTTGGTATTTAAAATAAAATACGTCGATTAGCAATGCGGAAAGTGAGAGTGAATAATCAATGAATAGTAAACAGTGATAAATGGTCAAATGATTAATGATGCTTTATTTATCGATAAGTAGGTATTTATACATATTCAGAACGGGGCGCGTGAGTGCGCCCGCAATATATTTTTATCTCACTCCTGTGCGTGCAGAGGTGGTCGCAGACGTTGCGAATAATATTGTGGGTAGATAATTTGTTGGCGAAAACGGCGAGACAGCGCGATGCGTTCTCTTTCTACTGTGGAATGTATCGTAAATAGTATTTGCGGGTAAACAATATTAATGTTCTGGTATGCGACCTTTGGACATATCCGAAGGTCGTTTCGTCGGTCGTTGACCGTGCGTGTTGACAATATTCAGGGACGACCGTAGTTCCTACAACATAATAAGAAAAAGATTATTTTTATAGCGCTGTTTGTGAGAAAATATTACCCCATAAGCGCCGTAGCTTTGTTTTTTTTTTTTTAATTTATAAAATGCGGGTCATCTAAGTAAATTCAAGTAGATAAAGATATGAAAGTAAACTCAAAAAATCAGTATTCATTTCATCTATCACATCATCACAAGAAGGGTAAGTAGAGTAAAATAAGATATTTTGACAGAGACCATGGCCATATAACTTTTATTACAATATAACATATTGTTATAATTGTTCTGTTTTATAATTAGTTATTTTTATAACAAAAGGACAGTTTATATATTGCCGTTTAGAGAGCAGAGTCTCCTCAAGAGCGCGCTGATTCGAGATTCGAACCCACTATTATTGACAGATAAATTAAAAATATTAAAAAAAAACATTTCATTGTAAGACTAGAAAGGTAGTGGCTGTCTATTAGAGTAGGCACTTGTCCGTATCTACATATGTTTATAAAAACATATTTGGTAAAACAACTGCAGAGAACTTACCAAGGGAAGACGAACCAAAAAGAAACCTTTGTAGATCTTCGGATATGCGATTCTAACACATTCGGCTTTAACCCTTCCTGTCCGGTGATGTGTAACTACTACACATTGCTTCTAAAATCTTTAATATCTCTATAAATATAATAAATACTGGGTTCAGATTTTAGGTATTCCTCCGTAATACATTTACGCATTGAATGAAAAATAATATTAATAATAATTGGCAATTATCGGCCACATCAGAGATATTTTGTGAAAATCGGGAATAAATTCACCAATACAATCAAACGTGTGCCAGTGTGTGACGTAGGTATATTCATTAAAAACAAACTGACATGGGTGAGAAAGCGACGCTATTCACGTCTCACTCTACTTCGGTATATGTGAACGCAAAAAATAGAATCTCAGTTCGGTCGCTTCTCTCTTTTTAGTAGCCAACCAACTTTCGTTCGAGGTAGTTGCTCCGTCCGTTTTGTGAACGTTGTCCGATGTTTTTTTTCATGTTTTCAGCAATTAAATTTCAATTATTATCACTTTTGACTTCAAATTTAATTAATTTAAGCGATTGGCTATGAATATTCTTATTTTTCCGATTTTAAATCGCTCATTTTTACATGTTTATTGAATACACAGCACCGGAACGCAAGGATTATTTTAGCACCGGAAAAGTTAACAACTATCCATCGTAATAATAATAAAATTATTATATACATATATACCATCACTTGATTCCCCTGTCGGGATAGACAGAGAATAATGAGTGCCAGACTTTCCTATCGCGACACATATTTTATTTCTTCTACAACCTTCTCATACAATCCCTACAATTTATCTGACATTTTATATTACATTCTTTCAAAATACCATTTACTCGATCCAACAACACTTTCTTTGGTCTACCTCTACCACACCTTCCACGTATTGAATACACAGCACCGGAACGCGCGGATTTTTATTAGCACAGGAAGGGAAAGGTTAAGCGTAAAATTCTCTTACATTGCCTAAATAATCTTTATCATAGTAATGTATCATATGTAAAGGGAAAAAACATTATAAATAGGGCGCGGCACTGTCACTGGTTTCACGCATCCGTTGGGGGGTCTCGGAATGTATCACCCGCGAATAAGGGTAGATGTGACATCACTTTTATAAAAATTCTGATTGATATACGAGGAGATTGTTCTAGTAGTTATCTACAAGTTATATTTGATTGTATTCCAGGGTCACAACAGAGTGTTGATGCCTGACAACACACTTATGTATTCGTACTTGCTCTACGTTTATGAAACCTTAGTTTTGTTTTAACATTTAAATGAAATAAAGACCTCATTAAGTAAGCAAAGGTAGGTATGGAGTTCCCATGGGTCTCGGGCAACAATGGAGCCGTCTCTTCGACTGACTGCCCGGATATTTGAAAACAAAATGTGTTGCCAAGAACAAACGCCAATTGTTTCCTGCCATTTGTCTCTCGACCGGAGCAAAAACAATCCTTGGCTGACGTGGAAACTAATAATAAATTCTTTAGTGATATGCTTTGATGAAATGCAAAAATATACAATTTGTCACTTATCATATATTAACCATAATAATTTTACTATAGGCACATGACGAGAGGTCAAAAGAGATACCGCTTAGAATTATTATAAGATTCTAATTGTGATCAGATTTATTATTTAAAAAACCTTTAGAGATATTTTCTTACAAGTTATTATTGATAACTAATAAAACACATACTCGTATTTTAATGAAGGTTTATCGATTTATTTATACACATACATATATACATACCATTATCCCTATTGGAGTAGGCATAAAAAAGAGTGCGCCAGATTTTCCTATCGCGACATACAACTTTCGTCTATTTTATATCCTTACACTTTCTTATAGAGTTCCTACGATTTCTCTGAATTTTTTACATTTCCTTCTTTCAAAATATCATACACTAGATCCAACCATACTTTCCTTTGGTCTTCTTCTACCACGCCTTCCACTCACACGTATGAAATGCAAATTGAGAGATTACCTTTTGTTAAGATAGTCTCAACATTCGTCGTCGTCGTTGCCGGGCCTCCTAGTCGAGGATCCCCTCGCCACTCCAACGTCAATCTTGAACAGTTCTTCAACGTCGATCATGTGATCTGTGAGAAAACAGCCCGACCCTAGATGCGCACTCCCGCAAATGTCACAGGCATGTGGACCCTGCTGAGCCGCCGGGTCATGCTGACGCATGTCCGCAGCGCGTTGACTGTTTCTCACACGTCTGGCCGCTGAGACGAAATCAACACGAGAGCATACGGCTCTCCACCCTCTTACGGCCTCGAGCCACCCGTTACCAGTCCTCAGGCACCCCGCACAAAGTAAGCGACTCTCGCAGACTGTCCTTATAGCGCTTCCTCTGCCCACCAACTCTTCGCTTGCCCACCAACACCAACAGTCTCAACATTAATGATTCTTATGGTTGATGCCGTTAAGAATAGGGTCCTTTTCAGCTTATTATCGGCTATAGTTGCATTGTATATTTATTTAATTATTCTTTGTTCATTAATTCGTTCCACGTACCTAAACCATCTCAGAGTGATCTTCATCTTTCTCAATACATCACCCTTAAGTTCACATTCATCCCTTATAAATTCACTCCGTATTCTATCATATATTGTCACCCCATATATTTTACTAGGAGCAAACATTTCTACAGCATTTATTCGGCTCATTTCAGTCTTGTTCCAAATCCACGTTTCCCTCCTATACATCAAAGTTGATACTCAATACTGTTGTGGGCTGTCATCTTGGAATATTTTGATATTATCTGGTTGAATTTATATGTTATTGTGCGGCCAGCGGCGGCCGGTCTAGAGGTGCGCTGGTGCACTAAAGCGGAGAAATAATTCGCAATAATTAAATTATAGATTCGCAAACATCACTTCCAAAAATGTTACATATTTTTACAGATTAAATAAACCTCTATTATAACCTAGTTGGTAAAATACTGCCTCTTAGGTCTAGTTGGTAAAACGCTTGTCTTCCTACCCGGGGGTTGCTAATTCAATTCCGTTTGGAAACCAGATTTTTTTCATAAAAAACATTCCAGTCTGGTTCTTACTTAACCCCTTTTTAACTGGCTGAAAGTTTCTTTTTAAAGAATGGAAATGACCGAAGTCATAGGTATCCTTATGAATACTAGGCGGAATCGAATACTAGGCGGAAAAAGTGCCTGTGTCGTTGTTCGAGGGGATGGGCACAGCACGGGGTTTGAACCGACAACCTTCCGCACGGAAGTCCAGTGCATTACCGCGCGACCATGCACCTCACAATTGGCACATGGGAATAAACTGATTATAATGTATACAACGGTTGTGTACCATAATAATACAGTACATACCGTGTTAAAGTGAATTTGCATAAATGAATACCGCGTGAATAGAGTGATTACATACTGTTTTTTAAACTCAAGCCATAGATATTATACTATATTGTACGTGAAAAAATCTGTGAATCATTCATCTTCTTTCAATTAATAATATGATTGTTTGTCACTTCTCTCTTCACGGTGACGATTTGTTTAATACTGTGTGCTGTTATGTTTTACGTTTAGTTATGCTTTATGCGTGATGTAATCATATTCTCAAATGCGGATTTCCTCATCTACAACAAAAAGACGTTATAAAAGAATATTTGTCAAAAAAAAACAAACAAATTTAAATTCGCTTATCCAAACTTGCAAATAATATCAAATTCTGACACAAACCACACCTATTTATGTTGTCAAGAAGCCTGCCTTTGTGTAATACTCACACGTACCAGGCACTCGATCGAGTATTTCAACTGAGTTACTCGGCCGAGTGCGCGATTAACAGTTGT
This sequence comes from Odontocerum albicorne, assembly GCA_949825065.1. Lineage (NCBI taxonomy): Eukaryota > Metazoa > Arthropoda > Insecta > Trichoptera > Odontoceridae > Odontocerum > Odontocerum albicorne. The sequence continues at coordinate 36,212,962 of OX463852.1, read as the reverse complement.
ATATACATAACATATATCAAGTAACCTAGGTCTGAATTCATAGTATGGTCTTTACACTAAACACAAAATCTTAACAATATTTTTTACTAAAGGAATTAGTATTTGGAGTAAAATTTTGTTCAAATTCGTTCGAGCTTTTTTAAATTACATAGTCAAGTGATTTCATGACGTCGCTATAAAGAAGAGTCGAATAAATGCGTGCACTGAGAAGAATACATGAAGTGACAATGTATGACGGAATACGTAATGTTGTGGTAAGTGATGAATATGAACTTAAGGCTGATGTGTTAAGTAAGATGAAGAATAACACGCTGTGATGGTTTAGGCATGTTGAAGGAATGGATAAAGAAAGACTAACAAAACAGATATATAGTGCAAATGTAAGTGTAAGTCGTGGGAGAGAAAGGCCAAGGAAATTGTGATTAGATCAAGTAAATGATATTCTGAAAGAAAAAGACGTTGAAAGTCAGAGAAATCGTAGAAGTTATATGAGAATGTGTTTGAATGTAGAGGAAGCTAAGGATGTGTATAGAAATAGGAAAATCTGGCGCTCTGTCCTCTGCCCTCCATGACTCAAAAAATAGGTGTATGTGTATATGTGTAATATTAAGTTTGGAGTATATGAGGTCCGACTTTGAATACGTATCAAAACGTTATAAAATAGTTATAACTTACGAGTATAGTGTTACGAGAATATAAACACTACGAGTATACTCAAGAAAATATAGCATAGTCCCTGTGACGTTTCATAAATTTGCCCCAATACAACCTTGTAACGACGTTCAGTAATTTTAATTATTTTATCAACTTTAATATAAGCCTCGATTCTAATAAATAGAAAATTATTTAGGTAAATACATTACATAAAACTAACAATAATGACAAATTAATTCGTCTTGTTACAAATTAGCAAAAATATGTCAATTGTTAAAATCAAATAATATTTGGCGACGTTCGTCAAAAGTCACTACGTTAGTCTGCATTGGCTAGGGATGGGGTATACGATAATTGGATTTTCGATTTTTTAATACATAAAATTAAATGTTCGTCATTAGTATTAATTCAAGTGGATCTTGGCCTATTTAAAGATAGATACAAATCATACAATACATTAGAAAGTCAGTATTATGAAAATTAGGAATTAAAACATCAGTTTAGAAAAAAAACAATTTTTCGATTTATGACAAAACGATTCGATTTAAAAAAAACGATTTTACCCCATCTCTTTGAGACATGACATTTCAAATGTTACAGGGAACATGCTACATTTTTTTGAGTATAAACATATACACACACACTAGATCTTAAGCCGAATATGTTACTATTACATACTCGTATCGGAAGATCTAAAAAGGTCTCTTTGCAGTTCGTCTTCACTTGGTAAGTTCTTTTGCGGTTTTCTTACATTCTGAATATTTGTTACTTGGCCGAGCAGAAAACTGAGTGCTCGGTCGAGTATGCATCACGTGTAAAGAATTCCTTGCAAACTAGAACAAATACTCGGATGAGTCACAATGGCCCGAAGACTTGAATACTTGAAGAAGTGCAAAAAATATGGCACCTGAATTTCGTTCTAGTTCAAGGTTACGCCGAGCCTTGTGTGGGCCTCGGTCGTGAAAAAATATTGTTTACTAACTGAACTTTTATGTTCGTTTAATCAGGACTTCGATCATGGACTTGCGCTACGGTAATTTACTGTTCATGCAGTGAGACTCTGGAACCAGTTACAAACCAATGTTAGACTCGCTCCGTCTTTGGGATGTTTTAAGAAACGACCGAAAAAACTCTTAATTTCAAGTCAGTTATACCATTCCTTTTTTTTTTTTTTTTGATGATATCTCACTTTTACTATGCGTATTGTTCATAAATTTTATAAATATGAATAATCATTAGAATATTTTTTTGCGACCATGTAACTTCCTTTATTCACTTTTGTCTGGTTGGTCGGAAGAGATTGCCGCCTGCCAATCTATCGCCAGATTGTTTTTACAATAAAGTGTTAAATAAATAAATAATATTCCTCAAAAACTATTTCAGTGCGTAATATTTCATGGAATTTCAAGACAAATTGATACGTAACTCCGGCGAGGGTAGTTTGACAGAAGGTATGACATCACTAGCGATTATTTTACAATGAAATGTTAACCGAAGAAAACGTAGCTGGATCAAATGGGCCAAATGTTGAAAGGAGTTAAAATGAGTAGTATGAACAATTAAAGGTTGTTCGTGACGAAATGTATGAATGTAGAGGAAGTGAAAGTTGTGAGATTGAATTGAAAATTATGGAGATCTATTCTCTCTGCCTACCCCGCAAGGAACACAGTGATGATATGTTATACTCAAGAAAATGTAACATGGCCCCTGTAACATTTGAAATGTCATGTCTCAAAGGGATGGGGTAAAATCGTTTTTTTTTACAAATCGAATCGTTTTTTTATAAATCGAAAAATTGTTTTTCTCTAAACTGATGTTTTAATTCCTATTTTTCATTATACTGACTTTCTAATGTATTGTATGATTTGTATCTATCTTTAAATAGGCCAAGATCCACTATGAATGAATACTAATTACGAACATTTAATTTTATGTATAAAAAAATCGAAAATCCGATTATCGTATACCCCATCCCTAGCCAATGCGGACTAACGTAGTGACTTTTGAAGAACGTCGCCAAATATTATTTGATTTTAACCAACTGACATATTTTTGCTAAGTTGTAACAAGATGTATTAATTTGTAATTATTGTTAGTTTTATGTAATGTATTTACCTAAATAACTTGCTATTTATTAGAATCGAGGCTTATATTAAAGTTGATAAAATAATTAAAATTACAGAACGTCGTTACAAGGTTGTATTGGGGCAAATTTGTGAAACGTCACAGGGACCATGCTACATTTTCTTTAGTATGGTACATGTATTTTTAAAAATTCTTTCTTTTTACAATAAAGATAACAATGCCATCTTTTTTTGCATATCCTAAGCTTTATTTTATGCTTCGATGATCTCTGCTAATTCTGGAAACACACCACCCAAAATGGACAACCTACAGGCTTGCTCCTTTCTAAAATGAAATTAATATTTTATTATACTTTTAAGGTAAAACATTGCCATCTCTCGCTGCTCGTCCCAAACTGTGTGGCAGTGTGTCTCGGCTTTGATGCGCTGATCCTGGGGACTCACCACCCGACATGGACGCCTCCACAGGCTTACTCCTCGCACTGCAGCTGGTGGCGCTATGCTCCATCGCGGGGGCGCTGTTGCTGTACTTGCTCTGCAAAGTCAGGGCCGGGGGCGCGGCTAACGGACCTCAATCCGGCCAGACGAAATCTATTTTAGTCACGTCAGCTGATAATGCGTTAGGATTACAGGTAAAAAATATTTTTATGAATTATTTTTTCAAGTTTTTCGATACTTAACATGAACTTAGATTAAATCCCCAATACATCAAGAATCACTCTCTGTTCTACATACCAACTTACAGGACGAATATCATGGCTAAACACTCAGTCACGCGTGGTATAGAGATATTGAACCAACTGAATGACACAGTTAATATCTTCTCGGTACCGTCTAGCAGTATGAGAAGAATCCTGGCTGATTGATATTCTTCCTAACGAATAAGCTAACGCTAGAAGCAGACCCTCTTTGTGTAACAGGAGAAATCCGTGCAAAGTATGATAGATAATTTTTTTTAAACACATGATGCGACCTTAAAATTGATTTTCATTGAAAAGACTGAAAGAAATGCTACAAATACTAAAACAAGTCGAAAAAATGCGTGTACTGAGAAGAATATATGTATTGATCATGTGTGACACAATACGGAATGAAGTTACTAGAAATTAATGTAAACTTAAGGTTAATGTATTAAATAAGATGAAAAAGAGCATTTTGAGATGATTTGAGCATGTAGAACGAATGAGTTAAGAAAGTCTAACATAACAAGTATACAGTGTAAATATGAAGGCAAAGACGTTTTGAAAGAAGACATTATAAAAATTGTATGAAAAAGTATACGGATACAGTGGAGACGAAAGATGTGTGTTGTCATGGGAAATGCTGACGCTCTGTTCTCTATGCCTACCCCGACAAAGAAACGGAGTGATAATGTACATGTGTATATCAATTTCATTTGTCAATTGTATACAAACATTGTTTGATATTATTTCGATCACTGAAGAAATAAATTAATATTAGAGTGTGCTGTAGAAAATACAAATTGGCAATTTATATGCAATTTTGTATCACCTCTAATAGCCTTAGGAATCTCGAAGAAACTACGATATACGTTGTTTAAAAATGTGCTACAGATAACGTTTTCAAAAACATATATTTTTGAACAAACTAAAATGTGTAGTTATCAGGACAGTTCTCCACAATGATCATTTTTAATAAAAAAAATTAAGCTTTACAACCATCGCGAAGAATAAATGTTATCTAGTGAGAATACAGCTTAACATTATTAAAAGTCTTCTAAATATAACAATATGAAATATGTGTTTTTGATTGTTTAATTTAAACGATATTCATATTAAAATAAGTTAATATTATATTTGTATATCGAATATTTATAAATTCATATTTTTTTAGATTGCCATTCACCTCGCGGAACGAGGCTATCGTGTTTTTGCCGGTATGCGTTCTGGAGAAGAATCTCTTTCTTGGAGGCTAGCTAGAGGCTGGGCTTCTCGAAGAGCAGAAGAATTTGACGAAGAAGCCGTACCAGGATGTGCTGGCCGAGGACAGTTGATACCCATTTTGCTGGATGTCACAAGAGAGGATGTTCTTCATGAAGCCGCACAGGCTCTCACTTCCCATTTACCAGCAGGAGAAAATGGTATGAAATAATAACAAACACCATTATAGGCCTTAAAATAAGCTCATTAACCCTTCCTGTCCTGTGATAGTACACATTGCTTCTAAAAACTTTAATATCTCTATAAATATAATAAATACTGGGTTCAGATTTTAGGTATTCCTCCGTAATACATTTACGCATTGAATGAAAAAAATAATATTTATAATAATTAGCACTTATCGGCCACATTAGATATTTTGTAAAAATCGGGAATAACTTCACCAATACAATCAAACGTGTGCCAGTGTGTGACGTAGGTATATTCATTCTAAAAAACCGCTATGGGTGAGAAGCGATGCTATTCACGTCTCACTCTACTTCGGTATATGGGAACGCAAGAAATAGAATCTCAGTTCGCTCGCTTCTCTCGTTTAGTAGGTCGGCGGCTTCCGGTAGAGGTGGTTGCTTTGCCAGTTTTGTGAACATTGGCCGATGTTTTTTTCATTTTTTGGCAATTAAATTTAAATTATTATCACTTTTGAATTTAATTAATTCACTATGAATATTCTTATTTTCCGATTTTAAATCGCTCATTTTTACATGTGTATTGAATACACAACAACGGAATGGGCGGATTTTTTTAGCACAGGAAGGGAAAGGTTAAAAGAGATAATATAGTTTATAGGGTTGACATAAACTTAGAAGCGAAACACTCGTATTTAGATTATCACTTTAGTGTCCTAACTATTATTTTGTTGTATGTTTACTGCATTACCGAGTGTGTTTATATCACATGTCGGAAGATCTAAAAAGCTTCTTTGCAGTTCATCATCCGTGAGTTAGTAGAATTTTTTCTACGATTTTCGTACCAAATATATTTTCGAAACATGTGCATAATGGTCATAGTCCATCTTTCTATCCATACACTCAATTTATTTTATTTTTTGTAATATTTTTAATACGTCAATAAAAGTGAATTCGATACCCGACCTAGAACGAACGTTGAGGAGTGTCTGCTCTATAAACGGTGCTATATAAATTGTTCTTTTATTATTATTATTGAGGTGTTATATGAATATTTCGCAATTTTTTATTGCGATTGATCAAATACAACAAAATCATGCGCAAATTAATTTATTTGTGGAGAAAATAGGAATGAAAGCCTTCATATATTTTATTGAGTGTTTATTTTAATATATATTTTATGATATATTTTTATCACATGACAAATAAATTAAAAATGTAATTAGGTTTTGTGACGTCGACAAGGACTGTAATTAGGTGTTGTGACGTCGACAAACTAAATGTATATTTGCCTGCTGTCATATCGTGAATTGCTCAAAAACTGTCATTGGATCTAAAGTGAGCTGAACGTAGCCTAATTGTGGTACAACAGGGCTTACACATTTTAAAGATGTTTCAATTCAAATTATTAGATCGCCTCAGTGCAGCTTTTTAACCATTGGTATATAGTCGTGAAGTTCGTGCAAGAAGTTGACATGGTTTGACCGCGGTCAAGTGAGAATCCAGACTAAAGAATAAAAATAAACTAATATAATTATGTTGTTACGCTACGATATTTTGTTTTATAAATATTTTTTTATGTTTTTTCGCATTGACTAATTTTATATTTAATTATTTAACATATGTTATATGATTACTGATTGGTGTGTTTATAAGATTTTCTTTGATGAAAAAAAAACATCGACGATTCATATAAAATTGACCTTTTTTTTTTGCACAATTATTTTATTCTTTCATAGTTCAAACTCTTTCTGCTGCTAGTTCCATAATAAACCTATTTATTACAATAAAAGTCATATTTCACTTTTTTTTGTTGATAAAAGTGATCTGTTCAGTATGTATAGTACATAGAAAAAAAATATCAATTAAATTATGAAATTAAAAAATGTAACCTTACGTAGACCTATTTCCCCATCAAACATCTTGCAAATTCAATGCCGCCTCTGTTGCAGAATAAAGATGTCGCTCTCTGTAGCAAGGACTTGCTGTCAAAATAAAAATGTTCATTTATGTCCTAATTTTTTTTAGCTCTTAAATTAATTATTTGCATTTTTACGTCAAATTATTAAAGTGTGAATATTTATTTTATATTTTATTATAAATCTTATTAAAAAAAAGATATAGTCGTACATACATTTTATATATTCCAGAATTCTCATCCCCGTTGTGAGCACTGCTGGTGTAGTGGTATCATGCAAGATTCCCATTCTCGCGACCCGGGTTCGATTCCCGGGCAGTGCACATAATATTTTTATTTTTGAATTCTGTCTTTTTAAGTGGATAAATACAATTGAAAATATGCATTATAGTAAAGTTCATCATAATGAATTTTACTTTCTACGCAATGTTGTGTTTATAACGTTTAAACCTCCAAGGCCTAATTGGTAACAAGCGTGACTTCCCCTCAGGGGGTTCCTATTGGATTCCTATTGGTACGAGAAAAAAAGTAGGTTATGCGATACATACCCTCTTCACGTGCGATAGTATTGCCAACACTGAAAAAATGGAGATGTAGGTCACTTTACCCCATAATATAAATGAATGAATAAAAATATCAAACATTTTTTATTTTATTTATCGATCTGTCAGGATGGCAAAATCATCAAAAATTTATCAGAATTGATTTTGCTCTAAATCAAATGTTCATAATAATAAAAAGACAATTTATATAGGGTCATTTAGAGAGCAAACTCTCCTCAAGGAAGTTCCAGCTCAGGACTCAAACTTGCTATTATTGCCCTTCAGGTAATGCACTTGGGGGCCAGTGCCCCGGTGACCCCACCCTTATCCAAGCTCTGGTAACCATAATATCATCATAAATATTACAGGGCTGTGGGGGATAGTGAACACAGCAGGGGTGGTGCATGTAGGCAGACTACAACAGCAGGAGCCTGCGCAGTGGGAAGCCATGCTTCGCACCAACGTGCTGGGAGTGCTACGTGCTGCCCGAACCTTCCTGCCTCTCCTCGCCAACGCCAAGGGCCGCTTCCTCAATATTGGTCAGTAACAGTTATTTTTTAATATAAATACGGGCCAAAGTTATATGTATCCCTCCATTTCAATTTTCCTACTCTGGATTTCTGACACCAAGAAGATTTATATCTAGATATAAAAATCTTATTTAAATGTGACTCAAAATGGTAGTAATATGTAAAAAAAAATATGAATTAGTATCAAAAAAATCATTTATAATATTTCACTGATTTTTTTAACCCTTTTAATCCCACATTGCCGATTATAATTATCGGCCTCAACTGGTGTATGCGAAAAATCCCACGGGGCCGATCACCGGCCTCAAAGTTTTCATACAAGTTTTTATGTTGAATAAAATAATATATATAAATTTTTTATGAAATATGAAAATTACTTATTATTTTACACTCTACAGGGAGGTCTCCACAAAAGAATTAGGTTTTAAAACTAAATATTAACTGAGATAAAAAATAAAATATAAACTACTGTTTTTTTGCCAAAAAATGCTTGGGATTTTTCGCACATTTTATGCAAAATATGCTGGGATTAAAAGGGTTAAATTCTGTCACATATAGTATAAAATTTACTATTTTAAACATAGCTGATTATTTAGAAGAATTATTGTGTTATTGCATAAAGTACAAATATATGGGAAAAACATAATTTAACACATGTGGATTTTTTATTTTTTTTTACTCAGAATGCTTACATGCATTGCTCATTAACACGTTCGCTGCTAAAGACGCCCCTGGGGCGTCAACACATTTTTTGTAGAGACGCTGATGACGCCCGTTGCGCGTCATTCGATTCTCTTTGTTTGTCTGGTACCGAATATTTTAAGATTTTAAGGTTTCCGTAAGATTTTAAGATTTCGAAAATACCGTAAGATTTTAAGGTTTCGAAAATATAATTTTTTTCAGTACCTCTACACTATTCTATAAATACATATCGCAGTGAATGTGTTAAACAGTGAAATTCCTTATCTTAGAACTGTTTTAATAAAAAAACTAAAAATACATCATTTATATCATTTATAAAACAGCATTAAATATTCCAACATAGTTTAGTAAACTTAATACTTAAGCATTTCTCATTATATGTAATCCTCTTAAAAGTATTAATTCTGTTTATATGTACGTAAAGATAGTCTTTATACTTATTTTATTATTGGCATTCAGCTATCCTCGCATGATGACACTGTCACTAATCTGACTTCACAATACCTACCGGAGTTAACTTCAATCCCTTCAATGATTGGATACTCCAATCATTGAAGTTCCTTCATCAGTAGTTATTTGGTTAAATCACGAGCATCGATCTACAATATTTATATTAATTCACCTTACCTCCAATGGCCATACAACTCTTTAAGAGTTATATGTGCACTTCTAACAATCTATACCTTTCTTCTTTAACCTTTCCTTCCCGGTGTTGGGTATCTTCTACACGTTGCTTCAAATAACCATCAATATCTCTATAAATATAATAAATACAAGGTTAAGATTCTAGGTATTCCTCCATAATATATTTACGCATTGATTTAAAAAATAATATTAATAATAATCAGAATTTATCGACTACATCGTAAGTATTTTCTGAATATCGGAAACAAATTCGCATTTAAACACTGTAAGTGCCTCGATCTTGGGTCTTGACGATAGGTGAAAAGTATGCGGGAAGCGCGACACTATATTCGCATCTCACTTTTGCATACGTCACTGAATAGCGAGGAGCGCAATTGTCTCCACCTCGCAAGTGTAAGCGACGCCCGAGTTAGCCCCCAACCCTGCTGCGCTGCAGTAGCTGTTGAGCTGGCAACGAGACTAGACCTACGCCCGTTCCGTGAGCGGTGCCAGATGGTTTTTTAATGTTTTCAGCAAATAAATCTCAATTATTATAATTTTTAACTTCAATTATAATTAATTAAGGGGATTATCTATGAATGTTCTTATTTTTCCGATTTAAAATCGCTAATTTTTGATCGCGTACTCACTACCCAACACCGGAACACGCGTTTCATTTTTATCACCGTAAGGGAAGGGTTAAACAGTTATTTTCAGAACTGTCAATACATTATATCCAGGAAGCACTGTTTTGCTCTAAAAGTGGTCTGCTTTCTGACGACCTAGCCACAAAGCTAGTGTTGACTGCGTAGTTACATTAACCACAAGAAACATGGCCAGTCCATTACAATTGACTGACCTTTACACTATTGATCAAGAAAGATATGAAGCATATTTCCTAAATATTGTTCTCGAGTTTCCGAATACCTATATCTACATTTAGTTCAGGCCCTAAAAACATCCTAAGCACTCTATTTTAAAACCAAAATATTCTATACTTATGATATATGAGTGTTAATGTCCAGAATTGTGATCCAAGAGTCACTATAGTTTTAATCAAAGTTTTTATAGATCTCCAGTTTTGTTCTTCTAACACATCGATCAATAAGTCGAGGGATTAACTACTAAAACAACATTTGTTTGCCAAAATTCTTCTTTATTCAACAACATAGTCTCCTTCAAGAGCGATACATTCATTCCAACGCTTTCCTAACTTTTCTATGCCAGCCGTGTAGAACGATTTATCTTTGGTTTCAAAATAGGCATTAGTTTCGGCAATCACTTCTTCATTGGAGCCAAATCTCTTTCCCTGGAGCATATTTTTGAGGTCTGCGAACAGCCAATAGTCGCCGGGGGCCAAATCTGGAGAATACGGTGGGTGGGGAAGCAATTCGAAGTTCAACTCTTACAATTTTTCATCACGATTTTGAGGGTTTTTTTATGTTTTCTGGTGTAATAGCCTCATTTGGACGACCAGAGCGTTCAGCATCATTTGTGTCTGTACGACCGCGTTTGAAATCAGCATACCACCGACAAATGGTTGTTTTCAACGGAGCAGAGCTCGGATAACACTTTTCAAGCCATCGCTGAGTTTGAACGGTATTTTTTCCCTTTAAAAAGCAATGTTTTATCAACACACGAAATTCGGTTTTTTCCATTGTTTTGAAAATAGCAAAAGTAGTGTCACTAAAACCACTGTAACTCAATGACACAATGTCGGAATGTCATGAAAGTTTGACACGTAACTTCTCAAGGTTGATACTAACTGAGAATGGTATGGATTTGTTATTAGAGGCGCCATCTATTGGTTAGTTCCGGGACTTATTGATCAATGTGTTAAAGAAAAGTTTTGATTTAAGAAAGTTGTAGTACTCAAACCCTTATGAATTTGGCTTTCAACTTGCACCCAAATTTCAGTTTATTAATCAGAAAGCAATAATATTAATGACAAAAAAAAATTGTGTGTTGTACAAAAACCAAAAATGTATTTTCAGGCTCATCTACAGAGGAGAGTGGTGAGCAGCAGGTATGCTATGCTGCTACACGTTGGGCCGTGGAGGGAGCCAGCCAGGCCCTGCGAATGGAACTAAAGCCTTATGGAATCCATGTGGTCACTTTACAGCCAGTTGGTATATCCACACGCATGCTATTCTCAGCACCCCGAGAGATAGGGAATAGGTAATCATCAAGTTTTCCTTAAAAAAAAATCTGCCATGACAATCGAAACTCTACAACAGCTATACACCAATGGGAAATGTGACTGATTTTATTTTAACGACATCTGTGGATGAATAAAAGAGTTAACAACTAACGACACATTTCGACAATTTACTTTGTTGCATGTTAATGCACCGGCGCACAACGGTGTGAAACACAGATGTGGAAAAAGACTAATAGAAGCTGAATACATACATGAGGTGATAATGTATGACATAATATGGAATGGAGTGATAAGGAATTAATGTGAACTTAAGGCCGATAGGTTGAGTAAGATGAAGAAGAGCACGATGAGATGGTTTGGACATGTGGAACAAATGAATGAAGAAAGACTAAAAAAACAAATACAAAGTGTAAATGTGACGAGTGTGTCGAGATAGGAAGGCTGGCACTCTATCCTCTCTGTCTATCCCTGACAGGGAACTAGCGTGATGGTATGTATGTTGTACTGTGTACAATGAAAGTAATACAATACAATAATTATGATAATGAGAATAGGTATTTTTTCAGGCAGATTTTTAAGAATTCATTGAGTTTCTCCTTGCAAGACAAAGGTTGGATTTTCACTATGTGAAAGTGTGATAAGATATCTTACAAATATATGAGTCGTCCAGAAAGTAAAGAACGTTTTGACATAACTAAATAAAAACGAAAGATATCAACACAAAACTTTATTTACAAAGTCACAGTACCTTGCTCTATTTTTCAATGTAGTCGCCATAGCTGTCACCCAAAAACTCCTGGAACCAATTTTACAATTCCGATGTTATACTCTTCTACCGCCAAAGCTTTGAGCCAGGATGTCAGTTCTTGTTTGAGGTCTTCATAGTTTGCAAACTGTTTTTCACCCAAAAACTCCTTTAGTTTCGGGAATAAGTGAAAATCACTTGGTCAGGGCTGTAAGGAGGATGTCCAAAAATTTCCCACTTAAGACGTTAAAGTTCTCGCTGTGTTCGTGCTGATGCATCAGGATGCATTTTTTTGTAGCCAAGGTGCTCTGTCACTATTTCATGTAAGAGTGATCGTGAAATTTGTGGGAAAGATTCATGTACTGTGCTTAAAGTTGCCTATAAATTTCGATAGGCCGAACATTGTGTGCATTTAGAAATTGAATGACATTACGCACTTCACATTTGGCGGGATTTTTTATGGGCGCAGCCATTTTGAAAGGTTACAGAACAAAGATGCATGACCATTCAGCAACAAAACTCGGCTCGCACTGAAGCGAGGGAAGGAACTACCTGGCAGGGCGTGGTGCGCAATCTTTCTTTACTTTCTGGACGCGCCTAGTAAGTTCATTATAAAGAAATGTAACTAATAAATTATTGAAACATTTATTTTCAGACCTGACACCCCATCATCTACCTCATCATCTGAATGTTCAGTGCCAATATCCGAGACAACAGAGTACTCTACAAGTGTGCTCTATCCATCAGCTCTGAAGACCATCGAAGAGGCTCTGTCCATACCAAACCCTAACAATTCATACGAACTCAGCAACAAACAGGACTCCTGGTTCAGAAGGATTCCTTCTTTGAGGTCTTTGCAAAGATCCGTGTGAAAGCAAAGATTGCTTCCTTCGTAATTTGTTTACTCATTAAAGACTTGAAGTTGTTTCATCTTCAAAACCAATCATTTGTTACTTAAAAATCCAAATTTGTTATGCAAATAAAAAAATAATAAAAAAACTGGAGCCATGTACATAGAAACATTAATAATATCCACCAATCAATTGCTCAGTAATTATGCAAAAATGTTTTTTTTTTAAAGATCTTCAAACCATTATTGTCCTTTATAAAATATTATTTAAATACATATAAAAAGATTAAATTGCAATAATGTTGAAAAACTCAATATCGCAATGGAGTTATCTGTGAACAACTCTCAATTTTATAAGATAAATTTTAAACTGATACAATTTTAATTTTTAATCATGAAAATAAGGTTTCTTAGATATCAAAATGTCTCAATGAAAAATATAATATAACAAGAAATATCCAATAAATAAAATGAAAGCAAGATTTAGTGAGCTGAGGGATATTAAGAAGCCTTTTTTATATATATTATCTTAAAAAAGATATTTGTTCACTTTTAGTGTCATGTTAATTGATTTTGTTCTTCAATAAAATAAATTTAATACATTTTGATATAAATTGTGATTTGTAGAGTCGACACGTAATCTGGGAAATTACAGCTGTACTACTTAAAGATTCTTTAGACCCTCTTAGTAAATGTATACAAATAGGTCTTAATTATCAGGTTGATTTCAGTAATAATCCTCTCCGCAACTTGTTTCCCATTCAAAAACCAACTTCTTGACTCTGCCTACATACCCCTTCCCCTTACTAGCCAGCAACCCCTTTCTTTATTTACCATTAATCACTAACAAATATATTTTAAACATGTAATTTAGTTACTCGTCACCTGATGAAGAAAACAAAGGTTTTGAAACTGGTAGTCAAATCAATTTATAAAACAGTGGTGAATACAAAGCAAAATGAAGTTCAATTTATTTTATTAAACTAAAAAATCAATCTGTCATATATAAATGTCAATAAGAGGATATGAAAAAATATTTCATTTTAAATTTCTTCTAGGGTCGTCCAGAAAGTAAAGAACGTTTTGGCATAACTAAATATTAAAAACGTTTTGGCATAACTAAATAATAAAAATGAAAGATATCAACACAAAACTTTATTTACAAAGTCACAGTACCTTACTCTATTTTTCAATAGTCACCATAGCTGTCAAGGCACTTATTGTAACGTGGAACCAATTTTTCAATTCCGATGTTATACTCTTCTACCGCCAAAGATTTGAGGCAGGATGTCACTTCTTGTTTGAGGTCTTCATCATTTGCGAACTGTTTTCCACCCAAAAATTCCTTTGGTTTCAGGAATAAGTGAAAATCACTCGGTGCCAAGTCAGGGCTGTAAGGAGGATGTCCAAAAATTTCCCACTTAAGACGTTGAAGTTCTTGCTATATTCGTGCTGATGCATGAGGCCGCGCATTGTCATGAATCAAAACCACCTTTACCGACAACATTCCACGTCTCTTGTTTTGGATGGCGCGTCTAAATCATTGAAGAGTTTCCCAATAGGCCTCTGAGTTTATTGTGTATCCTCTTGGCATAAACTCCATGTGGATCAAACCCTTTCGGTCCCAAAAAACTGTTGCCATCACTTTTCTGGTGTTGAGATTCAGTTTTTCTTTTCCGAGCACACATTTTTTTGTAGCCAAGGTGCTCTGTCACTATTTCATATAGGAGCGATCGTGAAATTTGTGGGAAAGATTCATGTACTGTGCTTAAAGTTGCCTATAAATTTCGATAGGCCGAACATTTTGTGCATTCAGAAAATGAATGACACTACGCATTTCACATTTGGCGTGATTTTCGATAGGCGCAGCAATTTTGAAAGGTTACAGAACAAAGATGCATGACCATTAAGCAACAAAACTCGGCTCGCACTGAAGCGAGGGAAGGAGCTAACTGGTGCGCATACGATTGCGGGGGTGGGGGATCGGCGTAGCGCGTGGTGCGCAATCGTTCTTTACTTTCTGGGCGCGCCTAGTATTATGCTATATTTTCAATTTAATTTTTTTCTTTGCTTATATATTTTTTATGTCATATCAAATTACAATAACTTACTCGAAGGAAAGAAAAAATTTAACATGTCAATTAGAAATACTAAAAATCACATTAAAAAATAAATAAAACATAAATGAGTAAGACAAATTGATTTGTTATAAAGTTAATTTATCTTAAAATCAAAATAATGTCAAGATTATTTTATTTTTTATCGATTAGCTTCAAGTGTACTTGAATTGGCCATAATTTTTATTAAAATAAGAGGTGAAAGGCTGTTTTTATTCCCTTTTTGTTGAGTAGCTACTTTTTTATTAACTTTAAACTTCTGTATTAAATGTTGTACATAAACACGCTTTGTAAATTTTTACACTCTATTTTTTATATTATCTTTTCCAAATAATTGTATAATTATAAAATATTATTATATGTAAAATTGAGAAGTGATTGACAATATTTTTTTTAATATTTATGGTATGGATATATATAATTCTTTCTATACACGTAATGATTTTTAGATCATCCAAAAATATTTTATGGTTATAATTAAAAGAACATTCAGTAATAGAAATACATGTATGTTAAATTTCTCAATTACTTCTCCAATTTACTTTGCCTTGAAAATGATATTTTCATAGTTTTGTGTGTTCAATTGTCAACTTGTTATAGAAAAATTTTACTGTATTTGTGTCAAATCACATCTAACTTATTTGATTAATTCTTTCACGTTAATAGATATGGCAGATTTACTGCTTTAAAGCAATTTCTTACGATCAACTAGCTTACACTTTAGTTGTATGCAATACAACCTGGCGGGTTTCATGTGACAAACGCTTTCAATCAACCAGAAAGATGATTAAACAAGTCTTCAGTGAAAACCAGACTAGAATCTATTTAAAAAATCTGAATCCAACACGGCTTATGTTTCTGTGTCTAAAGTGTATTGAATGAAAAGTATCATAATATTTGAGTAATAAAATGGAAACAAATTAAACATTTCAAAGAAAATAGGGATGGGTCTCTATGAGCTAGTGAGAAATATTTTAAAATAAAAAATGTTTCTTTTAGTTTTTTCTTTGATATGGATTGAAACAATTGATGTCAATAAAAAGATTTCTAAAACACCCATTTGCTGCAGTTTTTTTACAAGTAAAAGTTTAAAAAAAAACTTATGTCCTCTATTCATACGAAGATGTCTTCCCCTGTAATTTATACTGGGTGTATATTTAATTTATTATTGATCTATTTTACAAGCTCCAAATTATTGATCGCCATCTTTTTGTTATTGTATCAAAGGCAATAAATTATTATTGATTGCCATCTTTTTGTTATTGTATCAAAGGCAATAAATTATTATTGATCCCCATCTTTTTGTTATTGTATCAAAGGCAATAAATTATTATTTTACATCATCTTTTTGTTATTGTATCAAAGGCAATTATTTTCACCCTGAATTCTGCCACCTGGAGGAAACACTTTTTGATAATCAGTAAACTTGAAAATAAATGTATATTTGTCACAAATTCATTAAATTGACTATCAAAGAATGTTCAGATTTAAAATGGTTGTCACAAATGGTAAAATTATATCATATAATTAATACCCACAAAACTATGAAGAGAAAATATTTTATTTGTAAAAATGGTATGAAATAAGTTTATACCACTTCAAAATGTATAATTATTTGAAAATAAAAAATAATAATTATTAAGCTTCTTTTCTTTCCTAAACCAAAGCTTAGCTGAATAAAACTATGCTTACACGTACAACATTTTGTTTAGTAAATTAGCAAGTAAATATTTTAGTAAATTAAAAAAGTACAAATTTTAATAAACTAGAAAGTATAAATTGTCGTTAATTAGAAAACAAAAATTTTAATAAATAAGAGAACACAAATTTTAGTAATTAGAGTACAAATTTCAGTACAAAAGAACTCTACTGAATATTCATCACATATAAAGTTATAAGATCAAATAGTAGAGTGAAAATACTAAAGCTCTTAGAGAGATTTATGGTCATCCATAGTAACTTAGAGAGATTTACGGTCATCCATAGAGTAACTTAGAGAGCTTTATGGTCATCCATAGAGTAACTTAGAGAGCTTTATGGTCATCCATAGTAACTATAGTTCGGAAAATCTAGGATGAGTCGTATGACAGCTCACAAATTTGCCCCAATACAACCTTGTAACGATGTTCGGTAATTTTAATTATTTTATCAACTTTAATATAAGCCTCGATTCTAATAAATATCAAGTTATTTAGGTAAATACATTACATAAAACTAACAATAATGACAAATTAATACATCTTGTCACAAATTAGCAAAAATGTGGCAGTTTGTTAAAATCAAATTATATTTGATGACGTTTACCAAAAGTCACTACGTTAGTCCGCATTGGCTAGGGATGAGGTATTCGATAATTGGATTTTCGATTTTTTTTATACATAAATCGTAATTAGTATTAATCCATAGTGGATTAATACTATTTAAAGATATTTGGCCTATTTAAAGATACATACAAATCATACAATACATTAGAAAGTCAGTATAATGAAAATTAGGAATTAAAATGTCAGTTTAGAGAAAAACAATTGTTCGATTTATAAAAAAAACTATTCGATTTGTTTAAAAAAAACAATTTTACCCCATCCCTTTGTGACATGACGTTTTAAACGTCGCACGGTTCATCCTAGACTTTCTGAAGTATAAATAATTTATTGAAAAAAATCAATAAAAATTAACAATAAAGGGTAAGAATAAAAAATAAAAGTACAACTTCTTTTTTTCATTAGAAAATTCATTTAATAAAAAAATTACTTTGAGCATACTATACATTTACACATATAAAATTTAATATATTGACATAATATTTCAAGTAAAGTAACACAATAAAATTGAAAAAGCCAATATGTTACGAGAAAACATATATTAGAGACATTGTAATTTATATTTATCCAACACTGTTTATTCCACTTTTTTGTAACGGTATAACCCTACCGGTTTCAAGGCTTTCACCTGATCTTCAGGGGAGCACAAACAAGACTAAATTCTGTTCGAACTGGTACCGATATACACGCTTCAACGGTTGGGGGCTGAGGGGTGAGGGAGGCATGGGACGATTTCGGCCAAGAGCGGAGAGATTTTTGGGATATAACTGTTCACCAGATGTTCGGATAGATGTACTGACTTAGAAATTTCTAGGGCCTCTAATCTGTCCAATTTATTTCCGTTACTACTGATATGTAAGAATTTGGCATCATCGATAGAAAAAGTATGGTTTTCACGGTGACAATGATTAGCCATTTCAGAATAAATTAGAGGATTTGTTAAGGCGGATTTGTGTTCACGAAATCTATTAGACATTGAAAATTCAATATGTTACAAAAAATATAAATTTATTGAGGCAATATGTTCCAAGAATATATAAATTTTAATGGAAACATTAAAAATTCAATGTTACAAGAAAATTTTAATAAATATTTTATAATAAGATATAACATAATATGTACGTAACAAATAATTTTGGCTGGGTACATAATATATAGAATATACCCATCAAGTGGTAAATTATCAAAATTATTTAGAATTCGCATTAGATGGAATAAGAAGAAAAATGGGTTGAGTATCGTTAGTGAGTGGAGATGAGATTCTTTAAAAGTGATAGTGGGCAAGTGGAACAGTTGTGTGATGAAAGGCTAGAATTGGATCGAGTGAAGATGAAAGAGTTGGCTAGAGATTGAGTAAGGTGGCAATCGGAACTGCAATCCCAACCCAAAGGTAAAAAGGGAAGACAATGAATTAATTATTAGTATTTGATATAATTGTTGGAATTCAGCGTAAATTTGTTTGGTCTTTGGCAACTTTGTACTTCATTGATGGATTCAACATAGAGCTTCCACATGTCTTGATTACGGGTACATACAGTTCCTCCACCTCTTGACTCCTGAGTTTGCTATAAAAAAAAATATTTTTATAATATAATTAATCCCTATAAGTCATGCCTTAAAAATATCACACCAGTAGTTAAAAAATAATATACTTTTAAATATTCGACATGTTTTTTTTATGTAAGGTCAGTTTTGAAACACAGATGGCGTCGCGAACTTACCTGGGTCTTGTGACATTTGAGAAGTGTAATGTATGGCATTTATAAAAATGGAGTCGTATACAATACAACAATGCGTTCAAATTGTTGAATTATTTTATGTATTGTAATCTCCAGAAAAGGTGATGTTAATTGCCCACCAAGATCATGTAATCTGACACAGTTGGACTATTTTTTCTCCGGGGTTACATGAAAAGCCAGGTCTATAAAAATGACCCCCGATCAATTCCTGAGCTGAAGGACGAAATTATTCGCGTTATTGGTGAGTTAGAACCCAAAATGTCATCGAAAATTTTGACAAAAGAGTGGACATCTGTGGAGCTGCAAGAGGTGGACATTTGGCGGATATTGTTTTTTGTGTTTAAATTTCATACATTATACTTCAATGACCAATAAAAAGTTTTTTTAAATCAAAGCAAATTTTGTGTTTTATTCAAGAATTAAAAAAAATTGAATTAAAAAAACCGCTCAATTTGAAAGACACTATACTATTACAATTATCCCAGGAAGCCTAGTGTGCACCATTGGACAGGTTTTCTCCAATGGTGCACGCTAGGTTAAAAATATAATTTTTCGTAAAAAATGCCTATTTTACTTTAAACTGCTCCAAACTATTATATGAGGTATGCCAAAATGATATTCTGATTGAAAAGGGTTAGTACATCTATTGTACATGTGAAGTTATGGTATTATCCTGAAAATTATCAAAACAAATTCAACAAATATCACACAAGTTCTCAAATTCGAATAATAATTGACTTACAGCTCTGTTAATATCACCAACACATATCCAATAATCCTGAAGTTTGCTCCCTTTATCTTCAGGAGCTGCAACTGCCCACTTGGAATGATCTGCATGGGATGAGAAAGCAATCCCTTTGTCGTGGAACGCCACCTTTTCTACATTATTTACCCTAAAAGAAACCAAAGGATATATTCCAATTAACTGTACCATATGTATCCATCAAAGTTACTTTTATTGAATTGGCGTGAAAAAACATTGAAGATAAAATATACATTTCAAAGCTACTATAATATAAGTCAGTGTGATTAAAATTTCAAATCAATATGGTTTTATTCCTTCTTCTCCCTGGCTCCATCCCAACTCATTGTCTGCGAAGACTGTTGGGGTCAGCTCTCCTCGTCCTCAGTTTGTATGCTCTTCTGTCCCAGACTACGTCCCCCAGGCCGTGCCTCTGCATCAGGTTATCTTTTTGCACCACCCATGAATTCTTTGGTCTTCCTCTGGTTGTTATTCGAGGAAGATCCATGGAGATTGCCTGGTTCACAATGTGATCGGGTGCTCTGTGTCCAACGTGCCCATACCATCTCAATCGCAGAGGCGATCAACAGCAAGATGGAGGAGAGCCTCCATCTTGCTGTTGATGTCTGTAACACCTAGGTTTCCACGAATGCGTGAGCTTTTTATTTTGTCTCTTAGGGACACACCAGCTGACCATCTTAGCGTGTGCATTTCAGCAGTTTCTAGTTGCCTAGAGTAAGAGTTATACATCGTCCAGCATTCGGAGCCATAGAGGAGTGCGGGTCTGACAATCGTTTGGTATACTTTCATACGGTTTTATTCCACTTAAGGTTAATTTTGTTTCGGCTGGTTTTGAGAACTCCCTCATTTTTAGGAATACGAATCAAGTAAATTCAGAACAGTTAAAAATAGTTGGACTGGCTCATTAGCAGTTGAATCAATCATTCAATGTATTAATTTAATCAAAAGGTTTTTTTTGTTATTTATTCCGATGAAATTTATTAAAAAAAAATTCATGAAGTCCATTCCCATTATTGTTAGCTACACTCCACTATTTTCAAACCCTGATATACCAGTTCATTAATTTAATATTAAGTATTCTTGAAAACATTTAAATATCATAAAACATTGATATTGGACAGTGTTTATGGTATAAGGTGTTTCAAAGTTTATACTGCATTTTTGTGGCTCTAAATAGCAATGTTCGGTAGCTTCGCAGTTCTCATCTTTAGAACTTGTCGGTTATTAGTAACTAACTAAGAAGTCCAAAATATGACAGCTGTAATGATTACAATTACGTCCCTGAGACAAAGAGTTTGTCAATGGAATGGTAGTCATTCTACAGTGGTTTGGGACAAACGTAGATTCTTGCTTTTGGATCTCTTGGAGAGAGGCACAACAATCAATTACCATCGAAAACTCTGAAAATTGGAAAACACGTATCCATAGAGTTCGAACTGATAAAAAGATTAATCGGATTCTTCTTCTTCAAAACAACGCACAATTCCATACCAGTGTACTGACAGGCTAAAGAAAACAGTTTATGAAGCCTGAAGAGTCGACGCAAGGAATTTTACGGGACAGGATTACATCTGATGGAATTACAAAACTAAATTCCATAATAATCTAAGGAAACATTGTTTTGCTAACTGAGGTATGAATTATTAGAACAAAGTGTCCAATAGTGCTGTGACATTGAACCAGTTTAAAAATCATCTGAATGTGTGAACACACAAACCCAGATGTGATGTTTTGTTTCCAATGCTTAGTTCTTTAAATTATCTTTCTTTGTTTTTTCTTTGTGAACATATGACAGTTAAACTTGATGTAGATTAACAGCATTCATATTGCCTATCTACAATGACAATGATAATATTATCACTTTTCATACATCAATATTAGTAATAAGTGATTGACTTAAAAACAATCACAATAAGTTTTTAGATTAGAAACAAAACACAATAAGTTTTTAGATTAGAAACAAAACACAAAAAGTTTTTAGATTAGAAACAAAACACAATAAGTTTTTAGATTAGAAACAAAACACAATTGACACAAGAACTACTAACACAAAACCCTGAATTATCTAAAACAAAAGACAGTTTTAGTTTGCATGAAGTTTCAAAATAATTAAAAACAATGACTCCATAAAATAATGCTATTCAGATTTTTTAAAACATACGTAAATATAAACATAGATCTCTACAACTTGATATCCAGTTACACAACTCTCGCCTCATTCACCGCCTTATTGCGTTTTTTTGCTTTTTATATATATAATATACAGTATATGTACAGTATATGTAAAATATGTCTAGGAATATGTGTCCAGGAATATGTGTATCTGGGCCAACTTATTTCCTTCGTAGGTGGCATATCAGAGGAGATAGCACGAAGGACAAAACTAGCGTGGAGCTCATTTGGACGTTTGAACAACATCTTCAAAAGTAATCTCCCAATATCCTTGAAGCGAAGGGTCTACAACCAGTGCATTCTTCCAGTACTTACGTATGGCTGCGAGACATGGACGCTCACAGTAAAGAACACACAAAAGCTCCAGACCGCACAAAGGGGCATGGAGAGATGCATGTTGGGATATACTAAAAGAGACCGTAAACGAAACACCTGGATTCGCAATATAACAAAGGTGGAAGACGTTATAAAGGTGTGCAAAAGAATGAAGTGGCAATGGGCCGGACATGTAGCCAGAATGTCAGACTCCCGATGGACATCCGAAATAATCCAATGGTATCCAAGAGGCATAAAGAGGCCTAGAAGAAGACCGAAGGTACGCTGGATGGACGAAATCAGGAAGCATGGCAGCATCACGTGGCATCGGCAAGCAAAGGAACGAACTGTTTGGAGTCAACTTGGGGAGACCTTCATCCAGCAGTGGATCGACCCTGGTTGACAATGATGATATGTAAAATATATTTTGCATTAAATTAACCCTCATTATAGCTCCCAAGTAAATGAAAAGTGTTAGTGACAGTGCTGTAAAGAAACGAAGTATTACAGTAGAAACAAAGAATGAAATAATAACTAAACATGAGAATGGTGTTCGTGTTTCTGATCTCGCCCAACAGTACGGCATGGCTAAATCTACGATCTGTACTATCTTAAAGAAAAAAGAAAATGCGCTAAGGACGGTTGCTGTGGCTAAAGGAGTGACTATGTTATCGAAGCAAATTGTTTCGGTTTGCGAACATTTCGGCTCGCGAATGGAATCAAAGAACGAATTAAGTTCGTAACCCGAGGTACCACTGTACTTATTTTACAATCCTTGTACCTGGTGCTATACACAGTATCTAGTTGGAACTATATCATACAGTGATACAGATATTATAAATCAGGATGTGGTTTCATTACTGTTATCATAGCTCAATTAGGAAATTGTAATTTGTATTTTAAAATTCTTATCTTTGCGTTCTAAATTTGACAAAAATACTACCTAGATAAAAAAAATAATTAAGCACAATTTTTCATAGCTTATGATTGTGCAAAACAAAATGCCTTATTTTTCGCATAATCATATGGTATGAAATTGATTACAAAAATTAAGGCCAATTATTCTCAATTTAAAACATCAAAATTACTTTTCACAAAGGTACACAATGGAATTGACTTTTCATAACCATTTCCAGATTATTGTAATTTGTTTTCTCAAACACTGTTTATTCCACTTTTTTGTAACGGTATAACTACCGGTTTCAAGGCTTTCGCCTCATCATAAGGGGAGCACAAACAAGATTCTAATATATTTCCAGATTTATTTTAAATGTGAAAAACTGAAAGATAAAAACAATTATTGAATACAATTTGACATATATACATTTTTTTTGTACCTTCTCCACCATGAGTGAGTTCGCACCCCCAGCGGGCGGCTCCAAATGCAAGCATTGCTTTCTAGTTTGGTACGGGTCAATGAATTAAACGTTTTGAGCACCAATTGGTTTTCAAACGACTTAGAGATTCTCATTACAAATTCTAGAGTTTTATAAGCTGAATTGAACATAATTTCTATGTGAGGACTAAATGCGAAATTGCTGTGGAACAAGACACCCAGATCTTTAATATTATCTGTGCAGGGTATAGGTATAGATTCTAGTGTATTTCAAGACGTGTGAGCGATGATATGACATAATTTTGCACTTTGATGCATTGAAATATAATTTATTATTTGACTCCACTCACAAACATTCTTGAGATCTTACTGTAGGTCTAAACAGTCAGTAAAGGAACAATTTTTTTTCAAGATTTTGAGGTCATCAGCAAATAGAAGAAACTTGGAATTTTTTATAACTCTATCTATATCATTAATAAAAATAAGAAATAAGGTAGGTCCAAGATTAGACCCCTGAGGAACACCTGAGTAGGCAGTGAAATAATCGGAGTTGTAGATTCCATGTGAAATAAATTTCTTTCTTTCTGTAAGATAATCTGACAGCAGCCTTAGTAATTCGTAATACCTGGGATCCGAGGTTCACTAATTATTTTGTGATTGACGTGATCAAAAGCTTTTGCAAAGTAATGGTACGAACAATCAATCTAATTGCCACTATCTACATCCCTTGAGACATAGTTGGTGAAGACCATCAGATTGGATTCAGTAGATCTGCCTCATCTGAAGCCATGCTGCTCATCAATTATATATGGGTCCATTAACGACCTTAGTGTGCGATCCATAAACATTTCTAGGAGCTTAGCTATTGAAGAAAGTATGGCGATAGGTCTGTAGTTAGTAACATCGTCCTTAGAACAATTTTTAAATATGGGAATAACTCGAGTTTTTTTCCATTCACTTGGAAAATTATGGACTCGGAAGACAAGATTAATTATGTAAGCAAGAGGTGCTGAAAGCAATTCACTACAGCCCTTAAGAAATAATGTATGTACCCTGTCTGGCCGAACTGCTTCAGCAGTTTTCATCAACTTTATTTGTTTGAGTATATCAAATGTAGTGATGCTTAGGTTAAATCCCGAGGAAGTATGGTGTTCATCAAAAACATATGCCTCGGAGTCCTTACAATAAAATGTTGAAAAATAATTTGCGAATTCAGAAGATATTTCAAGACCAGTTATTTGATTGCCATTCCAAATCATGACATTAAGCACAGGAGAATCGTAACGCATGGATTTAACATGATTCCAAAATAGTTTTGGTTCACGTACCATTCGACATTCTAAGTTTGAGGTGGCCGCGCGCTCCGTTTAAAATTACGCACTCTAAAACAAAAGCCTCGTTTATATTTGATCCACCCTCGTAATACGGTGTTGACAGTAACAAAAATGAAAAATGTCGATTTGAAAGACAAATTATTATTTTATAGATGTCACTACTATGCATTTAAAATTTCAAATAGAGTAACCGCGTTAAAGTGAATTTGCATAAATGGAAACCGCAAAAACTGAGAGATTACTGTACATGCAAAAGGACAGAACTAACAAAATACATTCATTTGGTTTATTTAATATATCAAAAAATAATAAATCAATCCTGTATGTGCAAAAATATGCCTGTAATTCAATTCCGAAATAAGTTTTATTTTGGTTAGTTTATAACTTAATCTAATAAAATAAATAACTTACTTGTATTTGAAAGTGCAATTAGATTCTAGCACCCCGGCACCGTTGATCCAAGACTCGACGAAAAGGTCCGATTTTAGTTGTTGGGCTACGAGACCATCATAAAGGTCCTCTTTGAAATTCGTAGCTTTCGCAAAAGATACAAATTGCACACCATCACGGCTAGTTATGTTAGCAACATTGGACCTTAAAAGATACAAACAAAAAGGAAATAAAGACATATTAAAGAGTTTTTTTTACATAAAAGGAAAAAATAAGTAAAATAAAAAACTTATTTTATATTTTTGTGTTCACCACAGGTTTAATTTAGGTTCACAACTAGTTTCGAAGACCACCGTCTTCTTCGTCAGGTGAATATAAACTAAGTTGCTAAAATATATTATGTACAAGTGTAAATAGCCTAATATAAAAGAGGTGAGGTAGGGCAGTGAAGTGGGGAGAGATGTAATACAATGGTGAATGGGGCGGGGAAAAAAATATGTGAAAGTGAATGTGAATCCTTAAGACAGGGGAGGATTTTAAATTGGAAACATATTAAGCAGAGGGCTATTATGAAAATTGGTTAGGTTATTGATGATATTTAAACTTAATTTTATAGAAATTAAAAAATCTAATTTTATTTCAAACTTTAGATCTGTGGCAATATACTAAAAAAATTAATACTACATATAATATATAAATGTAAACTAGTTTCAATAATACACTTCTCTCACAAAATATTTACACTAAAGGTCTTGAAAGGTTAGTGTATTAGCCGTCTTATAGTGTTCAAAGCGTTAATAGGTCTAGAGTAGCAGTAACTAATAGAAGCTGTGACTGTACAATGATGTACCTTCGCAATATATGTTACAATGAGGTTGTACGAGTCTCACAGTCTCAACCGTTTAGTTTAGATCAGGTTATTTCAGGCTTTTAGATTAGCTAACTATAAATAAATTGTATACCACTTATTATTATATACTACCTTGATCAAAAACTTTTAGGACTTTATTCATAAAATCGAAAATACAAGTTTATTCATCAAAATCGATATGGTCCCCTTCAAAGTACTCCCCATCGACTGCAACGCACTTACGCCAGCGTTTGATCCAATCCTCGAAACACCGCTGGTACTCAATTTTTGGTATGTCTATCAGAGCTGTCTTCGATTTTTTCATGACATCCTCTCGGGTGCTGTCACGCGTTCCGCGAAGCGGTTTTTAAAGTCGGTTGAACAGGAAAAAGTCGCAGGGAGCCAGACAGATCAGGTAAATTCAAAGGCTGCTGGATAGTAGTCGTGTTATTTTTGGTCAAAAACTCATGGATATCATGTCTTTCACGATTTCAATGCGGTTCTTTTTTTGCATGAAATTGAGGTCTTTCAGCACCAGTTTTGCAATGACACGTCTGAGGCCCAAATCACTAACCAAAATGTCTTGAGCGGATCCATAAGCGATGTTCAAGTCTTCTGCCAACTCTCTAATGGTCAATTTGCGGTTTTCGGCCAACATTTCTTTGATTTTATCGATGTTTTCATCGGTTTTCGACTGCCACTGCATTCGTCATCCTCGATCGACTCACAACCGCTTCTGAAGCGTTCGTGCCACTGAAAAACGCTTCTCCGACATTTCCAAGTTCTGCGGACCGTTAAATCCGTTTTTCACACAAAATTTAATGCAAACTCGTTGATGCCATTTTCAAACTTGTAAAAAATCGAAAACACGCACAAAGGTAGATGTACTCAGTACAGCAAAACTTTTGCAAATGTCAAGCTATGACGCTGAAATTTGGAGGGAAGTGTCAATGATAGATGTGGTAACCTAACAAAAAAAAAAATTCCAATCGGGTGACTGACAGCGCCACACGGTGGTCGGTCCTAAAACTTTTTGATCAAGGTAGTACACACAGTATCTTAATAAGAAGAACTGTGTTTTCAAAACTAGTTGACCTTTACATGTTAAAAAAAATGGTTAAATGTGATTTGTTTTTAACACTCATAAAAAATCTTTTCCAATTTTCATAGTGTATGAATTAATTACTAATATAAGGACCCATATAAGGTATATTATGAAAAATATCACTGGTAAAGTGACAAAGTTTGCATTTCAAAGTAAAGGTGCGCTAAGGCCTCGGCCACACAGGTAGTATTTCATTCACTTGGAAAATTAATCGGCCACACAGGCTCGCTTGGTGCTTAGAGCTACGCTGCGAGCTAGGTGACATATCCTAGCGAACCAACGCACCGCATACTATCGCAATGGCCACACTGCACGCAACGCAACGTGATGATTAGTCACCTAGTGAGTCTCCTAGCGAACAGACGTGTTGGTTAATTTTATTAAGTCAGTAAGTGATTTTACAAGATAGAGGAAGTTTTAATAACAGCTGTGCATAAAAGGGAGCCTTTGTGGAACCCATCGAGCAAATTATACAAAAATGTACCTGTAATAAAATTACTTTGGAATGAAGTTGCACAGGAAGTTAATAAAGATAAGGTAAGTTGTAATGAAATTGTTTAGTTTTCAGAGTGGCATCATTTGTTGACTCAACCACTCCCAAATTTCAAATGAATTTGTGCGAAGCACTTTGGTGTGGCCAAGCATAAAGTCACCTAGTGTATTAGTCATGTAGCACCTAGTGAAGCACTTTGATGTGGCCTTAGCCTAAGAGATTGGTATATCGGGAATATAAGGATAAGGAACTCGGATGTGAAAAACAAAATAAATATTTTGATTTTACATAAAAAGTTGGCCTAAAAACCTCTGGATGGAAGTCAAATATTTTACCAACATATTATGAAGATTGTAACAATTAATCAACAATGCAGTTATTAAATTATTATAGACACATTAAAATGAAACCTGTGATGTTCCCCTATTTTGGTTCGGGTGAACTGGTTGCTAAAATTAACAACTTTACATTGTAATTTATTTTATCAAACACTGTTTATTTCACTTTTTGTAACGGTATAACCATACCGGTTTCAAGGCTTTCACCTCATCTTCAGGGGAGCACAAACAAGACTGAATTCTGTTCGAACTGGTACCGAGATACACGCTTCTAACGGTAAACATTCGGGTTGGGGACTGGGGGTTGAGGGAGGCATGGGACAACCTCAGCGAGCAGCGGAGAGATTCTTGGGATATATGTGTTTGCCAGATGTGCAGCTCGATGCACTGACTTAGAAATTTCTAGGACCATATCTGTCCAATTTATTTCCATTACTACGGATATGTAAGAATTTGGCATAATCGATAGAAAATGTATGGTTTTTACGGTGACAATGATTAGCCATTTCAGAATAAATTAGAGGATTTGTTAAGGCGGTACCTTGAAGTACCTTGTACTTTGAAACCGGTAGGGTTATACCGTTACAAAAAGTGGAATAAACAGTGTTTGATAAAACAAATTACAATATCTTTAAACCTCCACAATGTTAATGCCTTTACTATAAATAATATAACAACTTTATGTTGAACTGGTTGATAAAATTTAAAAAACATGGAAAAAAAATAACTATCAAATTATATACAAAAATTATGAGAAACATCTGCTTGTTGTATATATAATAAAAGTCCGTTAATTATTGTAAAAATATGATAATTATTGTAAAAATAAGGAATTCTTATTTTTCATCATTTTTTAGATCTCGAAAATGACCTTTAATAATAAATTCTACTGTTGATTTGAAAATCTAATTTTTTCACCAAAAGCATTCATAAGTTCTAATAATTCAAAACTTTCCACATCAATCGCGGATCCACGTAGTAGCCTGCCCTGGCGGTGGGGGGAACGGTGTATTACACGCTGGCGAGCAGTTCAATTCCCGGGCTTCCCCTACATCCAAAGATTCAACATCAAAATATCCAAAATTATTAATATTAAATACAGGCGGCTCTCGACTTTCGCACAATTCGCTATTTCGCACATTTTTTAAAGATTTTTGTCGATAATGCAAAAATTGTTCACTTCCATGCAGTCACTCCCACTTTTTTGGAAGAACTATAATATATGGAGCGCAATATACAATATTGGAGACTCGTGGGCTGAAATAAAAGAGTCAACAATGAAAGGTTCCTGGAAACAATTATGCCCACAAATGATGAGTGATTTTATAAATTCTGAAGAAACTCCGGAACTATCAGAGATGAAATAGTTAGCCTAATGAATGTATTAAACTTGGACATCAACAACGAAGATGTTAATGAGTTGATTGAATCTCACTCAGTACCTCTGTTAAGTGAATACTTAATTGAGCAACAAGAGTTAAATGAAATACACAATGAAAGTGAGGAAGAAGAAGCTGATAAAATCGTCAAAACTTTGACAATCAAAAATATGAATGAATCCTTGCATCTTGACAATTTTTTTACTATCATGGAAGAATGTGATCCCAATGGAGAACGTATATCTCAAGTACGTAGGGCGATTGAGAAAGACACAGCATGTTATAGAACTCTTTATCAAGAAAAGAAAAAAAAAAGTGATATTCAACTAACTCTTTACAAGTTTATAAAGAAAACACCTGAAAGCACTTCAACACGCCTCGTTAACTTAATTATGTATATTGATAAATAAATATTTTTAATATATTATTGATAAATAAATATTTTAAAATAGATTTTTTCATGTTTTTTTTGCATGCCTCTACTTTCGAACATTCAACATTCGCACACATTTTCAGGAACCAATTATGTGCGAAAGTCAAGGGCCGCCTGTATCCAAGTTTTTTTTTTAATGAATTATTATGTATTTTTTTTATATACACGTATTATCTTTAATAATTTCACAACTGTGAACATTAATTAGTCAAAAACTTGAATCGTAGTTTATAATATCGTAATCAAGTGTGCAACTATATAAAAACCAGTGACATCATAATATTTACGTGCAAACATAAACAAGTTTATCTGTGTAAACAAGTGACCATGTCAAATTCAAATAAGTGACAATTATAATGTTTTTCTTAATTCATACACATTGGCTACCTATGAAAAATAGTACAATTTTTTTATCAATTTCCTCATTAAATTGTGTTATTATATCTTAACATTGCAGAAATATGTCAACAAAAACATTAATTGACTAACATTATTTTTACAGTACGAAAATTTGGACACGATGTTTCCAGTCGCTGGAAAGTGCTGCACGAATTCAAATTGTTTTTTTTAAGTGATAATGTAATTTGTTATTAGATTTTTTTTTTAATTCGGTCTCCTTAATTTGGAATTAATGGACTTGTGTTGTACTTAGCATATATGGCAGAGAAAAGAGAGTGCCAGATTTTCTAATTGCGATACACATATTTTACCTCCTATACATCCATACACCTCCTCATACAAATCATACAATTTCTCTGGTTTTAAATTTCCTTCTTTCAAAATACGTAACAATTTACATAATAATTCATACCTATTTTACCACAAAACGGTTCATATTTTGCTTTTTTTTATTACTTACTACTCCTTTGAAATATTTTTACCGAGTTAACAGGTATATTTTAATGAAAAGAAATACTTAACTGCAAGGAAAAAGTATTAAAAAATAGGTAAGTATTAACAATTTGGAAAAGTTGTGTTAGGGAACCATTTGATATTTTTTTCCAGGGACATCACTAGATGAAACGATACCGCAAAGTAAAAATTCACAAGGAATCAAATCTACAATAGCTAGCTTATAATCAACACAAGCAGAATTTATTAATTTTGAGTTGAAGAGTTAACAAAAATTGGTATGAACTTTTAAAATTACTTTGTTACTTAATGAAAAATCTTTTATTTGAACTAATAAACTGATTAAATTGTAAAATATGAGGATGAAATTACTTATCCGTTAAAAAATATACACCCCTTGCTGGTGGTGGGAGGGGTTGGTAATAATTTATCGATAAAAGGCTGAAGGAAGTAAGTGAATAAGCTTTGCACATGTAGGGACTACGGTCGTCCCTGAATATTGTCAACACGCACGGTCAACGACTGACGAAACGACCTTCGGACATGTCCAAAGGTCGCATACCAGAACATTGATATTGTTTACCCGCAAATACTATACATTCCACGATACATTCCACAGTAGAAAGAGAACGCATCGCGCTGTCTCACCGTTTTCACCAACAAATTATCTACCCACAATATTATTCGCGACGTCTGCAATATTTCGATCGACCACCTCGTCGGCACTCACGCGCCCCGTTCTGAAATGTATATATACCTACTTATCGATAAATAAAAAATCACTTATTATTAATCATTTGACCATTCGTCACTGTTTACTATTCATTGATTATTCACTCTCACTTTCCGCATTGCTAATCGACGTATTTTATTTTAAATATCAAACAATCAAAATCATCAGCACGTCCAACAAGGACATCCGCTAAACACAGATAGGGTGGAGTTGGAGTTTGCACAAATCATGCAAGGGAAGGAACCTGTGGTGATTCCTCATCAGTCAATGGACTCCCAAGCCTCGTAGAATAAAAAAAGAAAATAGAGACAGCGAGGGTTGTGAAATTAAATTACGTTTGTTATATTTACCA
This sequence comes from Odontocerum albicorne, assembly GCA_949825065.1. Classification (NCBI taxonomy): domain Eukaryota; kingdom Metazoa; phylum Arthropoda; class Insecta; order Trichoptera; family Odontoceridae; genus Odontocerum; species Odontocerum albicorne. Next base: position 36,181,044 of record OX463852.1, on the reverse strand, counting down.
TGGAGGTTGCGCAACTGTTAAACCATTGATAACATCCACAATTTTAGCATATTTGGCCTTCAAGAGACATGGTACGTGAGAAAATAATATTTTAGGTTCATTGAAACTTAGTTGTTGGCCGACATCATTCAATGTGGTAGCTTTCAAAGAAATACAAAGAAAACTCTGGCCGTATCTCATCGCTGTTGGTGGATATGAATACGAAACTTTATTCACATTGTTCTGATCTAAAAAAAAAAACAAATATGTATTATTACAAAAAATTATATAATAAACAAATTAAGATTTTTGTAAAATTCGATTTTATATATATACGAGGCATATCCAGAAACTAAGTGTACTGAGGCTCTCACGACCGGATGGATTTTATTTTCGACATGTTGGCTACACTTCCGTGTAGCCTGACCCTTCCCCTCTGCAACGAGACCGGTTCGAGGTCAGTACGTTGAGAAGTGTCGACGCGACAACACGTTTCGTGAAAAATGTCAACCCCATCTCCCGCCAAGTTGAATCGAGTGGAGGCCGGGCAAGAGTTTTTGAGGCGCTGCAAACTCCATGGAGATGAATTTCTCCGCTCCATCGTTACCGGAGATGAAACTTGGGTTGCACACTACACGCCTGAAACCAAAAGCCAGTCTCAACAGTGGCGTCACACCTCTTCACCCTCCGCTAAAAAGTTCAAAACCACAATTTCAGCCAAGAAAATCATGGCATCCGTGTTTTGGGACTGTCAAGGCATAATTTTAATTGAATTTATGCCTCAAGGGGAAACCATCAACTCTGCAAGATACTGTGAGACCCTAAAAAAATTGCGGAGGCCAATTCAGAACAAGAGGAGAGGCATACTGACAAAGGGAGTCTGCCTGCTGCATGACAATGCCAGACCACACACGGCCAACGCCACGAAGGAACTGCTAGCCTCGTTTAAATGGGATGTCCTGAACCATCCCGCGCATTCCCCTGACCTAGCACTTTTTGATCAAGGTATATGTCGACAAAGCTTTACTTGACTTATATTATTTTTACAGTAAGACACAAATGGCCACAATGTTCTCAATTGTTAGGAAGTGCCGCGCAAAATCAAATTGTTTTTTTTTTTTAGTTGAGGTGTAATTCGTAATTTGATTTTTTTTTGTGAAATTTAGTCCCCTGAATTTCGAATTCATTGACTTTTACTTTATTGTGGATAGAAAAAAAGAAATACCATTTTAAGGTAATCTTTAGAGCTACTGCAAGTGGTTTGTAACAAAAAACATTCTGCATAAAAATTAATTTTTCCAAACTAAAAATAGTATGATAACGTAATTCTTACAACAAAATTGTTACAAAGAATTATCTTCTTCTTCCTGGTCTTATAGCAAATCTTGAGTTATACTCTATTAGTCAGTTCTATGCAATAAAAAAACAATGTAATGACATGAAAAATTATTACCTGGAATTGGAGGAAACTTGGGTACAGAGTGTATTAGCCATAACCCATTTTTGTCATCACCCAGAACTACGCCTTTGGTATGACCATTCTTAGCATTCTTTAACTTCTCCTTTTTCTTCTCTTCAGGAAATGAAAATTGCCTCTGGATGCTTCTTTTTCTAAATGATTTAGATTTGACCAATTTCTTGGTTGTAGTTTCAATATTCTTCAAGTCTTTAGCTGTGAGAGGCTGGTCATTATAAATTACAACTATGTTATCGTCGTTATCCTAAAATATAATTACATTTTTAAGTATTTCATTTCAATCTTTAGTACATTTTATTGAGTGTTAACATAAGTTGTGTCCATTTTTTTCCAAGTGAAGAGAATAAGAGAACACAACAAAAAAAAATTACAACAAATTAGTCAATAATGTATTCTTCTTCATTATTTACAACTTCTTGCTAACGTTCTACAAGTTTTTCAATGCCTGTGCGATAAAAACCATCCAGTCTTGACTCGAGGAATTTGTCCAACCATGTCCGCAATTCGACGACAAATTGTTCGAAAGCGACCAGAAAAGGTGGAAATCCGACGGCGCGAGGTCTGGAGAATAAGGCGGATGCGGGAGGACTTTTCAACCAAGCGTTTGAATGGCATTTTTCGTAATGTTGGCGATATGAGGACGGGCGTTATCATGTTGCAGAATAACACCATATTGCCGATCCGGCTTTTTTTGTTGAATTGCAGTGTTGAGCCGCTGCATTTACAGAATGTATAGCTCCGCGTTGACTGTCTGATTGCGTTCAAGTATCTCGTAGTGGATGACGCCTTACCAATCCCACCAGATGCAAATCATCGTCTTGCGCGGATGCAAACCTTGTTTCGCTCTGGGCATTGCTTGTTGACCATAACTCACCCGTTCTTTCAGTTTCTTCATATTCACATAAAGGCACCATTTTTCATCACCAGTAATGATGCGGTAAAGGAATCATTGCTTGTGGCCATGCATAGCTTGATGACGTGCGAGCAAACCAGCAGAAATTGTCGAACGTTGATTTTTGTTGTTTTCACTCAAAACATGTGGAACCCAAACACCGAACTTCTGGACATTTCCCATTGATTTAGGAGAGTGTTATACAGTCATGTGACTACAATTCATCTGCTCAGCTAATTCTACAGTGGTTTGAAGGAGATCTTCATGAATAATATGGTTTAAGCGGTCCTCATCGAAGTCCACTGGTCGTCCGGAATGCTCCATGTCTTTCAGGTCAAAATTACCGTCTTTGAAACGCAAAAACCATTGACGAGCTGTCCTTTCATTCATAGCATCTTCACCGTACACTTCGCAAATATCGCGAGCAGCTTAGGCAGCTTTATTCTTTCGATTGAACGCAAACAGAAGAAGGTGTTGAAAATGCTCACTTTCGTCTACTTGACATTCCGTTTTGAAGGCTAATAATCAAATAAAATAATGTATGTAACGTAAAAGCAAACAATATCTTGTAGAGCAGAAAATTTACTTTCGAATGACGTATAACCTTTACCATTTTGTTTTACTTTTGGTGTTCATTTTTAAATTTGGAAAAAAACGGACACAACTTATGTTAACACCTAATATATATATTATATATATATATATATAGTGATGAGGTGATCTTTTATCACTTACAACTTTTATTAAAAAAGCATAATTTTTTTCATTTAATTTTGTAACACATGCATAGTTGGTTGAATGCTTCTCTGAAACCATAAAGTTCCATATGCATATTCATGTTTTTATGCTTCCAATTTAAATGATGGTATTTTTTAATAAACTAGAATATTTCAGACTAAACTTATTTCACAGATAAACTAACAAAATAGAAAGTGATAATTATTTTATAATTTATGAAAGCAAACTAAGCGTATTATTGGGTTGATACGAAAGATATTGCCATTTTACACAGCTTTCAAACAATACCTCTTCCTGCTCTCGAAATAGAATTGTAACAGAAAAAGTGTTATGTTGTGTATGTGGTGAGATATTAAGAGTTTAGTATATTGAGCTTTTAAAGTCGAACAAGGTAGTAAATTATGTTGACGGTACAACAATTAGACAATCTTTAAATCAGGCATTGATTGAAAAATTATTGCATTTATTGAACATAAAGGGCATTGTTTTTCATCACGATAATGCCAGACCACATGTGACATACACAACATAAAAAAAATTGATTAACCTTAAATGGGAAATTTTACAACATCCTCTATACTCCGTCAACTTGATATATTAAGTAAGAATAACAAGGTAGTGGCTAAAGCTTTTAAATTAGGTACTTCCCCGCATTTGCATACAAAAACACCTTTGTAGATCTTCCGATATGTGATAGTAACACATTCGACTTTTGATGTAGTGTAATGTTTATATATGTTTCGGTGTAGTGTTATGTTTATATTATATTTATAGCGACATGAAAATCTCCTACTGAAGGGAATGATTGAGGGATCGATTGTCAAAGGGCGTCCTCGCCGAGAGTATCTGGAGCAAATATGCCACGATATGGACTGCACCTCCTATACAGAGCTCAAGAGGATCGCTGAAGATCGAGTGGAGTGGAAGAGGAGATGCAGAGCTTTCCTGCTTACCAATCCCCAGGATTGAAACTGAAGAAGAAGAATGTTTATATCCAACCCTCTCATTTCCAGCAACCATGGTACCCAAATACTTTAATTTATCAACTGCGAATATTTTGTTTACATTAATGGCATCCGTTGACAAGGATGTCATTAATGTAACAAAAATAATTAAAAAATTGTAGTTTATTTGTTAATTAATTAGACATGTTTGTTTTGTGATAAGTTATTTGAGTTTGATAAAAGTTAAATTTACAGGCATACCCTGGTACAACATCCTTAATTTTACCGACACTCGCAACTACAAACATATTCTCATTGAACCGTTCTCCAGATTGCGAATGCTTGTCTTGCCAGAGCAGACGTTCTCCAGATTGCGAATGCTTGTCTTGCCACAGCAGACGTTCTCCAAATTGCGAATGATTGCCTTGCCAGAGCAGACGTTCTCCAGATTGCGAATGCTTGTCTTGCCAGAGCAGACGTTCTCCAGATTGCGAATGCTTGTCTTGCCAGAGCAGACTCTTCTCCAGATTGCGAATGCTTGTCTTGCCAGAGCAGACGTTCTCCAGATTGCGAATGCTTGTCTTGCCAGAGCAGACGTTCTCCAGATTGCGAATGCTTGTCTTGCCAGAGCAGACGTTCTCCAGATTGCGAATGCTTGTCTTGCCAGAGCAGACGTTCTCCAGATTGCGAATGATTGCCTTGCCAGAGCAGACGTTCTCCAGATTGCGAATGATTGCCTTGCCTTGCCAGAGCAGACGACATTTAATCTTTTCACTATTGATTTTTTCTTATGATTAACATCAGGTGAAAGGTCATATTTTAAATTCAAATTTACCTTATTTTGTTGACTGCAGATTTCTGAATCTGGTGCAATACAATCAATCGGACTAGTCTTCTGAGGAGGTACAAAGAAGTAAAATTCATATATTTACAAAATGGCCCGAATAAAACCCCACAGTACGGCCATAAATTCTGGCTGTAGCCAAAGACCCGTAGTGAATCAGTCAATGATGTGCTTAGTTAGTGATTAGTTTGTATTTTTTTAATACGGTTTTATTCTCCTCATTACAGTATTTATGTTAGTCATATGTGTTATTTACATCTGTTATAGCCGTATATCATTTTGCAAAGCAAAAAATATATCTGCTTTGTTTTATGCGATTTTATAAGTGTTTTTAAAATTCTGTGTAAACTAAACTAACCGTTTAAAAATATATATTGAAAACATTTTTCTTTTTGAACATTCACATCGTTATTTTTTTCAAAATATGTTGAAATACTATACTTTAACCACATAAGGAAAATACATAACTTTTATATTTCATAAATGGAAATAAATATCATCACGCCGTCTCCCTATAAGAATAGGCAGAAAGGAGGAGTGTCAGACTTTCCTATCGTGACACATATCTTTCACCTCTACTACATCCATACACACCTTCTCATATATTTCCTACGATTTCTCTAACTTTTTACATTTCCATCTTTCAAAATATTAAACACTTGATCTAACCATACTTTCCTTGGTCTTCCTCTATCATGCCTTCCACTCACACGTATGAAATGCAAATTGAGAGATTACCTTTTGTGATAGTATAAACTCGATAACAGTGATATCGGAAACAACAATAATTTACTTTCACCCAAAATTAACATGACATTTCGAAAGAAATAAATGTAAAAAAGTCAGAGAAATTGCAAAAGCTCTATGATAAAGTACATAGAAATATAAGAGGCGAAACATGTGTGTCATGATTTTGCCACTCTGTCTACTCAGATAAGAAAATGGTTTGTATTTGTTAATTAATTAATATGTCTATCTGTTTATTCCTATATGAATAAAGATAACCAATATTTATGAACAATTATTTATTATTTTTATTTATTTACATTCTCATCAAGACATCTCGTGAAACTATTCTTAGTTAATCCATAACTCAACATTATGTAGTGGTATTTGGATCAAGGTAAAGGATATAATGTGAGGCATTGATTCATAAGGCCATTTATTTATTATTTTTTTCAAAACAGGCTAAGTCCAATTACTTTGAAAAATACAAGACATATTAAAAAAGAAGAAAAATTACATAGAAAAAAATAAAAAATTATATAAAATAAAAAATAATGTACATGCATACATACGAGTATATACACACAAACATATGATACACATATATTCACAGTCACTTAAGTATTGTACGTTGATGAGTGCTTTCTAATGCGCTCAATCTAAGAAGAAAATTTACTTTTGCTTTTGGTAATGTTATATGAAATATGTCAATATCCGAAGCAGTTCCGTTCAGAAGGGTTAAGGCCCTTCCAATAGGCATAGTCATCTTAGATAACTCTTTTAAACTAAAAAAAGGATAAATATTTATATTGATTTCCATTAAAACTTTGCCTAACTCGACATAACTAAGTTTTTTTTCAGTAAACTTCGATAAAAATATCAAGATCAAAATTTATTTATTAATTTAATAAGCTTCATTCAAACCCATTGCTCGCATGATAAAATTTCCCAACCAACCAGAAACATTTTGTTTATTTATTTATTGACAAAATAAATTAAACTTAAGTGTCCTTTATATAACACAGTAAAAATTATAAAACGAAAGGTAACATATCAACATCTTCCATAAATAAAACCAACGAATCAGGATACATATACAGTGTCCCAAAGGCCAACGTCAAGCCGGTATCAAGAAAGAGGCCAGCTTATGATGGTTCAGAATTTAAAAAAATTCTTGAAAAAGCCTTATACTTTTCGAGTTATAGGCATTTCTTTGAAAATTGTGAAAGTAGCTACCCTGCGCCGAATGTTTGTATACTGTTACTACAAATTGCCATATTTTATGATTTTAATGGTTGTATCGCAATCCTGCTATTAGTTGGAGTCAGATAGAAAACAAATAAAAATCTGCACGTTTGAAAAAAAATTTGGCACACAACGTGTTTCGCCCATATCGTAAAATATACGAGGACAAGAAGAAACAAACAATCCAGACAAAGCTTACCATGTTTATGCAAAAAAAATAAACAAACGGCCAATAAAAAGTTTATATGTATAACAAACACCTGTATTTTGTATTTTTATATGTTTTATTAACACTTCCCTTACTGTGCTAAAAAATTACGCCAGTTACGGTGTTGGACACTGAGGGTACACTAAAAATGTATGTTTTAAATTAAAATTATGCAAAATCTATTAGTTTTTTTTTTTAATTAGCTATAAACATCATTTTATTGTGTAATAAAATGTCGAATAATATAAAATAAGTGTAAGAAATGATAAAATAATAGTTGAAACAGAGAAGTGACATTTCTATACGAATATAATTTTCCCACTGCGTTGTTCGGTCTGCGCAACGTTCAGAATGCGCATGACTGAAAAGAGGTCTCCAACCTTTTAACACTTCCCTTACTGTGCTAAAAAATTACGCCAGTAACGGCGTTGGACACTGAGGGTACACTAAACATGTATGTTTCAAATTAAAATTATGCAAAATCTGCTAGGTTATTTTTTGTTATTAGCTATAAACATCATTTTATTATGTAATAAAATGTCGAATAATATAAAATAAAGGTAAGAAATGATAAAATAAGAGCTAAAACAAAAAGACATTTCTATAAGAATATTATTTTTACGCTGCGTCGTTCGGTCTGCGCAACATTCAGAATGCGCATGCGTGATAAGAGATTTCCAGCCTTTTAATTTTTTTTCATAAAATTATACAATAAAATGTAGCGTGTATTTTTTTGGCAATAAAACCAAAATTCGAATAAAGACAATAAATAACATATAAACAAAATATAAAATTAATATATAAATTCAAAAATCAAGGTTTTAGGGCGAGAAATTTATATAGTATAAACAAACACGAAATTCAAAATTATATATAAACAAACACGAAATTCAAATCAATAAAATATATGCAATTTGGAAAATATAAACACTACAGAAAATTTGAAAATAGGACAAACATATCATATAATCAAAGTTTAATCCTGTGGAGAAAGTTATCGCAATTGGGGCATGAAACCACTTTTTTTTTTACTATATTCTACGTACTAAACACGCAGGTGTTTGACAAATATTGCAGAATAGCCTGGTTTTTTTTCTCGAATGTTTTTAATAAAACCCACAACTTCCTCTTTTGAGGACCTCACGGGGTGCCAACAGGGTATTATTTACTAATGTTTCGGATATTGACTCGCCACAATATGTTAAAACTGTATTTAAAGCATCTTGTTGTTGCTATTTTTCCTTTTTAAGATATTGGGCATTGCCAATTCCAAACTTAACTCTCTTGTGAAATGTTTTCGGTGGTATTAATTATTTTGTTTCCACTCTGGATATTTGTCTATCCATAAGAGGTATGCATTCAATGCAGCCATATCTATAATTTCCATAAAAAGACGGAAAGGCCATCTTCTCGTTGACCTTGAGCAAGAGTACTCTCAAGTAATTTGGTCTCCCGTATCTACTCCAATTTTCGTATTATTATAATGATGTATAATTACTATAGTGGCTTTTGTTTTTCTGAATAATCAATTTCTGCATCATTGAATTGAGTGGATAATAATAATACTGCTTTATTTTTTGTGGTACACACGAAACAAGTATTTTATTTTCAGCTACTATGGATTGTTTTCTCTCTAGACGGTATAAATTCAAGTGAGATTACTCTTTTATTTTTTCGAAGCGTGCCAGTTAGAGTTAAACCTTTTAATAAAAGATTATCGGCTAATTTGATGGAGGTAATAAAAATACCTGTGGTTATCCTCCTGTTCGTGCCATACTGCGGTTGAACCATTTCTATAACTACTCAGTTACCTTGATTTATCTCTCTCTACGATTATTTATCATACCAGAATAAGCCTGTAAATTTGTTATGCGTCATATGCCGCCGCAGTCGGCAGCAACCCAGATTTTGATGCCATATTTACCAAGTTTAGACTTCATGTACACGCGAAATGAACAATTCTCTCTAAAGTTTGGCAAACGTTCATCTACAGTTATATTCGAAGATGGAGAATAATTGCTTTTGCACATATCCATAAACATTTTTGAAATCCACTTAATTGGTTCTAATTTATCTGAAAAAACCCTGATATCTCTCTTCTCGGGTTTCTTTATCATCAAAACGAATATGACTGTAAATATAGATGAATCTATCTCGAGACAGAGCTGTTGTGAAAAATGACTGGCAAAAGGGACTTTCACTTATCCACAATTCACTCAAAGATAGCTTTCGTGTTCGATTTCTGCCAGGTGCGAGCAATATTCCAATGAATTCATATAACTCGTCTTTTGATATTGGTTGGTTCTTTTCTGAATGAATTCGATTTAAATGACGATTTGTTTCTTAAACATCACTTTTACCACCTCTTCATTTTCAAACAGACAACACATATCTTTTATGGAATGTACATTTATACTTGAATTTCTCAGTCCAGAATCTTCGATGAGAATATTTTATACCCGACCGATGCCTCGAAGATTGAGGTGGTACTCGTAATGAACTCCATTCGAATCCATGTTTTGATGTAAATAATATTTCTTCGTCTTCTTCACTCGTCTCCAAATCAGAATATACTTCATCCTGTACCTCGACAAAATCTTCTGATTCTGATATATTGCCTGTCGCCTTAAATTCCAAATCGCTATCATCGCCGTCGATATTTCCCGCCATCTCAATTATTATATTTTTGAAAATGAAATAATAAATAAAATGTACATTTATTATAAAAAGAGTAATGGTACAATATAACATACCAGATAAAAAATGATAATAGAAAAAACATACCAGATAAAAATAAAAAATAACAATCAGGATTATAAAACTGGTGACGACCCCCTGGAACGGGCGCTATAAGAACTGTCAAAAAAGAATGAGTGTTTGACATTTCGTCAATTCGCGATTTAAAATCATTAATTTCTGTTGAATTAACTATGAATGTTTTGTTTCCTAATGACATCATTCAAATCATAGAGGTTTCGATGAGGAATACATAAAGTATGAAGACCCTGCAAGCAGTATATTTCGAGAAATTAAATAAAATATAAGTCATGATCACTCGCTATCCATCACCGTACGGCAAGTGTTAATATAATATTTAACCAATTTTACTGAAGCATAATTTTTTTCTTAATCCTAACAAATGTAAAAATAAAAAACAAAGCAATACGTAAAGATATTCGAATATCAGCTGCATACTGATATGATATGATAAAGAAAACAAAGACAAACTCGAAAAATAATAAAAAAGAAAGCATAGAGAAACCCGATAAATGACAGTGGTGATACACTGATTATAACAAGAACATAGAAAACAGTCTTATAATATCATCACGCACTATAATTTACATATGTACGGAAATTATTGCATAAGCCGACTTACGGCCAGATCAACTTATGACCTGTTTATCGGAACCAAGTGTGGTCGTAAGTCGGCGACTAGCTGTAACCTTAAACAGAAATATCATATCGAATATAATCCTTCTTTCAGAGTGCTTAAGAAGACTGGTGTAATTCAATAAGGGACATAAATTATTGGTTTACATTGCGAATGAATGAAACACAATAAATAAATTTACAAAATAAAAGAGACTAACTCGCAATAATTATTAGTATCTTAATAAAAACTTAGAAAGTAACGGAAAGAAAATGTAAATGAGATAGTGAAAAATACGGAATGTAAAAATCATCTATTTGTACATTTTAATTTTTAAAAAAACTCTGGTTTTTTTATACATATAAACTATTGCGACGTTTCCATATTGGGGAAGACAGAAAGGACAAAATTTTATACTTTTCTCTAACGATATACATCTTTCATCAGGTTGTATACAATGATAGTTTATTACAGTACAACATTAAAAGTAGAAGAAAATTACCTCATACAATGGTGCCAGTGTTAATCCAGGAATAGACAAAGAAGAATTAATGGAATTAGTTGACACTGTCCATCCATTTTGAATTGTCTTTGGTGTGATGAACAAGTAACCTGTGCCTTCTTTTATGAAAGTGTTCTTACTAAATTTATTTTTAGGTAATTTATAAATATAAAACCTAAAACAACAAACATAAATCTTAATTCAATAATGATGTTTGCATTTTTTATTATCAAATCTAAAATAAAAATGTATATCCCATTCACTCCTTACCCCTTATCTTGGCAAAGTTCAATTTATCCAAATATTAACGTTTTTCTTTGGTTATGAAGGAAAATTGAGGAAAAAAATCACAACTTTTCCTTATAGTTTTTTTTATATGTAACACCCACGTTACATTGCCAAAATATAAATTTTTATAAAACACAAAAAGAACTATAAAATGATTCTATAATTTAAAACAAGAACAACATTTACATATCTGAATTATCAAAAATAAAATGATTTGAATAATTTTTCTCTACATGTAGTGATAAATAAGATATTTAGATTATTTACCCCAATTTTCAAAACACACCCACGCTGTCCAGACATGTTGACCCGATGTCATTTGAAAGCTTGTAGCGTTGTCAATATTTATCACCAGATGATACCACTGCACACAATAGTGCATGTATAGTATTTGCATGTGTTTCCATATTTTAAATTATGTTAGTTTTTGGATTTAAAAAAAAATTCCCTAAATTAGTGTAACACCTGTGTTACAATGCCATGATAAGTGTTAAAAGAGAAAATGGAAAAGTAAGTTTGGTTAGTTTATCAGCATTAACTTTGTGGCGCTCCATATTATTCTTGTTAAATACTTAAATTTATTTATTTATTAGCACTTTATAAAAAATATATCTTCCAATCAATTTAAGGTACAAAAATTTCAATGAGTGTTTATCATAAATGGTAGTGAATTGATCCATATCCAAATACTTGGGTTTGACTGCAAACATAGTAATATGATTAAAAAACTATTAAACCGGAGGACTATTTTTTTTTATTGTATAAAGCAATCCACCTTGGTGAGAGTACTTTCTGACTACTTATTTATAGCAGTTAGTGTAATTGCACCATGTATTCTCCAAAATCTTCTATCAAACCTCAAGCTTACATCTGATAATATGTTACAACCAGATTAATTTAAGACAACACAAGCCCAGATTCATATAAATTGTTTGACCATTTATAAGTACCTGTTGTTTTTTCATAAATGATGTAAAGGGTCTTTCAAATCGAGCGGTTTTTTATATTCTAATTTTTTTAATTCTTGAATAAAACACACAATTTGCTTTGATTTCAAAAAACTTTTTATTGGTCATTGAAGTATAATGTATGACATTTAAACACAAAAAACAATATACGCCAAATGTCCACCTCTTGCAGCTCCACAGATGTCCACTCTTTTGTCAAAATTTTCAATGACATTTTGGCATAATAGCGGTTCTAACTCACTAATAATGCGAATAATTTCGTCCTTTAACTCAGGAATTGATCGGGGGTCATTTTTATAGACCTGGCTTTTTCACGTAACTCCAAAGAAAATAGTCCAACGGTGTCAGATCACATGATCTTGGTGGCAAATTAACACCACCGTTTCCGACGATTACAATACATAAAATAATTCAACAATTTGAACGCGTTGTTCTATTGTATACGACTCCATTTTTATAAATGTCATACATTACACTTTTCAAATGTCACAAGACCCAGGCAAGTTCGCGACGCCATCTGTGTTTTATCAAGAATTAAAAAAACCGCTCAATTTGAAAGACACTTTATTTATAAAATTTATTGTCATGTATTATATCAATAAACAAAATAAATTTAGCTTTGGAAGAATTTATGCCTGATTGCTTAAAAATAATTCTAGAATGATATTACTTAATAGCAATAAGAAAAAATACTTAAACTCTCTGAAGTCATACAGATTTATTAAACATTAGATTGGGTAAAAATAAATAGGTTTGTAACAGAAAATGATTGCAGATTTTTAATGGAGCATAATAAAACCCAAAAATATAAAAACTTTCATTAACACTTCCTGTTTTAAGCAGAAATTAAAAATGTTTCATTCTGATAGCCTCAATTTTAGATAACGACAAATAACAAAATAAAAATACATCGTTTTATTAAGGCAAATCAAGTTTTAAATTGACAAAAAACATAGTGTATTGACCTGGTAAAAACAAAATTGGTTAGTTAAAGAAAGAAATTCAGTGACCTTTTTCAAAAAATGCAAACGCTTACTTTAAGAAAGAATTTCTAAAAAAAAATCTAAAATGTGTTAAAAATCTTGAAATTTGATTAATTTACGTATTACTGATTTTATTATTCACAATGTCAAATAAGTATTATGAAATAATCTAATTCTTTCTTGTTTTTTTGCTAATCACCCATTAAGAGGGTTCTTCGCATTATACACAGCCCATAAATATAGAACAAAGAACATTTGAAATTTTAACATTTCAAAATAAACAATAATTATTTTCGCATATTACATGAAATAATGAAAATTGGACATTAAGGGATTAAATTTAAATATAAACACAATTCATATTAATGTAAAAACTAATTTAACCAAATATTGTACAAGTTTATTTTATAAGAGAAAAAGCATTGTTATAGATTTATACTGAGGAATTTATAATAATGTAATTTACTTCATTTTATTTTTGTGATCCGATAAAAAATTCAATATGGTACTTAAAAACAGTAAATTCGAAATAGTTTTATAAATGTTAAAAAATGTCATTAATTTTGAATCTTATAATAAATAAATGTCATTACATCGCACTTTTAATTGCATATTAATATTAATGTAAACATTTCAATTTTTAATATAGAAAAAGAGAAGAATATAAGTTTAATTTACCAATCAACTAAATTATTATTTTCATCTCGACAGCCAATTTCGTTATTTTTCAAACAACTAACACACACTATGCATAAAAACACGACCACTGTAACGAGCTTCATTTTTAAATGAACATGGACAAATATCTGCATATATTTATAAACAAACCCGAATGACACATTACATTGCGCAAACCAGTTTTAAAACCGCACGTTATATCCTTTTGAAATAGGATATTGTGCTCAAAATTCATTTTTCTTGCGCATTTATATAGTATTTCCCGTGTTTTCCGCGTATACATATATTCAAACAATTTATTTCAAATCATTTTCAAATTGAATGACAAATGACAGATAGAAATGACGTTTCTTAAAGTTCACATTTCCTCAGTTGGTAACAGTTAATAGGGATGGAAATATTCTAACCTACCACTATTTCTAAGAATTTATGAAACAAAACTCAGTTAGTCCAAAGAACTATAGATAATTATTCGATGAAATAATTTCCATTTTTTATTGAAATACTGCGATTGCATAAGTCAATAATAATTTGAATAGACTTAAAATAAAATTACGAAATGTTGAAACACGTTATTTATTATTAAAAATCTCTAGAATTATTGAATAGACAACTTTCATAATATAAATATTTTACTTAAAGTAATCTCCAATCACGTTTTTTAGATGTGGTCAATATTATTTTTAACAGTCGTGATTCATTTTTCGTGATTCTTGAGTGAATCTGGCCACTTTTTGCGGTTAGAATAACAACGTTAATTTTAACTATTGGTATTGATTTTAAAACATTTAAATAAAAAAAAACAATCTACATATTAATTATTGTTAGCTTTATTCTTCCAAACTTTAATTAACTTAATTCAATCAATCTTCAACGTTTAAATTTAATCACATTTTAAATGCTTTTTAAGCGGTTTGACACAAAAAGATGTAATTTCTAATACAACAAATTAAAATAAAATAAATGTAGAAAGCGGACTCGTTTTGTTTTGCTCTTCAGCTCCTTAGCAGCAAGAAAAAGGTGCCACTTCATCCCTGATTAGAGGTGAGCATTTTTGTACATTCCAGTTCATTTGGTTTTGGCGCTAAATATTGTAGTTCAAATATTTATTTTCTTTAATCATGGACATTTTGATTTCAAGATATGTTGATAACTTATTTTTAATTAAAATTTGACTGAACTTAAAACAATAAATAGAAAATCTGTATTAAGAAAGTTATGCATTTAAAATTTACTATCTATTTCAAAATAATGTTCAAGTTTTTTAGTTCTATATTATTTGTTATTCCCAACCGACACTTTTCCACCCTTGACACGGATAATTTGACGTTTCCCATAATATTGACATTTAGTTTTTTTTCTAACAATCACAAACAAGTTTTAAATCTTTAAACGGATAATATTCTGAAATGTTGATTATTTTTGAGTGGATTAAATTTATACTCGATCACTTTTTAAAATTTAAAATACATTAAAACTGTTATTTTTTTTAATAAACTGACAACCGACATGGACTCACTATTAATTGAATTTCTATTTTACATACATGTTTGGTACATCTTCGATCTCATTGTTGATACTTTCCGTGGCATGATTCATTTGTAATCTAGATGTCAAGCGCGAATAATGTGTGAAGACAGTTCTTCAAAATGCGCTTAATACGTAAAATAAGTATTGTGATTTTACTTATATTAATTTTCACAAATGTGTGTTTTTCAAGAGGCGTTAATGGAGGAATGAATTGTGCAGGTATTTATTATTATTATTTAAGAATTATATATGTTTACATAATAATGCCGATCTTCAAGGTTTTGAATTAACTAAATTAAATTTTCTTGGAATGACATAATAATGTTTTTTAGTTCATTTTCTATTGTTTTTTTTCACAATTTCAAATTTATATTATAAAAATATATATTTTCAAGGCATATCAATGAAAAAAAATTATCTTTATGAATTATAATTGTATCAATGAAAATTAAGTTTTAATCAACTCAGACAGTTACAGTACCCAGCGGTAATTAATACACATTGGACTTAAGAAAGAGACTGTCGGCCATAATCGGCTAACTTCGGTTTTTCGGTCATTCATACACGTGTTCTATCGCAATTTGTCAGTCCTAGGGTCAGAGATGACTCTCTACAAAGCCGATTATGACCGACAGTCTCTTTCTTAAGTCCGATGTGTATTAATTACCGCTGGGTACTATACCATATTTGCTTTATAATAATAATAAAAGGACAATTTACATAGCTCTGTTTAGAGAGCAGACTGTCCTCAAGGGTGCTCCAACTCTCCTCAAGGGTGCTCCAACTCGGAACTTGAACCCACTATTATTGACAGATTAAAAATATTACCAAATAAATATATTTAAGTTGAGTGTAAGAATATAAAGATAATGATTGCGGTCTTTAAATTAGGTATTTCCCTGCATCTGTATTATTTAGAAAAACATTTTTTCGGAACCAACAGAAAACTAACCAAGGGAAGATGAATCACAATGAAACCTTTGTAGATCTTCCGATATGTGATAGAACACATTCAGCTTGATGTGGAGTGTAGTGTTTACATAACAACATACATTTTGATAAGATTTCTCAAACGGTTATCTTCAAGTGCTTCCTAAAGCTGCACGTACCACCCATATCCCACAAATTACCATATTTGCTCTTGAAGTAAAGGATAATGAGAGGGCTGATGATGTTCAAATGGTTTGTAACATATTATGGCTCTTTCCTGACTCGATAAATTAATCACCTGAATTAATTTGAGTAGCTGCCTAACATGAATTAGAAAAGCACTTTTGGAATGCCTTTGTTAACCCTTCCTTCCTTGTGATATGTAACTAATACACATAGCTTCTAAAAACTTTAATATCTCTATAAATATAATAAATATTGAGTTCAGATTTTAGGTATTCCTTCGTAATACATTTACGCATTGATTGAAAAAATAATATTAATAATAATTAGCACTTATCTGCCCCATCAGAGATATTTTGTGAAAATCGGGAATAAATTCACCAATACAATCAAACGTGTGCCAGTGTGTGACGTAGGTATATTCATTCTAAAAAACCGCTATGGGTGAGGAAGCGACGCTATTCACGTCTTACTCTACTTTGGTATATGGGAACGCAAGAAATAGAATCTCAGTTCGCAGTTGTTTCTTCCTTCGAGGTAAAACATACACAGTGCTAGTGTTCCGAGTCCCTTCTCAGTAGCTCGCGGGCATCCATACGAGGTGGTCTCTGCGCCCGTTTTGTGAACGTCGTCCGATGTTTTTTTTTTTCATGTTTTCAGCAATTAAATTTAAATTATTATCACTTTTGATTAAAAATTTAATTAATTTAAGCGCTTGGCTATGAATATTATTATTTTTCAGATTTTAAATCGCTCATTTTTACATGTGTATTGATGTATATTGAATACACAGCACTGGAACGCGCAATTTATTTTTAGCACCGGAAGGGAAAGGTTAATCTCTTCTTTCTTATGTATCTGGATCGATAATTCTGACATACTGAAAAGCGTGTCCGGGAAATAATATTGTCTTCGGCATCAGTAATTGAGGCTTCGGATTTATAGAACAACTATTGTATACATGGAACTCGTAATTCGATATTACACATATGGAGTTAGTGTCCCAGTCGTTCCATCCTTGCCTCGGCTCTTCTCCAAATGATGTATATAGGATCTGTGATGAAAGCATTTAAACTAAGTCACAGAGGTCAGCTTTGGTTGAGCATACGTGTGTGACTATTAGAATAAATATATTAATCATTTATGTAACAGCTATTAAGTTTATTAAAAAATATAAATTCAGACGAAATAAAGTCTGGCAGTGAAACTTACCTATTGGGAACCTTAGCAGTAGACCACTGGTCTGATGATGTTGTGGTTGTATGTACTTCAGAACCACACCAAATTAATAAATTTATACATAAAATTTTTCCGTTTTATTGTCATTTTTTAGTATGCACTGTTGTTACTGGAATTCTACAGCAAGAGGCTTATCTAAAAGGAGTTTCTATATTTGATGCTGCAAAACATTTTTGTAAGCGATTACCTATCAAAATTCAAATACCATGTTATGATACTATAGAGAAATTGGAGCCATTTTTTACAGATAAGTAAGTATCATATTTTACTATTATTTAACAAAATATTTTAAATTTCACTTTAATTTATTTTTAAAAATTTATATCTTCAAGCATTCATCGTATGTATTTTTGAGTTGTTATTGTATTTATTTTATTGTGTGCATTTTTAAACATAATGGATAATGTACATTGGGGGACAATGTATGACAGAATACGGAATTAAGTGATTAAAAATGAATGAGACCTTAAGGCTGAAGTATTAAATAAGATTAATAAGATATTTGAAAGAATAAAAGGTAAAGTCAGAAAAATCTTAGGAGTTGTGTGGATGAAAAAGTGGTCAAAGATGTATGTCACAATTGAAAAGTCTGGCACTCTCTCCTACCCCTATGGAAGCGGTGTGATACGTACATATGTATGTACGAGGGTCATCTAGAACAGTGCTTCCCAAATTGGGGGCCGCGGGATTTCTCGTGGGGGTCGCGAAAATATTACAAATATTCATGTGAGTATTAAATTGTTTCATGTGAGTATAGTTTTTAGGTTTGGGGGGGGTGGCGGGAATTAATTACTTCAGATTTAGGGGGCCGTTACATGAAAGTAATTGGGAAGCACTGATCTAGAAAGTAAGGTTACAAGGGCTCCTGAGGCTGGGGGAAATTTTTTGTTTCGAAGTTGGCGCACCTGGCGTGTAGGGGGGATCCTAACGGTCAGTTTGTTTGATCCCGCGTGTTTGTCGGCCATTTTGTTCACTCACAGAAAATTCTTCCGATGGAAAGGTCGTCGCGCGCTCCCGTCACAAAACGTCCGTGCGAGATCCGCGCGGTCATCTGTTTTTTGACTTTGCAGAATAATACCGCCGCGAATATCCATCGGAAACTCGTAGAAGTTTATGGTAGTGATGTGATGAGTCGATAATTCAACAATTTGAATGCGTTATTGTATTGTATACGACTCCATTTTTATAAATGTCATACATTACACTTCTCAAATGTTACTAGACCCAGGCAAGTTTGCAACGCCATCTGTGTTTTATCCAAGAATTAAAAAAAACCGCTCAATTTAAAAGACCCTTTATTTACCTTTATGGCAGAAAAATTGTAACATGTGTAGCAAAAATAATATGTAATTATTTTATGTATATAAAATCTTATATAAAAACTACCATTGTATGTTGTATTTTCAGACGTGTGCTAAGCCTTTTTACACCCGATGTTTTCTGCTATGCTCTCCGATCTTGTCACATTGATCCAGGAGAGAAGTTTTGCCATCTTTTTCCAAAACCGCACACATCTTTCAAGAAAAACTACATGCAACTAGAGGTAAACAATTGACTAATTAAAGGAAAGCGCTTAATATTTTATATACATTTTAAAAATTTCTTTACAATAAATACCTTTATTTTAATACATATTGTTTAAACATTTTTAACTTTCTGTCATTGATTTTTAACAATGATAGTTAAAAAATTGGTAAGTTAGACTGAAATTCACAGGCAACGTTGCAAGATTTATAGGCCAAATGTTACGAGTGACAGTATGGTTAGGTTAGGTAGTGGGGTTGTTTGTTTCGAGAAAGCTGAATTTAATATTCATGACGAAGAACGTAGCGATTGATTAGTCACAAGATAGGGGTGCATCATTTTGATCACTCCAATCTCGCTAGGACCTGTTTATTTTTTAAAAGAAATGACTTGCATTGCAGCAGTTTGAAAATGATGTTGAACTGAAGATTGGCATTAATTCATGGATCAATGCACTGGTGGGGGACTTTTTTGACAGTGGAATAAGAAAACAGGTCACACAGTATCAAATATTTCTTCTTCATCTTATTTTAGGCCTGTTGGCCTGTTATGGTCCTGCATCATTGTTTGCCTCTTGCGACGTTGACTGCCAGCTGTCTTTCCATCTTTTGGGAGGTCGTCCTGGAGGTCTGCTTGCTTGGGGGATACTGTCCCTGGCCATTCTTACGGCTCTTGGTTCCGCCGTTCTGGATACGTGTTCGTTCCAGAACCTTCTTCTCTGTCGTCCCCATCTGACAATATCTTCAACTTCGCACGTCCTTCGGATTTCTGTGTTACGTACTCTATCACGAAGGGTTTTGCCAGCGATACTCCTGAGTACCTTCATTTTGTTGGTTCGAAGGAGATTGTAGGAACTATGGTCGTCCCTGAATATTGTCAACACACACGGTCAACGACCGACGAAACGACCTTTGGATATGTCCAAAGGTCGCATACCAAAACATTGATATTGTTTACCCGCAAATACTATTTACGATACATTCCACAGTAGAAAGAGAACGCATCACGCTGTCTCGCCGTTTTCGCAAACAAATCGTCTACCCACAACACTAATTGCGATGTTTGCAATATTTCAACCGACCATCTCTGCACGCACAGAAGCGAGATAAAAATATATTGCGGGTGCACTCCCGCGCCCGTTCTGAAATGTATAAATACCTACTTACCGATAAATAAAGCATCATTGATCATTAATCACTATTTATTATTCATCGATTCATTCACTCTCTGCTTCCGCATTGCTAATTGACGTATTTTATTTAAATACCAAACAATCAAAATCATCAACACGCCACTACAGACATTCGCTAAAAGATTTTTGGTTCTGACAGTGTCGACTCTGGACTCTATGCTGTATGTCATTATGGGGAGGACACAGGTCTTGTATATCCTCACCTTGCTTTGGATGTTCATATGCTTGTTTTTCCAGATAGTGTTCTTTAAACATCCGGAAATAGCTGCGGCCTTTTGTGATTGCTCAAGCACTTCGCCATAGAGGTCATCATTGCGCATTATGCTAGCACCCAAGTATTTAAATTTTGTTACTTGTTCAATCGGCGTGTCGTCGATCGCCACACTGCATCCAACTTGCTCTCTGGCTAGAGTCATGCATTTAGTCTTGCTGATGAAGATAGACATGTTGTATTTTTTTGAAGCAGTGTGGAATCGATATTTATGAAAGTCAATCGTGACTTGGTGAAAAAATAACATAAATATGTCCGATATAGATCCCTTTTAGCTATAGTAAATCGTTTTTATCTTTCATTTTTTTTTTTATCCCAAAACGGATCTTAAAAACACACCTAAATTTTTTTTTTATATAACGGAAATCAGTAAGGGGGGTTATTCCTGAGCACCTTCTAAACTTATGAACAGATTAAACGTATTTTTCGTGTGTGTATCGCAGTTTTGCCTTTGGGACAGTGCACAGTATAAAACTTGGTTAGGATTGGTACCTATAAATGCAGGGTGCGAGTCATGCATGTTCTGGCATCATAATATTAACCTTTCCTTCCCTGTGTTGGGTATCTTCTACACGTTGCTTCTAATAACCATCAATATCTCTATAAATATAATAAATACAAGGTTAAGATTTTAGGTATTCCTCCATAATATATTTACGCATTGATTTAAAAAATAATATTAATATTAATCAGAATTTATTGACTACATCGTGGGTATTTTGTGAAGATATCGGAAACAAATTCGCATTTAAACGCTGCGAGTGCCTCGACCTTGTGTCTTGTCGATAGGTGAATAGTATGCGGGAAGCGCGACACTATATTCGCATCTCACTCTTGCATACTCCACTGAATTGCGAGGAGCTGAATTGTCTCAACGTCGCAAGCATAAGCGTAAGCGCCGGGGTATGCGACTGACGTTCCGCGCCACAGTAGCTTCTAGGTTTGCAAATAGGTTAGACGTACACCCGTTCCGTGAGCGTTGCCAGATGGTTTTTTAATGTTTTCAGCAAATAAATCTCAATTATTATAATTTTTAACTTCAATTATAATTAATTAAGGGGATTATCTATGAATGTTCTTATTTTTCCGATTTAAAATCACTAATTTTTGATCGCGTACTCACTACCCAACACCGGAGCACGCGTTTCAATTTTAACACCGTAAGGGAAGGGTTAATGAACTTGTAGATTTCTCAGTTTAATTTGAAAGATTATGTTTCCATTGCCCTGTTTGTTCAACTAGACTGAATAAGCTATTCAATATATGCAGGGCGATACAAATTATTTAATTAATAGAAGTTGCTCTGCTTTCAATGAAGAATTCTTGGAGTTAGACACGTTTGGGACTTGAATTGCTACATTTAAAGGAGGATTGAATGAGTATTTGTTACATTTTGAATAACCTGATGGCGAGCAACACACCCTAGTTACTCTCAAATGTTTTGACTTGTTTTGTCTCTCTTTTAGAATTTCCTCTTGTTTTATCTACATCTTGATTTATAATTTTTTTTTAATTCCTTCATGTGCTATTTTTTTAAATGTTATTTTCTATAACCTCGCCATCTACTGTATAATGTACCCAAGAGACTGTTTTTTTTTAATAAATAAGTACTTAATACAGTGGAATCTCAGTTCTCCAACATACAATTTCAATGGCATTGTCTCACTTTCAATGGCCTTGTCTCACTTCGCTATGTCTCACTTCAGATTTTTTTTTAAAACCCAGGTAAAATCAAAATTTATTGGGCAGGTTTTTCAATCAGGCCACATAATAAGTATTTAATACAGTGGAATTTTAATAAATAAGTACTTAATACAGTGGAATCTCAGTTCTCCAACATACAATTTCAATGGCATTGTTTCACTTTCAATGGCCTTGTCTCACTTCGCTATGTCTCACTTCAGATTTTTTTTAAAACCCAGGTAAAATCAAAATTTATTGGGCAGGTGTTTCAATCAGGCCACATAATAAGTATTTAATACAGTGGAATTTTAATAAATAAGTACTTAATACAGTGGAATCTCAGTTCTCCAACATACAATTTCAATGGCATTGTTTCACTTTCAATGGCCTTGTCTCACTTCGCTATGTCTCACTTCAGATTTTTTTTAAAACCCAGGTAAAATCAAAATTTATTGGGCAGGTGTTTCAATCAGGCCACATAATAAGTATTTAATACAGTGGAATTTTAATAAATAAGTACTTAATACAGTGGAATCTCAGTTCTCCAACATACAATTTCAATGGCATTGTCTCACTTTCAATGGCATTGTCTCACTTCGCTATGTCTCACTTCAGATTTTTTTTAAAACCCAGGTAAAATCAAAATTTATTGGGCAGGTTTTTCAATCAGGCCACATAATAAGTATTTAATACAGTGGAATTTTAATAAATAAGTACTTAATACAGTGGAATCTCAGTTCTCCAACATACAATTTCAATGGCATTGTCTCACTTTCAATGGCATTGTCTCACTTCGCTATGTCTCACTTCAGATTTTTTTTAAAACCCAGGTAAAATCAAAATTTATTGGGCAGGTGTTTCAATCAGGCCACATAATAAGTATTTAATACAGTGGAATTTTAATAAATAAGTACTTAATACAGTGGAATCTCAGTTCTCCAACATACAATTTCAATGGCATTGTCTCACTTCGCTATGTCTCACTTCAGATTTTTTTTAAAACCCAGACAAAATCAAAATTTATTGGGCAGGTTTTTCAATCAGGCCACAGAGATTGTTTTCCAGAAAGTATACTAATTTAGTACTTTTAGGTAAAATTCAAATGAATTTCTTTATATAGACATAACTTTGTTCTATAATGTACGCACCATTTTGTTCTACCACCTTATGCCATATTTGAAGCAACTTTAAAATTCCATCCTCAGAATTTCTCACGTTTTTAGGTTTGCTCCAGATGATTTTTGTAGATCTTCAGGGAAGTAAAGTTCTTCCTCTTAACCTGTACACTGCGTTAAAAATCAAATTCCACGAATCCTGTGCGCGGCATAATTTCTGCGTTTTTTAATTTCTAAGTTTAAACGTGTATTTTGTTTAGAACCACTGATATTTGATTACACCACCAAGTAAACATGACATTCAAGTAATTTTCTGATAATAAATAATAGTGATTACTCTTAAAGAGACTAATTAAATAAAGGAGATAAACTAAACATTACGTAAAATATACAAAGGAATGCTACAGATCAGATCACAGGCGTTTGTGCTTCCCGCGAGAAACACGTTAAGGAGGTCTGGAATTGTCCTGGTAGATCATGATGCCCTTTCTATCGGCTAATTCGGACTGTTTCGGTCAATTTTTGCCATGTTTCACTTCAGATTTTTTTTAAAACCCAGGCAAAATCAAAGTTTATTGAGCAGGTTTTTAGTGAGACAGAAAAGAGAAAGAACCCCAGAACAGTATATACTGTGTATTTTGGGGGTCTAGAACAGATTAATCCAATCTACATTACTTCTTATGGGAATAATTTATTCAGTTTTCGAACAGTTTTCTGGAACGGATT
This sequence comes from Odontocerum albicorne, assembly GCA_949825065.1. NCBI lineage: Eukaryota > Metazoa > Arthropoda > Insecta > Trichoptera > Odontoceridae > Odontocerum > Odontocerum albicorne. The sequence continues at coordinate 36,156,806 of OX463852.1, read as the reverse complement.
AAGTTCGAAAACCAAGGTTTCACTGTACTATTTATCAAATAGGATATTTCATTTGATTTTTTCAGACTCTGATGTTTGACCATGGTCTCCAAAACATCTTACGATCATTACACAATTTAAATACAGATTATGAATTATACAAAAGAAAATTTCACATAGCAGAAGCGCATCATCTGAGAAATATCTACTCAACAAATTCAAATCTGAAGGAAAATATTGCTGATGATAAACCTTTAATGGATGATAATTTTATAAATGTAGACTTTTGCCTGATGCCGATATTAAAAGAAATTTGCGACATACTTCTTGGAACATTTGTCAATTTGAAACCAGCTATTGATATTGATGGAGATGGATTTAGTATCATAAGATCAGCAAGGTAATGTATATTCAACAGTGTTGTTATCATAAGATCAGCAAGGTAATGTATATTCAACAGTGTTGTTATCATAAGATCAGCAAGGTAATGTATATTCAACAGTGTTATCATAAGATCAGCAAGGTAATGTATATTCAACAGTGTTGTTAAGTAAACGCTAAAAGAGCGCATTTCTAAGAGTAGTTTTTTTACAGGGTCATGTAGATGTCCCTCCACAACCCTTACCGTCTCTATGAACTAATTAGGTTCCTTTTAGTTCCTAGAGACAATATGGGTGGTGGAGGGACATCTATATCACTCGAATCAAATTTTCTTACTAGTTACACTTCTAAGAAAAGTAGATTCAGTCATTTTTTAACAAAAAAGCTTCAGAATTTGGTCTCATAACTTATTTATTTTTTTGGTGGTACATATAAAAAAAATAATAATATTTCTTATTGTATGCTTAATGCTAGTGTCGTGATTCTCTGATATGTTTCAAACTCAGTGCACCATCTGTCTCCATCCCTTCCGGCCCTGGGCCATGTTGAATGCAGCGCTTATAAAATATCCTGTTATCTCCTTAATTTGATCCGTCTATCTCATATGATACCTTTCTCTTGCTCGCCTTCGCTCAACTGTCCCTGTGATCACCAGCTTCTCCAGCCTTTCATATTTTTTTCTAGCAATATGCTCAAAGTACGAAAGTCTTTCACCAATCTGTAATTCTTGGATGATAGAAATGTTGGTGCGCCTTGCGGTCCATGGGATACAGAGCATCCGCCTCCAACACCACATCTCGAAGGCTTCTATCATGTTTCTTCCCTTTCCTTTCATTGTCCATATTTCCGCAACATATAGTGCTATGGAGAATACTAGATTCTTAACTAGATGGATTTTGGCTCTTCTGAGTATAGACCAATTAGTCCATATCTTTATCAGATTTATCATAGTTGATTTTGCCCACTCCACAATTAGTCTTCATATCTCTGTTTCACATCCTCCATTCCTCAAAATAAGAGCACCTAGGTAGACAAATGCATTGACCTCTTTGTGATCCCTTTGCGAGCCACTTCTTAACAGTCTTGAATTAGTCTACGGTAAGGACTTTTATTTATTTCAAGTCCTAATTGTCAGCTCTATTTAAACTCTATTAAGGAGCTTGCTCAGCCATCTTATCTTTATCGTCGGCTATAAGCGTTGTATTGTCTGCAATTCTTATATTGAAGATTTTATGACCTATAACAAAATCACTGTCCTATCCGTTTAATATTTCTTCATGACAAAGAAAAAAAAAATAATATTCCTCGAAATTTTAGTATCTCAATGCTTCAAATATGTTTTTATGCAAAATAATGGATACTTTAAATTTATTTAATTTTATAAATACACTTAATAAAATTCCTAAATAGAATGAAATAAATTATTCAGCTATTGATTTTTCAATCCTTATCAAGATGTCAAAAACAAGTTTTTGTGATAGTTGAGATGCATTTGAAAATGTTTTTACTGGTATGCTAATATTTTTTTATTAAAAAATCTTGATATTAAAGTAGATTAGCTTTTATTATGTTGGCAATTACATTTTATTTTTTTTCCTTTATTTTATTTTTATTTATTTTACATATGACAAGAAATATACATAATTTGCGAAAAAAACAACAGGTAATTTAATTTCGACACACAATTTTAATGGATCTGGGTTTGTTGACTTTCATTTGTCGTGTCCCCAGTAAACTTGGACTTTGCCTATATCTCACTGAAGACATATAGCATGAAAAAATATTGGGAGTACAAATTAGTTCGGTCCGTTTCCAAATTTGGCAGGTCACCGGTTCACTTCTTTCGTAGAAACCGAAAATTGGCTCCAAACTTGGATCGCCTCAAACGACGAGTCATTTTTTCGAGATGGAATTCTAAAATTGCCTGAGAGATGGGAAAAAGTAGTAGCCAGCGATGGACAATACTTTAATTGATCTGTTCATTAATTTTGTTTAGAAATAAATGCGTTTTTGAACACAAAAAAACGGACCGGAATTTGTACACCCAATAAATCGATACTTCTTTCCGATTTTGAATTATTTAAAACCCCGTTGCACATTCTCATCAACCTGACAAACAGTGATACTCAATTACTATGTATACATCACGCGAAATCAAACTCCTCACACTTCGTCACTCCAGAGAGACCAAAACATTAATTTATTAATTTGATGTTTTTATAAATTAATTTCTTTAAGGTTTTATTTATTGTTTTTCAGAGGAGCTGATTGGAAGGGAAAAGATTGCAGTGAATTGGATAGAAATATATATCCTGGTGCCCAAACCCATAATTTAGATGAATATTTAGATGGTAATTTTATATCTACTGTAATTTTTTTACTTTCTTTTACTCCTCACTATTCCCTTCTGCTGTTGGATCGGAACTGAACCATTGCTGGGACCCTCATCTATGCCAGACTGCACTGTGTTATACTTTTGTTTTATACAGTACAGTCTGGCGATTTTATTACTATGTGGCAATCTCTTCCAACTAAGCAGAAAGATGTTGAGAACATAAGCGGAAACCAGAAAACCCTTTTTAAAATAAATTGGGTTCTAACGGGAATCAAATTCCTTAACCCAGGCTCGAAGATAGACTTCTTACCAATCAGGCCACAGAGATTGTTCTCCGGAAAGTATAATAATTTAGTATTTTTTGGTAAAATTCAAATGAATTTCTTTATATAGACATAACTTTGTTCTATAATGTACCCACCGTTTTGTTCTACCACCTTACGCCATATTTGGAGCAACTTTAAAATTCCATCCTCAGAATTTCTCACGTTTTTAGGTTTGCTCCAGATGATTTTTGTAGACCTTCAGGGAAGTAAAGTTCTTCCTCTTAAGGAGGTCTGGTATTATCCTGGTGGATCATGATGTGCTTTCTATCGGCTAATTCGGATCCTTTCGGTCAATTGTTGCCTTCAGTTGATCCAATTATGAACTGTATTTTTCTGACTGGTTGTGCAGGATGACCTTTTTCAGATGAAAACCAGTCTTCACGATGGTTAAAAGTGGTTCACCTTGCTTGCCCGTGCCCTTTAACGCTCAAAATTATTGTACATGATCCACTTTTCATCTCCTATAACCATTCGCTTAAAAAATGTTTATTTTTGCAGTGAATCGCTCACGGAAACCCGATCCATTGAGTTTTTTTTTATTGAAATCGTGCGGTACGCAAATATCATAGCGATTCATGTAACCCAGCTTCACTAAATGCTGTGAACGGTAATTTTCAATATTCCCAATATCTGGTTATTCTTGATCAAAGCCTTGAGTTGGTAATCGTTAATAGTAATCGGTCTATGAAACTGTTTTCCGAACAACCTATTATTGAATTTTGTACAATTCATGTTTGATATTGTTTACCTAACTCAACAAACAAGTGATATTCAATATCTAATTGTCTATTTGTTATTTACTCGTAAGTATTGACAACATTCTCTGTAGCATTCCTCAATATATTCAATAATTGAAGAGTTAACCCTTCCTGTCCTGTGATGTGTAACTAGTACACATTGCTTCTAAAAACTTTAATATTTCTATAAATATAATAAATACTGGGTTCAGATTTTAGGTATTCCTCCGCAATACATTTATGCGTCGAATGAAAAAAATAATATTAATAATAATTAGCACTTATCGGCCACTTCAGAGATATTTTGTGAAAATCGGGAATAAATTCACCAATACAATCAAACGTGTGCCAGTGTGTGGCGTAGGTATATTCATTCTAAAAAACCGCTATGGGTGAGGAAGCGACGCTATTCACGTCTCACTCTCACTCTACTTCGGTATATGGGAATGCAAAAAATTGAATCTCAGTTCGCTCGCTTCTCTCATTCAGTAGGTCGGTGGCTTTTGGTAGAGGTGGTCACTTTGCCCATTTTGTGAACGTTGGCCGATGTTTTTTTCATGTTTTTAGCAAATAAATTTCAATTATTATCACTTTTGACTTTAAATTTAATTAATTTAAGCGAGGCTATTAATATTCTTATTTTTCCGATTTTAAATCGCTCATTTTTACATGTGTATTGAATACACAACGCCGGAACGGGTGGATTTTTTTAGCACAGGAAGGGATTGTTTAAACTCATAAACCACATAAAACCATATTTTGATTTTGTTTTTTTAATGGAAAAACAGTCTATCAACAAGCGACAATATACCCATAAATGGCATATATGTGAATTCAAACTAAAAGTGATTCTGTTTTACAACCAAAGATGTCACTGGGCACATCTCCACAAGCAGTTTACTCAAATACCGCACAATTTTTTTCTTATAACTCTTTACGTATTTTTTGGCTCTTGAGTGGTTTATGAGTTTAACTCTTCAATTATAATTATTTCAAATATGAAATTCTTTTAATACGAAAGAATATTTCTTCTCTCATGGTTTCATATTGAACGATTTCCACTGTATTATGTAATAAAAGTATTGTGAATGTGTTCTCTCTCTCTCTCAAAATATCTTATTGTACTGTACTTATCCTTCTTTTTGTGATAGATGAAGTGATTTGAATGACGTTGGCATTGTAGGAAAGTATAGGATGTATGTACTAAGACAGTTTCTTAAACATGAGTTTTAATGTTGTCCATAGAAGTATGCAATATTATTCAACTGCGAAAATGCCAATTTACATAAATAAGTGGATACGAAATCTATTTGCATAAATAAGAAATGAACTTCTTGCTATGCAATACTCTGATAAGTTTTTAAAAAGTCAAGCATATCGTTATATATTTTTTCAATTTATTTATTTCTGTGTGTTCGTAAATAAAAAATGCATAATGCATTTTAGATTTTCACTTTGAATCATTATGCAATCGACTTTATGGACACCACTGCTATATAGTTTGGGTGGCTTCTAGCATATGAACCATACAAGCTTACACCATGCAATATTATGTGATTGGGAGGAAACATGTTATGCAGTGTCATATGGCTATACCCTCACAGTTTATTTTCTTGAAATTTATCAGCGAGGGAAGCTACGTTAAAACTTCTAAAATGTTCATATTTTGCTCTATTAAGATAATAAACTACTACCAAGTCCAACTCTTTAGCGTCCACGAGTGGTCTCTCAGGCCCCGCGAACCCCGGGCAATGTGACCACTGGCATTTCCATCAGTGTCATAGCAGATAGAGAGTGGACGAATGGCAAGTTTCCAGTGCCATAAAACTGGATGCACTCAGCTAAGGGAAGGTAACCCCAACAGAAAATCCTCCAGGAAAAGCAAGGGGAAATCACTCTGGATATCCCTCCCCACTATGGAGAGAAAACTCTCAGGTGATAGTCAACGTTGGGGTGACCTGACATGACACTAGGAAGAAGAAGAAGATAGTAAACAGTATTAAGAAACGTACACATTAGTATATTTATTTTGCGTTTTATTTTGAAAGATATAAGTATTCTGTAATTTATTTTGTCAGTAAATAAAAGTGATATAAATCATGCAGGCTGGCCTGGATTGGACACATGCTCCGAGCTCCTGTAGTTAGGATGCCTTTAATCATATTTCCTTATTATTTTATCTATGTTTCTATTTTTCTTTCTCCACCCCTGCCCTCTTTAAGTCATTGGTGATATTAAATAATAAAATTTTGTTGTATTTGGTAGAAAAAATGGTGGAGTTTCAATATATGATAGAAGGCAGAATGAAAACATCAGAAATTAATGCTTGGATAAAGTAAGATGAAGTTTTAAGTAAGATGAAGAAAGGAACTTTAAGATGGTTTAGGCATGTCGAGAGAACGAATGACAAAAGAATGACTATGCGAGTATGCAAGTGAAATGTGCAAAGTGTGTGTATAGACAAAAGGTAGACTGAGAAAAACATAGTTGGATCAAATAGACCAGATTTTGAAAGAAGGTAGGTGAGAAGTATGAATAATATAAGATTGTGCATGATGAGATGTATGAAAGTGAAGGAGGTGAAAGTTGTGTTTGAATAGAAAAGTTTGGAGATCTGTTATCTCTGCCTGCCCCGCAAGGGACACTGCATGATGATAATAATGTATGTACGAGGCGTATCCAGAAAGTAAGTGTACTGAGGCTCTCACGACCGGATGGATTTTATTTTCGACATGTTGGCTACACTTCCGTGTAGCCTGACCCTTCCCCTCCGCAACGAGACCGGTTCGAGGTCAGTACGTTGAGAAGTGTCGACGCGACAACACGTTACGTGAAAAATGTCAACCTCATCTCCCGCCAAGTGCGAAATAGTGGAGGCCGGGAAAGAGTTTTTGAGGCGCTGCAAACTCCATGGAGATGAATTTCTCCGCTCCATCGTTACAGGAGATGAAACTTGGGTTGCACACTACACGCCTGAAACCAAATAGCAGTCTCAACAGTGGCGTCACACCTCTTCACCCTCCGCCAAAAAGTTCAAAACCACAATTTCAGCCAAGAAAATCATGGCATCTGTGTTTTGGGACTGTCAAGGCATAATTTTAATTGAATATATGCCTCAAGGGGAGACCATCAACTCTGCAAGATACTGTGAGATCCTAAAAAAATTGCGGAGGGCCATTCAGAACAAGAGGAGAGGCATGCTGACAAAGGGAGTCTGCCTGTTGCATGACAATGCCAGACGGAACTGCTCGCCTCGTTTAAATGGGATGTCCTGAACCATCCCGCGCATTCCCATGACCTAGCACCTTCAGATTACTATCTCTTTACCTCCCTGAAGCTGCACATGGGTGGAAAAAAGTTTTCAACCGACGAGGAGGTAAAGGAAGAGGTGGACAAGTGGACGGAGGGGTTGGCGGGAAACTACTTCGAGGAAGGCATCAAAAATTGATACCCCGCTTCACCACCTGCATTGAGAGGAATGGCGACTATGTCGAAAAATAGCTTACATATGTACTACGGTAACCACGTAATTTTTTTGTTTAAATAAAAAAAAATCTAACCTACAAAAATTCAGTACACTTAGTTTCTGGATATGCCTCGTATATGGTAGAATAATGAACATGTAAGACATATGATTTGATAGAAAGTTTTCTTTCTTTCATGTTTTTTCTTACTGGCAATAGAGTATACACAACTACTTATTTCATTTAGTATAATATTATAAATGTAATTTCCTTTTCCCAGCTAACTGCAATGGCATTTGGGGTGTAGACAATGTGACTGGTAGGCCATGGGAAGAAGTGTTATGCAAGAATACTGAATCAAGAGGAATAATTTATTTAGGAGATTCGGTCGGTGCCCACTTCCATTTTCCTGAACCGTGGATTAACCCCAGCATTCCAAATAAGGTTTTCGATGTTATTTTTAATGGTTTCTTATTTTTTTATTGATCTGACTATAAGCCGCTATCGTTCTATATACAACTCTCTAAAATTAAAACTTATGTAACCCTCCATTGTTTATGAAACTCAACTGTTTTATTGTATTTTACAGCACTTCCATTGTATACAGCAGGGGTTGGCAATATTTCCAGGCTTATGCCCCGCATTTGACTGTTAGTTTTAATAATATGGATGCAACTATTTAAGTCAGAAAGTTTTTTTTTTATTAAACAAAGTAATATATACAAATTTATTACTTAACTAATCTTATTTATATGTTATAATTTATGTACTTACTTTATCTTATTTTCCTACATGTCATTTTATTTTTATTTTTTACAATCTTAATATATGATTTCTTAGAAATAATTAACACCTACATACTACTTATAACTAGATAACAATTCTTACAACTAATTATTTAGCAAGAACAAGTCCACTCGTTCAGGATACTTGTATTCCATCACATTCACTCAGACCTTGGTCGTCCCAGCTAATACTGTAGGTGGACTAGTCAGGCAACAGATAATGCTTCGGTAGCTTGTGCTTATAACGGAAGGGTAGGTCGGATTTACTCTCGTAAGCCCCCAGGGCAGCGACTAAGGGATTGCTGTGGTTTTGTTGACTTTTATAGAACTTCACGGTCCAAGCGAGGATGTGGTGTTGTAGGGTTTCTTCTCGCTGTTTAACGTGAAGTCGGGTAAGGTTTGATCTGGGATGGGTGTTAAAAGATATCTTGAATGCCTTGTACTGCACTCTCTGGAGTTTCAGGTGATCCATGTTGCTCACACTATTCCAAACGGGTGCAGTATAGGACAAATAAGGGTTTATAGAGGAGGAGCTTATTTTTGGGTGAAAGGAAGCTGCGTCGATGAAATATCGAACTGATAGTTCCTATGCCCTTGTGACCTGTCAGAAAGTGTGACAATGACAATATTATTTCTATCCTAAATAATTGAATATTTAAAATACGAGATAAAAATATTATTTACAAAAGAAATAAAAATAAATTATTGTTTATTTTTCACTCTATATTATTTATAGTTAACACTGTGAAGCTTTCAAGACATTGTAATTTATTTAATTAAACACTGTTTTTTCCACTTAAGATAATGGTATAACTCTACTGGTTTCAAGGTTTTCACTTCATCATCAGGGGAGTACAAAAAATACTCCATTACAAATATTCTTGTTGTGAGTCCACAAGCACTGAATGTGATTATGGGGATATACAGAACTCATACAGCACATGCTAGTTTGTCTGATAGTACATGCTCTGAGCAGAACCTGATTGATGTGAATGATGGGCAATCTCTGTTGCGTCATACTAGAAACACTTGACATGATTGATAGTCCGGTCACAGAAATGATTGGATTAATACACTATATTGTATTAGAAAAAATAATGAGGCTCTCAGATAAAGCTGCGCAAAGGACTCCATTATACATACCGTATTTTACGGACTATAAGCGAACCTTAATTTTTAGGCAATTTAAAAAAAAAATAACATTTTTACCATTTTTATTATTAGATTGCAAAGCTAGACTAAAAAAACTCATGTTCGTCGCATCGGTGCACTGCTGCTGCTAGTTGAATCCAATGTTGCCGAATAGAGATAGGTTTCCCGCGGCATCGAATATATGGCCATTTTTAAGACTGGCGGGAATTTTAAATCAAACACTGGACATTTTCATATTAATTTCGAGTATAAGACGCACCTGAATTTTGGAGACAATTTTTTGAAAAAAAAAGTGCGTCTTATAGTCCGTAAAATACGGTAAATATACCACAACTTGTAGTGTTTAATTTTCTTAATCATTTTTATAATATCCAACTTTTTCTCTTCTTCAGAGTAGCATCATAACAAAATTGGAGGCTATTTTAGATGAATTGGATTGGCCTGAAATTGGATTTGCAACTGGGTATAGAAACTCGTCACATCCAGATATTGTAAAGGTTTGTTTTAGAATAATGTTAATCAAAATATCTAAATTATATCCCAAACTCTAATGCTGTCCTTGGCACTAGAATAAACATTTTAAGCAGTTTTCTAACATTATCCAAAGTAAATAAATATGAAAATAACTCGACATGAGAATGGGGCCATAAATATTTCTTATTTTATTCTGGGTTCAACAGATTCAATTTATCTTCGCATGCGTGCTCACAATCTCTAATGCTGTCCTTGACACTAGAATGAACATTTTAAGCAGTTTTCTAACATTATCCAGAGTAAATAAATATAAAAATAACTCTACATGAGAATGGTGCCATAAATATTTCTTATTTTATTCAGGGTTCAACAGATTCAATTTATCTTCGCATGCGTGCTCACAATCTCTAATGCTGTCCTTGACACTAGAATGAACATTTTAAGCAGTTTTCTAACATTATCCAAATTAAATAAATATAAAAATAACCCGACATGAGAATGGTGCCATAAATATTTCTTATTTTATTCAGGGTTCAACAGATTCAATTTATCTTCGGATGCGTGCTCACAATCTGTGTAACCACAGGGATTATCAGAATCTCGCGAGGAACGGGGCAATGTCTGACAACTTTTTGGAAGAAGCGAATGCCATTTCGAGGAATCCTTCTGATAAACCAGTCCTCTTGATTTATGCGATGGTGGGGAACGATGTGTGTAACAGGCAAGTACGGTATAAAATTTGATTGAAAAATAAAAGAAAATGTCTTTTTCCATATTTATATTTTTTACATTTTCATATTCAAATTCCATAAAATGCACATATTTCTTTTCCTCATTTTTAATTTTTATACACATTTTACATTTGTTGTATCCATAACTGGAAATATAAAAGTATTGCAAAAGCTTAGGAGATTTTTTTCTATAAACATTAATCTAAATTTTGACAATTTGTAAAATCCACTTCCATTGTGAATACTAATGAAAGATTGGAGCAAGTTGAGGAATTCTGCTATTTGGGTAGTATGTTCTCAGATGATGGAAGAGTTAAGAGGGATATCGAGTGGTGTATAGCGATGGAAACAATGTCAATGGGGCACTAAACATATACACTAAAACCAGACAGTATCAGAATCTTCTAAGATGATAGTCCACAATATTATTCTGGAGCCAACTTTGATGTGAGTAGTGAAACTTGGGCATGGAAAAATACTGATAGGAGTCAAATAAATACTGTAGAAATGCGTGCATTGAGAAGAAGACATGAAGTGACAATGTATGATAGAATACAGAATGAAGTGATAAGGGATGAATGTGAACTGAGGCTAAAGTAAGATCAAGAAGAACACGCTAAGATGGTTTGGGCATGCGTAACGAATGAATGAAAAAAGGTTAGGAAAATTGATGCACAGTGCAAATGTGAGTGGAAGACGTTTGAGAGGAAACCAAGGAAAGTATGGTTGGATCAAATAAGTGATTTTCTGAAAAAAAAAGGAAATGTAGAAAGTCAGAGATATCGTAGAAGTTGCATGAGAAAGTGTATGGATGTGGAAGAGGAGAAGGATGCGTGTCGAGATAGGAAAGTCTGACATTTTGTTCCCTCTGCGTACCCCGACAGAGAGATGGCGTGATGGTATATGCTATTAATACTGGATTATTATTTATTTTAATTTTAGATATCATGACACCGTAAACCAAATGACGAAACCAGACGAATTGAGAAAGTACGTAATGGAAGGTCTGCAAGTTTTGGACAAGAAATTACCTCAAAAGAGCCACGTGATACTCTTGTCTCTTCTTAATGCTAGTTTTATTTATCCAACAATGGCTGAAAGAATACATCCTTTAGGTAAACAGATTTCATTTATTTATTTTAATCCTCAGAACAATTGGAGGTACATAGGATGTATGCAGTTTTATCAGTTGCTATGTATTTGCTGTGGATGACTCGGGCAGAAATAATCTTGTACAGATTTGTATTAGACGGACCACAAATTGTTTCTTTGCAAAATGAAAAAATTGCATAAGTATTACTTTTTTTAATAATCGAATTATTTTTAACCCTTCCCTTATGGTGATAAAAATAATACGCGTGCTCCGGTGTTGGGTAGTGAGTACGCAATAAAAAATTTGCGATTTTAAATCGAAAAAATAAGAACATTCATAGATAATCCCCTTAATTAATTATAATTGAAGTTAAAAATTATAATAATTGAGATTTATTTGCTGAAAACATTAAAAAACCATCTGGCAACGCTCACGGAACGGGCGTACGTCTAACCTATTTGCAAGCTTAGAAGCTACTAGTGGCGCGGAACGTCAGTTGCATACCCCGGCGCTTACGCTTATGCTTGCGACGTTGAGACAATTCAGCTCTTCGCAATTCAATCTAGTATGCAAGAGTGAGATGCGAATATAGTGTCGCGCTTCCCGCATACTATTCACCTATCGTCAAGACCAGGCACTCGCAGCGTTTAAATGCGAATTTGTTTTCGATCTTTACAAAACACCTCGATGTAGTCGATAAATTCTGATAATTATTTTTTAAATCAATGCGTAAATATATTATGGAGGAATACCTAAAATCTTAACCTTGTATTTATTATATTTATAGAGATATTGATGGTTATTAGAAGCAACGTGTAGAAGATACCCAACACAGGGAAGGAAAGGTTAATATCATCCCTACAATCACAGGGTGGGTTTTGGCTGCCTGCAGAATTCTACTATGTTTTTCTCAGCAGCATCGTTTCTCAAATTGCTTATACCCAGTGTTCGGCACTTCTCTGTCACAACATAATTTATTTTTTATAATTTCATGAATAGTGTTATGTTTTATACAAATGTGAGGTTTATTGATATATTTTGGGGAAATTTATTCTTATAAAAGCTTTCTCATGAATGATTTTTACAACTTATTGGGAAAATACTCAAAAACCGTTTAAGTAAATCCACGTAAATGGAGACCACTTGAAAAGGAATTACTGTAAATAATACAATAATGTAAAATATGTTAAAATATGTCAATTTGTTTGGCCCCGCGTGTTTGTCGGCCATTTTGTTCAGTCACAGTAAATTCTTCCGATGGACAGGTCGTCGCGCGCTCCCGCCACAAAACGTCCGTGCGAGATCCACGCGGTCATCCGTTTTTTGACTTTGCAGAACAATACCGCCGCGAATATCCATCGGAAGCTCGTGGAAGTTTATAGTAGTGATGTGATGAGTCGACAAGGTGTTGTCGAAGTGGGTTAGGTTGTTCAGAGAAGGTCGTACTGATACTCACGACGAGGCAAGGCACTGATTTCTGACGAACTTGTGCAAAAAATTTAAAAACAAGTGCGAAATGACCGCCGTGTGACGCTTGACGACCTTCACGAAGAATTTCCTGTCATTTCTCGAAGTCTCCTTGGTGATATTGTGTCGGAAAAACTTGGTTACAAGAAGTTGTGTGCGAGATGGGTGCCTAAAATGCTCACACAGGAGCACCGTCAAAATCGCGTGACCGCCGCGTGTGAATTTTTGGATCGTTTTGCACAGGAGGGAGAAGCTTTTCTGGACTCTATCGTGACAAGGGATGAAACATGGGTGTGTCACTACACCCCAACAATTTTCCAACGATCAGGAGGTCGAGGAAGCTGTGAAGAAGTGGCTGAAAGAGCTGGCGGCGGAGGTCTATGACACTGGCATACAAAAGCTGGTGCCCCGACTACAGAAATGTCTCGATCTCGACGGCGATTACGTTGAAAAATAGTTTAATATATTTGTGAAGTATCATCCTGTGAATTTCAATTAAATACAAGCATTTTTCGATCATACATAAATGTTGTAACCTTACTTTCTGGATGACCCTCGTATTATTGCTATTATTTTGTTTATTTGGGGCAATCAATGTGTTTACATTATTTATTCGCGATGCTCTTATCATCCTTAAGTGTTTATCTTATTTTACGAGTGTGCATCATAAGGCATGTTATATTATTTATTATTTTTTCATCCTTCCTTTACTGTTTCTAACCAAATGTCGTCACTGTTTCTAACCAAATGTCGTAGCCCCATAATATAAAAAAATATCTGATACCAATTAAAATTATGCATGTTTAAATAACTATGCTTGGTAAACTATTGGTATTTTATGGTTACAATAAATTACCTGCACAGTGACTATGATTTATAAAATTGTGTTACAATAATGATAATGAGACAGATACCAGATATGGTCAGCAACACGAGGGTTCTTCAAAGAGCCAAAGTTGATAGAATTGCTGACTAATATTAAAATCCGAAAGGTGTCCTATTTGGGCATGTACTTAGAGGAGAAAAGTACAAATTACTGCACCTGATCATCTAAGTCAAAATAGAGGGTCGAAGAGGTGTTGGCAGGAGGCAAATCTCCTGGCTCCGCAATATACATGATTGGACTGGTATAAGGAGCGTTGGGGATCTTTTTTGGGCTGCCAGGGACAAAGATGCTTACTCTCAGGTGATAGTCAACGTTGGGGGAACCTGACATGACACTAGGAAGAAGAAGAATTATAATGAGTTGGAATGATAATATAAGCCATACAAAGAACATTTATTTTACATGACAAGGAAAGATACAACATATCAAGAGTTTAAAGACGTACATTTCAATAATTATAAAAAAAACATACTCCCCTTCTCCCATTATGCTTAGTTACTATGTTCAGATAACGTAGACCTACTGGCTGACTAACCAGGAATTACTGTTTTAAGTAAACCAACTTATCACGTTTGTCAATTAAATGCTCTCATCACTAAAAAGAACATAAAAAATAACAATATACGTGAGATTTTCATTTTTATAGTTCAAGGAACCAAATTAAGAAAAATATAGAAATAGTAAGAAATCACAAACAATAACCACACTCAAATTGGTAAATGATGTAAAGGGTCTTTCAAATTGAATGTTTTTTTTTATTCTATTTTTTTTTAATTCTTGAATAAAACACACGAATCGCTTCGATTTCAAAAAACTTTTTGTTAGTCATTGAAGTATAACGTATGACAGTTAAACACAAAAAACAATATCTGCCAAATGTCCACCTCTTGCAGCTCCACGGATGTCTACTCTTTTGTCAAAATTTTCGATGACATTTTGGCATAATTGCGGTTCTAACTCACCAATAACGCGAATAATTTCGTCCTTCAGCTCAGGAATTGATTGGGGGTCATTCTTATAGACCTGGCTTTTCACGTAACCTCAGAGAAAATAGTCCAACGGTTTTAGATCACATGATCTTGGTGGCCTATTAACATCACCGTTTCCGGAGATTACAATACATAAAATAATTCAACAATTCGAACGCGTTGTATTGTATATGACTTCATTTTTATAAATGTCATACATCACACTTCTCAAATATTTCAATTCCTAGGCAAGTTTGCGACGCCATCTGTGTTTTATCCAAGAATTTAAAAAACCGCTCAATTCGAAAGACCCTTTATAAATACTGAACATTCTGAATTTTAACGCAACAATCCACGGACAAAAAGAAAATAAGATCTTCGCCATTATTTATTTCTCAAGATACCCGTCATTATTTATTTCTCAGATTCAGCAATTCCCTGAGAAAGGAGCCATTCCTTAATCTTTCCTTCCCTGTGTTGGGTATCTTCTACACGTTGCTTCTAATAACCATCAATATCTCTATAAATATAATAAATACAAGGTTAAGATTTTAGGTATTCCTCCATAATATATTTACGCATTGATTTAAAAAATAATATTAATAATTATCAGAATTTATCGACTACATCGTAAGTATTTTCTGAATATCGGAAACAAATTCGCATTTAAACGCTGTGAGTGCCTCGATCTTGGGTCTTGACGATAGGTGAAAAGTATGCGGGAAGCACGACACTATATTCGCATCTCACTTTTGCATACGTCACTGAATAGCGAGGAGCGCAATTGTCTCAACCTCGCAAGTGTAAGCCACGCCCGAGTTAGCCACCAACCCTGCCGCGCCGCAGTAGCTGTTGAGCTGGCAACGAGACTAGATCTACGCCCGTTCCGTGAGCGTTGCCAGATGGTTTTTTAATGTTTTCAGCAAATAAATCTCAATTATTATAATTTTTAACTTCAATTATAATTAATTAAGGGGATTATCTATGAATGTTCTTATTTTTCCGATTTAAAATCGCTAATTTTTGATGGCGTACTCACTACCCAACACCGGAACACGCGTTTCATTTTTATCACCGTAAGGGAAGGGTTAAGTATGTATTTGAGCTTTAAAATAGTTAATTGATTTCTACTTATCTAGCAACGCGTTATACATCCTTGGTGCTAAAAAAATATTATACCTTTGGCCAAAAGAAGTGTTCATCGTTATACTGGGATATTTTTTGTTTATTCTCATCGTAAATCAAACTCAAGACATACGTACAATTTATTCTCAAATATTTTTTGTGCAGGTTCTGTATTTAACAATATTCAATATAAGGATTTGTATACCTGGTTTTCTTGTATGGAAATTGGGCCATGTGAAGGATGGATGACGGGGAACGCAACGCTTAGAAAAATAACAACACAGGTAAAGAATATATTTTTATTGAAATATTAATCTAAGTATTATTGTATCAAGAGTCGTGCCAAACGCAAGAAGAACTTGCACTTACATTAGGAGTGACTCAACAAGCAATTTCACATCGGTTGAAATCATTGGGAATGATTCAAAAACAAGGAAATTGGGTTCCATATGAACTGACACTGAGAAACGTTGAACGCCGATTTTCCACATGTGAAATGCTGCTTGCCAGGCATAAACGAAAGGGTTTTCTGCACCGTATAGTCACTGGTGATGAAAAATGGATCCACTATGATAATCCAAAAAGGAAGAAATCAGAAATCTGCCAGAAAGATGGGAAAAAGTAGTGGCAAGCGATGGGCAATACTTCGAATAAAACACGAGGTTCCGTTCTTTCACAGTAAATGCCCAATTTTTGATAAAAAAAATGCCGGAAACTTATTTGTACATCTAATATTTTATCAACTTTAATATAAGCCTCGATTCTAATAAATAGCAAGCTATTTAGGTAAATACATTACATAAAACTAACAATAATGACAAATTAATACATCTTGTTACAAATTAGCAAAAATATGTCAGTTTGTTAAAATCAAATAATATTTGGTGACGTTTTTCAATAGTTACTATGTTAGTCTGCATTGGCTAGGGATGAGGTATATGATAATTGGATTTTCGATTTTTTTACACATAAAATTAAATGTTCGTAATTAGTATTAATTCACAGTGGATCTTGGCCTATTTAAAGATAGATACAAATCATACAATACATTAGAAAGTCAGTATAATGAAAATTAGGAATTAAAACGTCAGCTTAGAGAAAAACAATTTTTCGATTTATAAAAAAACTATTCGATTTGTAAAAAAAACGATTTTACCCCATCCCTTTGAGACATGATATTTCAAACGTCACAGAGACCATGCTACATTTTCTTGAGTATAGTAGATTTAATTTGGAAAAGACCAAGGAAAGTATGGTTACAATGCCGAATTCATTCATTATCCCATTTAAAGGAATAAGCTTTGTAGACCTAATTGAAATAAAAAATAATACATAATTATTTTTTTATCATTTTTAGATTACTTTTATTAATTTAAGAGATGTCCCTATCTCACCCAGATTAAAATAAATTAATTTAACGCATTTTTCTAACTATGCTATTTTTCCTAGAACCAATTAATCATGTATAGCGAGGGACACCTGTTTTCCTAGAACCAATTAATCATGTATAGCGAGGGACACCTGTTTTCCTAGAACCAACTTATCATGTATAGCGAGGGACACCTGTTTTCCTAGAACCAATTAATCATGTATAGCGAGGGACACCTGTTTTCCTAGAACCAATTAATCATGTATAGCGAGGGACACCTGTTTTCCTAGAACCAATTAATCATGTATAGCGAGGGACACCTGTTTTCCTAGAACCAACTTATCATGTATAGCGAGGGACACCTGTTTTCCTAGAACCAATTAATCATGTATAGCGAGGGACACCTGTTTTTAAATTTAAAAAATCATATTTCAATCAAATGTACATAAATTTCAGAAAGCTGTTGAACTCTCTCAAGTTCTGAAATCAATAGCTTCGAAATCAAGATTTGAATCGTTTCAAGTACATTATTTACAAAATCCATTTAACATGGCTTTAGATAGATGGGTTGCTCAAGGTGGGATGTTGTATAAATTGGTGGACACAGTTGACAGCACACACCCCAATCAGGTAATTAAAAAATAATATATCTATTCTTTGTCTTATTTAGAGGGTTAAATGACAGAATAACTCTCCATCTATCACTGTCCCATTTCATCATGGAATGTCTCGATAAAGCGTCTCCTTGCCAAGCCCTCCAAATCCGCCTCCTATACCTTCCTAGATCTGTTTGGCAGTTGATAGTTTGAAACTTTTATTGATTTATTTAACTGATTTTGAATATTGCAGAATTCCATTATTGCCTTAATTACTTATACAAAAAAAATTGCAAATTCTTTCAAAAACTTACGAGGTAGTGACTGGCTTGTTTTGATTTGTAATAATAATAATATTAAATTTATTTTTGCAAAAGAAAGAAAATGTACAATCTATATAATACAATATATAAGAGAGGTGCATGGTTGCGCGGTAACGCACTTGACTTCCGTGCAGAAGGTCGTCGGTTCGAACCCCGCGCTGTGCTACTCTCCTCTAACGGCACAGGCATTTTTTCTGCCTAGTGTTCAATGGCATATGGATACCTATGGCTTTGGACATAATTTGGTTCTTTAAAGAAAAAAAAAAAAGACAGACGGTGTGATGGTATATTTGTATGTATCAGTGATGTAGCGTCCATAGATGCTGTGAAAACACCGCATCCCCTAATAGTTGAATGACAAAAAATTAATTGTCATTTAAAATTTTTTTACCATATAAAAAAATATTAATAATATAAAAAAGACCGGCTTTTAGCTAGTGTCGATATCATAATTTTTAACAAGCGCAAGCGTTTTCTGGGTATTAACAGCATCCGTCAACTCGAAAGTCACACCACACCACTGGTATTTTTGTTTAGTTTTATATGTAGATAGAACACCAAATGAATTAATGAATTGCACTTATTTTTTCATTTCAGATGGCTCAACCTTTAATGGCAGAGGCCCTGTGGGAATCACTCGAAGAACTCGGAGTCCTCGGACCAGAAAATCCTAATAATCACAAGATCTTGGAACTTTTTGGTGATCAGGGTGGACACTAAACTTATTGCCTAAAAATGTGCTCATTTACTATGACAATACTATAGATTTCTTCAAAGATCATGTCAATCTTATGTGATGGAATGCGTTAGCGTATAATAAATGCATAGTGGAAACCTTTTTGTAAATAATTAATGATCAATATAGTTTGTGAAAAAACAAAGAATCATAGAATAGAGTGCTTTAGTTTTTTCCATCTAAAGTCTGCATTGACCTTAAAAAATCTATTTTTTTTGGGGTAGTTCATATAACGTAACTTATTAGCATATTGACTGCTAAATAATTTATTTTAAAATCGCAGCGGTGCTAAAAATTTGCCCATTTTTTTTTTATTCTTAAAAATAGTAAAAATGTGAAAGCGGGTTTAGTTCATTGTTATATACTAGGGCTGCCCAACCTTTTTACACATATGAGTCACTTTGTTTGAATGGCAGTGTCGCAATCTACCAGTGTACAGAAATAAAGCAAAAAACTATAATCAAATATAATAGTTTAATGTTTATTATGACCAAAAAAATTTCCAGTATTAAATGTACAAATGAATCATGAATTATGAAGAAAAAAGACTAGGAGTACAATAAATACTGGTGTAAATAAAAATAATGTTACTAAGTTCTTTGGCATTGTAAGATTTGGCAATTTTTTCAAAGGTTTCAAAGATTAAACACTGGCCAACGTGTTCATCACTTAAAGAATTTCTTATTTCTGATTTTAAAATGTTCATATTGGAAAAAACGGATTCTGCCAAATATATATTACCTTGATCAAAAAGTTTTAGGATTTTATTCATAAAATCGAAAATACAAGTTTATTCATCAAAATCGATATGGTCCCCTTCAAAGTACTCCCCATCGACTGCAACGCACTTACGCCAGCGCTTGATATCCAATCCTCGAAACACCGCTGCTACTCAATTTTCGGTATGTCGGTGGCACGAACGCTTCAGAAGTGGTCGTGAGTCGGTCGAGGATGACGAATGCAGTGGCAGCCGAAAACGGATGAAAACATCGATAAAATCAAAGAAATGTTGGCCGAAAACCGCAAATTGACCATTAGAGAGCTGGCAGAGGACTTGAACATCGCTTATGGATCCGCACAAGACATTTTGGTTAGTGATTTGGGCCTCAGACGTGTCGCTGCAAAAAACTGGTGTCGAAACACCTCAATTTCATGCAAAAAAAGGATCGCGTTGAAATCGCGAAAGACATGATTTCCATGAGTTTTTTACCAAAAACAACACGAATACTATCCAGCAGCCTTCGAATCCACCTGATCTGGCTCCCTGCGACTTTTTCCTGTTCAACCGACTTAAAAAACCGTTTCGCGAAACGCGTTACAGCACCCGAGAGGATGTCATGAAAAAATCGAAGACGGCTCTGATGGCCACACCGAAAATTGAGTACCAGCGGTGTTTCGAGGATTGGATCAAGCGCTGGCGTAAGTGCGTTGCAGTTGATGGGGAGTACTTTGAAGGGGACCATATCGATTTTGATGAATAAACTTGTATTTTCGATTTTATGAATTAAGTCCTAAAACTTTTTGATCAAGGTAGTATATAAATTTTATTAAATAAATAAAATAGTTTTTATAAATATTTATTAGAATTCAACAATATTAATGCAGAGTAAAAAAATTAAAAATGTGATTTTTTTTACATTATTTGGTTATTTATTACTTGCTGTTTTTGCTTATTGCTTTATGTATCTTTTTGTTTCTAAATCCATTGTGTTATACAGTGGAACCTCTCATAACGAGAATAATTCGTTCCAGAATCTTACTCGTTATGTGAAACACTCGTTATGCGAAACAATTTTTCCCATATAAATCAATGTAAAATACGATAATGCGTTCCATGCCGAAAAAAATACTCAATTTTTTTTATTTTGAATGTTTATTCAAATAAAATTACATACTTATAAATTGTTAAGGAGCGTAACAACCCGGAATGCGATTTCGATTTGCAAAAAACAATAAAAAAATCGAAATAACTAGTTTTTTAGTTATGAATTTATGAAAAATAATTAATTCTTTTTTACTAGAAGTAAAATCCGGTAACCCTCAGAGTCTACGAGCTTCTTATAGTCGCTGATGAAGTTCTCTGCTGCCTTTGTGTCAGAGCTTGCTGCTTCACCATGCCTCACAACGCTGTGGATGCCGTTCTTCTCTTAAATTTCTCGAACCATCCATGACTTCCCTTAAATTGTACTTCTTTTTCGGCAGTTGATGATCCTGGCGTCTTCTTAACAAGGTCGGCGAAAATAACTTTCGCCTTCTCACAAATGATGTTTTCGTTAATAGTATCGCCTTGCAATTACTTTTCGTTTATCCATATGAGAAGCAACCTTTCAACATCATCAAGAATAGGTATCCGTTTCGTACACATTCTTGACACTCCCTTTGAAGCATCTATCTTCTTAATTTTGTCCTTGTTCTTGAGGATAGAGCAAATCGTTGATGTAGACCGATTGTATGTGTGCGCTAGATCAGCCACGCTCACACCTCGTTCTCGCTTTTCAATGATTTTACGTTTTATTTCTATAGTTACTTTTATTCTCTTATGGCTGTCTTCTTGTGGCTTTTTCTTCAGGGACATTTTTGCAAGGGTTATTAAACTTTGCACACAAAAAATTACAAATAATGTCTGAACACAAGTTTGGAACAATGTGTGATCGATCACATGTGACACTAACGCGCTAGCGGAACGAGTGCTAACCAGAGACTGACGCACTGGCGCGGAAGTCCCGGCTAACTAGTGAGTGACGTGAAGATAGGACTTCCCCTTTCTGCGTCACTCGTTATGCGAAATGTTGCTCGTTAAGGGAGCATTTTTTTCACAATCTGTTTAGCTCGTTATGCGAATTACTCGTTATGAGAGGTGCTCGTTATGAGAGGTTCCGCTGTATAATTTTTGTTATGTATGTAAGACTATCTACCTTACTATCTTTGAAATTATGATGATTAATGTTTGCTAAAAACTGATGGTTTTAAGATAGTAAAAAGAGCATGTTTAGATATGTTGTACAGACGGGTGACAAAAGACTGACTAAACAAATTTATAATATAAACATAAGTGGGAGTTGTGGTAGAAGACGACTGAGAAAAGTATACTTGGACCAAGTGAATGAAATTTCGAAAGATAGAAAAGTAAGAAAGATCGAAGCAACTGTATGAGAAGATATATGGATGTGGAAGAGGTGAAGGAAGTGTGTCATAATAGGAAAGTTTGATGCTCTGTCCTCTCTACCTATCCCTACAGAGAAATGGTTTGATGGTATCTATGTATAGTATATATCCACTAAACTCACTTTGCAAATTTTTAAGTTGTTCAATGTTGCTCAATGTTGAAAATTTTTAAATTCATATTATTTCAACTTTTCACGGTCAAATAATTATCCATTATTCCATTAAATGCCAGAAATGTTGGTTTTTAACTGATTTATGTGAAGTACAGTACCCGGCGGTAAATAATACACATCGGGCTTAAAAAAGAGACTGTCGGCCATAATCAGCTAACTTCGGCTTTGTAGAGCGTCGTCTGTCGGACGGACAGTTCAGTATCTAGAAAGAGCTGTTAAACTTTTTGACTGACAAATTGCAATGGAACACGTATATAAATGACAGAGACGATGCTTTACAAAGCCGAAGTTAGCCGACAGTCTTTCTTGAGCCCGATGTATATTACTTACTGCCGGGTTCTGTATACTACTTGCATATTTTAGTAAATTGAACTCGCAAATAATTAAAGTTAGATATGGTACAGAAATATTCCAAAGGGGTAAAACAGCTGACTGAGTGAGGCTGAAAGTGTGCTGGAAGGACTAATACTGTCAATTGGACGCAAATACACTAATTGTTATATATTTTTTGTTCGAGCCTTAAAACAATACGTAGAGACTATTTTCCTTTGTTTATTATAAAGAATCGCCCCCTGAAGTTTCAGAGTGCAAAGGTAGAAAGAACACTGCATATTATTTGTTTTAGATATTTTTTAAATTTTGTTAAAGCCCACTGTTTTAGAAAAATCTCTAAAAACCTATTTGTAATCATATAACAGTATATCTCAACCTTTTTGAGCCTTGTGGGTCATGTCCGGGTGATTAGTTTTAGTTTTGCGACTCAAGTCAAATAACATTAATGATAATATAACAAATAGGTTTCCACAAATCCTGAATACCGAGAAGCTGTTACTTTTGATGTGCAGTGGCTCAGAAGGTTTTTAAAAATATTTTTGTACATTTTTAACATGTATTGTATTTTGCAAACATATTGCTGTTGAAAATATTTTGCGATCCATTCATAATGCCAACTTACTCAATTTTGGGTCACGATCCATAGTTTAAGAAACAATGACATAGAGTTATGCGAAAAACGGCAATAGATTCAAATATACAAATTTCCTCTATTCTTTTTCTAATGTATAATAAAATAATTGACTTCTTGTCTCTCTTAAGGTTTATCTGTGTATATAGTTAATTAACTAGAAAATATTAAATATAGCTTTTAGATAAATTGTCAGTAGGCATGTTTTTCATACTAATTTAAATTCTTGTCAATGGAAAAATTATAATGTAATAATATTTTATATATAAGAAAAAGAAGACTAAATTTAATTTTTAATAACCGACATCTAGATAATTTTATTTGAGAAAAGAAAACTTATTTCACGAAATACATTTCTAAGAATTATTGAATATATATTTTCAAAAATGTTTATTTTATTACACTTTACTGTGAATAAACCGGCGGACTTATTGACATTTAGCATTTCTTTCAACTAACAAAGTAGAGAATGGCAGCATGCTGTCCGTGGGATGGGTTGACTTTTTTCCTGGTGCTTGGCAAATTTTTTTCTAAATTTCAGGACAATAACACCATCAGTGTGTTATTGTCCTGAAATTTTCTCACTGGATAGTGTTATTGTCCTGAAAAAGCAATGTTGTGTTATAAGTGAGATTTTTCAAAGTTTATGAGGAAGTTGGTTTCCCGCCTTAAGAACAATCAGCCATTTCAAAGAAAAAAGTGAAATCTCTCCTTAACCTTTTCCTTCCTGCGCTAAAAAAATCCGCGCATTCCGGTGCTGTGTATTCAATACACATGTAAAAATGAGCGATTTAAAAATAAGAATATTCATAGCCAATCGCTTGGCACACGTTTGATTGTATTGGTGAATTTATTCCCGATTTTCACAAAATATCTCTGATGTGGCTAATAAGTGCTAATTATTATCAATATTATTTTTTCATTCAATGTGTAAATGTATTACGTAGGAATACCTAAAATTTGAACCCAGTATTTATTTATAGATATTCAAGTTTTTAGAAGCAATTTGTACTAGTTACACATCACAGGGAAGGAAGGATTAATGGAGAAAAATAACAATACTATCCACTATTTTTCCATGCTATAAATTATTTTAAAAAATAAGAATAATACGAGTATTAAAAAAAAAAATGTTTTTTAACCATTGTGAATCAAAACTAAAACATTCAATTGGAAGATGAACATTTTATTTTATATTTATTAATACTTTTTTCATGCATATACATAAATTTGGTGCATTTATTGCTTGATAACAATTTCTACAACCAGTTTTTTTTAATAATATTGTGTATCCATGATGATTGAAAACTTGGTGAAAAATTTTGCAGTCATGTATCAATAAAGTAACAACGGTAAATCCCACTGATAAATTTTAGTGATGAAAACAATGTTTTAGCTCGTATTTTGTGAAATATATTTTTGGTTCCCTATAAAATTGCCCAAATGTTTTGCTTGACATATTTAAATATTAATACTTTTACAAATTAATTATTTATTTTATCTACAATATTTCCTTTCTTCTCAAAATTTATCATTATACTTGAGAAAATGTAGGATGGTCCCTGTGACATTTGAAATGTCATGTCTCAAAGGGATGGGGTAAAACGGTTCTTTTTACAAATCGAATAGTTTTTTTATAAATCGAAAAATTGTTTTTCTCTAAACTGACGTTTTAATTCCTAATTCTCATTATACTGACTTTCTAATGTATTATATGATTTGTATCTATCGTTAAATAGGCCAAGATCCACTATGAATTAATACTAATTACGGACATTTAATTTTAGGTATAAAAAAATTTAAAATCGAATTATCGAATACCCCATCCCTAGCCAATGAAGACTAACGTAGTGACTTTTGACAAACGTCACAAAATATTATTTGATTTTAACAAACTGCCACATTTTTGCTAATTTGTAACAAGATGTATTAATTTGTCATTATTGTTAATTTTATGTAATGTATTTACCTAAATAATATTGCTATTTATTAGAATCGAGGCTTATATTAAAGTTGATAAAATAATTAAAATTACTGAACGTCGTTACAAGGTTGTATTGGGACAAATTTGTGAACTGTCACAGGGACCATTCTACATTTTCTCTAGTATAGCATGTTTTCAAAGTTTTACAATTTTTTATTGTAATAATATTTTTTTACACATTTTCATGTTAATTAAAATTGTGATTATTTTACCGGTTGACTCTCATAAATATCTAGTTTTGTCAAAATTGTGGTGTATCATTCAAGTTCAGTACCCGGCGGTAAGTAATACACATTGTTTGTAGAGCGTCGTCTCTGTTGCACGATGGGCTAACAATCCGGTATCGTAGTCACAATGCGGTTAGCGCATCGTGCGACAGAGACGACGCTCGACAAACTATGTGTATTACTTACCGCCGGGTACTGTATCTCTATCTTTACGCGATTAATTGGTTCTAGAAAGAAATCGCGTTGCTAGAAAAACACGTAAAGAGAATTAATTTTAATCTGGTGAAACAGGAACAGGGCAGCTCAAAAGTGTTACTAAATAAATTCACTTGTTACGATTATTTTTCTCTTAACATAGCTAACTAATTGTAGGTCGAAGTTTCTATAAATGATATATTAGGTCTGTAAATATGAAACTGGATTTTTTTTTATAGAAAATACACTTTTATTCTATAAAAATGTTAAAAAATATTTTATTCAAAGTATTGCCCATCGCTAGCTACACATTTTTCCCATCTCTCTGGCGATTTGTGAATGCCACACCAAAAAAACTGTTGCTCTTTTGAGGCAAACCAATCATCGAATCATTTTCGTAAGAGGTGAAGCGCTGCTCAGCAAGTGCGTGTCCCATCGATGCAAATAAGTAGTAATCGGATGGAGCCAAGTCTGGTGAGTAAGTCGCATGCGAAAGTATTTGGATAGAGACCTCTATGAGCAAATTCCGGTTTCATATTTACAGATCTGGTATAAGATCTACTTCAATCAGACAATGGAGATCATACACATGAAGATTTGCTTGCAATGGTGGACCAGCAGTTAAAATAGACCCAGGAAATCGGTTGAGACCGGCCATTTTTAGATGTCAAATACTTCACACCCACCCTCTCCCTACAGTAATATTTTTTTTACATTTGACAGTTATTCAATCATTTTAGTTTTGATGTTTGTTTGTTTGTTAGATTATCATTATCATGTTTGTTACATTATCATTATCGTGTTTGTTACATTATCATTATCGTGTTTGTTACATTATCATTATCGTGTTTGTTACATTATAATTATTGTGTTTGTTACATTATCAACTGACGTGCGTGTCCCAGTTGGTAAAAGACGGACTTCTAACCCGTAGATTGCGTGTTCAGTTCCTGTTTGAAGCCAGATTTTTTTTTTAAATATTCTAGTCTGGTTTTTATTTAAGGCATGTTTAACCCTTCCCTTACGGTGATAAAAATAATACGCGTGCTCCGGTGTTGGGTAGTGAGTACGCAATAAAAAATTTGCGATTTTAAATCGGAAAAATAAGAACATTCATAGATAATCCCCTTAATTAATTATAATTGAAGTTAAAAATTATAATAATTGAGATTTATTTGCTGAAAACATTAAAAAGCCATCTGAAAACATTAAAAAACGCTCACGGAACGGGCGTACGTCTAACCTATTTACAAGCCTAGAAGCTACTAATGGGGTGGAACGTCAGTCGCATACCCCGGCGCTTACGCCTTTGCTTGCGACGTTGAGACAATTCAGCTCCTCGCAATTCAGTCTAGTATGCAAGAGTGAGATGCGAATATAGTGTCGCGCTTCCCGCATACTATTCACCTATCGTCAAGACGAGGCACTCGCAGCGTTTAAATGCGAATTTGTTTTCGATCTTTACAAAACACCTCGATGTAGTCGATAAATTCTGATTATTAATAATATTATTTTTTAAATCAATACGTAAATATATTATGGAGGAATACCTAAAATCTTAACCTTGTATTTATAATATTTATAGAGATATTGATGGTTATTAGAAGCAACGTGTAGAAGATACCCAACACAGGGAAGGAAAGGTTAACATCTTCTTAAGGCATGTTTAACAACTTCTGGTTGATGGGAAGAAATTAAACTCACCAGGTTGTACTGTATATGGCAATAAAAACTTGCTTATAGGTAAACAAATGCAAGATAAACTTTTATAGAACATAAAGCAACATGTCATGCAGTTTTTATGTGATTCTAACCCAGTTTCCTTGCAATCGTTGCTATTCACAATGTTAATGAATGTGAATTTCAAATAATTTCAATTTCAAAATAACATTTGTTCCTTCAGAGAGAAACATTTCAAAACCAAGAAAATATCATATTTTGTTATAAAAGCAAATTACTATTGAAATTTTTGCCACGAAAAGCAGAATCCTCATATATCGAGTGAGTATAAATAATGCAAATAAAGATTCTGAGATAAGCAATTGATTAACTTTCAAATAAAGATTCTGATATAAGCAGTTTATTAACTTTCAAATAAAGATTCTGATATAAGCAGTTTATTAACTTGGCGAATCGCGCTTCAAAATAAAATGTTCGTATTACATTTCTATTGTATACAGTACGTACAGTCTGGCAAGCTTATTGCTTTACGGCGATTTCTTCAATTTCGCGCATAAAAGGATTTTTATTGTTATTTTGTTAATGTCGTCAGTCTATGTGAAATCTGACATTATTTCTATGAAGATAAACAAACAGAATGTAGTGCAAATTTGAGTGAAATGCGTGTGAGAGGAAGACCAAGGAATGTATGATTGGATCAGGTGAATGATATTCTGAAAGAAGGTAATGTAGAAAGTCTGAGAAATCATAGAGGTTGTATGAGGATGTGAAAGAAACTAAGGATGTGTGTCGAGTTAGAAAAGTATGGCACTCTGTCCTCTCTGCCTAGCCCGGCAGGGAAATGGCTTAATAGTTTATTCTGCATAATTGTAAACTAATCACAAGTATGTATGTATGTAGAAGTTTAACGTTTATTCGCTATACACACAGCTATAGGCAAGTTTTTGTATACACACTTACAGCTATAGGCAAGCAAGTTCTTACAGCTATAGGCAAGTTTTTGTAGCTTATTTGTATATGCTTTCGTCAACAGAAATATCCTGCCAGAGCTCTTTTTCCGAGTTAAATAAATATATCCTGAACTGATAACAAAATTCCTTAACACAATCGTGTTTCGAATCGTTCATGACCATTGTATTATATTACACTTTCATTGTATACAGTACAACCTAGTGGGCTAAATCTCTTTTAACTAATCAAAAAATTTTTAACACTTCCTGTCCTGTGATGTGTAACTAGTACACATTGCTTTTAAAAACTTTAATATCTCTATAAATACTGGGTTCAGATTTTAGGTATTTCTCCGTAATACATTTACGCATTGAATGAAAAAAATAATATTAATAATAATTAGCACTTATCGGCCACATCAGAGATATTTTTTGAAAATCGTTAATAAATTCACCAATACAATCAAACGTGTGATGTAGATTAATTCTAAAAAACCGTTATGGGTGAGGAAACGATGCTATTCAAGTCTCACTCTACTTCGGTATATAGGAAAGCAAGAAATAGAATCTTAGTTCGCTCGCTTCTTTCGCTCAGTAGCTTTGGGGCTTTTGTTCGAGGTGGTCGTTTTGCCCGTTTTGTGAACGTCGTCCGATGTTTTTTTCATGTTTTCAGCAATTAAATTTTAATTATTATCACTATTGACTTCAAATTTAATTAATTTAAGCGATTGGCTATGAATGTTCTTATTTTTCTGATTTTAAATAGCTCATTTTTACATGTGTATTGAATACACATCACCAGAACGAGCGGATTGTTTTAGCACAGGAAGGGAAAGGTTAAAGAGACACTTAGAAAAAACCAGATTGGAATTACTTTTATGAAAAATCTTGGTTCTAACGGGAATGGAAGCCACGTCCCTGTGTTTGAAGACAAGCATCTTGCTAACTTGGCCACGGAAGACAACGATGATGTCTTGCGAAAAAGATTTTTGTAACATAATTTGCAATGTTGATGCAACAAACATTTTAGCATCAGAAAGCGAATCAGTATATAACTTTTCTAATGTGAAAAAATGTGGAGATGGGTGCGCAAAGTGTTTATCAAAAAAGAACAAACTGGCCTCGATCGATTTCTTTGTTTTATTATAAATGTCTGTCTACTTTTATCAAAAAAAATATTTTCTTATTAGAACACGAGATAATACCTAATAATTAACTTTTTTAATAATTATGTATTGGAACATTGAATATTTTTTTAGTAAATTTTTTTAAACATTGAATAATTATTCTTATTATATATATTTTTTTAATTTACTAATATTTTGCTAAGATTTGTTTATTATTTATTATTGTTGTATATCACAAATTTTCGAACTTGTTGAAGTGTATCTCTATTATGTAATGCCAAAAAAACTATTTGAAATTAAATTATTTTTGCTACACCTATATGTATTATTTATTTCACAAAATGGTTTTATATCATTTACATAGTGCTATTTAGACAAGACTCCTCCATGTTGCTCGAACTCTTAAATTGAACTCACTCTTATAAAGGGTCTTTCAAATTGAGCGTTTTTTTTAATTCTTGGATAAAACACAGATGGCGTCGCGAACTTGCCTGGGTCTTGTGACATTTGAGAAGTGTAATGTATGACATTTATAAAAATGGAGTCGTATACAATACAACAACGCGTTAAAATTATTTAATTATTTTACGAGTATATATAATATTATAATCTCCGAAAACAGGGATGTTAATTGGCCACAAAAATCATGTAATCTGACACCGTTGGACTATTTTCTCTAAGGTTACGTGAAAATCCAGGTCTATAAGAATGACCTCCAATCAATTCCTGAGCTGAAGGATGAAATTATTTGCGTTATTGGTGAGTTAGAACCGCAATTATGCCAAAATGTCATCGAAAATTTTGACAAAAGAGTGGACATCTGTGGAGCTGCAAAAGGTGGACATTTGGCGGATATTGTTTTTTTGTGTTTAAATGTCATAACAAATCGATCAATAAGTCCCGGGGCTAACCAACAGATGGCGCCTCTAATAACAAATCCATACCATTCTCAGTTAGTACCAATCTTTAGAAGTTACATGTCAAACTTTCATGACATTCTGACATTGAGTTACAGTGGTTTTAGTGACGCTACTTTTGCTATTTTCAAAACAATGGAAAAAAACAAATTTCGTGTGTTGATAAAACATTGCTTTTTAATGGGAATAAATAGCATTCAAACTCAGCGATGGCTTGAAAAGTGTTATCCGGGCTCTGCTCCGTCGAAAACAACCATTTGTCAGTAGTATGCTGATTTCAAACGTGGTCGTACAGACACAAATGATGCTGAACGCTCTGGTCGTCCAAATGAGGCTGTTACACCAGAAAACATAAAAAAAAAAACTCAAAATCGTGTTGGAAAATCGCAAAATAAAATTGCGTGAGATAGCTGACATCCTGAAGATATCATTTGCTTAGTGTTTACACTATTTTGCATGGACATTTGGTCATGAATAAGCTTTTTTCGAAATGGGTGCCGCGTTTGCTCACAATAAAACAGAAACAACAGCGCATCGATGATTCAGAAAGAGCAAAAAAACGGCCCCATATGAAGAAGAAAAAAGTTCCCTTTCATCAGGACAATGCACCGTGTCACAAGTCGACGGTAACGATGGCCAAATTGCATGAGTTGAACTTCGAATTGCTTCCGCACCCACCGTATTCTCCAGATTTGGTCCCCAGCGACTATTGGCTATTCGCAGACCTCAAAAAGATGCTCCAGGGAAAGAGATTTGGCTCCAATGAAGAAGTGATTGCCGAAACTAACGTCTATTTTGAAACCAAAGATAAATCGTTCTACACGGCTGGCATAGAAAAGTTAGGAAAGCGTTGGAATGAATGTATCGCTCTTGAAGGAGACTATGTTAATGAATAAAGAAGAATTTTGGCAAACAAATGTTTTTTTAGTAGTTAGTCCTGGGACTTATTGATCGATGTGTTACATTATTTGGCTATCATTTGTTAATTTTCTAAAATTTCAATATATAAATATGTCGAGATGCGTAATTGGTAAGTATAAACAAGGCATAAGATGAGGAACTTCAGGGTATGCGCATATTAAACTGACCACTATTTTATTGACTTATCATCAAAATAGAAACTAGTTTTTTCTAGAAATAAATTAATTTGTCGTTAATCAGTTTTTATGGTGATGCACATATTCTAACAACAAATATTATGTTGGATTCACACATGTTCAAAACATGTTTACTAAGCAATTTTGGACGACATGTAATTGAAGATGAATAAAAAACAATAAATAATACATTGGAAAAAAGTTGGATTAATAATCAAATAACAATATATTATATAGTAATCCCTCCATTTATGTGGTTAATTGGATCAATGAAAACGGTGCGTAAATGGTTCCACCACTGAATATTATAGTATATAAAATAGATGAACTTTTACATATTCCAGATATTCCATTCTTATTTAGTTAAAAAAGGTTTCATTATCATTGTTTGATGTAGATGTGTCGTTTTATCAACCAATGATTAAAACAACAGTCTACATCAAACAATGATAAAGCAGTTAATTTTATATCAACTCATTCATTCCAATCCTCAATTATTCATATCACATCGTGTCCCCACCTCATCAGTATCAAAACATATTCAAGATCTTTCAGATTCTGTCCTGATGTAACAGCCCAGTTTTTTCAAGATATTTGAAAGAACAAGAATTGAACTTCAATTTGTACAGTTTTTGTTTTTTCGAATGGTTTTTAGGAATGTAAATGTAAAAGGTATACTATTTTTGTCTAGTATATTGTTACTATAGTTCGAAAATTCTAGGATGAGTCCTGTGACAGCTCACAAATTTGCCCCAATACAACCTTGTAACGACGTTCAGTAATTTTAATTATTTTATCAACTTTAATATAAGCCTCAATTCTAATAAATAACAAGTTATTTAGGTAAATACATTACATAAGGTTGTATTGGGGCAAATTTGTGAGCTGTCACAGGACTCATCCTATAATTTCCGAACTATAGTCAAAATGTTGTTACACAACAGCGTATTAATGCCAACATTAATGTATGGAAATGAAACGTACTGTATTACATTTTTGTCGTTTACAAAACCCGGTGGGCTTATTTCCATGTGGAAATCTTTTCCAACCAACCAGAAAGATGTTAAGTGAAAACCAGACTGGAATCTGTTTTAAAAATCTGAATTCTGTAATGTCGGAAGACATGGTTGATGGTTATGATGGAAAATATGCTCTTTCTACAATTTATTTAGATGACTTGTACGATGATTTACATTTCAGTATTTCACTGAGATATTTTTTACAGGACGTAACATCATAGTGACCTCATTCCTTCCTAGTAAATGTACCTAAGGAATTTGGGCCTTATGGACCCTTAATATACTCATTTAGGTGAAATAGATATCTTCATCTCTTTTCAATTGAGAGTCTAGGAGTGAAGGGCTCATGCGGCCAGACTACAGATATGTCAGGTAAAAAAACTATTTTTCTCACACTACATTAACCCTTTTAATCTCAGCATATTTTAGCAAAAAAACAGTAGTTTATATTTTATTTTTTATCTCAGTTAATATTTAGTTTTAAATGCATTCTTTTAAAAGTGAATGGTTCTCAGTTTCAAAAAATATATATTCAACATAAAAACTTGTATGAAAACTTTGAGGCCAATAATCGGCCCTGTGGAATTTTTCCGTCAGCCCCGTGGGATTAAAAGGGTTAATCTCTAGGGGTTGCAAGTGTTTTTATTTAAGGTAATGAAACATTTATGACTGACCTGCCCAATATTATATTTCTAATGTTATAACTTATGGATCCTGTTAATAAGAGTCGATCCTCTTCATGGACGAAAAAACAGGATAAGCATCCATCACATAACAGTTCCGACGGCAATCGAACCCGCAACCCCCGGGTTGGATGTCAGATGTCTTATCAAATAGACCACGGATCTTGTCAGACTTGGAAAATGAATGAAAGGAATAGAGTAAATATGGTGAAAATCTTTAATACAAATACTGGTAGGATTTATGGTAAATGAAGTCTGAGAAAGTAATCTTGGAAGAAATTAATGAAAAGCAAAAGAAGTATGAAGAGAAACCGAAGGAACTGTATAAAATGTAGACGAGTTTAAGGAAATAGATTGTGATAGGAAACAGCGACGGCCGGTCCCGAGGTGCGCTGGCGCGCCGAACCGGAGGAACAATTCGCAATATAGAGAAATAGTCTGCGTTGCCGAATAGAATCTGCGTTTCCGTCCGGTGCATATTCGAAATCGCTCCAGTATGAATTGGCAATCTTGGCCAGTCAATTTGAAAGGAATATGTTTTAAATTTTTTTGAAATATTATCTCGTATTATTTATCAGTATTCTTATACATATTTAATATATACAAATATTTGACATTTTTGGAAGTCATGTTTGCGAATTTATAATTTAATTATTGCGAATTATTTCTCCGGCTCAGTGCACCAACGCACCCCGAGACCAGCCGCCGCTGATGGGAAATGACAATGTTACATTACATAAACATTTTTTTAAAGGCAGTCAAGCAGGCGAATTACGGTTTTTATTAACCCTTCCTTCCCTGTGATGTGTAACTAGTACACATTGCTTCTAAAAACTTTAATATCACTATAAATATAATAAATACTGGGTTCAGATATTAGGTATTCCTCTGTAATACATTTACGCATTGAATGAAAAAATAATAATTAGCACTTATTGGCCACATCAGAGATATTTTAAGAAAATCGGGAATAAATTCACCAATACAATCAAACGTGTGACGTAGGTATATTCATTCTAAAACACCGCTATGGGTGAGGAAGCGATGCTATTCACCTCTCACTCTACTTCGGTATATGGGAACGCAAGAAATAGAATCTCAGTTCGCTCGCTTCAGTTACTCTCGGGCATTCGTTTGAGGTGGTCTCTTCGCCCGATGTGTTTTTCAAGTTTTCAGCAATAAAATTTCAATTATTATCACTTTTGACTTCAAATTTAATTAATTTAAGCGATTAGCTATGAATATTCTTATTTTTCCAATTTTAAATCGCTCATTTTTAGATGTGTATTGAATACACAGCACCGGAACGTGCGGATTTTTTTAGCACAGGAAGGGAAAGGTTAAGATCTGTCAAAAAGCCTCAAGGCATTACTATCAAGGCAAATCATACAACCATTCATTTATTTTTTAATTTCAGCAAAAATTAAATTAGAATTTACAGAGTTAAAATACGAGTAGTCTTCAACTTTCATACAATTCATTATTTTGTAATTATACATTTAATACCGACTAATTTAGATTTGTAAATTTAACCAGATATTTTTTAAACGTCACAACTCAAATAGCCAATATATTGAATGAATTAAACATGGATGTCAACAATGAAGATGTTTATTGCTCATTCAGAACCTTTGTCATACAACGACGTACTTGATCTACAAATAAATAAATATTGATAGTAACATAGTACGTACACATATCCTGAAATTGCTTATATATTTCACGATAACGGCGAAGAAAATACATTTAAAAGAGAAGCTATTAAAAAGGCTGGGTTCATTTCATAACATCCCCTCAGTCAAGATACACCTCCACCAATAGAAGGCGAGCCCAGCTGCGTGGACAGCAGATACTTTTTAGCCAACACCTACAAGATAAATAGGATACAAACTGAAACATAAGAAGCTGATAATTAAGAAACCATTATTAATTCTTTGACAGTCAAGAGTATGAATGAAGCCTTCGTGCACTTTGACAATTCTTTTGATTATCACAGAACGTGATATCATGGAGTGTATATTATATGTACGTAGGACAATTCATAGACACAGCATGCTATAGAACTATTTGCAAAGAAAAGAAAAAGGTAGTTTCAACTATCTCTTGATAAGCTTACTATAAAGAAAACACCTGAAGGTCGATTTACACACATCAGTGCCGTGACCAGCCCGTGATTAAATCGACAAGATTAAAAATATTCTTCTAGGAATTTGAAGGGTCTTGTTCATACTCGTCCAGCAAGCGACTGTGGCAGTGCAAACAGTGCTGTCGCCATTACCATACAGTGAACATCAGATTAATTTCTGATGATATTTTTGCTATCATGGCTGTGACTTTTATTATTGATTTTTTTTTTTAAAGTTTTCTGAGTTATCACTTTGTTTTATTTATAAAGTTTTATCAGAAACATGAATGATGAATAACTTATTGAGTTAGTGCGCCACTATCCCTCGTTGCATGATCTGTCCAATCTAAAATACATGATCTGGTTTTCCATGCCTGATGAACCCACATCCGTTTTTTCACTCGCTCTTCCTCTTTTTCATCCGAAAATCGCAATGTTGGGCACTCAAATGCACTGGCAAAAGACGGGAAAAACACTGTCCATTGTGAATAGAAGTCACTGAGAGATCACGGCCGGTGGAATCACGGGACCGTCACGTCACTGATGTGTGTAAATCGACCTTAATAGTAGTACTAAAACACCTTGACTTTATTAATAATACGCTTTAGTAACTAGTTTTGTTTATTTGGAAAGTAATTTTGTAATTTTAGATCGAATTCCTATAATCAAATGTCATATATTTAGTATTAATATTGTATTGTATAACACTTTCCATGTACCAGCTCTGTAAATATGAAACCGGAATTTGCTCATATCGCTATGGACGGAAGACAATGCTCTGTTTGTTAGGATCAGAAGGGTGTTATCTATTATGAGCTACTAAAACCTGGCGAAACCGTTAATACTGAACGCTACCGACAACAAATGATGGATTTGAACCAAGCATTGCGTAAAAAACGATCAGAATATCAAAAGAGGCAACACAAAGTGATTTTGCTTCATGATAATACACCATCGCACACAGCAAAACCGGTCAAGGAAACGATTGAAGCGTTTAGTTAGCAAATACTTTCGCATGCGGCTTACTCACCAGACTTGGCTCCATCCAATTACTACTTATTTGCATCGATGAGACACGCACTTGCTGAGCAGTGCTTCACTTCTTACGAAAATGGCTCGATGATTGGTTTGCCTCAAAAGAGCAACAGTTTTTTTTAACGTGGCATCCACAAATTGCCAGAGAGATGGAAAAAATGTGTAGCTAGCGATGGGCAATACTTTGAATAAAATATTTTTTATCATTTTCATACAATAAATGTGTATTTTCTACAAAAAAATCAGGTTTCATATTTACATATCTATGTATACAGTAGAATCTGGCAGGTTTATTGCCATGTGTCCCAAATAGTTGTTAGAGACGGTATGTGAAGACCAGACTGGAACACTGGTTCCAATAGTAATCGAACTTCCAGATTGAAAAACAGGTATCGTAATTAGGCCCCAGAGGTCAGAGCACAGTTGCAGATAAAATATAAAATAAACTAACGTTTCCTGTAAGTCATTTTTTTTAAGGAACGAAGAGTTTTTTTGGAATTGAAATAAAAGATACTGCATATTATTTAAATTTTAATCAAGAAAATAAGAAAAATTAAGTAAATATAAAGATTAACTTTATACAAAGAAACAAAAGTCAATTACAAAAAAATCACAAAAAAAAAAACCTTTTATTTTAAACATAGCCTGATGATAATAAACAGAAAAGATAAAACATTTTTACAATAATATTCAGAACAATTGTCAACTTATTCCTATTTTTCACATAAACCCCAATATTTATATAAATCTTCATGGAGAACTTCAAATACTAAATAAACAATTTATTTTGCAAACTATACACTTTTTATTTCGTTGTCATCTCAACTCAAGTATGAGAAAAGCTAAGTATGTTTTATTAATAAGTATGTTTTTTTGTTATAATTATTTAGCAATATGTATTATTCCGAAGAGCACTGTTGATGGGTGAATTGGCCAAAAAAAAAACAAGATAAAAGAATCAAGTTTTTACATTATAATAGAAAAGAGTGACAAATGGAAACTCTCAATACAATATTCTTATATATATTCTATAATTCAATATACATTCTGATTTAAAAGTTGTCATTTCCTCTTTACAATTGCTTTTGAATAATATTTAAGATAAAAAACTTTATACATATATATCTCTTCTGAAATTAATCTTGAACATGCTTATTTATATCAGCCAGTACAATAATAAGGTGACCATTCGACGATGGAACCATTAAAAAAATAAAAATAATCAAATTATACACAGACTTCATTTTAATCCCATTTATTGTAGCCAAAAAATTCGTAATGTGGGTATAGCGAATATCTGCTAAATCTGTAGAAAAATACTTTACAAGTAAAAAAAAAACGCAACAACATTCGTGTAATTTAATATTTCAATTTGAAAAATAAAATGTTAACGTTGTATTATTTATTTTTACAAATATTTTATATCAATTTTAAGATTAAAGATCTTAATAAAATAACAATATATATATACCAAGTATTCTTGCAAAAACAAAAAAAAAACCTCTCAAATTAATTAATGTCTACAGGAATTAAATAAACAAATTTCAAAGAAACATTTCATTATTATTAGTATTATTGAACCCTTCAACTTATCTGGTAAAGAAATTCAACAAAAAATATTTTCACACAAAGTAAATGTCGTCACTTTAAAAAAAACATACATAAAATGTGCCAGACATAATGCTGGAAAGTACTATATTGTAATAGAAAGAAAGGGAAATGAGCTTATAATCAGGCTACGTTGACAAATAATGAATAGCAATGAAAACACTTTGAAACATACTTCAACTCTTATAAAATCTAAATCACTTTAAATTTTGTACATAAACAATATTTTGTGTTTTTTTCATTTATTTTATTTTTTCTTTAAAAATTACAAAATGAACTATATTTTCAATGTGTTTCCTTTGCATTTCAATAATCCAAGATATATAATTATAAAACCAAATTCTTAATTTATTATACCTATTCGAGAAAAGTCTACTCATATGTTTTTCCATATGGCTACATTTTATTTACAATTTGAAAAGCTTAGGCAATTTTCAACGATAAAAGGAGTATTTTCAATGCACGAGGCCATAGTTTGGTACAATCGATTATCCATTGCATTCACGTAAATCAATTTTACAAAATAAAGAAACAATAATTATTCAACGTAAGTATCAATCCGCTAATTCGATCTCTTGTTTAGATGACGTTTTCTCCACTAAACACGACCTAGCTACTGACTCAAA
The DNA here is from genome assembly GCA_949825065.1 of Odontocerum albicorne. NCBI lineage: Eukaryota > Metazoa > Arthropoda > Insecta > Trichoptera > Odontoceridae > Odontocerum > Odontocerum albicorne. The sequence goes on along the minus strand of OX463852.1, from coordinate 36,118,304 downwards.
CAGTTTCTCTATTTCTGGAGCGCAGTGCACAAAGTCATGCTCCCAAAATTTGTAAGTTGGATTCTTGATTAATTCGATGAATGTTATCAAAAGGCCCCATGGGTGGGGACGGTTTACGATCAACCGCTCGAGCAACATGCGAGTTATTTGCTCCTGGATTGCCTCCGTGTTGGCTTCGGCAAAGAGATAAAGCAGAGCACAACTGAAATAGTGAGTATGACTATTGGGATAGCGCAGCTGATTAGCTATGGCATTCAAGAATATATATCTCCCTTCGTGATCAAGATCCACGGCCAAATTTTGGAAAATATCCATATGAGCCGAATGAGCAATGGTGGACATATTGGGGTTTTGGCCCTTATTTCTAATGAACCCGATGGCCTGTGTTCCAACATACAGAACAACAGCATTCATCAGCTGAATATTGTATCGTTTACCAGGTTCGTTGGAGATTTGCATTATACTTCGCAGCTCAGAAAGGAATGTGACAGGTGCTCTCTGTTGCAAATAAGAGTCTAAATCCTTCTTAAAACTAGGAGGCTGAATCATGGCTGTATAGTTGGTCATCACTCGAGGAGCCTGACTTATTTCCACTAAAAGGTCAACCTTAAGATTTGGAGTAAAAGGATCAGGCAAACGCATATTACGAGGGAACGCCGATAATATCAAATTACGCATTTGAATACAATTTGGTGGGATTTCATCACAAAATGCATAATGATAATCACACAAGAATTCGGGGAAGTCGTGTAGCAGAACTAACAGAACTTTAAGTATCCCTTTATACATGAGAGTGACAGGTTTAGCAAGCTCAGTGTTGCGGAGGAAGGGGCCAATAAATTTGAAAAGTGCCACCAACAACTGAGAGTACATCCCCCAACCTTTCTGCTGAGGAGTAACAGCTAGCATTCTGCTAATAAATGCTCTGTGGGAAACAAAATCAATCCAAGCATATGCGAAACCAGGCGCCAATGACGGCGCGATTACATGAAGAGTGTGGCAAAATGCTTTTAAGAGTTGGAAATTAATGGATTCGAGCACAGGCTCAGGTTGATTAAGTTCGAGAAACAAAATTAGTAGAATACGAATATAAGGCAGCTGTTGGAAGGCAGCACCGTGCTCGTCGTGGTCCTGGAGTAACCAACCAGCAGTAATCCCTAAAACTTTACATAATAAGTTAATCTTAGGAGAAATACTTCCTGTTTCTCCAGAATTTTTAATTAGAAGAGCAACTAGTCTCACATAAGCATCAGTCATATGATAGTATTTATTGCGATTGACAGTTTCGGGAGGATTTTGCCTCTCTTCAACTAAAATGGTGTAAATATTTTCAATGCACATTTGAGTAGCGATTCTGAAGAAACGAGAAATTAAATCGTCCGACTTCAGAATTCCGTTTCGGTTCATTTGCTGCACAAACAAGTTGAATGTCTTCAATGGTTCAGTATTAGTGGGAGGGTTGTGATATAAATTAACCCATTCATGAAGTAAGTATTGCGTTTTATCCACCAATCCTGGCGGATCTTCGAACTCTCTTCCTCTAACCTGAAGAATGCCGGAATGAATGAAAGAAGTAGTCCCAATAACCCGCTCACCCAAAATATTTGAAGGGTCTCGATTTACCCTCAATAATTCTACTAATGTGGCCAGACCTTCAGGAGGCGGTTGTCTGGAATGTGATACAATCCTCACAAAAGCTTCGATTGTGTTGAAAAGATCAGATTCAGTCACAAGAGACATATCTCTCTCATCAATAAAATAAAGTTGAACAAGTTGCATGGCGAAAGCGACTGCCATGTAGTTATTCCCATTATCCATGAATTGTACCAGCGCCAAGTCATACTGAGGCATGTTGACAAGATTAGCACGAATCAAACAATCCACAGCGCTCAAATTATACCTCAAATCTTCACGGCATTCAGTAAGGCATCTAGATACTTGTTTGTTTGTCCATGCTTGCCCATACGCACGAGTATCTTGGAGAAGTTTCAGTGCTCTAATGTGAATTTCCTTATAGCGATTCATGCCTTCCGCATGTTCACTGGATGCTCCTGCTGGCAAGGGGCTGACTCCATCGAGTAAACCTTCCACTGACTTTTGCAGCAAAGTGAAAGTGTTCATAGGTTCAGCATTTCGACGAACAAGCAACAAACACTCCAACAAGGTATGTGTATTGGCAGCTTGAATTCCAAGAGTAGGAGCATTCAAAATACTAGCCAAAAATTGTTCACCGTCACTTATAAGCTGTCCCAATTCATCATTTCCATAATAGCCCATTTGACTGGGATTAACACCTTGATTGAAATTGGGTATAGTAAGAGGTTCTTGGGTGACTGGTTTAGGCATAATCAGAGTGGTATCTCTTTCCTTCAACGGAACAAAACCTGGAATGTTGCGTGCAAATTCTTCATAAACAGCAATTTGAGATTCACTTATGACACCAATTTTCAAACGACATCTTTCAGGCATTCTTTCCGATTGATAATTGAAGACAACTGGATCATAATATCTCCTGCCCTCTTGACGCGCAAGTTTTCTCAGTTCAAATTCATTCATCAGTCTCTTATCAAGTTCTGGCAAGGCTTTTTCTACGGCAGTTTTCTGAATGATTGCGCAGGCTAATTCCATATTGTCGGAAGCCAATCTAGATGCTGCCGATTCAATGAACTCTTTCTGTTGTGGTGTGGGTGTTCCCAGAGCATTTAAGAAAGCAGACTTTAAATTTGTACTGATGGTTGTCAACAGTTGTTCTCGACAAGTGATCATTGCCATACCAGCAGTAAGATTCCTCATCATATGATGGGCAGATTGTCTCATTCTGTTTTCATCAGGATCTAAAGCAAAATCTTTCCTAACAATTTGTTCACAAGTCGTAAGAGCATACTTTATGGATCTGTCGACAACAGGATGAATCCATTCTTGAATTGATCGCTCAATTGCAGCTTTGATAAACTGTTTCAAATGTGGATTGGCTTGGAACAATGACACGTGGGGATTTACAACAATATTTTGTCCAAATTGGGCATTTGATGTCACATTAACGTCGATGTAGTTGAACCTGGGTTCTGGAAGTCCAACAACTGAGACCATTCCTGCATCTCCAGGCACTACTCCGCTTGTTGGTGTAACCGAAGGTCCGGCTATTTCTTCAGTCGGCACAATACTTGATGATATTATAGAAGTAGGTGTAGGTGTCGTCATGTTCTGGCTTATGGGTATCGGAGTAGTATTTTTTTTGCCAGGATGTGATAACTGATATTCGATCTTATGCGCTCTTTCGGGATCTCTCAAGTACACTACAGCCTTTAAATCTGCTACGTCAATGTTCAAATTTTTACATAACACTTCTATTTCAAACTTAAGGTTCAATTTAAGATCTGGCTCTTGATGTAGTTCAGCGAGTACATTCATAATACTCATAGTCCACGGATTGGGTGGCTTGAATACTTTACTCTTTTCACACGACTCTAAAACCTTAGCAACAAACGGCACGACGTAGAGTAATTCTTGTTGTCCTTTGTGATAAGCTTCTAAAATAAGACTCTTTAAATCTATGTCAATCTGTAAAATGGGTCTGTTACGTCCCAAAGTTAACATGCCTAACCAATGACCTAAATTTTTAAGCAAAGATCTGTCAGAAAAATTAGCTATGCCTTTGTCTGAGCGTAACAGAACCTTTATGTTACGAAATGTTTCTTTTGTAACCATCTCATTAACTTCTTTAATTTTCAATACATCCAAAAAATTGGAATACAGAGTGTGAAAATTCAACTCTATCGAAGCCCTCTTCATTACCAGATACTGGGACAGCCATGGCCAATATTCTTCTGTAATGATGTCTCTCAATTCATCACATTTAGTCTGAAGATTTAACTGGCTCAGATTATTGAATATGAAGGCAGATTTGTCTTGAACCGAGTCTGGAGGTGAAATTATTTTCTCATCTCGATCAGTGGCTACGAGTAAGGTGTCAATATTTGTAGCGTTAGCTATAGAAGGCCTGGAATTGGTATGAGTAGTTGTCATCTTAGAAATAAATGATATTGTGGATGGAACTGTGGTGATTGGGGGCTTATACAGAGAAATGGACGTTGCAGGCGTAGGAGCTGGAGCAGGGGGCAAGAGACTTGATAAAGTGCTAGGAAACATAGCTCCTTGTGGTTTTGTCGGAGGCTCCTGGCCCTGAAGTCCATATTCAACATATTCAACCAGGTGCGGCGGGAATTCGAAAAAATGCTCAATGGCCCTTACATGCTCGCAATATTTGTGATATTCTTTAAGTCTAGATTTAAATCTGTCAAGTGCCGCTATTCCAAAATAATACATTTTTGATCCAGCTTGCTTTCTAAGAGCTTCCAGCACAAATTTTAAGGCAAGGCCTAAAGCCATATAACTAGTGACAAGACCTCTTTCAATTATACCACCAAAAAGTTGAGCTGTGATATGAAGTTCTTTATCCGGATATTGTGGAAAAAATCTATATTCTTCAAACAAATTTCGTAACATACAACTGTACACTTCTCTTTCTCTCTTGTTTGAAGAATCCTGAAATTTTTTCAGCATATCGAGAACTTCATCTATAGAAAGTGTAGGATGAGGTGGATGATTGTAAATCCTTTGGAAATATCCATTGGCTTCATCCTCTATGTCCTTCGACACATTTTGCATTATTTCCGGGAACATTATTTGCGAATCTTGTATCTTGTCTAAAGGAGGCACTGATCCCATTCTGTTAAGCATACCTACATTAGGGAGATTTCCTCCATGTTGAAGAGGCATCATAGTGAATGGGCTACTTGAGGGACCAGCAGTCATTAAGCGAGATGGGGAGCCTGGAGTCGACACAAGGGGCCCAAGAGAGGAAGTCAAGGAAAATGGAGTATTTCCTGGAGCACTCAGTGTCATATTAGCGAAGCTGGGATTCAGACTACTTATAGGATCAACAGCGGGAGTATTGAATATCTGTCCTCCGATACCGGCCGAGTTGAAAGGAGTTTCAAGTACTCTGTGAGGTCGCTGGAGACCAGTCACAATTTGGCGAGATTTATTAAGTATTATAGAACAATTGGCACTTAAAGTCATGATCATATCCATTAGTTCAGGTTGAACATTATTGACACAAATGTGCAAACAAGATAACATAGTTGCTATTGTTTCTTGAGGGAGTTGAGCAGCTTTAGGAATTTGCTCTTCGATAATTTTCCCACTTATAACAGGTGGACAACGTCTTTGAAGAAACTTAACCATAGTGGTAATAAAGCTTTCTCCGTGCTCTCTAATTTTATCAGTTAACCATTTATCCAGTTTCAAGTACTCTCTTCTAGAAGCTAAACAAGCTAGATCAATTACAAACATAAACGATTGAACATTTAAAAGAAGCGAAAGAGCCTTGAGGTCCTGAGCTACATCCAAAATCCTCGAAAGCCTCGTTTGATCATTTTCTCCTCTCATATACCAATCAGCCATGGCACGCATGATTAACGGTTTAATGCTGGGATTCTGGCTATGCCACGCGTGATGTAAAATTATTGCCGAATTTGGGTGGTTACTCAAAAACAGAGGGATGAGACTAGATATTAGTTCATGACGTAGCATAGTATCCTTAGAATTACTCTGCAATAATGCGAGTAATAATACATCAGGACAGTTACTCATCGCTAAAGAAAATAACTCCTGAACTTGGGATAAGAATCCCCTTTCAGCCAAATACAGAAGCAACTCTATTAGGAACAATGATTTCCAGTTAGATATATCTTTATTGTCAGCTTCAGGGACAGATTTCAAAATGTCTATGGCCACTGAAGGGTGCGGATGATCGCCAAAATTGAAAATATCCGGGTTCTTAATAATTTGTGTTATGAGACTCATCTGACCTTCGACATTGGTCCAATGTCTAAATAAATACTCAACAGGGAATACAGCAGGATAACCAGGCGTCTGTAAACCGCCACGTAAAATGGAGAATGTCAAGTTGAGGCCTTGACGATCTTTAACGATGAACTCGGGATGGTCCAATTGCAATACAACATCTTTCCAGTTAAGATTGGGATAAAGTTCTTTAACAGTTTGAACAAATACTTCCGCATTCCAAGAATCATGAGATGGGCGCAAAGAATTGTCACCTTTCTCTCGGCCACCGATCCAGAAGGGGCCTGGCCCGGGCAGTTCTCCCAGGCCAGAGTGGTGGCGTGCCATCATGGAGATGATCCGGGCCACATCCCCCGCAGACAACTCTCTCCCTCCCAGATTCATCATGTCCAGCTTACACTCCTCAGGCGAAGAAGTGAAGGAGTAGCCGGTCTCTCGGATAAGCTCCGCCACGGAGCTTTCCATGGCCCCGCCCGCGGTTTCCTCGGTCATCTCTTCTAGCGGGGTCTCCGTGTCGTCAGGGTAAAGAAGCGGTGCCAAGATGACAGGTACCAGGTCGCGTGGAAAGTCTCGGCGTAAGCGACGCAGAAAGAGGTCGCGCGTGGCGGGCGCGAGCCCCAATGGCTCTCGCGCGAGTGCGGCGAGCAGCGGCTGCAGCAATTCAGGCCCACAGTCGCGAAGACCGCCTCCTTCAGAGTCCAAGTAGCCCTGCACCAGGTCAGGCAGGCGACGACGTAGACGTTGAGCGGCGAGCTCCGCAAGCTCTGGTTGAGCGCCACGCAATAGCGCCAGGCAGAGAGCAGCGTCCTGAGCGGCGGACAGTGGGAGCGCTAGCGCGGATGGGGCTCCCTGGGCCGGCCCCTGCGCGCGTGGCGCTGGGGCGCGAGGCGGCGCGGGGAGCGCGGGCGCGAGCGCGGTGGCGCGCGCGGGATGCGCGAGCAGCCGCTGCAGCAGCGCGGCCCCCCGGCCCTCCCAGCCGCCGCGGACGGTCCCGCTCGCGGCGCGCCGGACCGCCTGCTTGTCGGCTTCCGCCCCGTGCACAGACACGAGCGCGGACAGCTCTTGGTTGGTCCGTTTGCAGTTCTCCTTTGTGGCGCTCCCAATCAGCTGATTGATTCTTGCGAGACTGAAAGAAAGAGGATCAAGGTTCATAGTTCCATCAAAAAGATTCAACTTTTCGAGTTGACCGAAACTCGAAAAGTTTAAAAACCTCGAAGGCTTTAAGTGAGGTTGGGCGATCCACAGTCCTTGGATAGCAGCGTTGGGCCGACACGGATGCGGGCCGGTTTAAGAACACCATCACCATTAAATAACACTGGAAAACTGACTCAATGCGAAACCTACTGACAACGAAACACAATAAATAGTCTGTAATGTCACAATTTGCGGGAGGTGCTTCACATTTTTGAATGGGATAATAAACTCGAAATCAAAGATGAATGTAATGGATTAAAGGAAAGTTGAATAATTCCGAGTCACTAACTGCTTTACACATGAATATTTCAATAAGTTCAGCAGAGCACACGATTATCCGTTAGATCACGTCACCGAGTATACATGTTACACAGTCCACTCTGAAAAATTGTTCACGAATAGATGCCAGAAACAATGTCCGCGAGGTTTCTGCATCACCGAGGTGGTTTTAATTCTCCTTTGAGCATCGCTAGCAACTTTCTTTTAATGATTACGCGGGCACTTCCGTCGCCATTGTATTGTCTACCATTCGACTCTTACACGACCATACACGACTATACACGAATAAATTGCAGTTGTGTTATTTATTTTTAGGCCATCATATTCACACTAAATTGTCTCTGGTCTAATTATGTATTATGGCAATATATATATATATACACATTTTTTAAATCCTTCAGTTTAGATTATGAGCTCAGCTATAAACCTTGATATGTGTGGACTGATTTTATTTTTCGAGAAATAATACTTCAACATATGTAAATTACAAGCATATCATATATAAGTTTTCTGCTATATGCGCTATATGGGTAAGGTGGCCAGCTCTCAGAGTTTCACCCGAAGTCTTAGGCTAAGGCCACACCAAAGTGTTTCGCTAGGTGCTACGTCAATAGTAGACTAGGTGACTTCATGCTTGGCCACACCAAAGTGCTTCGCACAAATTCATTTGACATTTGGGAGTGGTTAAGTCAACAAACGATGTCACTCTAAAAACTAACCAATTTCATATATTGTTTATAGTTAAGGCATTAACGTTGTGGAGGTTTAAAGACATTGTAATTTGTTTTGTCAAACACTGTTTATTCCACTTTTTGTAACGGTATAAACCTACCGGTTTCAAGGTTTTCACCTCATCTTCAGGGGAGCACAAACAAGACTGAATTCTGTTCGAACTGGTACCGATATACACGCTTTTACGGTTGGGAATATTTGGGTTGAGGACTGAGGGAGGCATGCGACGATCTCGGCCAGCAGCGCATAGATTTTTGGGATATATGTGTTAACAGATGTTCGCCTCGATGTTACTGACTTAGAAATTTCTAGTACCTCTAATCTGTCCAATTTATTTCCGTTACTACTGACATGTAAGAATTTGGCATCATCGATAGAAAAAGTAATTTAAAATTAGTGTAAAAGGCTTCCAAGTCACATAAAGCCAGCTTTTTGCACTAATTTTAAAAGCACTTTGGTGTGGCCTCGGCCTTAAGCAATATTTCTAAATCAATTGAGATTGGCATTTTTTAAAATCTAAATCCAACGTTGTGTAAAATTTTACACAACGTTTCATGCCCACCTTTCAAATAAATATCAGTTTTTAGTACGAGTTTCATACATAAAAAAACGATGTCAAAAAGAAATTAATATTGAATTATTGCGGAATAAGGATTTTATTATTTCTGTGAAAAGGTACATTAAAAAATAACATTTTAAATAATATTATATATGAAATTAGTTCTTAAATACCCATCTAGTAGCACTATGTGTCATTTGCCATATTTTTGCTTAGAAATCAAGGGACATTTCTCATTAACTTTTGAGTACTTTTTTACAATTTTAAATGTGTTTCAAGTTCTTTATAAACGTTTTTCGTAGACAAATATAATAAAAATTAGGGAATATTAAAGAAATCTGAATCGATTTTATTTATGTAAAAAAAATATAATAATTTTATTTTCTGTGACTATAAATATGTATTACAACAATATGCCGCTCAAGTTAATAAATAGTTTGACTTCTACGTGGTTAAATAACCGATGAAGTTTAAAATTTTCTATGATTCAACCATATTAAGTAAGAAATAAATATGTACGTTGTAGTTATGTGATAAAATTTCTCATTTGCAACCAACTATAAATATCGCAATCAATTGTATTAATTTCATAGTGTAATAGAATTTAGTGATTTTCGTTTAATTTTGCTTAATAAAATTGATAATACTTACATTATTTTAAAGAAAATGATATGTTATAGTCTAAATTTTACGACTATAGATAATGTTTTTCGTAATACTCATGTTGCCACGATCAGTGACGATTTTAGATATTATTGCTTTACTTTGCCTTATTTAAGTTATGCCTTCTTTACAATTAATCTCGTTTTGTGATTATATCTCATTATTATATCTAATTATAAGCATTATTTGGTCGATAAAACCTTCTATAAAATGTCATAAAAGTCTACTGAATATTTTAAACAATTAATGAGCCTAGAATTTTCAATATAATTAATAGTATTGGCCTGAATAATATCCATTTATCACTCAGAATGAATTATAAACTAACGTTTTTCTTTGTATGTAAGTTGCAAATGTTATAACATGCCATCCAAAACTTTTGATATTTTTTTACAATCAGCCTTTAGAGGTCTTTTTTAAAGGATGGACACTAAAAGGAAGGAGAAGGTTTATATAAAACCTTTTTTGGTGAACCAAAAATAACGTTGAAGAATAAATATTTTTTTACATTAATATTTTCAAACCTTTTTGTAGCAAACATACTGAATTTGAACGTTTTGACATACAATAAATAATATTAAAACACGATAACATTTTTATAAAATACAAAGCTCAAAATGAAAAATCTTTTTTTGAGAGAAGATGCATTAGGATGATGGATGTACGGTGGAAAAACCACGTAACGAATTAGATAACTCGTTTTCTGACACAGTTGCAGCCTATAACCATTTCAATATAAGTGAAGTGCTGGAACTGCTTAGTTCATGTATTGATGATGACACTTGATAACTGATCAAAGATTGTGTTTTATTGTTCACAACAGACTCAATGAATCGGACGCCCATACTATACTTACCACCGGCGTTACGATAGAGAAATTTATAGCCATGGCCTGGAGAGGATGTGCTATACAAGTCTGTGAACCAACCTGGACGGAGACGTTTTATGAGATCCTCTGTTTCTGACGGAACACATAGGGTGATAATACTGCCTTAATCAAAAAGTTTTAGAACTTTATTCATAAAATCGAAAATACAAGTTTATTCATCAAAATCGATATGGTCCCCTTCAAAGTACTCCCCATCGACTGCAACACACTTACGCCAGCGCTCGATCCAATCCTCGAAACACCGCTGGTACTCAATTTTCGGTATGTCTATCAGAGCCGTCTTCGATTTTTTCATGACATCCTCTCGGGTGCTGTAACGCGTTCCGCGAAGCGGTTTTTAAAGTTGGTTGAACAGGAAAAAGTCGCAGGGAGCCAGATCAGGTGAATTCAAAGGCTGCTGGATAGTATTCGTGTTGTTTTTGGTCAAAAACTCATGGAAATCATGTCTTTCGCGATTTTAACGTGGTCCTTGTTTTGCATGAAATTGAGGTCTTTCGGCACCAGTTTTGCAGCGACACGTCTGAGCCCCAAATAATTAACCAAAATGTCTTGAGTGTATCCATAAGCGATGTTCAAGTCCTCTGCCAGCTCTCTGTTGGTCAATTTGCGGTTTTCGGCCAACATTTCTTTGATTTTATCGATGTTTTCATCGGTTTTCGACTACCACTGCGTTCGTCATCCTCAACCGACTCACGACCACTTTTGAAGCGTTCGTGCCACCGAAAAACACTTCTCCAACATTTCTAAGGTCTGCGGACCGTTAAATCCGTTTTTTCACACAAAATTTAATGCAAACTCGTTGATGTCATTTTCAAACTTGCAAAAAATCGAAAACACTCACAAAGGTAGATGTACTTAGTACAGCGTAACTTTTATAATATGACGCTGAAATTTGAAGGGAAGTGTCAATGATAGATGTGGTAACCTAACAAAAAAAAAGAATTCCAATCGGGTGACTGACAGCGCCACACGATGGCCGGCCCTAAAGCTTTTTGATCAAGGTAGTATTTCTATAAAACAATTTCTATGAGTGCATTACTAAGTGCACATACAGCCATACTGTGGGGCTCGATCCCTTTGTGTCGACAAACATTTTGAAGTTTGCATTCTAATCATTTGTCTATGCTAGCCTTTAATAATTTCTCGCGAGTCATTTTAAGCGAAGTTGGTCAAATTAATTTGTGACTTAAGAAAGGTTGTTAAAGTCTTTTTAAGTTGCATTTTAACTCAATCACAATGGAAGAAATCGGCGTTATTGTACCCGACAAAGTAAGTATTTACAATATCTCCTTTTTTGTAAATTGGCGCAATATGTGTATCATATCAGTTATGATAATCCACTTTTTAGGATGATATGGTGGTAGATATCAAAGGTGCCGCAACAACAGGAGCCCAGACATTTGAAGAACTAGAGACTGAAGATCTTTACACTAAATTTAAGGTATTTTAAAAATATTTCTTTCATAAGGCTTTCTTTCATAGTTAACACGTTGACTCCTGAATAATTTATTTTATATAATTATTGTACTATTAAAAATATAAAAAAGCTTCAGTAAACCAGTTCAAACACAAATTTTACTTCATCTTCATTCGACCGCTAGTATCCGATAAACGTAATTTTGCAGACCCACACTCTAATGACAAAATACTTAAAACGTAATTTTACATCTTCCATGTAAAATTACGTTTACGTACAATAATGTGTTATATTACTACATCTTAAAATTTGAGAGGATAGTAAGTGCTTGGCTTGACTTATGTGGATGGAAGCATTTTATGGCATACCTGTGGATTTTTGATGGATCTAAAAAAAGTGTTGAATTGAATCGAAGCTATTATTGATTTTTTGCATTTTTTTGCCAGAAACTTCAACGAATGCTAGAATTTATAGAGGTACAAGAAGAGTACATTAAAGATGAGCAACGAAATCTTAAAAAAGAGTATTTGCACGCTCAAGAAGAGGTGAAGCGAATTCAGTCGGTACCGCTAGTTATTGGCCAATTTTTGGAAGCTGTAGATCAAAATACTGGAATTGGTAAGTGCGAAACAGAATAGTGAATCTTTGATATTTCTTAAATATTATAATTTTTCAATAAACATTTCTTATTCTAACATAAACTGTAATCCCTCCATTTACGTGGGTTAATGGTTCCAGGAAAGCCGCATAAATGGAACCATTGAATGCTGTGTAAAATTAGATCATCTTTTACATATTTCCAGATATTCCATTCTTTCTTAGTCAAAAAAATTCGAGTTATTATTTTAATATGTCGTTCGTCATTGCCACTCCAAAGTCAATCTTGAACCGTTCTTTCACGTCGATCGTGTGATCTGTGAGAAAACAGCTCGATCCTAGATGCGCACTCCCTCCCGCAAATGCCACAGACCCTGCTGAGCCGCCTGGCCATGCTGATGCATGTTCGCAGCACGCTGACTGTTTCTCACACGTCTAGCCACTGAGACGCCATCAGCCCGAGAACATACGGCTCTCCATCCCTCACGGTCCTGAGCCACCCGCTCTCAGTCCTCAGGTGCCCCGCACAAAGTAAGCGACTCTCGCAGACTGTCCTTATAGCGTTTCCTCTGCCCACCAACTCTTCGCTTGCCCACCACTTCCCCGTACAAGACGCGTTTTGGGAGTGTGTGATCACCCATGTGTATCACATGCCCGGTCCACCGCAATTTCGTCTTGATATGACTACTACGATGACTACTATTTTAATATGACTATATAAGTGATTACTGATTATTACTAAAATGGTCATTTCGATGAAAGCTACAATTTATTAATATGAAAAAAAAATTACAGAACAATTTACTTCTGTACTTATTTAAAATCACTCACTGGATGAATCTTCCATTATTACTGTTGTCGCTCTTACAGTTAGAGTTCTTTCAATTGTCAATGTTGATGGTATAAAGCAGGGGTTCCCAACCTTTTTGTACTCTAGAGCAGTGGTCCCCAACCTTTTTGTCGCCCCGCGGACCGGTCAACATTTCATAATTTTACCGCGGCCCACTAAGGGGGGGGGGGGGTGGCACATTGAATGTAGTTTTTTTTTTAAATTTAATAACAATATATTTGTACAATATATACTAATAAAATTTACAACTATGGTACATAAGTTATAGTGACAAATAATATTAGAGAAAACACAAGGTTTGTGGGAAAAATTAAGAAAAAATATATAATAACAATGAAGGATTATTAAGTTTGGATTCATGGGTATTTTCAATATTTTTAAGGTTCAACGGAAGGTTGAAAGTATTTTTTCCAAGATAGAGAAAAGAATTTATTTTGAGAATGCTTAGGGTTTAATATCGGGATTTTACTCGTAATGTTATTCTGATATCTTGCAGATATATTCACTTGAAAGTTATTTACATATCTATTTTCTTTAAAAGTTTTGATGTTGAAGTTTTATGTGTTTTGATTTAATATTTTTAATTGAATCGTGTTTAAACATGCCTTCAAAATAAAATACAGTTACCCCTTAAAAATGAATAAAAACAGATTTAATATTTTAACTTAATGCTAAATCAATGAGAACCCTGAGCTTGCTTCATTGAAACGAGATGGTTCCATCTGGGGGTAATAGGAGATTGTGACACCCGAAGTGTCTTGCTTGTGTCCAGTTTATTTCTTTGTTTTGTTTTGGTTGCTGTCACTGCAGAAAACTCCGCTTCACATAGATAGGATGTCGGAAATGGCAATAGGGATTTTAGTGCTGTGGTGGCAATCTCAGGGTATTCCGCCATGACTCTAATCCAGAACACCGGCAGAGTTGTTGTCTCGAACAGGTATTGTCGGAAGGTCGGTGGTAACTTAGCGTGAAGGGGTTTTCAACGGAATAATTATTTTAAGCTATAATTAAGTTTTATTGGGTATGTTCGATTTTTCAAAAGTAATTTTGATTTTTAAGCAGGCCCTTGCGCGGCCCAGTACCATTTGGTCCACGGCCCGGTACCGGGCCGCGGCCCGGGGGTTGGGAACCACTGTTCTAGAGCACATTCTAAAATATCGGTAGGGTGGCGGGCACCACCTATTTTTATTCGACAAACTCCTTCCATAACTTCTCATTTTCCCATAAATTATTTTCTTATATTCATAATTTATTAATAAATAATAAATAAAAATGTTTCAAAATAATAAAATTATTATTCAAATTGCATACACAGAGAAATGTATTTACAAAACGTAAACAAAGTAAACAAAAAACACAAATACAAAGAAAACATTTTATAAAAAAATATAATATCAATATGTCAATGTGATCTTTGGTATTGCATATCATTGGCCAGTGCCAGTGCCTCATACTCATAATTAGGAGAGTATGACGATAGCAGATAATCCTGTTAGCAAACAATCATAAAGATGCTCATCGGTGAGTCGAGATCTATATCTTGATTTTATTAAGTTCATGTTTGAAAACAATGTGCAGCATAAATATGTCGAACCGAAAAATGATTCAATTTTATATGCCGTTTTTTTTTTAAAATGGGAACTTTTCTCTGTCCACTGTATTCCAAAAGTCCTCTGATATTAAGGATTTTAGCAAAATATCATTCTTAAGGTCCAAAATTTCTAACTCTAGTTCTTCTGTCTTACCTTGAACAAAATCTGCAATACATGCGGTCATTTCCATTACATTTATTTGGCAAGTAAAAGGATTGATACAGAAGGAAACAATTGGTTCGATATGTGTAAACTGCAACAATCTCTCTTCAAACTGTTTTTTTAACACTTGAAGATGCTTAATAAATAATGATCCGTTTAATTGATTGTTACCTAGCATTTTCTTCATATGTGGGAAATGCACGAGAGAATTGATCTGCAGATGTGATATCAACAAATCCAATTTAGCTTTAAATGACTTTACAGAGCTTATCATTTCAGCTATGTTTTTGTCATTCCCAATTTTTCCATGATGTCTGTGAGAAATCCCAAATCAATCAGCCAGCGAGAGTCAGCTAGTTCATCATAATTTTCCTTTTCACCATTTATAAATGTTTTTATTTCTTCAATTAAACTCACAAATCTTGTAAGAACTTTTCCTTTACTGAGCCAACGTACTTCAGTATGCAGAATAAGATCATGTTCTTTATCTTCAGTATCTTCTAACAGGGCCTTGAAAAGTCGGTGTTGCAAAGGAGCTGCTCGAATAGAATTGATTATTTTTGTAACTATTTTCATAACGTGTTCAAATGGCAATATTTTACAACACAGAGCTTCCTGGTGGATAATACAGTGGTAGGACATAAAGTTTGAAAATGATTCATCCTTCTTGCAGAGGGCAATAAATCCTTTGTTTTTACCTACCATTGCTGGTGCCCCATTGGTGGTTATCGCAGACAGCTTGTGCAAAGGCATATTTATTGACTTGGCGTATGTTCTGAATGTATTATAAATATCCTCACCCCTTGTCTGTCCTTTCATAGGTAATATTTGCAACATATCCTCTTTTACTGTGAAGTTACTAAATACCATTCTCACCATAACTGCTAACTGTGCGGCGTTTGATATATCTGTTGACTCGTCAAATTGTAGCGAAAACCAGTCACATATTTCCAAGTCAGTCTTTAACTGAGTTTGTATGTCTGTTGAAATTGCATGTATTCTTCTTGACAACTGTAAGTCTTGTATTGCTGAGACAATCTCACGTTTGTTAGAAAATCCATCAAACAAACAATCGGCACCAGTCAAAAATAGTTCTTTAAACAACTCACCATCAATGAAAGGTTTCTTCTTTTTTGCGAGCATGTGAGAAATTTTGGACTTTTTAGAATTTTCCACATGTCTAGTGAAAACAGTCTGTTGTGCAGTTAGACTTGATTTTAGTTGACATATTTTTTTCTTTCTTACTTCAGATTTAAGTGGATAATTCACATCAAAAGTGGCATGAATCGTCTGAAAGTGTCGTTCAACATTATGTTTTTTCGGCACTGCAATACTACTACCACACAACAAACAAACGCATTTATTTTTCAAATTAACGAAACAATATGATTTCTCCCAGTCAGTGTTAAAATTATAGGTTCGTTGTCTTTTACTCGGTCCACTCATTTTAGGACTAAAAAAATAAATAGTAATTGAACTACAATATAATATCAATGTTATAGCGCACGTCTGTTCTACATTATATGCATAAATGTATTATAACAAGGACTATAACTATCCCCACAATCATAATAGATTATCGCTTATTAATATAATAGATTACGCACCTCGCTTTTAGCCCGTTAAAAATTTTCAGAAGGAATATCAAAACTCCTAATTCGTGTTTCGTCAGACGAAGATGTCTCCTAGCTAACTGTCGCGACCCGAACGGGGCAGCAATCGCAATGACAACAACGCGGTTCTAGGCGGGGAATGCTATTTGCACATCACTCCTTGTACACGCCGAAAACCCGAAGTGAGCCGATGATCGCCGAAGCAATCGGGACGGTACGAGCCCGTGACTACTATCAGTTTGGCTGTCGGGGCCATGCTTATTGCTTTCACTGACAGACAGAGCTGTCAGAGTCATGTGCCATGTGTTTTGGCGCCTTCGGCGTTCATCGGCTCAGTTTGTGGCGTTCGTTCGCTTCGGGTTTTCTGCGTGTACAAGGAGTGATGTGCAAATAGCACTCCCCGTTCCAGGCTAGCGTGAAGAGTGCAGTCTGGCTCGCCGCTAGACAAGTGGCGACAAGTACTGTCAGCAAAGGAACCACTCATACATACAATATCGCAAACATACGAACGTATTTAATAAACCTAGGCACTCAAAAAAATTAAAACTTTAACAAATAAATAAAAATAATTCACATTTTTAATTGATGTTTATGAAAAAATTCTGTCTGTCGAATAGTGGCGGGCACATACGAATCGTTTCGCGGACGCCATGGTGCCCGCTGGCACGGGGTTGGGAACCTCTGGTATAAAGAATCTATCTAGAGTCTGCTGCTTGACTGTCCTTTTCCATCTCTCTAGTATCAAATAGAATAAACTGCTTTAAACTGAATTACTGTAAATGGATACAATCCAAATCAGTGGTCGCCAAACGGTCGCTCGCTCGCAGCATTTCGGTAGCTCGTTTAGGATATTTTATCATATTTATAAATTTGCCTCTTAAATTTTATTATTGGACTCAGAAATGAAATATTTCTCAAACTAAATTTCAATGAAATGCTTAACAAGTTGCCGTTGTAATATGAATTTCTAAGTAAAATAGAGAAGCAGTCAGCGACGTATTACGATGGGAACTGCGCCATACACTTTGTCTCTCAGAGATTCACACAGTTCCACGCGACCGTCAAAGCTTGACGTTACCATTCATTTTGTTTTTTTCACCCTGTCAACAAAAAAATGAATAACGATAAAAAAGATAAAACCTATCATTATCACACAGAATGGGAAGAGGATTATTTCTTTATTGAAATTAAAGAAAAATGTGTTTGTTTATTGTGCCATGCAAGTGTAGCTGTTGGGAAAAAATGCAACGTGGAACAACATTACAAAACAAATCATTCAGTTATAATTGAAAAAGATTACGATAAAGGACGATGATAAAAAATTATAAAGAAGGAATATGTATAAGTAGCTCACCAGACAATTTCAATTTCCGAAAGTAGCTCACATCCTTATTGAGTTTCGCGACCACTGATCTAAATGGACAGATTAGTATACCTGTGTTTAAAGGAAATATTTTTAATAACTGAAATAACATTTCGCCATGTATTTCCACAAGTAGTGTTGGCAGTGTTATTTTATCATAAGAAAACAAACAATTGGCTGTTACCATAAATAGAAGGGTTGGAAATGATGGATGTGATTTTGTGTTTATTTTCGGAAGGAATATTGACAATATACGAGGCATATCCAGAAACTAAGTGTACTGAATTTTTGTAGGTTACAATTTTTTTATTTAAACAAAAAAATTACGTGGTTACCGTAGTACATATGTAAGCTAATTTTCGACATAGTCGCCATTCCTCTCAATGCAGGTGGTGAAGCGGGGTATCAACTTTTTGATGCCTTCCTCGAAGTAGTTTTCCGCCAACCCCTCCGTCCACTTCTCCACCTCCTCCTTTACCTCCTCATCAGTTGAAAACCTTTTTCCACCCATGTGCAGCTTCAGGGAGGTAAAGAGATCGTAATCTGAAGGTGCTAGGTCAGGGGAATGCGCGGGATGGTTCAGGACATCCCATTTAAACGAGGCGAGCAGTTTCATCTGGCATTGTCGTGCATCAGGCAGACTCCCTTTGTCAGCATGCCTCTCCTCTTGTTCTGAATCGCCCTCCGCAATTTTTTTAGAGTCACAGTATCTTGCAGAGTTGAGGGTCTCCCCTTGAGGCATATATTCAATTAAAATTATGCCTTGACAGTCCCAAAACACGGATGCCATGATTTTCTTGGCTGAAATTGTGGTTTTGAACTTTTTGGCGGAGGGTGAAGAGGTGTGACGCCACTGTTGAGACTGCCTTTTGGTTTCAGGCGTGTAGTGTGCAACCCAAGTTTCATCTCCAGTAACGATGGAGCGGAGAAATTCATCTCCATGGAGTTTGCAGCGCCTCAAAAACTCTTACCCGGCCTCCACTCGATTCAACTTGGCGGGAGATTGGGTTGACATTTTTCACGAAACGTGTTGTCGCGTCGACAGTTCTCAACGTACTGACCTCGAACCGGTCTCGTTGCGGAGGGGAAGGGTCAGGCTACATGGAAGTGTAGCCAACATGCCGAAAATAAAATCCATCCGGTCGTGAGAGCCTCAGTACACTTACTTTCTGGATACGCCTCGTATTTACCCAGATCTATCCGGGACGCCTTAAAGTTTGTCCGAGTTGAAAAAAAATTGTAGAATCTCAAAATGGAATAGAAATAAATATCACCTAAATAACACATTCTTGTCGATAATAATTTAGATATTTCTGATTTGTAATAACAGATGTCACATCTCATTTTAAGTGGTTCTGAATGAAAAAAAGTTATCTAAAATTGTAAAAAAAAATATTACTTTTACTTTCAATAAGAAGACCTACATAGCTTATTCCTTTCAATTGAGTAAATTGTAATTAACTTATCTTAATATACACTCCCACTTATAAGTCTTCGTCACCCCCTAATAATTGAGTTATTCGCGTATTTATGCAATATTACACTAAAAAATTAATATAATAAAATAATTATAACCGTTTTGCATTGTATTTAACAGAAATCACGTGTGTATGGATGGAGATTAGAATTTGGGAGGCCTTTTGTTCAAAAACCGGCTTTTTACAAAACAGTTACCGTTTGGTATTGTTTGTCATTCTGAAGTCCAAGCAATCTAATCCCTTTATTGTGTTAGATTTACAGGTAGTAGGGATGACAATTCACCGTTACGTGAATTCTTTGTCTAATTTACTTTTAGCTTTCAGTCTTCAAATGTCCTTGATAAAATGCACTGTGTTCATTTCAAATTTTTCAAAAATCTCGTATCAAAATGGTCAAAACTCGAAAACATTATACCGAAATCCGTTCAATGATGGTGACTTGTTCCAATATGAGTGAAAATGTTATGTGAAAATGTTAACTATATAAAAAAATGGAAATTTATATGCATAAGTATTATATTTAAATAAATGCTCATTATCTGTGACAAGTATAGTAGAAGGCACAACACGAAGCAGGGGATTAGGATACTTGATGGTAGTGCCACCAGAGATGACTGCAAGTCAATTTTTGATAGGCATATCCTGTTGCATATAGGTCAAGGCGCTCTAGTACTTGCAACTTGTCTGTGTCTTTTCTCCATTAGGTCCCTGATAACTAGTAATAGTTTAACTCTATTTGGCTCCATCTGCAGCTGTTTGCTCCCAATTCAACTGATCATTAATATTTTTGAGCATTCCATACGGTACATGCTTATTTTTCTTGTGCTGCTTTCTGTGCTTTTTTCTACTCTCCATTAGCTTACCAGAGGATATTTCTTGGGAGTTTAGTCAGGTATGCAAGTTGCGTTGTCCAGACCAACATAGGCGAGTCCACAACACTATAATGTTTCGATGCTTTAGCAGCTATGCATAAGGACCCAACCCATGAAACACAACTTTTTTGATTATTTAAAATTAAAAAAAATCATAAATCAAACCTGTATGTTCAAAAGCATAAATCAAACCTGTATGTGCAAAAGCGTCAAATCTGTTAAATGACTATTTTATGATTAAAGTTTTTTTTTCTTTCTTTCATCCGTATTTTTAGTGAAATATTTCAGTTAACATGTAAATTTTGGGTTAGGTCTTTTTTGTATAGTTACATCAGAATGTCTCACCTGACCTTATCCTTTCTAATTGCTGTCGGCTCTTTTGGTATCGAAACAGCATGACTTTCAATCATGGGTTGTTAAGTAGTCGAGAGTCACAAAAAAATATATTAATAATCTTAATCTTGCTATTAGTTCCGATTGCAAAAGTAAAAATTCATATTAATTTTTTTACAATAAGCCTATTTCAGAAATATATTATGATCAATAAAATCTTTTTGCAGTTGGCAGTACAACTGGCTCTAATTACTATGTCCGAATTCTGTCTACGATTGATCGGGAACTTCTTAAGCCTTCAGCCTCCGTGGCGCTCCATAAACACTCCAATGCCCTGGTTGACGTACTTCCCCCTGAAGCAGACAGTTCTATATCTATGCTACAAGCTGGTAAGTGCAGTTTTTTAATATAGAAAGTTGATGGGAAAATAATGTATATATTTCTTTTTATATATCATTATATAACCTTCAAGTATAGACTAAGATATTAACAATTATAGATTGTTATAGTGTCTGCATGTCTAGTTTCTAAAGTATATCCAAAATTGTGTATTTATTTTCAAAATAGTTTCCTTAACACAATATATGCGGGTCCCTAGAAGCCTAATGTGGGCAGCACTTAGAGCACATAGTGTACCAGAAAAATATGTACTTGCCATCCAGGACATGTACGATAACGTGACAACACAAGTGAGGTGCACTTCGGGATCTTCACCAGAATTTCCTGTAAAGGTAGGGGTACATCAAGGATCGGTACTCAGTCCGCTACTGTTCATCTTAGTCATAGACTATTTAACTAACCAGGAAATGAACAGTCTCCTAAAGATCCTACTATTTGCAGACGATATCATATTAATAAGTGAAAAACATGAAGACCTGCAAAATAGGCTGGAAAGGTGGTGAAGAATCTTGGAGGACAATGGATTGAGACTGAGCAGAAAGAAAACAGAGTATCTGTACCTACCATTCGAGAACACAAATGCTGTCACTCCCGTAATGCAAATGGATGGAGAAACATTACCAAATTGTGACTTCTTTAAGTATCTTGGGTCACTCATGGTCACTGATGTGCAGCAGATGTAACACATAGAATAAGTGTGGGATGGATGAAGTTTAGATCAATGACGGGAGTTCTATGTGATCCGAAAATGCCAGTAAAGTTAAAAGGAAAAGTATACCAAACGATTGTCAGACCCGCACTCCTCTATGGCTCCGAATGCTGGACGATGTATAACTCTTACTCTAGGCAACTAGAAACTGCTGAAATGCGCATGTTAAGATGGTCAGCTGGTGTGTCCCTAAAAGACAAAATAAAAAGCTCACGCATTCGTGGAAGCCTAGGTGTTACAGACATCAACAGCAAGATGGAGGAGAGACGATTGAGATGGTATGGGCACGTTGGACGCAGAGCACCCGATCACATTGTGAACCAGGCAATCTCCATGGATCTTCCTCGAATAACAACCAGAGGAAGACCAAAGAATTCATGGGTGGTGCAAAAAGATAACCTGATGCAGAGGCACGGCTTGGGGGACGTAGTCCGAAACAGAAGAGCATACAACCTGAAGACGAGGAGAGCTGACCCCAACAGTCTTCGCAGACAATGAGTTGGGATGGAGCCAGGGAGAAGAATATATGTGGGTTTTTTGTTATGTAAACACCTTGATTTTTTTAAATGTGTGCTCGAAATGATTTATCATATAGAACGCTATAACTTTTAAACTATTGCTTATTTTTAAATAAATCTTTGATTTTCTTATTTTAAATTGTATCCAACATCATTTTTACTATGCAAAATAACATTATTTTTCATAAAAAAATATAACATTCAGAGTTAAAATCACAATTTTGAAATAAATTAGACGATTATTTTTATTAGCATTTACTCATTCGCAACACAAAAATCAAAATTTTACAAAATACAATGTAATAAACACTAATATTGTTTTAAAGTATGATAACGTTCGAAACATTTGCTTTTATGTAATGGTACATCACATAATTTACACATAAAACGAGTTTCACTGCATAGTTTGTGGGCCGCATACACTCTACCTCGCCTCTGCTTATCCTTCTTTTTACCACTGCCTACAATCTGTGATATTTTCCTGGAGGATCAGATTTTGATATTTTCTTCCTGATATTCGATGTTGACGGTGATGGTTCCGGGTCTTGAATATCATCGAATGAAATCTGATCATTTACCCAGTGCACTGCGACATCCCGTAAAAAATGTTTATATTTCATTTTTCTTTCTTTTATAGAATTGTTAATAACAAATGCATTAAATAATGCATAGTTGATCAGGTACATCGCTATTTTTTTTGTCCATTTAGTGGTTTTTCGTAATATGGAATAATACGAAAGAAATTGATCTGCCTGGTTAACGCCTTTCATATATTTATTGTAATCTATTAAAGCGTTGGGTTTTAATGTTTCATGAGTTTTTCTATCGATGACTTGCTTGAATTTCTGCCGAATGTATGGTAGAAATTAAAGAAAAATCTTTTTTCGATTGCCAGACTTGTAGGACATCTTTTTTCCTTCGAAAGATTGCTTCCCCCTTTTTCGTTTTCAGGCAATCGGGTAATCCCCTGTTTTTACGAATCGTACCACAAATACGTATTTTATTTCATAAAAGTTCTTTACTATTTTCCACACTGTTGTAATAATTGTCCATATAGAGATGGTGCCATAAATCGGTATAAAGTGATACGAGTTTTTATGGTCTCGTAACAATTTTGTCCTTGGCCACAATAAATTTCAAAATGATTTATCCTATTTCTGTGAATAATCAAGTACCTGCCCAGTATGATTTGTAACGAGTGGATACCAAATTATACTACGCAAAATAACCGTATTTATGTTTCCCCGCTTGCTAACGCTAGTTCATAATAAATATATTTTTACATCTCCCGCGCTTACAGTACGCAAAAGACTTTTCCCGCATACAATATGTCAATTGAGTTTCATTGTTCAGAAAAATAATACTTGAGCAATAATTTAGATGTGATGTTGTAATTGTATCATATATCAATTTGGTTAATTTTAAATTTTATTATTTGTAAGTGTTAAACTATTATTTTGTAATGCAGATGAAAAACCTGATGTGCAATATTGTGACATTGGTGGTATGGACATGCAGAAACAGGAAATCCGAGAAGCAGTGGAGCTCCCCCTCACTCACTTTGAACTTTACAAGCAGATTGGCATAGATCCACCCAGGGGGGTGCTCATGTATGGTCCACCAGGATGTGGAAAGACTATGCTAGCTAAAGCTGTGGCCCACCATACTACAGGTCAGTACTAAATCACACTTTAACCTCTAAACTAGTATGGACGTACGGCGAGTGAATTTTTACCTTAAGAGGTAAAAAATTTTATTCCCGAATACATGAATTTATCCATAAAACAGACATGGCTCAAATGTTTTTATCTATTCAATTATTTTTTATATGGCGGCTGCAATTACGTTATTTATATTACTTACAAAATATTTTTTTTATTTTACTTACAAAATCTCACTCGCTTAGAGGTTAAACCAATTTATGTTCAATAGATACGAGTAGTAATGAAATTATACTATATTTTTATTGTATTGTATGTAAGTAAGTATTATGCTAGATTCCCACTTAACTGCGGTCGTACTGCGAGCTTGCTTGCGTAAACTTCACAATGATCAAACTAATAGTCAAAAATGCTGCATGCAGACAACTTTAAAACTTGACTTGGTTTACTGTAAAAATTAATGCAAGCCCTGTTGTATCATTTGCATGATATGGTCAGAGCGCAATCGACCCAAATTCAAGTCAAGGTATAACCCCAGCCAAGTAGGAATTCAGCCTAAGTACATGTAACATTCACCAAATTTAGTTTATTTCTTATTTTGCATGTAAATACTCACTTTGATAGAAATCCACCCAGTGAAGTGGACATAGTTTATTCGAAAGAGGAATTAAAAAAAGCAAATAAATGAGTTTTCTGATTTCTTTTTGGCGGCCAGAGTAGGTATCCATGCTTCAACACTAGAGAAGTACGGAAAATATGTAGCAACCCAAAATTCATATCAATAATTTAAAATTGAACTTCTTGCCATCTCCACTCTTAACTTTGATCTCTTGAGACTAGTTCCATTGTTCATTCAGCCAGCATCCCAGATATTCATATTATTTTACTCTCAACAATTTCATTATATATATCAAGAGGTGCTTACTCTTGTTGATAGTTTCATTTTACTGACCATCGTAAACTTTGTCTTTGATATGTTCATTCTCAAGCCTCTTTACAAACTGTGTTAACCCTCTCTAGTAACACTTGCAGACTCTGTAAAATATCCGCAAGAAGAACAATGTCATCAGCGTATCAAATGTTATTGATTATTTTACCATTCCATCATTCACCTCATTCAATGCCTCCTTAAAAATGACTTCAGAATAAACATTAAAAATAATAGGGGAGAGTATGCATCCTTGTCACACTCCATGACAAATTTCTATATTGGGTGTCGTCTATCTTAACTGCAGCTTTCTACTGTCAGTCAAGATTACTGATAATTCTTACTTATCTAGTCCCTTGTCAATCAAGATTTCCATAAGTTTATAATATTGTTTAAAAAAAGCAAGCGTTTAAGTCCACATTCATGTCTCAATACTTTTCTCCAAGTATTCTAATGCACACTCTCATGCCATATCCATTTATAAAGCCAAATTGCATTCTATTCATATTTTCTTTACATTTTTTATAAATTCTACCATATATGACTAAACATTTTTATATATGGCTTATAAGGGTTATAGTTCTAAATTCGCTGCGTCTTTTGGTATTTTTCTTTTTTTTTTATGCAATGTAATGAATGTGAAACTAAGCCAGTTTGTTGGTATAACCTCTTCAGATCTTGTTGAACAGTTTGACCAAAATTTCAATATCATCAATATTAATTTGATCAATTCTGTAAGTACCTCACCTGCTCTAGGTGTTTCCTACGCTTAGCTAATCTTATTGCATTGTCCACTTCTGTGTTAAGTATTTCAGGACTGCCACCTCCTTTCGGTACATCAAATCTTATAAGTCTGTTATCATCAAATAGCTCTTTAATATACTCACTCCATCTATCGAAGATTAAAGATATTTCAGTTGTAATGGTATTGTCTTTAATTTTTCTAGCTGCATTTATTCGAGTTGTGGGTTCTGAATTTGTCCAGAAGTACTTGGGTGAAGGCCCTCGAATGGTGCGAGATGTCTTCCGTCTTGCCAAGGAGAACTCTCCAGCTATTATATTCATTGATGAAATTGATGCCATTGCTACAAAGAGGTATGTTATATTGTTTATTTACCTGCATTTACGAGTTAATTAATTGCTAACTTTCACTCGTCAAGTGGATATTTGTTAACCCTTTAAGTGCCGGAAGTTATTAGTATGGCCGAACCCAGCAGGCCGGGATCTTTTCAACAAAAATAAAACCTAAAAAAATTATATTTTTTGTATACAGATATAAAGGATATTATGAAAACTTACTAAATATATACCGTGGGGCGTTTGAGCTGCCGTTCACTCAGAAAAACACAGTTTAAATATTCACAAAATGTCAGGGTTGTTACAACTTGACACAGAAAACACGTTTACTTATAAATATAGTGGAATATAATATACTTTGTAAACTTTAGTTTATCATATAATCAACAAATTATCTGTATGATGTATAATAAAGCACAAAAGGTAAATAAACTATAAAATAAAACCGTAAAAAGTCTATATAAACGTCGTATTATGCCGTAAAACTACCGCCAATAACCAAAGAATACATGAAAACACACTTTGTAAATAAATACTTTGAAAAATTAACAGAAATAAAGCACAAAAGTTAAAAATGAATCCCTGAACAAAACTACAAACGAAGTCATTATAAATTATCACAATTACGTCACAAAAAAATTTGGTCGGTAACCCTGTATCAGAGACACGTATTGACTGTCAGTGAAAGCTTTTAGAAAGATGACTGTAACTTTGATAATATCAGTAAATTGTAATATTTAAGTATTTCTTGACCATCCCAATAGATGTCACTATGTGTTATAATTTATTACAATTTGATTTGATATTGGCTTGCGACAAGTTCAAAGGAGAGCGCGTTTACGCGTTCATTTTGTATGGCAGGCCTGGCGAGCACTGAATCGGAGAGCGCGTCAACACGCTCATGGCAGTGAACCGTTTAAATGAGAAATAATTTCCCATATTAATGTTATTCGGTTGTAACATATATTCTTCCTCTTTTTAAAGCATTGTAAAATAATTTATAAATTAAGAAATAAGATTATACAATAATGTGTGCGCCGTTTTGATCGATGACCATCTTTCTGGTAGTTGGAGGGTTCTTCTCTTGTAGAATTCCTGGGACTTATTAGTGGAAAACTGATCCAAGTGGTTTTGGCAGGAGTTCAAGTTTGGTAGTTTATACCATTAACCCTGAGAGCGCTACGAGAAAAAAATATAATTGTCTATCTAGTGCTGAGATATATTTACGATTCGGACGTTCGTGATAAATATTTATTTTAAACAACAAAAAAACAAAAAAAATATATTTTTACAACATGAATATATTTTAGAATATGTACCCTTGTATTCTAAATGAATGATATTCATTTTAGAATACAAGGGTAGAACAAATTTCTTCCACTGCTATAGCAGTGCGCCGATCTCTCAGGGTTAAACAAATTATCCATAGATCGAAACATATTATGGAAAGTGCAAGATCTGGACTTTACAAGATGGTAGATGCACTAAAACATATCAGCCAAGCTGCAATCATTTTTTCCGATTGACCATAGAAACGTGTGATTTGGTTGAATACACCCTTCTTTTTTCTTGATAGATATTTTTTATAGAATGCTGTGTTTCTATTTATTGCCCTTTATACTTATGATATAGATTAAAATATTTTTGAAGTGGAAAAAATTTAAATGTAAGTTATCGGTTATAAAATGATAAATGTACATTAATTATATTAAAATCAGCTTATAATTATTTTTAAACAAAATAAATTAAAGAATTCACCTAAATGTGTTTAAAACTAATCAAATTAATCTTTTTCAATTAGATTGATTTCATATTCACAAATAAATTATTTAATGAATTTACATATTAATTTGCAGGTTTGATGCTCAAACTGGAGCCGACAGGGAGGTTCAAAGAATCTTGTTGGAGCTTCTCAACCAAATGGATGGATTTGATCAGACGACTAATGTCAAAGTAAGATTATTTCGAAGACTCGTATATCATATATACATTTAAAAAAAATTGATATGAAGGCATAGGTATTAAAAACTAAAAAAATAGAAGTTTAGAGTTGGTAATTTTTTATCAATGTTAACATTTTCATTGCACTACTCAGTACCTTATTATTTGGTTCTTTGTTTTAATTGTAAATTTATGCTGAAACAGTTTAATTGTGGCTTTTAATCCGGTTTAAACTGAAACTGATTATTTGGAACAATTCAAAATAACCTAATACAGGTTATTTTTATTCAGTTAACCCGTGAGAAAACTTAAATAAAACTATAATTTTTTTCATAGCATATTATTTTTGCTTTATATTGGTGTAGCGTTTGGTCGTAGCTTCAATCCCGACGTGTCATGTCACAGGTTTAAATGTCTCAGGAGAACTATTAGAAAGTTCAGTAATTTACTGGAATTCCAGAGATGGGATCTTTCGAAATGGACAATTTGACAAAACAAATGCGAGCAAGTATTATATATCGTCTGTTCTAATTGCCCAAAAAACGCATGAAACTGGTACCTTCGAAATAGGTTTTTAATCCTTTAAGTGCCGGAAGTTATTAGTATGGCCGTACCCAGCAGGCCGTGATTTTTTCAACAAAAATAAAACCTAAAAAAATTATATTTTTTGTATACAGATATAAAGGATATTATGAAAACTTACTAAATATATACACCGTGGGGCGTTTGAGCTGCCGTTCACTCAGAAAAACACAGTTTAAATATTCACAAAATGTCAGGGTTGTCACAACTTGACACAGAAAACACGTTTACTTATAAATATAGTGGAATATAATATACTTTGTAAACTAAAATCAACAAATTATCTGTATGATGTATAATAAAGCGCAAAAGGTAAATAAACTATAAAATAAAACCGTAAAAAATCTATATAAATGTCGTATTATGCCGTAAAACTACCGCCAATAACCAAAGAATACATGAAAACACACTTTGTAAATAAATACTTTGAAAAATTAACAAAAATAATGCACAAAAGTTAAAAATCAACCATTGAACAAAACTACAAACGAAGTCATTATAAATCATCGCAATTACGACGCAAAAAACTGTAGTCGGTAACCCTGTATCAGAGACACGTATTGACTGTCAGTGAAAGCTTTTAGAAAGATGACTAACTTTGATAATATCGGTAAATTGTAATATTTAAGTATTTCTTGACCATCCCAATAGATGTCCCTATGTGTTATAATTTATAAATTATTAGAATTGGATTTAATATTGGCTTGCGACAAGCTCAAATTAGAGCGCGTTTACGCGTTCATTTTGTATGGCCGGCCTGGCGAGCACTGAATCGGAAAGCGCGTCAATGCGCTCTTGGCAGTGAACCGGTTAAGATAAATTATAACCAGGGCTGTGGAGTCGCTTAAAAAAAAACACGACTCCGATTCCTATATTTACCAACAATACGACTCCGACTCCACAACTCCGACTCCACGACTCCAACTCCACAACTCCGACTCTACAACTCCGACTCAAAAAAGCTCAATTTTAGCAGGTTGTTTCCTACCTTTGCATATAGTCATTTTTTTCATGTTATAGGGATAAAAATAAAACAAGATCAAACTTTAATAATTATTTATTAGAATTTATTCTTAAAAACAACATTGCTTCTATTAAATCTGTATTCGTAGAGGCTCTCAAATCAGAATTGAGAATTTTAAGAGCAGAAAATAACCGCTCTACGGATACTTGGGTTGGGGGTAATGCTGTAACGATCAATGCTGAATCTTTTACGATTTCTAGATATCGCTGTATTGCCATTTCAACATTTAACTTATAAGTTCGGTCAATTTTTTCCATTATTTTCAATGCATCATAAAATTCAATTTTAAATTTTGAAATAGAGTCTCCTTCATCTATATTGGGACTGTGATTCAAACGAGGACGTTTTAGTTTATCTTGTTCATTGAGATATTTTTCAAAATCGTCTTCAGATTCAGCGGTGTCGGATGAAGATGATGATACTTCGTGTAAGCTGCCTGCTGTCGTCTCTTTTTCTAGTCGAAGGCCTTTCATACGAATGGTTAATTCGTGCAAACAAAAGGAGAAACAAATGCTCCTTTTCTTTCGACGTGAGAAAGAAGGAGACAAACACATTTCCGTAGACTTGATGCATTAAATGGATCTCGGTGATTCACCATATCGGCGCGACTTGCGCCTGCAAGTTTAATATTCGTGCACAATACACATTCATTATAATAATTTAAAAAAAAAATGTATTTTAAATTTTAACGAAAAATTAGTCGGAGTCGCTCGTTTTTTACGACTCCGACTCCGACCCAAACACCGCGACTCCGACTCCGACTCCACAGCCCTGATTATAACATATATATCATAAGAAAGCTAGTGTTTTTCTCGAAAAAAAACAAATGTATGTATATTTTTTTGCATAACCGGTTAACCATTCCTTGGATGAAAAGTTAACCTAAAATCGACGAGTAAAATTAGACAGTTAATTGGAAGCCCGGAGTTTTGTTTTATTTTTATAAAAATATATTTTTTTAATTTATTGTTATTAAATTAAAACAAAAATTGCTCTTGTCCACATCTATCCTGAAATGTAAAACTTGGGATAATAATAATAGGTAAAGCGGAAAGTAATGATAATTTTCATTAGGCGTCACGTTGAAACCAGTTTGCCACCAGTTACCGTTGGGTTAATACGTCGTGGTTGGTATCGTTTTGAAGCTCTATTAATATCCTTTCTGTTTTGATATTTATTTTTGGTTTTGATCTAAAGTACAAAACTGCAAAAGCCAGAGATTGAAGAGACACATTTGCGGTATTTTATGCTGTTTTTATTCGATAAAGGATTGAAGTCAAAAGAAGCTACCCAGACCATATGCGATATTTATAGAGACATCTTGAATCCTCGGAAGTGCCAAAGATGGTTTCAAAAAATTGAAAGTTGTGAAAGGGAATCGAAGGACAAACCAAAAATAGGAAGACCTCTTAAAATCGATGATGACACTTTAAACTCATTAGTGCGGTCCGATCCGCGTAAAACTATCAAGGAATTGTCACAAAATATCGGTTGTCCATGATCAATAGTGAAGAACTATTTGAAAAGGCTCGGAAAACAAAATAGACAAGGAATTTGGAAGCCGCACGAACTTTCTCCAACGGCCATGGAACAACGAATAACAATCTGTTCATCTTCACTCTCCAGATATGAAACTGATCCGTTTCTTAGAAAAATTGTTACTGGGTATGAGAAGTGGGTCCTTCACACCAATCCGAGGAGAAAAAAAAAACAAAAAACAATGGTTTTCGACGAATCAGGTACATCTGTCTACCCCTCAGCCGACATTGACTCTGAAAAACGTTTTCCTTTGTGTTTGGTGGGATATTTTGGAAGTTATTCATTATGAATTACTAAAACCTGGTCAGACTGTTACAGCAGATGTGTATTGTCCCCAATTCGAAAGATTAAAGGCAGAACTGCTTAAAAAATGATCAGTTTTAGTAAAGAATCAGAGAAGAATTCTACAACATGATAACGCAAAACCACACGCAGCAAGGATAACGCAGGACAAAATAAGAGAGCTAGATTTAGAAGTTCTGCAGCATCCACCATATTCACCTGATATTGCACCTTTGGATTACCATCTTTTTAAGTCGATGGAACATTCGCTTCGAGATAAAAAATCTACGAGTGTCGAACAACTCCGAAATCACTTGGAGTCATATTTTACCGTAAAACCGCCAGAATTTTACAAATAAGGTATTAAAAAACTGCCTATTCTGTGGAGGAAGATTATCGGTAACAACGGTAATTATTTAACGGAATAACATTGTATAGTTTTTGTTTAAATTAATTTTTTGTCGCATCAAAAAAAATTATCATTACTTTCCGCTTTACCTATTACAATAATAAACCAATTGCAATTCAGATATATGGAAAATTATTGTTAAGCATCAAAGGTTTTAAGTTTTGAAGAGAAAATTTTCGATAAAATTTCGGGATTGAAGACAGTGGTCGCAGACATGTATAGACTGAGTTAAAAGGAGGAAATCCACATGCTCACACCCAAGGAGTGCATGTGGTATAACGTCATATGTCTCCCAGGATGTGAGAAATGTATGAGTTCTGTATTCGTTTGAGTTCTGTATTTCAATTAAAGTGGATTTCGATATTCGTCTTTCCGATCGATTTGCGCCATTTCGATTAACGCGAATTTTCTTGGATCGTATCTACTGCGTAAATCGAGGAATAGGTATTCTTAAAATTAAATTAAATAAGGTCACTTTGTTTCATGTTGACAATTTCTGATGATTTAATTATGTACGTAAAATATTTTTGTTATTGGTAAGCATCAAACCAAGTTTGGTAACCGGTTTTAGTGGTTTAGTTGAGAGTGATGTCTGACACGGAAAGAGTTTTTGTTTTTCGATTTAAGAACATCATAACAAAATATTTTCATGTTTCTAGGCAATCTCAGCAAATTGATTTCCCAAAAGATGTAATGTTTTTATTGGGAATTTTTGTTTGTAATTAGGTTAAGGGTACTTTGTTTACGATAGAAAATAGCTCTATGGCGAGTACGTACTGAAGGAATTCTAATATTGAAAAGTTAAGCAATTCAAGAAAATTTAAGTGCGAGTTGATGATTTTATGTAAAAAAGCACATAATTTAATATTCTTTTGCTCAGAGGTAATAACTTCAATGTTCGTTGGAGATATTTATAATTAATGTTGTATAAAGGAATGCCCAATTTAAGTTGATAAATCTCAAAAACTTATGCGGCACCTTTTAACCGCTCTTATATAAACATCATAGCAAGATTTTTATTCTAAAATTATTATAATATATCAGTATTATTTATTTTTCGGAAATTGACAATGTTGTATTGTATAGGTTGTCCTAAATTTTATCACCCTGTTTGTTTTTATTATACCTTTTATTTCCATTATATTAAAAGTTATAATAAAAACAAATGGGATGATAAATTTTGGGACACCCTCTCTACGTTTCTATCTACCTTTTCTACGTTTCGAATTGACCTAGTGACCATCATATTTTTAATCCATGGTGCTTTCAGTTATTATTACATTTTCGTTGTATACAGTACAACCTAGCGGGCTTATTGCTATGTAACAATATCTTCCAACCAGATGTTAGACTTTTTAAAGTGGAAACCAGACTGGAATCCTTTTTGAAAATTCTGGGTTCTAACGGCATTTGAACCAGCAACTTCTGGGTTGAGAGATAGGCGTCTTACCGACTAGGCCACAGAGGTAGTCATAAGCAAGTAGTTTTTTCTAACATATTGTGAGACTCGTTTATTTTATTCCCTTCAATTTTGAACCATTGAGCGAGTTACTATATTATGTTTATTTTTTTCATTAATTTTGTTTTCTGGTTATTAAATTCAATTATGTTGATCTCAATACTTACATACCATCATGCCATGTCAATTTTGGGATTGATAGACATGATAAATATTAATCCCCTTTTTCCAGAGGTAGACACTTCTTCGCTCTCCATTAATTCTAGACATAAATTTATTCCGAAAGGTTTTCGCTACTCATTCTTTCCATATGGCCAAATCATATCGAGATTCCTTTCTTAATTCTACGTTCTTATTCCTGGCGGATTTTAAATGCCAACCTGATTAACTTCCAGTATTTATTACACATAAAGTGTCATATATAGCTGTTTCCTTTAAATGCAATATAAGGGCTCGACGAGGTAAAAAAATAGTGCTATATATTGTAAACATGCCAGATAAAGGTAGCATCACATTTAGTGTATCGATCGTCTTAGAAGGTCTTGGCATTGAGTATTTAATTTCAATTTGTACAGACTTGTTGAAAAAAAATAACATGCTCAAAATAACACTTGTTGAAAAAAAATAACATATAGTACTTACAGCAATCCCTCGATTAATGTGTTCTCAAAATATTCCGCACTAGTCGAAAAACAGTGTTAAAAAAAATGGTTTGATTTGTTCTAAAATGTGGGATTATGTATTATGAGCATAAAAAAGACACATAAGAAAAATGTATTTCATCATTCGTTTATTCCATATGCCGAAATCATCTCAGTGTGCTCTTCTTCATCTTCCTTAACACACTTTCCTTACTGTGCTAAAAAATCCCACCAACCACGTTGTTGGACTCTAAGTGTACAGTAAAAAATGTATGTTTTAAATTAAAATTATGCAAAATCTGTTAGGTAATTTTTTGTAATTAGCTATAAAAATCATTTTATTATGTATTAAAACGTCGAATAACATAAAATAAGTGCAAGAAATGATAAAATAAGAGCTGAAACAGAGAGACGACATTTCTATAGAAATTTAGTTTGTTCAGTGACAATTACGGTGCGCACAGACATCATTACTCTCCACTCTTTCTGCATATGCGTAATAGGGGTTTCCAGCTGTTTAATTTTTTTTCATAAAATTATACTTACAATAAAATGTAGAGTGAACTTTTTTAGCAATAAAAATATAATTCGAATTAAAACAATAAATAACATATAAACAAAATATAAAATGAATATGTATATTCGAAAATAATAATATAAAAACAAACACGAAATTCAAATCAATTAAATATGCAATTTGGAAAATATAAACATTTTACAGAAAATTTGAAAATAGGACAAACATATAATCAAAGTTTAATTCTGTGGAGAAAGTTATCGCATTTGGGGCACGAAATAACTTTTGTTTCTATTATATGTACTAAACACACATGTGTTTGACAAATATTGCGGAATAACCTGGTTCTTTTTCTCTAATTTTTTTAATAAAACCCACAACTTCCTCTTTTGAGGACCTCACGAGGTGCCAACAAGGTATTTTTTACTGATGTTTCAGGTATTGACTCACCACAATATGTTAAAACAGTATTGAAAGCATCTTGTTGCTTGTGATAGTTGATGTTGCTATTTTTCCTTTTTAGGATATCGGGCTTTGCCAATTCCCAACTTAACTCTCTTATGAAATGTTTTCGGCGGCATTTATTATTTTGTTTCCACTCTGGATGTTTATCTATCCATTTATCATAAAAAGAGTAACGGTACAATAGAACATACCAGATGAAAAATAACAATAGAAAAAACATACTAGATAAAAAATAGAAAAAAATAACAATCAGGATTATAAAACTGGTGACAAATCCCTGGAACGGATGTAAAATATGAACTGTCAAAAAAGAATGAGTCATGCACACGCATTTGGCACACTTCGAAAAATTGTTGATCTAATATAAAATATTCATTTCTGTTGATATTTATAAATGTTTTTATTTCGTAATGACATCATTCAAATCATAGAGGTTTTGATGAGGAATACATAAAGTATGAAGACCCTGCAATCTGTATATTTCGAGAAATTAATTAAAATATAAGTCCTGGTCACTCGTGTCCTATCACCGGATGGCAAGGGTTAAACATCTTATTGAGAAGGTAGTGATAAAAATTACTAATTGATAGAATTACATTTTTAATTTGGTTTGAAAACTTTAGGTTATTATGGCTACAAACCGTGCCGACACCTTGGATCCTGCTCTTCTCAGGCCTGGAAGACTTGATAGGAAAATAGAGTTTCCCTTACCAGACAGGTATGCATTTAATTTTACCTAGTGTATAATCTTTTTGATTTATTTATTCTGAGCATAGAAAAAAATTATAAAAGAAACAGATACGAAAAATATATGCAAATGTCGTCAATGAATAGAAAAGCATAGGGAAGATGGAAAAGGACAATAAAATAAGATTTATAGAGAAAGACATTTTGTCATTGATGAGAGAAATACTATTTTTTAAATCACTGTTTTAACACATTTACTGTCATACGCACTGGGCGTATGTTTGTATGGATAGGCGAAGTGTGTCCTCAGTACTGAACGTGTTAAGCAAGTCGAGGGTGAAAGTCTCATAGCAGCTAGTAACTGGTTCCAGAATCTGACGAAAAAGTGGAAATATGTGTAAATAGCATTAATTTGTTTGCATACATTTTTATAATTACAATTATCAGTTATTCCAGTGTTGAAATAATCTTCTCCTTTTAGCTTTCCTGTTTTCCCTAATTTTGTGTAAATTATTTATGGTCTGATCGTGTTGACTATTTATGGTCTGATCATTTTGTTTTATATTGGTCAACATTTCTCTTGCTGTGTGTATGTGTGTGCGTGTGTGCATGCGTGCATGCGCGTCCACACACACATATTATGCAAAGAAATTGCCTCCATTAATACTTCTTAATTTATCACTGAAAACACGGAGCTGAAATTCAAATGATATTTTATTGAATAAACATAAACAAGTAAATCTTATTTGTCACTTAATATACGTTGTAATAAAAAATATAAAGATCAGAAAATATAAAATCTGGACAATAAATAAAAAATACTGTTTTCTTAGTCTCGAGTGAAAATGTTTTGAAAATGGTGATGAAAAATGTTTGAAGGGGATTTTCATGAATAATATGGTTTAAGCGGTCCTCATCAAAGTCTACTGGTCGTCCATAACGCTCCATGTCTTTCAGGTCGAAATTACCGTCTTTGAAACGCAAAAACCATCGACGAGCTGTCCTTTAATTCATAGCATCTTCACTGTACACTTCGCAAATATCGGGAGTAGCTTTACGCGAACAGAAGGATGTGTCGAAAATGCTCACTTTCGTCTACTTGACATTCCATTTTGAAGGCTTGTAATCAAATAAAATAATATATGTAACGTAAAAGCAAACACAATATCTTATAGAGCAGAAAATTTTCTTTCGAATGAAGTATAACATTTACCATTTTGTTTTACTTTTGGTGCTCATTTTTTAATTTGGAAAAAAACGGACACAACTTATGTTAACACCTAATATTTTATTAGAATGATATGTAGAGTATTCTGTGTGTAGCATGTCAACATTTCATGAGTAGCTTAGAGGGAACATTGCCTGCAAGTCATTTGAGCCACGTTATTGTTTTAATATGTCTTAATGAATTAATATTATTTCAGGCGTCAAAAGCGTTTAGTGTTCACAACCATTACCGGAAAGATGAATCTCTCCGACGAAGTTGATTTGGAAGATTATGTGGCAAGGCCCGATAGAATTTCCGGAGCTGATATAAATGCAATTTGCCAGGAAGCTGGTATGCACGCAGTCAGAGAAAACAGGTAAATTTTTAATTCTTTTAATATTGTAATTTTTTATTATTCCATGAATACAAAAAAATTAAGCTAATGATTTTAGCATTGGTAAAAATCAAATATTTGGACACATTAATTTAAGAGCTGGACCGAGAGAATATTGTCTTACATACATATCATCACACCATTTCTCAGTCGGGGTAGGCAGTGAGGACAGAGCACCATACTTTCCTGTCTCCAGTCACATCTTTAACCTCTTCTACATCCATACACCTACGATTTATCTGACTTTCTACGTTTCGAATTGACCTAGTGACCATCATCTTTTTAATCCATAGTGGTTTCAGTTGTTATTAACCTTTATGTATTAACCTTTAGTCAAACATTATATCATCGTTGTTCTGCGAAAAGCATTTAAGTCCATTTTTGCTTAAAATGACTTTTTGATGCAATTTTCCTTAAAATAAAAATATCTACACATGGAAAAAAACATTTATGTCCAAAAAGTATATAGTTTCACTGTTATGAAAATATAAAAAAACATATCCCGAAGAAATTCCATAGTTATTCATCCCTGCCAACCAGCACAAGAGTTCATGACTTAATAAACCATGACACATCGAGTGATTCGGAATAAATAATAAAATAATATAAAAAAAACAATATTTTAGAAGCGTTTCTTTTAAACCTTTTTACAGTTTTTTTCACCAAGAAAGGATTAAGTCCAAAACAGATGTCTGTATTTTTTATTTTTAGGTAATATGTTTTTAAGTAAATCATTTTTTTTGTAGTACAGTGAAACCCCGTTTTTAAGTTATTGAAGGGACTGATAAAAAAAAACGTAATTGGAGGGAAAACGTAGATGGTTTGAAAAAAAAAGAAAATTAAAAATTATTACTTTGAACAGTTAAAAATGGTGTCCATATATGGTCAAATGCTCAAATTCTCGGGTGGTTTGAGATTTTGGCATATTTTTTTTTTGCACTGGAACTATGTATTAATTTGTTACAGAAAATTTAACTGCAAATTCATTAAATTATTGTAATTTGTTTTATTAAACACTGTTTATTCCACTTTTTTGTAACGGTATAACCCTACCGGTTTTAAGGCTTTTTGTAACGGTATAACCCTACCAGTTTCAAGGCTCACCTATCATCAAGGGAGCACAAACAAGACTGAAATATGTTCGAACTGGTACTGAGATACACACTTCTAACGGTAAACATTCGTGTTGAGGACTGGGGGGGGGGAGGGATGAGACAATCTCGGCGAGCAGCGGAGAGATTCTTGGGATATGTGTGTTTGCCAGATGTTCACCTCGATTCACTGACTTAGAAATTTCTAGGGCGTTTAATCTGTCCAATTTATTTCCGTTACTACTGATATGTAAGAATTTTAAATAAATTTTCAGTGGAATGTTATGTTTTTAAAGCTCGTGATATCATGTGAAATCTGAAATAATATTTTAAGTATTTTTTTATTTCAGTCTAAAAACCAATTGTTTTAAAATAATTCCCATAAATGTTTCCTAAATATAATTATCTATTTGTTTTCAGGTATATTGTTCTACCTAAGGACTTCGAAAAAGGATACAAGAATAATATAAAGAAAGATGAAAGTGAACATGAATTCTACAAATAATTATATCTAATGAAGTTTTCTTATGTGTTATTATCATGATATATTTTTATTTCTGTGTAATGCTAAAAGAGATTAAACTAATCTAAAAAATACGGTATTTTTAATCTGTATTTCCCTTTTACCATTATAATAAAAATTATATATTGGGGTGTCCGGAAAGAGATTCTTATTTTTAGGTCAAATTTAATAAATCTAGAGGTTGCTAAATCATTTCAAGATTCATTTTCACTTATAACATCCAGTGAGATGAAGTAGAGCATACTGAGATGGTTTGAGTGTATGTGGAACGAATGAATGAAGAAAGGCTAACAAAACAGATATACAGTGGAACCTCGGTTCTCAAACCACTTTTGAACCCGAATCAGAACAATACGTTTGAGAACCGGGATGTTCAATTTGAAAAAAGTTTGAGAACCGAGATGTTCAATTTGAAAAAAGTTTGAGAACCGAGATGTTCAATTTGAAAAAAGTTTGAGAACCGAGATGTTCAATTTGAAAAAAGTTTGAGAACCGAGATGTTCAATTTGAAAAAAGTTTGAGAATCGAGATGTTCAATTTGAAAAAAGTTTGAGAACCGAGATGTTCAATTTGAAAAAAGTTTGAGAACCGAGATGTTCAATTTGAAAAAAGTTTGAGAACCGAGATGTTCAATTTGAAAAAAGTTTGAGAACCGAAGATTCACTGTTTAGTACAAATGTGAGTAGAAGGCTTGTTAGAGGAAGACCAAGGAAAATATGGTTGGATGAAGTGAATGATATTGTGAAAGAAGCAAACTTAGAAAGTCAGAGATATCGTAGAAGGTGTATGAATGTGGAAGAGGCTAAGAATGTGTGTCGATATTGGAAAGTCTGCCGTTCTGTCCTGTCAACCCCGACAGGGAAATGGCGTGCTGGTACATGTTTGTGTTTAACGTCCATCTCGAACAAATCTCTTATTCTTTTAGTTTTCTATTGAACGTGTTACCAGCAGCAACATGCCTTTAACGTGTTCCCCGCGGGGAGCACAAACGCCTGTGATCTGACGACAATCCAAGTTTCAAATCACAAATACTTAAAAAAAATGACACAAAACCGGAATAAAAATTGAACTAAAATTTTAAATAATCTTTATTCTAGCGACATCTCTGAAAACCTTGTCAAATAATATATTAGTTTATAAGATATTGTTGAATAAATAGAGCGTCGAATTTTTTTGGTTTCTCAATATTTCCAGCATTAACGACCTGTCGCGCGGATCGAGTCCTGCGATGAGTCTCTCTTACGTAAATAAACATTACTAAGTCTCTCTTACGTAAATAAACATTACTAGTGCTATATGCATTTAATTGGGTGAGTGTCATGAAGCATCGATTTGATCGTAGCATTCCTTTGTTTATTTTACGTAATGTTAAGTTTATCTCCTTTATTTAATGAGTCTCCTTAAGAGTAATGACTATTATTTATTATCAGAAAATTACTTAAGTGTCATGTTTACTTGGTGTTGTAATCAAATATCAGTGGTTCTAAACAAAATATGTGTTTAAACTTAGAAATTAAAAAACGCTGAAATTGTGCCGCGCACAGGATTCGTGGAATTTGATTTTTAACGCGGTGAACAGGTTAAATATCTCTGTCTTGCCATCTCTTGAAAACATGCTCGCCATATAGCAAAATTATTTTACCTGTTTCTAATTTTCCTAATTTAATTCAACCATACATTGCAATTACTCAGAATCACCTTTTTCAATATTATGACTTTTGACTTATTGACATTCATTCTCAATACAATATCTTTTTCTAAACACTCGGGAAATATTCTTCAAATCAACAACAGCATAAAATATTTTCCATCATATTGCCTGCTTACAACAAACTGTTGACAACCAAATCGAACATTTTTACATCTTTCCTTTCAATTTTCATTACGTTTATATAAATGTTGATTTATAATGTATTTAAAAAGCTATATACTGGAAAGAGAACATACTATTTCGGTACTCCAAAGCAATAATGAAAAAGTTCTAATTCAGAAATCCATAGAACCGTCTCATAATCGGAGAAGTTTAAAACTATAATAGAAAGACTGAAGAAATATCAGTTCCCTGTTCTCTATTATAAAGGTGATGGTTGTCTATCTCTTTCAATTATAGCTCCAGTCAATTTGGGAGATTATTCTATGATGGATTTCAAAAGCAAAGTGGCTCTACTCGTTCAATATTCATACACCAAATGTGTATTCAGTTCATTCGATATTCATACACCAAATGTGTATTCAGTTCATTCTATACTCATACACCAAATGTGTATTCAGTTCATTCGATATTCATACACCAAATGTGTATTCAGTTCATTCTATACTCATACACCAAATGTGTATTCAGTTCATTCGATATTCATACACCAAATGTGTATTCAGTTCATTCGATATTCATACACCAAATGTGTATTCAGTTCATTCGATATTCATACACCAAATGTGTATTCAGTTCATTCGATATTCATACACCAAATGTGTATTCAGTTCAGACAATAGATGAATGAACAGGACTTTTTTTTAAATATCGGGTGTTTTTTTATCAAGTTTCACCCTTAGAGAGCTCCTGAGAACATAAACATCATATAATAATACAGCTTCAAAAGTATATTGTATTGCATGCATACCATCATACTGTCTTCCTGTTGGGGTGGGCAGAAAAGAGAGAATACCAGACTTTCATATTGCGATACACATCTTTCGCCTCTTCTACATCCATACACATACAATTCCTACAATTTCTCTCACTATATTTTTCCTTCTTTCAAAATATCATATACAGGCGGCCCTCGACTTTCGCACGTTCTACTTTCGCACATTTAAAAAAATCAATTTTTTAAAGATTTTTATCGATAATGCAAAAATTGTTCGCTTCCATGCAGTCGCTCCCACTTTTTTGGAAGAACTATAATATTCTATGGAACGCAATAAACAATATTGGAGACTCGTGGGCTGAAATAAAAGAGTCAACAATGAAAGGTACCTGGAAACAATTATGCCCACAAATGATGAGTGGTTTTATAAATTCTAAAGAAACTCGGGAAACTATCACAGATGAAATAGTTAGCCTAATGAATGAACTAAACTTGGACGTCAACAACGAAGATGTTCATGAGTTGATTGAATCACACTCAGTACCTCTCTCAAGTGAATACTTAATTGAGCAACAAGAGTTAAATGAAATGCACAATGAAAGTGAGGAAGAAGAAGCTGATAAAATCGTCAAGACTGACAATCCAAAATATGAATGAAGCCTTCATGCATCTTGACAAATTTGTGACTATCATGGAAGAATGTGATCCCAATGGAGAATGTATATCTCAAGTACGTTGGACGATTGAGAAAGACACAGCATGTTATAGATCTCTTTATCAAGAAAAGAAAAAAAGGGTAAAAAAATAAATATTTTAAAATACAATTTTTGATTTTTTTTTACATTCCTCTACTTTTGAACATTCAACACACGCACACATTTTCAGGAACCAATTATGTGCGAAAGTCGAGGGCAGCCTGTACTTGATTTAACCATACTTTGCTTGGTCTTCCTCCATCAAGCCTTCACATTTACACTGAATACGAGTATTTGTTTAGTCAGTCTTTATTTATTCGTTCCACATGCCCAAGCTATCTCAGCGTACTCTTCTTCATCTTACTCAGCCTTAAGTTCATATTCATCCCTAATCACTTCATTACGTATTTTGTCATTTATGTATTCTTCTCAATGCACGCATTTCTACAGCATTTATT
The DNA here is from genome assembly GCA_949825065.1 of Odontocerum albicorne. NCBI lineage: Eukaryota > Metazoa > Arthropoda > Insecta > Trichoptera > Odontoceridae > Odontocerum > Odontocerum albicorne. Next base: position 36,076,049 of record OX463852.1, on the reverse strand, counting down.
GAACTTTTCTGTCTTTTTCCACATCTACGTTTCACTCCTATACATCGAAATTGGCACTAAAATATTATTATGGACTTTGATACTATCCGGTTCGAGTATATATACATATATGCTTTAGTGCCCCATTTATTTTGTTTTCTATCGTCATACGCCGTTCGATATCTCTCAACTCTTCCATCATCTGAGTATCATGCTATCAAAAGTGTCATGCTATTATTAAATAGATTTCCTTTGTAAATTTTATAAAAAACAATTATAATAATCTGCTCAATTCTTAGAATTCCTGATTGTTTCTCGTAAGAACTTGACATTTTGAAAAATTCTGGCAACAATCAAGGATTCGTTTTATGAACACTGAACGTTGTAATAATTTAATATAGCGCAGGTTAAGCTTTATAACTAAGCTATATCGCTTAATAATATCTCGCTAATAAACTATGGTTAAAAAAATATGCTGTTTTAACTCATACAACTATTTAACAAGATAATAAATTATTTTCCTTTGACATTATTCCATTCTTTTGTGATCAACTCTTCGAACTTTTTTTACAATCTAAATTCTCACTTTTTGACATGTCAAATCAGACCAGATTCTTTTCATTTTATTCTCCCTTTGCGTCTATTGAGAGATTCCAACTCAATCTCATTTCTAAAGAACGATTTAATCACTAGTGTCACCATTATTGCACTCGTTCCCAATCTTGTCCTATTTAGTGAGGTCACTTGACCAATACACATCTCTACAATATAAAACAGATTGATGCGCCCATAGGCGGCACCTGTCTACCAATCACCCGTCGTGATGAGATTCATCATCCCGAAGGAAGGAACATCGAAAAAAATGGAATAAATGAATTTAACACGTCTATTGAAAATTGCCCGCATCCTTAGTCCCGATGAATGTGTTATAAATATCCCTAGCCACGCTCTAACTACGAAAAATTCAGACGCCGAATCAAGTCGTGACCGTACCGAAAAATGGATGCTAAAAATAACTTGGGTAAATTCACGACATGATAAAAAGGGCGGACCTGGACCATAGAAGAAGACACTCTTCGCCCGGATTCTCCACCTGAGAATTTACTCTTCACCCGTCTGCCGTGCCGGGTGAATTGGATTCACCTGAGAGCCGTGCGTAGACTGATCTTCACTTCACTTGAAAGCTGTGCCTGCAACAGCACCAAGCCGGTATTAAACAACTGCTAGTTCCAGCCAAGAATCATTCAACAGCCAGGAGCCGACCACTAAAAGACGTCTCCACTCTAGCTCTCCCATTTTCTTCACGGGTTCACTTCCCCGGTTGTCTTCGTCCTGTCCGGACTAGCGTTGCTGCCTGCTGGAGCCGTCCCACCTGGACCAACGTTGCCGCTTGCTAGAGCCGCCCTGCCGTCCTATTTAGACCAGCATTGCCGTCCACCTTGAGCCATCCTAGCGTCATTCTCGGGCCAACGCGGCTCACCTACCTAAACCGATATCGGCTTACTGTATCGCTTTTATATTCATATAAAATTGAAAAATTATTTTGTTGTGTTGTCATTGTCACCCTGAAACTTTTAAATGCGCTTCTCTAGTCACGGTAGAAGTACCATAGACACATTTTTATTACCGGGAGGGGATACCAAGATAATTAATTATAGTCAAGAATATATACCCTGCATATTTTAGTGAATCAACTATAAAATGTTTTAAATTAAGTTTAAAACACAATTTTGGACTCATTTATGGATTACAAGAGAAAAAATGTTATGTAAAAAATGCAAAAGTCATTTTGCTTAAAAAATGTTGAACCAAAATGACAAAAATATAAGGATTAGATATTTCATTATTACATTCACTTTAGTATAAATTCATGGCAATACATTAATTAAAAAAATACAATATTTATGCATAATTGAGATGTTTTGGCTCTCTTGACGTAGCTAGTTTTCATGATATCGCAAATCGTCGAATATTGAAGCGTCAACCTTTTATATTTTTTATGGCTGCGTCTTTTATTGCGCAGTTAATTACGACTAATTTCAGTTCAGTGTTGAAGGTCGGTGGGAGTGTGTTTTATTTGGTGTACGTATTTTCTTCACACTTTATAGAATATTTACGTGAAATATATTGAGTGATCATCTAAAATTCAGGTAAATTATTATTTGATCAATTATGATTATTATTTATAATATTTCACACAAAATATTCCAAGTGTACTTATTCTTCAAATTGTCGAAAACTTTTTAGCCGATTCATAATTTGGTTACTTTTTCAATATGATTTTCGTTATCGGTTTACCGGAATGATTTTGTAATGAAAATAATTTGCACAATTTGTATTATTGCATGGTTTTGCTTCGAACATTTTATTCTTATCATATCGGCTGTATAAAATTGTTTTATAGTTGAATATAAATTCATTCATAAGACAAAAACTTGGAAGTATTATATTTCGTGATTTACATTATAAATTATAAATATTTCATCGAAGGTTAACATTATTACAATTAAATTAGGTCAATGATAAGAAGTATGTATATGTTTAATTTATAAACCATGAAAATATTTTTCAAAAAGTTTAAATGTAGGTTTTTTTTCTGAATGTAAATTTTATTTGATAAGAAGTACGATTTGCAAATATATTTACATATTTTAACCTACTATAACTATTTTAATATAAAAACTAGAATTCGGCGTTATTACATAATTATGGTGGTTGTAAGCTATGATACACTTGAATTATTTTTTTTACACTTTTTACTCGAGTACAAAAAAGGTCACCATAAATTGTGTTATTTTTTTCAATTTGCCAAATAATATCAAATGAAAATTAATTTTCATCGAATATTCTCCGTTTTCTTTATATATGCATTATTATTTTATTGTTTAGTTTGAAAAAAAAACTGTTTTTAACTTAAAAAACAATGAACATGAACTTTGATCCACATTTAGTTTCAAATACTAGAGTAATTAATTACTTTTTTGCAGTTTCTAACATTATTTGGAAGATTATATTTTGTACTTAAATTATTATTGTATTGTTATTAAATATATATTTTTAATAAAATTTCGTAATTTTATTCATATTACGATTTTTTCCATTAAATTTGTTGTCCGTTTTCCAAATGAATCGCAGTCAAGTTTATTCCTCTTGAATTTGTATGGAGGTTACTTTTAGGAAACTGTTTTTTTAACTGTCACAACAATGTTTAATTTTCGACATATTTACTATTCATTTTTACGCTTATTTATGACTTAGATAATAGTTTTTTTATGATCCCTATAAAATTGTTCCATTACGATGTTTCTTTTACCATAAAGGGCTTGAATAGCAGTTAACCCTGAGAGATCGGCGCACTGCTATAGCAGTGGAAGAAATTTGTTCTACCCTTGTATTCTAAATGAATGATATTCATTTAGAATACAAGGGTACATATTCTCAAATATATTTATGTTGCAAAAACATATTTTTTTTGTTTTTTGTTGTTTAAAATAAATATTTATCACGAACGTCCGAATCGTAAATATATCTCAGCACTAGATTGACAATTATATTTTTTTCTCGTAGCGCTCTCAGGGTTAATCTGTTTATGTACCAGCGGCTCCCAAACTAGGGTCTGTGAACTCTCAGAAATTATTACAATTATATGAGCCGGTTAAAGCCAAAGTGGTGTAAGTCACATTATCCTAGATCTGAGATATAAATGCTTTTAGTACAGCTGTTACAGAAAATTCCACAATACTACTAAACCATGTTTTTTTTATTGAATGCGCTCAAAAATGTTTGTTTTAACTATTTCGTATTATTTTTGTCCTTTGCACATCTTAACTGGAAAATTATAAGGCTCTAAAGTAAATTACACCACTTTGGCTTTAAACGGTTATAATAAATTGTTAAAGGGAATAACTGCAACAACTAAAGTTTAATGTTATTTTACTTTACAATACTATAGGTCATTACAAGAATGTGAATAAATGTTTGAAAAAAGTTTATTTAATATCTCACTCGTGTCCGTTACAAAATATATAGTTACCTAACATCATTAGTGTCATCAGCATACTGTGGTCCAAGGTCTTCAGCAGAGTCAAAAGTACGTAGGTCTAGATAACATAGTATCATACTCATGATGGATAGGTGGAATGTAGGGTAAAATATCTTGCATGTCTTTATGTTTCTCTTTTGTTACTGGCCTAGGTCCATTGTAGAGTTTTCTCAAAGGTACATTTGCAACAGATATTGGCCGTCCCCGTTTCGCTGATGGTTTGATGTTAAGCTTGAAAAATGGAAGCTCATCAGATAAGTTCTCTTTGTAAAATATAGTGAACGGGTCGGTTTTCTTGTACCGAATCCATTGCATATGTCGCCATGACACTGGATGTTTGCCTTCATTAAATTTTCTCTTGGTTATGGATTTTTCCATGTTTCCTGTGGATAAAAATTCTTCACTAGGCATCACAGTAACGTTGGAAGATTTTTTTTCTTTGCTTTAGTAATGTCTCCAAACCAGTCAGCAGGGCAAAATATGTGTTTATTCTTGCTATAGATTTCGATTGAGCCAAAGTCTGCATCGTTGGGAAGGTAGGAATGACCACTTCGCATAAACTTTTGGTCAATGATGTCTACTATATGTTGTTGTCTTCACTTAAAACCAGTCTTAATAAGATGAATACAAGTTTCCAATTCCTGTTTTGTCCCGTATAGGTGTCACTGTACATGACTACATGTTTTGCTGTTGTGGCTCTAGTTTTTATGTGTTTGATAACACAAGCACCGATTTGTTGTGAACCCCGAGATTCGACAGTTTCGTCCCAGCAATACATGTATCCTACTCCTGTTGAGAGCCCATGGCAACCTAAGTTATATACGTATAAATTACGTTTATAATATGCTATTTGGCATGTCAATTTTGGGAAAGGGAAGGACTTCTCCAAATTGCAAGTCTCAAACTTTTGTTGTTTGTGAAAAATGCAACGCTGCTTTGTGTTTCAACAAAGACAAAAATGGCTTCGCTGGTTTTCACAAATCTTAATTATCATTTTATTACTAAATTTATAATTTAATTAATAAATATTAATTATCATTTAATCACCAGTTTATATAATTTATTATCATTTATATCATTATATCATATAATTACCATTACAAATGCGCAGTGATTCATATATAAACCATTTTCTTTTTTTTTTATATAAATATATAAAAACAAAAAAAAAGTTTTATTGTATTTTTCATGTTCCAGTACATATTTAATGCATAAATATATTTTTATTTTTGAAATTAAAAAAAAAACACGCATTGTATGGTTAATATTCAGAAATAATATTACACGGAATATAACATGGTATAATCACAACGAAAATTATACACCATTGCATCAATCCTGTCAACAAAACAGAAATATTCACTGGAATAGTGGTGCAACTCCCACTTACACCTGTCACTTTACCTGTCAACCAATAGATGCCTCCATTGACTGCTTAAACTTGTCCTGCAATTTATGTGGATATTAGGGAAACTAGGGCTTTCACCACATATCTTATTAATGGTTCTTCGTACAACAGAACACATTATTGGACTTAACTTAGTTTATTTAAAAAGTGGACTTACACCACTTTGGATTTAACCGGCTCATATATACTAGAAAATCTCTTATTCACGCACGCAACAGAACATTTTTTTTTTCAATTGGTGGTCTGCTGTTTTAAACCAAATAATTCAAGTGTATGTTAGGTATATTTATACAGGGTGCGTTTTATGTTCCAGGCCGATGTTTCTTTTGAATAACTTTTAAATGAAACACAATTTTATAATTTATATTTAATTGATTGATTATATAGTCTTTACCATTATGTATGTAATATAATGTCGGTCAAGTGACCGCTTCTGGCTGTGGCGCAAACGCGAGCTCTTTCAAGCATATATTTCATAACATTCTCGCAAACTTCTGGTGTTATTTTAGCAATTTCTTTTCGAATGTTTTCGAACCAGCAGGTGGGGAGCGAGACGCCAGCTTTAGGCAGTGATTAGCGGGCGTGGCGAGCAATATGCCAGCTAAGAGTAGCAGACGTGACAGGTTGAATTTTACCCGGCCAGCAATTGGGTTGCTACTTCCTTAGTAAAACAGTGATCATATTCCTACACTTTCGATGTTCTTGGAATCATTGGGACGTGCTGGCCACAGGATAAAAATATGTTAGTATAGATCATTTACAGGCTTTGAAATTGTCATTTCGCAGTTATTTTCAACTTCCAGATGAATATAGAAATTGGATCAAAAACCTATTTAACCTTTCCCTTCCTGTGCTAAAACAATCCGCTCGTTCCGGTGCTGTGTATTCAATACACATGTAAAAATGAGCGTTTAAAATCGAAAAAATAAGATTATTCATAGCCAATCACTTAAATTAATTAAATTTGAAGTCAAAAGTGATAATAATTGAAATTTAATTGCTGAAAACATGAAAAAACATCGGCCGACGTTCGCAAAACGAGCGCAGAGACCACTTCATATGGATGCCCGCGAGCTACCAAGACGGGACTCGGAACACTAACACTGTGTATGTTATACCTCGAAGGAAGAAACAACTGCGAACTGAGATTCTATTTCTTGCGTTCCCATATACCGAAGTAGAGTGAGAGTGAGACGTGAATAGCGTCGTTTCCTCACCCATGGCGGTTTTTAGAATGAATATACCTACATCACACGTTTGATTGTATTGGTGAATTTATTCCCGATTTTCACAAAATATCTCTGATGTGGCCGATAAGTGCTAATTATTATTGATATTATTTTTTCATTCAATGCGTAAATGTATTACGGAGGAATACCTAAAATCTGAACCCAGTATTTATTTTATTTATAGAGATATTAAAGTTTTTAGAAGCAATGTGTACTAGTTACACATCACAGGGAAGGAAGGGTTAATATACTCGTAGATGTCAATGAAATTATTAGCCGTTACCAGCAAACGCATTGTTCTCTCAAAGAACTTGAAATTTTAAATTTGAAGTTCTTAGAGATGTCTAAAAACTTGGGTTCATTTCAAGAGGATAATATCCGGATATAAAATACACAGCTTCAAAAGTTTTGGTGCCTTTTTCGACAACTTTTTTATATGGCGGCGAAGAACTAGCTTTTATAGAGATTTCTCGTCTACATAAAAAAATAACATAGAAACCTACTGCAGGTAAAGTCAAATTTGAAGATTTTTTTAAAGAATAGATATCACCGAATTCACCGGTATCCTTATACCCCCGAATACTAGGCGGAAAAAAATGCCTGTGGTATCATTCGAGAGGATTAGTAAAGCGGGGTTCGAACTGACGACCTCCCCGCACAGAAGTCCAATGCGTTACTGCGCGGCCATGTATCTATCTCTTACTTAAATTTGAAAACATCGACTCTGATATCAGTGGGTTGATAAAACAAAAGCAGCAACTTCCTTTGAATTAAGACGAAATAAAATTAAATACATATTTTATAAATTATCTAAGTTTTTATGTTTAAAATAATAAAAAGAGTACTATTATATTCAGGGCTGTGGAGTCGCTAAAAAAAAAACACGACTCCGACTCCGATTCCTATATTTACCAACAATACGACTCCGACTCCACAACTCCGACTCCACGACTCTGACTCCACAACTCCGACTCTACAACTCCGACTCAAAAAAGCTCAATTTTATCAGGTTGTTTCCTACCTTTGCATATAGCCATTTTTTTCATGTTATAGGGATAAAAATAAAACAAGATCAAACTTTAATAATTATTTATTAGAATTTATTCTTAAAAACAACATTGCTTCTATTAAATCTGTATTCGTAGAGGCTCTCAAATCAGAATTGAGAATTTTAAGGGCGGAAAATAACCGCTCTACGGATACTTGGGTTGGGGGTAATGCTGTAACGATCAATGCTGAATCTTTTACGATTTCTAGATACCGCTGTATTGCCATTTCAACATTTAACTTATAAGTTCGGTCAATTTTTTCCATTATTTTCAATGCATCATAAAATTCAATTTTAAATTTTGAAATAGAGTCTCCTTCATCTATATTGGGACTGTGATTCAAACGAGGATGTTTTAGTTTATCTTGTTCATTGAGATATTTTTCTAAATCGTCTTTAGATTCAGCGGTGTCGGATGAAGATGATGATACTTGGTGTACGCTGCCTGCTGTCGTCTCTTTTTCTAGTCGAAGGCCTTTCATACGAACGGTTAATTCAAACAGAGCGTTTTTCGCTCTATTTATTTGTTCTTCCGTCAATATGGATCGAACCATGGGGTTAACATAGATCCCAGCCAACAGAATTTTCTTTCGACGTGAGAAAGAAGGAGACAAACACATTTTCGTAGACTTTATGCATTAAATGGATCTCGGTGATTCACCATATCGGCGAGACTTGCGCCTGCAAGTTTAATATTCGTGCACAATACACATTCATTATAATAATTAAAAAAAAATGTATTTTAAATTTTAACGAAAAATTAGTCGGAGTCGCTCGTTTTTTACGACTCCTACTCCGACTCCGGCCCAAACACCGCGACTCCGCGACTCCGACTCCAACTCCGACTCCACAGCCCTGATTATATTTGTTTTAGTTTTTCAATTCAGTTAACAAAGTAAAAATTGATTTAGTAAATTTATATTAATTGAGATTCCATAGCATTTTAGCTAGATGCCAAGGGGTCCGCTAGCAAAAACGTTGGAAAACCCCAGTTTTACATCGATATTATAAGCTAGTAGTTGAACGCACACTCAGGCATATTTTCGCATTGTTATGTTCTAACCTTAAAATTTTGTGATTTGTATTTAAGAGTTGAACCTTATATGTTCCAAGTTTTAAAATGAGGCAATGGAACCACGTGACTTCCTAAGTATAGTGCTGTTAAAAAAATAATTGTTTAATTTTTAATATTAAATGCAAATTTTTGAATTGCTGATTGTTTTTGCTTTCCGATAGACAATTTAAAAAATCGGGTAACTATAAAGGATTAATTTCATTAATACCGAACGTTAGCTATAATTTTAATACAGCGTAGATTGGGCTTCATGGATCAGCTATATTGCTTAAAAGTAATATCTTATCAATAAAGTAATTCATGTCTAAAACCTTCCCACTCCCGTTTGCATTAAATTATATTGCCAGTATAAATAAAATCCCTGGATTTACGCGGTTTTTTCTTCTTAACGTGGGAAAGTGGGTTAAGGAAAACGTTTTTTTTAAAAGGCGATCTTTTTCCTCTTTATTTGAATTTCTCACTCCTCTATATGAAGGAGTATACGCCAGTGTCAAGTGATGTTATTTGAATTTGGTTTAATAAATTATATGATACACCTGAACGATTGTGCACTCACTTCAATTAGCGTGCTCATCACTGAAGTTAAGACGGCTCAGCGGAGAGACAGACTAGTAAAATAATAAATAGCTAATGCATTTTTTTCAATTAATTTTACTATCACATTAATAAGCTAGTTACCAGTATGTTGAAAAATAATATTTTTATCAATATCTTTTGATTTTTATTAGGTTGGCAGATTCGTTTTACGCGTTTCTTCCACCTTCATTACTTTTAAACGAGGGTAGATCGAATATAAACGAAACGTTTTTGTTTTAATTTTTTTATTTGCAGAAAGAAAAATACCAAGTACATATCATTTTTCTACATAATCTCTCCTGCTTTAGAAATGCATTTTTCCCAGCGAATCGGTTGTTTTTTTTATCCCGTCATCGTAAAAAGAAGTGGGTGGTGTCAGCAGCCAATTGCGCACAAAATCTTCTACTACATTGTCGTTGAACCGTCGGCTTCTTTCAGTGACCCAGAGAGATGAAAGTCGCAGGACTATAGATCAGGGCTATAGGGAGGATGTTCCAGTCGTGTCCGACTCATTTCCTCCAATTGTTCGCATGTTAAAGCTGCAGTATGAGGCCTCGCGTTGGCATGGAGAAGAATCACTTCTCGTGTCGGTTGGTCACGTCTTTTGCACCGATAAGCAAGTTTAACTTCACTCAAAAGCTCGCAGTAGTACGTCGCATTGATGGTGCGATGATCGTGCAAAATGCTGCGCCGGTCCCAAAAAATGGTCGCAAGCACCTTACCAGCTTGACTTTCACAAGGGCTGCCTCATCCTTCTTACTCCATTCCACGTTGGCTGGTAGTGGTGTACTCGGGCGTGTAGTGGTGTACCCAAGTTTCATCGTAGGTAACGAGGTGACTCAAAAATGCGTTCCCTTCTTTTGCAAACTGCGCCAAGAGCACTCACAGACGTGCAAACGTGCCAACTTTTGTTCTGTAGTCAAAAGATGTGGGGCCTATCGAGCAGACACTTTACGGAATCCTAAGTCCTTTGTGATTATGGGTTGAGTGCTCCCATAACTTATTCCTATCTCAGAACAAATTTCGGAAACCGTTAAATGTCGGTCGCCTATCAGAAGATCACGAATGGCGTTGATGTTTTGTTCGGTAGTGCTCGTCCGTGGGCGACGATCATGGCTTTTCGACCCCTTCACGGCCTTTCAGGAACTCCTTATGTCAGGCAAATACACGGGGCTTTGACATTGTTTGATCCCCGAACTGTTCCGTCAGTCTCCGCAGAATTTCGACCAGTTTTACGTCCTCACGGGCGAGAAACTCTATAATTTATGTGTTGCGCAATCGACGGGTGCACCACTTTCTCAGACATCGTGTGCCATACTAATGACGGAATCTGCCAGCCCGGCCGACCGCTCTTCCCAAACCTGATACAACTCACCTCGAGGTGGCCGCGCGCTCCGTTTAAAATTACGCAATCTAATAAAGCTCTTGTTTATATTTGATCCACCCTCGTATGAATTCTGTATCTTGATTGGATTTTGATATTATGGAAACTTTCTAATTTTGGATAAGTAACACATCGATAAATAAGTCCCGGGACTAACTACTAAAACAACATTTGTTTGCCAAAATTCTTCTTTATTCATGAACATAGTCTCCTTCAAGAGCGATACATTCATTCCAACGTTTTCCTAACTTTTCTAAGCCAGTCGTGTAGAATGATTTATCTTTGGTTTCAAAATAGGCGTTAGTTTCGGCAATCACTTCGTCATTGGAGCCAAATCTCTTTCCCTGGAGCATCTTTTTGAGGTCTGCGAACAGCCAATAGTCGCTGGGGGGCAAATCTGGAGATTACGGTGGGTGCGGAAGCAATTCGAAGTTCAACTCATGCATTTGGCCATCGTTACCATCGACTTGTGACACGGTGCATTGTCCTGATGAAAGAGAACTTTTTTCTTCTCATATGGAGCTGTTTTTTTGCAATTTCTGCCTTCAAACGCTTCAATAACGCTATGTAATATTCGCTATTGATAGGTTTTCCCTTTTCAAGGTGATCGATGAATATTATACCCACGCAAAAACTCCTGTTTATTTCGCATAAACAGTGCCAAATAGCGCTCTGAATCATCGATGCGTTGTTGTTTCTGTTCCATTGTGAGCAAACGCGGCACCCATTTCGAAAAAAGCTTTTTCATGACCAAATGTTCATGCGAAATAGTGTAAACACCACTACCAAATGATATCTTCAGAATGTCAGCTATCTCACGAAACTTTACTTGGCGATTTTCTATCACGATTTTTAGGGTTTTTTATGTTTTCTGGTGTAACAGCCTCATTTGGACGACCAGAGCGTTCATCATCATTTGTGTCTGTACGACCGCGTTTGAAATCAGCATACCACCGACAAATGGTTGTTTTCGACGGAGCAGAGCCCGGATAACACTTTTCAAGCCATCGCTGAGTTTGAACGGTATTTTTTCCCATTAAAAAGCAATGTTTTATCAACACACGAAATTCGATTTTTTCCATTCTTTTGAAAATAGTAAAAGTAGCGTCACTAAAACCACTGTAACTCAATGACACAATGTCGGAATGTCATGAAAGTTTGACACGTAACTTCTAAAGGTTGGTACTAACTGAGAATGGTATGGATTTGTTATTAGAGGCGCCATCTGTTGGTTAGTCCCGGGACTTATTGATCGATGTGTTATCTTGCATCAATTTGCGCCATTTCGATTAACGTGAATTTTCTTGGATCGTATCTACTGCGTAAATCGAGGAATAGGTATTTTTAAAATTAAAAAAAAAGGTCACTTTGTTTCATGTTGACAATCTCTGGTGGTTTAATGATGTACGTAAAATATTTGTCTTTATTGTTACTGGTAAGCAATCAAGCCAAGTTTGGGAACCGGTTTTTGTGGTTTTGTGAGAGTGATGTCTGTCTGACACGGAAAGAGTTTTTGTTTTACGATTTAAGAACAGCATAACAAAATATTTTTATGTTTCTAGGCAATCTCAGCAAATTGATTTCCCAAAAGATGTAATGTTTTTATTGGGAATTTTGTTGGGAATTAGGTGTAGGGTACTTTGTTTACGATAGAAAATAGCTCTATGGCGAGTACGTACTGAAGGAATTCTAATATTGAAAAAGTTAAGCAATTCAGGAAAATTTAAGTGCGAGTTGATGATTTTATGTAAAAAAGCACATAATTTAATATTCTTTTGCTCAGAGGTAATAACTTCAATGTTCGTTCGAGATATTTATAATTAATGTCGTTTAAAGGAATGCCCAATTTCAAGTTGATAAATCTCAAAAACTTATGCGGCACCTTTTCAACCGCGCTTTTATGAACATCATAGCAAGATTTTTTTTTCTAAAATCATCATAATATATAGGTATTATTTATATTTCGGAAATTGACAAAATTGTATTGTATTGTATACAGTACAATCTGGCGAGCTTATTGCTATGTGACAATATCTTCCAACCAGATGTTAGACTTTTTAAAGTGGAAACCAGACTGGAATCCTTTTTAAAAATTTGGGTATTTGAACCAGCAACTTCTGGGCTGGGAGATAGGCGTCTTACCGACTAGGCCACAGATGTTTTTTTCTAACATATTGTGAGAGTCGTTTATTTTATTCCCTTCAATTTTGAACCATTGAGTGAGTTACTAAGTCTTGTTTGTGCTCCTCTGATGATGAGGTGAAAGCCTTGAAACCGGTAGGGTTATACCGTTACAAAAAGTTGAATAAACAGTGTTTGATAAAACAAATTACAATAAACATACGAGTTTATATATTTTTTTCATTAATTTTGTTTTCTGGTTATTAAATTCGACTATGTTGATCTCAATACTTACATACCATCATGCCATGTCAATTTTGGGATTGATAGACATGCTAAATATAATCCCATTTTTCCAGAGGTAGACACTTCCTCGCTCTCCAATAATTCTAGACATAAATTTATTTCGAAAGTATTTCCCTACTCATTCTTTCCATATGGCCAAATCATATCGAGATTCCTTCTTTAATTCTACGTTCTTATTCCTGACGGATATTAAATTCTAGCCTGATTAACTTCCAGTATTTATTACACATAAAGTGTCATATATAGCTGTTTCCTTTAAATGCAATATAAGGGCTCGACGAAGTTAAAAAATAGTGCTATATATTGTAAACATGCCAGATAAAGGTAGCGTCACATTTAGTGTATCGATCGTCTTAGAAGGTCTTGGCATTGAGTATTTAATTTCAATTTGTACAGACTTGTTGAAAAACAATAACATGCTCAAAATAACACTTGTTGAAAAATAACAACACACAGTACTTACAGCAATCCCTCGATTAATGCTGTTAATGCGTTGTCGAAAAATTCCGCACTCCTCGAAAAACAGTATTAAAAAAAATGGTTTGATTTGTTCTAAAATGTGGGATTATTTATTCTGAGCATAAAAAAGACAGACAAGAAAAATGTATTTCATCATTTGTTTGTTCCATATGCCGAAATCATCTCAGTGTGCTTTTATCTTCATCTTGCTTAACACTTTCTTTACTGTGCTAAAAAATCCCGCCAGCCACGTTGTTGGACTCTAAGTGTACAGTAAAAAATGTATGTTTTAAATTAAAATTATGCAAAATCTGCTAGGTTATTTTTTGTAATTAGCTTTAAAAATCATTTTATTATGTATTAAAACGTCGAATAACATAAAATAAGTGCAAGAAATGATAAAATAATATAAGGTCTTGGCATTGAGTATTTAATTTCAATTTGTACAGACTTGTTGAAAAACAATAACATGCTCAAAATAACACTTGTTGAAAAATAACAACACATAGTACTTACAGCAATCCCTCGATTAATGATGTTAATGTGTTCTCGAAAAATTCCGCACTCCTCGAAAAACAGTATTAAAAAAAATAGTTTGATTTGTTCTAAAATGTGGGATTATTTATTCTGAGCATAAAAAAACAGATAAGAAAAATGTATTTATTTCATCATTCATTTGTTCCATATGCTGAAATCATCATTTTACCTTTTCACTGTAATATTAATGAAAAGAGCTAAAATAATGCTATTAATAAGTAAAATGTTTATTTAAAACATATATTATACATAGACAGATACACATGCTCTACAAAGCCGAAGTTAGCCGATTATGGCCGACAGTCTCTTTCTTAAGCCCGATGTGTATTACTTACCGTCGGGTACTGTACATATAAAGAGTTTTAATTATTACGTAGTTTATTTTTTGACAAAATATGTGTTTGTTCCTGGTCGCTCCACTGTTAAAATACATTTTGAATTTAGTTTTTCAATTTTTATATTATCCCGAGAGAATCGAAAATGACTCGAATTAATAAAATTGGACCTAAAGACGATGTCAAAAATTACAGGCCCATTGACATGTCTTCTTCTGTAGCCAAACTACCCGAGTAATAATAATAATTTGGGCAATTTATATAGCGCTGTTTAGAGAGCAGATTTCTCCTCAAGGGCGCTCTAACTCGTGATTCGATTCCACTAATATTGACAGATGAATTAATAAAAAAAACAAGTTGAGTTTAAGGATAGGAAGGTAGTGGATACGCCTGTACTTCCACACGGAAGGTTGTCGGCATGAATCCCGCGCTGTGCTACTCCCCTCGAATAACACCTTAACACATTTCCATTTAGTATTCAGGGGTGTAAGGATACCTTCGACTTCGGTCGTATCTATTATTTAATAAAGAAAACATGCCGGTTTGTTCAGATCGCCTCATTTCGGTGTTCTATCGGATCTAATACATCGGCGTGGCCGGTGATTTTGCTGGTGTCCAACGGATAACTTACTTATTAAAGAAAGAAACAAAATTCAACGGCGTAGCTTCGCTTTCCAATCGAATTTACATTGGAATGCCGAGGGGATCCTCGATAACGAGGTCCACTAAAGACGAATAATATTTCTACAATGTTGCATGTTTTTCCACACAGCTTTAATATTTTATTTTGGAAGAACCGCATAAAATCGAATTTCTCACAATTTGCTTAAATGGGGCCAAATTATAAATCGCACTAAATCGAAAATAGCACTTATTTAAGGATACTTGTAGTTATTAGTTATCAATATTTGCTTCTGACGTTCAGAAATGACAAATTAAATACGGAAAAAAACATATATTTTATTTAAGCAGGTTGTGTTTACCACTCGTAAATATTTTCTTATCAATTAAGTTTAATTTGTCTACAGTTAATATATTATCATTGTAAACAAAACAATTAGATAAATGTGTAACGAGTAATTCGTCACGTATTGACTGACACAAGAATCGGGATATTGTTATCTACAGAATTGTTTACTCACTATTAGGGGTGGCAGAGAGAGCATATCACCACTTCATTCAATCCTACCGCATATCTTTCGCTTCCGATACGTCAATACACCTAGTCATGCATACTCTCATATTATAAAGACTTCTTACACTTCCCTCTTTTAGAATTGGATTCATTCGGTCATTTTGATTTTGCAAAGTTATTATTGATTGAAAAAAATAGTATTTTGTGCCATTTTTTTGTGGAAAAAGAGAAACATGTATAAAAATAAATACTTATCGTTCTTTTATTCTCTCATCTCATCAATTTGTGTGCATATTAGGGTCCAATTAGCAGTGGCGGACTGAGCCGGTGGGCCGATGTGGAAATGAACCAAAATTTCGGTGAACGTTTTTAAATTTGAAACTTCGACAACGGTTAGTCAAATGCTACGTTTGGTCAGTATTATTGCATGGAGTGGAATCATGGACCCTCAAAGTAAGTAGTATGAACCGACTGGAAGCATTCGAAATGTGGATGCACCAGATAATGCTACGGATACCCTGGACGGATATCGTCAGCAACACGAGGGTTCTTCAAAGAGCCAAAGTTGATAGAGAGTTGCTGACTAATATTAAAATCCGAAAGGTGTCCTACTTGGGTCATGTACTCAGAGGAGCAAAGTACAAATTACTGCACCTGATCATCCAAGGCAAAATAGAAGGCCGAAGAGGTTTTGGCAGGAGGCAAATCTCCTGGCTCCGCAATATACGTGATTAGACTGGCGTAAGGGGCGTTGGAGATCTTGTTTCGGGCTGCCGGGACAAATATGTCTACTCTCAAGTGGTATTCAACGTTGGGGGGACCTGACATGATAATGAGAAGAAGTTTTTAAATAAAAAAAAACGAAGTAAAATAAAAAACGAATTCATTTGATCTACCTCCCGTGTGCAGAGAAATATCACGCAGACAGATGACAATGGAGAACTATTAACTCTACACTTGTTGAAGAAATTTATACTAGAATTGCGAGTAACTACGATTACATCGGAAAATTGGCTAGAATCATGTTAAAACTGCACGGCATATTGCTTTTATGTATTACAGTTTAACTTCTATTCGTTAGCCTATTATCACGTTTTTATAGCTTATAAATATTTATTAACCTTCTCATTAACACATGTGTCTTGCGAGAGATCTTTTTATAAGATAAAATATATACTGAACAAATTATGACGTTCTTTAACTTCTTATTACATCTTGAATCGTTCATGACAGTCGATGTCTTGCGAAAAATATACTACAATAAAAGCAAATTATGATATAACTGTTTAATTTTAAAATGTAACATATGTACAGTACCCGGCGGTAAGTAATACACATCGGGCTTAAGAAAGATACTGCAGCTTTGTGGAGTGTCGTCTCTGTCTCACGGACAGTTCGCGCATCGTGCGACAGAGACGACGCTCTACAAAGCGACAGTCTCTTTCTTGAGACCGATATGTGTTACTAACCGCCGGGTACTATATGTTCGGGAGGTTCGCGAACATTTGACATAAAAACAAAGCCTTTTTTGGGGCGATTTCTTGGGGCTACTTTATTTGCCAGGCTACCTCTGCTATTAAGTAATATTTAATCATTATATTTTAACATACAATTTTACCATTAAAACGTCTTTACCATCAAAACAATTGTATTCTTCAAGTTTGTGTTGGGTAATTTACCCGAAATAAATAAAAAATCTTAAAAATCGAGATACTAATAATGAAAAACAAGCCTGCCTGTTCACCTTTGATTTTTGGTCAGATTTTTGGCTACGTCTAGTTTTAGGCAGATTTTTAGTTACGTCTGGTTTTGGTCAGATTTTTAGTTACGTCTAGTTTTAGGCAGATTTTTAATGACGGAAGAATGGTAAGTATAGAATACCAAAAAATACTTTTTAGACCATTTTGATCGTTGAGGATCAAAAAGAAGCATTTTGGATAATTTTGAGCATCGACAACCATAATGTGACATTTTGGACAATTTTAAGCATCGATACCAAAAAGTGACATTTTAGACAATTTTGAACATCGAGACCAAAATGTGACGTTTTAGACAATTGAGACCAAAAAGTGACATTTTAGACAATTTTGAACATAGATACCAAAAAGTGACATTTTTGACAATTTTGAACATAGAGACCAAAATGTGACGTTTTAGACAATTGAGACCAAAAAGTGACATTTTAGACAATTTTGAACATAGATACCAAAATGTGACGTTTTAGACAATTGAAACCAAAAAGTGACATTTTAGACAATTTTTAACATACGAGTAGAGACCAAAAATTAATATTTTAGACAATTTTGAGCATCGAGACCAAAGAGTGAAATTTTTAGTATTTAAGTCCAAAAACTGGCTTTTGGACAATTTTGAGCATTGAGGATCGAAGTGACACTTTGGGCAATATTTGGCATTTTTTTAATATTGGTGACCTAAATGTACATTTAAGTCAAATTTGAGCATTGGTTGCCTAAAGTTGCATTGTAAATTTTGATCATCGATGACCAAAAAGAGAGCTCTGGTCAGCGGACGAATCGATTGTTGTGTAAAATATGTTCTACAAAGACACTAAAGTAGTGATTTCGTTGAAAATAAAATAGTGAAAGTCATACCACATTTTTCCCTCTGCTCTCGTGTTGTTTTTTTTACTCTTGAGCTTGTTTCTATTTGCGCCGGATCAAGCCTCTCTGGAACACTCTGCATCGAGTCCAAGTCTACAGAAAATCTTTATTTTGATTTGATTAAAGGTTCAGTTTAATATGCTATGTTCTGCCACTGTAATGTGATAACTTTGATTTTTCGACTCGCCTATGATGGGGACACGTGACCGTGATATTCCACATAAGCCGATGACACAATCCAACCTCCCCAGAAGTCGTGCGTCGGTTTATTGTTTAACATACGGGTTTTTATTTTGTCTATTGAAGTGTTTGTCTGTTCGATCGTCTATTTTCGTGTTTATCTTTCGATTCTGGATTTACGGATTTTTCAGTTTAAACGATTCCCAATTTTAATGTTGGTGTTGAAAAAATTATAAATACATTTTTTATTACATTTTTTGTGCTGTCTTTTTTAAATTTTGTTCAAATTATTTTAATTTTAACCTTAGTGAGTTTTAAATTTTTATCGATACCTCTGTCAGGTACTTGACTTAACGTTCTCCAATGTTGCTCCAAGGTGTTAATTAATTTGCTAAAATTATATTTCTGATGGAAAAAAGTATTATTTTGCAGTGCCTCCTCAACATGTATAGTATATTTTGTGTGTGAGTTGAATGATAAATACTGATCAATATATGGATTGTATACTATGTTTGATTTATTGATTGTTGATGTAGAACTGTAAAGTGTCGTTGATCTTGGGTGGATAGTTTTAGAGTTGATCATGGTGTGAGCAACTCCCTCACCACACACATGAACTGTGTCTTTATTGGTAAGATATAAAAAAAATCACAGTTTTTTAACATCCTTGACCACAACCCAACTACCGACGTCTCACTTGAATGATTGATATATGACCATTATATATTGTAAACTTCATCATATATTGTGAACTTTATTATACATTGTGAACTTCATTATACACTGTGAAGTTCATAAAATATGCCGAACTTCATCATATATTGTGAACTTCATCATATATACTCGTATATTTTGCATTTTATCATACAATTGTGAACTGAATTATATATTGTGATCTTCACAATGTATTATGAACTTCATTAGATATTGTTAATTTCGTATTGTGAACTTCATAATATAGTATATCGTGAACTTCATAATATATTGTGAAATTCAACCATATTGTGGACTTCAAAATATATTGTGCACTTCATAATATATTCTTAACTTTGTCATACATTGTGAACTACGTCATATATTGTGAATTGCACCATATATTGTGAACTGCATCATGATGCACTCATCGAATCGAAACGAAATTGTGAACTCATCACACTTTATGAACTTCATTGCATTATATATTGTGAACGTCATAATGTATTGTGAACTTCATAGTATATTGTGAATTTCATAATATTGTGTATTGTGAATTTTATACTATTGTATATTGTGAACTTCATCATATATTGTGAATAAATTTTTTTTCTTTCGCATGACCCGCGTCGGGCTTTGGTTGCCGGTTTTGTTGACATTTTTTTTCTTTTCGTTTTATAGACGAGCCGATTACCTTGACCCGGCCATGTGAATGCCACAGTCTGACAGTGGTGTAAGAGTGATTCACATAGAAGCATGCAAATAAGATGAAACCAACTTAATGGATTTTTTCTATAATTTAAAATATTGAATCGGAATACAATAATCCCTCGATTTGCGTTGGGATTACAAGGAATATATTTTTTACTATATTTTAAGCCTTCTTAAGTAAAGGTAATTTATTAAATGGCACCATTAAGATAATCTCATTCTTATAATATTAAAATCGATCATAGATCAAATGTAAATTTACGTTTAGTATTTGCTGAAATAATTCACTTCATCACTTTTGTTTTGCTGAAAGAATTCCCTTAATCACTTTTGTTTTGGTGACAAAAGTTAACTTCGTCACTTTTATTTTGCTTAAATAATTGACTTCATCACTTTTGTTTTCCTGAAAGAATTCACGTTTCAATTTTTGTTTTGCTGAAAGAATTGATTTCATCACTTTTGTTTTGCTGAAATAATTCACTTAATTAATTTTGCCTCGCTGAAAAAAATTACTGTATAATTTTGTTGTATTATATTACACTTTCGTTGTATACAGAACAACTTGGCGGACTTATTGCCGTATGTGGCAATCTCTTCCAACCATCCAGAAATGTATTAAAAGATACCTTAAATGAAAACCACACTGGAACGGTGATGACAATAAATCGAGTTCTAACGGGAATCGAACCCGTGAAGTTTTTTAGTAGGCTGTAGGAACTAGGTCAAAAGGATTGTATCAATTTTTGTTTTTACTGAAATAGATTTAGTGCATACATTTGGTTTTTGTTGAAATAGTTCATTAATCAATCAATTTAGTTATGAACACTCGTGTCTTGGAACCATTCATCGCGATGTCCCCAATTTTATTTTGCGACCATACAAGACTAGATTTGATTTATAAACCAATTCATTCAAGTGGCATTCATTGAATGCATCAATGCCAAGGTAGCTTTTGAATTGTTTGTTGATTTGTAAAGAGCAACGACTAAATTGCGAGCAATCGTTGTGCAATGCAAGAGAAAACCGTCACAAGGCTGATCACAAGTTATGTGTATGCCCGCCTCTAATGATTTACAAAAAAATAATTGTAAATCGGAATATTGCCAGTTTGACTCATGGGTTTCCTTTTGTATTGGGATTATTTTGGAGTAATTACTTAGTTTGTAATATTTTATTCACGCAATTGATGCAAATTTTAGTATTGTATAAGATGGTCAATTCACCTTTTGATTGTTCGAAGATTTTTCAGCTTATTTGTTAGCGTATTTTCTTAAGGCCTACACGTCAATATCAACTATTCAATTGCAATTATCAAGTAACTAATTATTTTAACAACTCAACAGTTAGGCTGCAATATGGAAATTTTATAGATACACCAGTCATGGCCAACCCGCGAAATAATAAAACATAGTTCTTTACTATTACCGACACAGTCTAGATTTCAGACACGATGTAGAGGTATTGGATCACATTTAAATAAGATTTTTATATTAAAATCCGCGAAATAATAAAACATAGTTCTTTACTATTACCGACACAGTCTAGATTTCAGACACGATATAGAGGTATTGGATCACATTTAAATAAGATTTTTATATTAAAATCCGCGAAATAATAAAACATAGTTCTTTACTATTACCGACACAGTCTAGATTTCAGACACGATGTAGAGGTATTAGATCACATTTAAATAAGATTTTTATATTAAAATCCGCGAAATAATAAAACATAGTTCTTTACTATTACCGACACAGTCTAGATTTCAGACACGATGTAGAGGTATTGGATCACATTTAAATAAAAAATTTATATTAAAATCCGCGAAATAATAAAACATAGTTCTTTACTATTACCGACACAGTCTAGATTTCAGACACGATGTAGAGGTATTGGATCACATTTGAATGAGATTTGTATATTAAAATCCGCGAAATAATAAAACATAGTTCTTTACTATTACCGACACAGTCTAGATTTCAGACACGATGTAGAAGTATTGGATCACATTTAAATAAGATTTTTATATCAAAATATAAAAATCTTTTTTTAAATTTTTTTATTAAACAAAGTAAATTATTGTACAAACATTTGTCAAGGCTATACCTATATACAAATTTATTACTTAACTAATCTTAATTATATGTTATAATTAATGAACTTACTTAATCTTATTTTCCTACATATCATTTTATTTTATTTTTTTCAATCTTAATATATGATTTCTTAGAAATAATTAACACCTACATACTACTTATAACTAGATAACAATTCTTACACTAATTATTTAGCAAAAAAACAAGTCCACTCGTTCAGGCTACTTGTATTCCATCACATTCACTCAGACCTCGGTCGTCCCAGTTAATACTGTAGGTGGACTAGTCAGGCAACAGATAATGCAAAAATCTTATTTAAATGTGGTCCTAAATTAAATTAATTTATATTTATACATATCATCACACCGTTTCCCTTGCGGAGTAGGCAGGGAGAACAGATCTGCAAACTTTTCTTTCCGTGCACACATTTTTTGCCTCCTACACAATCATTTAAACAAAGTTCACTTCTGACTTCTGGCATAAGTTGATAAATGCAAATTTTCGAATTTTTTTTTTATTGTAATTATAATCAAATGGCCAATATGCATATCTGGTAAAAACATGTAACTTATTTTTTAACTTGCAAGATTATTTTCACATAGTCGCAAAGTGACAACCAAATTCTTGTATTTTGTAGAAAAAAAATTGTCGGCTTTCTTCTCTTAATAGTACGTTTATGTACCTGTTAAAGAAAACATGAAAGAATATATTGAAATTAATAAATCCACTTTTTGAAATGTGTATTCAGAAACAGTAAAATGTCAGTTACCGACTTGTGTCTGAAACCCGAAATAGTATGAATGTTTTTCTATGTTCTGATTTGAACGGTTTTAGCTGGTTGATCGATCTCACATTACGCACAATTTATGGACATAGAGAAAAAAACCACAGTAAAATGTACAAAATTTTTATAAAAATAATGAAACGAAATTTAATAAAATCAAATTTAATAAACTGGCTGGAATATAATCTAACAGGATGACACAAATCAGGATTAATTGTGTATATTAAGAAATCAATTTTAACAAATCTGAGCTAAGTTTGAAAACAAATAATTTGTGGAGATTAAAAGCGATAGTTTTATTCTTGGAAATGATGTTTTTTTTTATGGTTCTTATAGCTTGATTTTACAATACTAGGATATTCTCGTTTTTAATCTTCAAACGTTGTCTTGACGGGTCGAAAACTCGTTCCACTTTTATTGACAGACTTTTTAACAGTGAAACAGTGTTTCTCAGTTTTTCGTCGGAATTTTCGTGTGGGCCTCGATTATTGAAAAATAAACATTTTTATTTTTTGATTCTTTAACTAAAAAAGGGCGAATCTTATAAACTTCTAGTTTTTTTTATATTCTTTCAGTGACAAGAGTATATAAATGACACGTGCCATAAACTGGTTGATTTAAAACATGAATTCCTAGTTGTTTATTTGGCCAGTATGTCTATTATATCTAAGCACAAAAATAATATATGCTAGAAGAATGGGAATATATTTTATATGATTATTAAAGTATATCTCTTGAATATGTTATTTTTGTTATTCTACTATTTTTGTTATTCTACTATTTTTGTTATTCTACTATTTTTGTTATTCTACTATTTTTCTTTATCGTGTAAAACAGAATGAATAAATAAATGGACACACAAATCTTAAACGATAGTTTAGTTATTTAACATTTCATTGTAAAACGATCTGGCGGGCTTATTTTCAAATGGCAATCTCTTACAACCAACTAAACAAAAGTAAATAAAGGAAGTTACATGGTCGCAAAAACAATTAATCACCTTGACAAAATTCATGAAAAATATATAATATAAAATTCATGAAAAATATATAATATTGTAATAATATAAACATAGTAAAAATAAAAGTGAGATATCATTAATCAAACGAAAAGTAAGAAACATCATGTTCCATTTGGGGTGTATAGAGAGGACGACTTTCTGTCCTCGCTTACGTTCATACATCTCGTTATATATGCTCTTTGTTTATCATACTTGTTTGCGTTTTGCACGACAATATGAACATATTCCTTTTTCCTTGGATTGATGATTTCTCACTTTTATTGTTATTTATATTGTTTATACATTTTGTACAAATTATTAATAATAATTTGAATAATTTTTGTAACCATGTAACAACTTTCTTTATATAACTTTGATTGGTTGGAAGAGATTGCAATCTGGCAATGATCCCGTTAGATGGTTATACATTAAAGTATCAGTAAAATAAAAATAGACAAACATAAATATTTCGACGACCCCCGTGGTCTAGTAGTAAAACTCTTGTCTTCCAACGCGTGGGATGAGGGTTAGATTTCCGTTTGAACCCATTTATTTTTGAAAAAGGATTCTATTCACGTAAGACTTATCTAACACATTTCTGGTTGGCTGGAAGAGAATGCCGCGTGTCACAACAAAAGTGCAATACAATATATATTTATTATCAAATTAACGTCTACGCTCAAACAGAGATTGTTTATTGACCTTTCCAGTTCACCGCTCCTCTTTCTTTACGTCGTCCTTTACTGTCCATGTAGTGAGACTCTGGAATCAGTTACAGACCAATATAAGACTCGCTCCGTTCTTGGCATGCTTTAAGAAGCGACTGAAAAAACTCTTAATTTCTAGTCAGTAAAATAACGTGTTTCATTCCTGATTTTTCTTTTCCTTTCCTCTCCACCATCCCTTCCTTTCCTTTTGATTGATGATATCTCACTTTATATGAAAAATAATGTTCGGGTGATTGTCCGTCTTTGTGGGGTTCGTGGGCATGTTCTCGCGTATATGTTTATGGATTTCGTGGGGATGGATAGTCATTTGAATGATTTATGCGACCACGTAACTTGCTTCATTTACTTTTGTCTGGTAGGTTGGAAGAGATTGGCACCTGGCAATAAGCCCGCCAGATTGTATTGCAATAAAAGTGATAAATAAATAAATAAATAAACGTTTTACGTAAAATGTTGGAGATGTGTTGATTGAAAGACAAATATTTTGTCGAATGTATACAAATATCATATGGATTGTAGGCATCCAGCCAATTGCTTACTTACCGGTTTATTTTCTGTTTTGTGTGAGGTGCGATTGTCTTAAGTAATCGCATTAAACGAAAAAACGTTTTTTGGCTAATATAACTGCTCTCCAAATACACAGTCCGTCCCACTCACAGAGTCTGTAACTTTCAATTTATTTTGTCATGTTTTTGTCACAAAATATCAAAATATACGATAGTATTTTTGTGCATTCCTTATCCACTTGAAACATTAGATGTTGATGCGTGACTATTGTTAATAATAGTGATTCTTAACCTTTTTGTGCATTCCTTATCCACTTGAAACATTAGATGTTGATGCGTGACTATTGTTAATAATAGTGATTCTTAACCTTTTTGTGCATTCCTTATCCACTTGAAACATTAGATGTTGATGCGTGACTATTGTTAATAATAGTGATTCTTAACCTTTTCAACTGCTGGTATCCGTGCTCTCGGACCTCTAATAAAAAATCTATACATGACAATGAGATGGAATTGTTATTATTATTATTTTATTATTATTATTATTACACATGACAAGAAATATACACAATTTGAGAAAAAACAACAGGTAATTTGATTTGGACATATAATTTTAATGGATCTGGGTTTGTTGCCTTTCATTTGTCGTATCCCCAGTAAACTAGGCTTTTGCCTGTATCTCACTGAGGATATTTAGCATGAAAAAATAAATCGATACTTCTTTCCGATTTTTGATAACACAAAAAACCCCGTTGCACGCTCTCATCAACCTGACAAACAGTGACACTCAACTACAACTGGAAACATCTTGCGAAACTCAACTCCTCACACATTATCACTCCAGAAATACCAAAAATATTCATCCCACAATATACCGCACACAATCATAAAAATAAAAATCAAAACAAATCCAAAACAAAAAAAAGAAGAAAAAAAGAAAAACACACAGAAACACAAATACAAAAACAACCAAAATTAAAACAACAAGAAGAGACCCACACTCACGAGCTCACATAAATCCTTTCCACTCGTCATTCATCCTGAAAGCCCGAGTACTCAAAATCCTGTCGCAATAACAACCACGCTCCGATCGACTGTCTAAATGGTTTTCCTACCTTTACTTTTATTGAAGTCGGCACGCCATTGTATGTAATGGGAGCCAAATAAGCATATTGCCTTTGGGCAAAAGAGGTTTTAACTCTAGGGATGGTGAACATTCCATTAGTTGCTATGCGTGTCACGTGTGTCTGCTGAGTTTGCATCTTCCCCTCCTCTCGATGGTAGTGCCAGAGAATGGATTTGAGATGTAAATGTTATTCCATTGATTTGAATATCTTGCAAAACACGAACATTATCTTCGATGAGAGACTCCTTTGCATAAAACACGCCACATTTTATACATTTTCTTTTAGACCGTGGCCACACCAAAGTGCTTCGATAGATTTCACGTGACTCATATACTAGGTAACTTTATGCCTGGCCACATCAAAGTGCTACGCACAAATTCATTTGACAGTTGGGAGCGGTTGAGTCAACACACGATGTCACTCTCAAAACTAACCAATTTCATTATAACTTACCTTATTTTTATTTACTTCCTGTGCAACTTCATTCCAAAGTGATTTTATTACAGGTACATTTTTGTATAATTCGCTCGATGGGTTCCACAAAGGCTCCCTTTTATACACAGCTGTTATTAAAACTTCCGCCATTTTGTAAAATCACAGTGACACAATAAAATTAACCAACACGTCTGTTCGCTAGGAGATTCACACCGGGTGTGAAATTGGTTAGTTTTGAGAGCGACATCGTGTGTTGACTCGACCGCTCCCAACTGTCAAATGAATTTGTGCGTAGCACTTTGGTGTGGCTAGGCATGAAGTCACCTAGTATATGCCTAGTATATGAGTCACGTAAAATCTAGCGAAGCACTTTGGTGTGGCCACGGCCTTGCGGTTTACTTGGCTCAATTATGGAACGAACTTCCAAGATTTATCAGATGTGCATCATTCTTTTTTTTACATTTAAGAGACAACTGAAAAAAATATTACATACAGAATATCCTTTCATCACAATTTTCCTTTGTTTCCCTTCGTTATCCTTGAACGAATTATTTTCCTCTAATTCTAGCATTAGTGATCGAGATTAGTCATTATGCTAGAGAAAATGTAGCATGGTCCCTGTGACAGTTCACAAATTTGCCCCAATACAACCTTGTAACGACGTTCAGTAATTTAAATTATTTTATCAACTTTAATATAAACCTCAATTCTAATAAATAGCTAGTTATTTAGGTAAATACATTACATAAAACTAACAATAATGACAAATTAATACATCTTGTTACAAATTAGCAAAAATATGCCAGTTTGTTAAAATCAAATAATATTTGGCGACGGTTGTCAAAAGTCACTACGTTAGTCTGCATTGACTGGGGATGGGGTATACGATAATTGGATTTTCGATTTTTTTTATACTTAAAATTAAATGTTCGTAATAAGTATTAATTCATAGTGGATGTGGATTAGTTAAAAATAGATACAAATCATACGATACAGAGTCAGTAGAAAGTCAGTGTAATGAAAATTAAGAATTAAAACGCCAATTTAGAGAAAACATTTTTCGATTTATAAAAAAACGATTCGATTTGTATAAAAAACGATTTTACCCCATCCCTTTGAGACATGACATTTCAAACTGTACACATGGACCGTGCTACATTTTCTTGAGTATAGTTTTTTTTAATTAAATTTTTACGAATATATAATGCTTTTTGTAAAATCTGTCATTGATTAAACAGTTTACATATCGAAGATGAGCTGGAGTTGGAAGTAATTTCTGTATAGCAATAAGCGCGCCAGGTGTACCATGTTTAACTATAAACATAAAATAATTTTGGAGGAAATTACATATGCATTTGGACGATTGATCGATGCGAATGTAGAGTGTGTAGGGAGGAGTTGATGGACATAATTTTGATGTGGTTGTTGCTATTATGATGCGGGTGAAAATGTATATGTCCTAGTATTTGGGACAAAAATACAAAATTTGTGATTACTGAATAATACCATTTAATAACAGGTCTTGCCTAGTGAAGTGGTATTTCTCTATGTCGACAAAATGAAGGGTTTTAGCATAGATACGAGTATTTATTTATTTAATACTTTTATTGCAAATACAATTTGGCGGGCTTATTGCCAGGCGGCAATCTCTTCCAACCAACCAGACAAAAGTAAATGAAGCAAGTTACGTGGTCGCATAAATCATTCAAATGACTATCCATCTCCACGAAATCCATAAATATACACTTGAGCACATGGCCACGAACCCCAAAAAGACGGACAATCACCCGAACATTTTTTTTTCATATAAAGTGAGATATCATCAATCAAAAGGAAAGGAAGGGATGTTGGAGAGGAAAGGAAAATAAAAATCAGGAATGAAACACGTTATTTTACTGACTAAAAATTAAGAGTTTTTTCAGTCGCTTCTTAAAGCATGCCAAGGACGGAGCGAGTCTTATATTGGTTTGTAACTAATTTCAGAGTCTCACTGCATGAACAGTAAAGGACGACGTAAAAAAGAGGAGCGGTGAACTGGAAAGGCCAATAAACAATCTCTGTTTGAGCATAGCGCTAATCCATGATTGGAAAGACGCTGAAAAATTTCGTCGAGATAAGAGGGGGCGGCGGGACAGTTAAGGATATTATACAATAGAGACAGTATGTGAATTTGGCGTCTATTTCTAACATTCAACCAGTTCAATGCCTTCTGGTATGAAGTTATATGATCTATCAAAGTTGTGTTTATTTTAAATGATTTATTGCGGAATAAAATTGGAAAAAATATTAAAAGGATAATAAAATCAGGGGTTCTTAAAAAAAAAATTGCTACGTAAGAAATTATTTTATATTTTACTACGATATTCACTAATTAAAGTGACTTGTTGAATAATTTATACCTAAGAATAACGATTTAATATTTTTTTAGTTTCGCAGGCGTGTTACAAAATAATATTTACAGTGCGAAGTAATTCAAACAGTGAAATTGTTTTATTTAAATAAATATAAGTCGATAATAACCATTGTTTTGTAAGAATTGTACGCAGAGGTTGCTAAAACATTAAAATATTCACCGTTGAATAGCGTTTACATAATTTACAATAAGCAATTCAATAAACGTCCAATAAATTTATTAAACTTCCTTTTTGAAAATTTTAAATTTGAAAATTTAATAAATGAATATCCATTCTATTTTAATTGTAATTCTTTTGTGTACATGGTTAAACATGTATAATATTATGTGTACCGCACAGGGTACAAATACACTGTAGCGTAGGTACGTTGGTTGCTGCGCCGCGCTCAGAGAATCGAGTTAGCGAATTCCGAAGCGAAGATCCAGAAGAAGAAGAAGGTAGCGGGGTGGAGAGATTCCTCTCAGGCAGGTCGAAGTAGCGGGTCTCAAACTAAAACACAGTAGAATCGGTTGTACTGAGAATATAATTTCGCAAAAGGGGAACCCTCTATATTAGCGTCCATTACTCGCGAAATACAACAACTTTCGGGGTTCTGAGCGCTGCTTTAGTCGACCGGCCCGTGTCCTAC
Source organism: Odontocerum albicorne (assembly GCA_949825065.1). Lineage (NCBI taxonomy): Eukaryota > Metazoa > Arthropoda > Insecta > Trichoptera > Odontoceridae > Odontocerum > Odontocerum albicorne. The sequence continues at coordinate 36,046,495 of OX463852.1, read as the reverse complement.
TCACGACGCTCCGCCCGCAAGTCCTTTATTTCCCTTGCGGTCGCGAACGCGATCGGAGTCCAAAAAACGTAAATTTTACCAACATTTTCCATACAAACTATCAACTTACAAGAACATATCAAATATAAGGATTTACATCAAATTTCATATTCACAAATACAGATCAATACACATACAAATATCAATCCACCATACAAGAAATATCAATGTCTATACACATACAAGGGTTATACACAAAATATATATCAACATTTACATATTTTACTACATATCAAGTATAAGGATTCACATCAATGCAAGGGTGACCGTTATTGCTGTACAAAAATTTATTTCAACCAACAGTATTTACAAAAAAAATAATTATATACCATATATTCGTTTAAATTTAACCCTTAATTTCATGATTTTTTAATCGAAAAAATATTTCAAGTCCAGTGCAGTTAATGTAAAAAGGGAAAACTTAATATATATAGTATACTTATAATTTAAAAAAAAATTAAATCTTTGTAGCAACTTTGCAACATCATGAAATTGTATATGTATACTTGTTTCAGTGTTATGTCCTATGTATACTCCTTACCTTCATTTTTGCTTTATTCGTGGAATTGACGAGACCAATTTTTTATCTGATGTTCGATATATGTTAAATGTACATTTGGAACATTTAAAATGAGTAACCCCCTGATATTTGGGTAGTTTGCATCTTGTTCTGGCCGTATCATAAAGAGTCTGGTCCATCCATACGTTAGATGGATGAATGTGAGCAGATGGAACTCTGTATCTCTTGATTTCTAGGTTTCGCTCTAATGTCTAAGCCTGCCTCTTTTTCTCAATCGTTATCGCACCAATCAAACACAAACATTTTCTAACTTCTGTTCTAAATTTCTATAAAGTCATGGTGTGATTTTTTTCTCATACGTATGCTAATGCAGCAACCATGCATTTATTGATGTCACTTCTACTTCTACCAAATGACAAAATATTCTAAAACATCAATTTTTAAAGCGGGATGAAATGCAATGTCGATATGACTAATATAATAAATATATTCCTCCCATGTGTTTATTGTTTACATTCACAACATTCGAGTAGTAAATTTGTACTCTCTCTTTTTTTCTTTCTATCGTATCATCATTGTTGTTTTGGGTAATTCTCCTGTACGGGTTCATAGCAACGTTCCCTCTAAGGCAGTGCTTCCCAATTACTTTCATGTAACGGCCCCCTAAATCTGAAGTAATTAATTCCCCCCCCCCCCCCAAACCATTTTTTTTATAGTTTAAGATTTATTTGGCAATAATTATTACAATTAAAATACACATATTTATATTCAACACAAAATTATAGGAACTTGCTTAAAAACTAAATTTTTTTAAATAAAAACTATACTCACATGAAACAATTTAATGCGATAGATGAGATCGCATGTTTTAACTGTTAAATATATACATTTCCTAAATATGTTATGTGGAAAAATATTCATAAGTGAATATTTGTACTTTGTACTGAATATTTTCGCGACCCCCCCCCCCCCACGAATAATCCCGCGGCCCCCAATTTGGGAAGCACTGCTCTAAGGTGTGCGCGTTTGCGGGCGCGCATCTGTTAAAAATTGTCCGCACACACGTTTCCATCTTCCGCACACATCTCAAAGAAAGGAACTTGTAATCATATTTTATTTTGCGCAATTATACATTTTATTTGATATTTTATGATGGGTTATCAGGTTCCTTTCTTAGGGATGTGTGCGGAACATGGAAAAACCATATAGAATTTATATGCATATGTATATTTGCGCAATTCCCTCTTTTTTTCTTGCACATATAAGTTGATGGGCCGCACACACAATGAAAAAATTAGAGGAAACGTTGGTTCATAGTAATTTGAATAGTTTATTATCAAACCGACCAACATTACTACATCCACACAAGCGGTATACTCTTCTGAAGTGCTTCTAGGACACGTTTTCATTTTGGTTTCGTCCCTTAATTTACAATTCGTAATACGGCTTCTTCGTATAATTCCCAACGTACTCGTATATATCTCTTTGTCTCGTCTCGGCGTTTAGTTAAAAAAAAACATTAATCTTGAATAAAATATATTTCGACGCTTTCGCGGTTCTTCGTATAAGTTGCTTAACCTGTTCACCGCGTTAAAAATCAAATTCCACGAATCCTGTGCGCGGCACAATTTCAGCGTTTTTTAATTTCTAAGTTTAAACACATATTTTGTTTAGAACCACTGATATTTGATTACAACACCAAGTAAACAGGACACTTAAGTAATTTTCTGATAATAAATAATAGTCATTACTCTTAAGGAGACTCGTTAAATAAAGGAGATAAACTAAACATTACGTAAAATAAACAAAGGAATGCTACGATCAAATCAATGCTTCAGGACCCTCACCCAATCAAATGCATATAGCACTAGTAATGTTTATTTACGTAAGAGAGACTTAGTAATGTTTATTTACGTAAGAGAGACTCATCGCAGGACTCGATCCGCGCGACAGGTCGTTAATGCTGGAAATATTGAGAAACCAAAAAAAATCGGCGCTCTGTTTATTCAACCATATCTCATAAACTAATATATTATTTGACAAGGTTTTCAGAGATGTCGCTAGAATAAAGATTATTTTAAATTTTAGTTCAATTTTTATTCCGGTTTTGTGTCATTTTTTTTAAGTATTTGTGATTTGAAACTTGGATTGTCGTCAGATCACAGGCGTTTGTGCTCCCCGCGGGGAAAGAGTTAAGGCCTTTCGGAGTGTTGTACCAAGTGGTTTAGTTTATGATGCCGACGTTTCGAAAACGTTGTAGTTTTCATCTTCATGTCTTGTTCTTAGTTAATTTCACCGATACTTTGTACAATTGAATATTGAATTAATATTTTTTCAAAACACAATTTCACGAAAATCGGTCATACGAGTATACTTGAGGATTTTAAAAAAATCCAACATATTTTTATGAGCATATAAACTATATTAGCTTACAATTAGTATTGAGGCAAGAGACTGTCGATTTTTTCGTTTTTACTCATTGTTTAATTAAACAGATTACAGTACCCGGCGGTAAGTAATACACATCGGGCTTAAGAAAGAGACTGTCGCTTTGTAGAGCGTCGTCTCTGTCGCACGATGCGCTAACAGTCCGTGCGACAGAGACGAAGCTCTATAAAGCGACAGTCTCTTTCTTAATCCCGATGTGTATTACTTACCGCCGGGTACTGTACTAACCTGAACCACCTGAATTGCTATATACCTATATAATATTTCTATATTTGCTATGAATTTTAATTTATCACTAGTACATCACATTTAATATTTTATAATGCCATGATAAATGGGACATTAAATGTCATTCATTCTGTTTTTTATGTGAATTGTCAACAAAAAATTCATAATGATGTAGGAAACATTTGTCGCGATTCACAAGATATAACATTTTTCCCATTAATAATAACATTTGTCGTACACAACTCCTATATATTGTACTAAATAAATAAGGTTTAGTTCAGGGATAGATAACCTGAGGCCTTGAATGAATTCAAATTTTACAAAATAGATCCTTTTATGTTTGAAAATGTACTTTTGCTTGTCTTTTATTATTTTTATTTTAATCTTAATATCAACATACTTAAAATATCTCAGAGTAAAAGAAGATTCAATTAAATAATACTCCCAGATTGACGGACGGCATTTGAAGAATACGACGCAGTTACAGATATAGACTTATTAATTGGAGAATACAATGATAAGTTCACTGACTTAATATAATCATGACATCAAACTCAAATTAACATTTTAACTTAATCTGGCCGATGTCTCTAAGACTCCTAAAGAACTAGATATAGAATTAATAGAGCTCTCAAAAGTTAACATTGTCAAATTCTTATTTGAGGCTAAAAAAGTTCCTTCTTCTTAAACTTTCTGTAGACTCTCAAGAGTCTGTTACTGCAAGATTGTCCTGTGATGCTGAGCTCCAGCTATCTCTCCATCGTTTCGGGGGTCTCCCTGGCGGACGCCGTCCATCCGGCACCCCATGCAGAGATATGTATGGAATTCTTGTGGAATTTATTCTCTGTACATGTTGGTACCAGTATCGTCGACGCTGTCGTCCCCATCTGACCAGATCTTGGAAAGAAAGACCCAATTGAAATATACACCCAATAGAATACGAGTGCCCACGGCACGAATAAATACTTTCTTGCTTTTCAACCAGTTATTGTTATCAATTTACATTCTCCTACATGATTCTAATTAAGGCACCCTTCATGACGGATACCCATCTAGAGCAGGGCTTCTTAAACTTTTTTCATTCACGACCCCATTTATGATTGCGAGTTTCCTGGCGACCCCATATAAATATAAAAGAAAGATAAATAAATATTTTTTGATGATTTATTTATTAGGTAACAATATACATATGAAAATATATAGTTTTAGAATTCGTTTAGAAACATACAAAAATCTATATTTTTTAAATTTAAAAATTTAAATATTTGACATTAAAATCTCTCGCGACCCCAGAATTTTGCTACGCGACCCCATTTTGGGTCGCGACCCATAGTTTAAGAAGGCCTGATCTAGAGGATTAGCTGAAACTGCGCACCTCCATGCCGCAACTAAATATTCAAATTATTTCCTACAAAAAGCAGCCACGGCAAAGTCTTTGCTTTAAAATTAACAACATTTTTTTAATTTTATATTTTTACGTCAATGAACATTATAAATAATATCGAAAATAAATCGTCAAAACGCAGACACTAAAACTAATTTGTTTATTTATTGGTACTTAATCCAATTAAATCATACTAAATTTTTTTCGTAAGTACATAGTAGTTAGATTTTTACAAAATACGAGTAATATACGATTTGACGTGCATCCAATTGAAGTTTCTGTAATGCAGCCTTTTTAAGTTGCAGCTAACTTAATGCGGCCTTCCAACATGAAATGGTTTCCCACTCCTGGTTTAGTTATTCGTATCTTTTTAAGTGTTTACCAGATATTTATCGGAAATAACGAGTTGAACATACCTCAATGCATTCAGCTGTCATTCTAATGTATTATATAATATGTAGTTGAAGTCTTGTTTTCTTTAATGGTACAAGTATTTATTTATTTATTTAACGACACAACAGTGTCTTTATATACAAATGAACGTGTGACAGGTTATACACGTACTTACAATTATTGACAATTAATACACTTAAACTAACATGAAGATACAAAAAGCATTAGTAATAATAAATTACTGTCATCGTTTTAAAATTATTTAATAATCTTTGATAATTTTGTGGGAATTTTATGGATAGATATTGAGATATAGAAAACACATGGCCTCATTAGTAGAACGAGATCCAAGTTGCTTTGCAGAATTAAAACCTTCCTACATGTTAATGCAGGGTTACTCAACTCCAGAGGCAAAGTATTTTTCTTAATGTTTTGTTTATATTACGTTATTTATATTAATAAAGGAGAGCACAAAGTTAGTAGCTATTTCTAAATATTGTTGTGATATTCTGGCGATTACTATATATACTTATATTAAAAATATCTAAATTGTTGCAAAACTCGTTTCCAAGTCTTTGCATACGAATTATAGAGTTGATTTTATAATTAGTATAGCAATTTTCGGTATAAAAGGGATTGATCTGTCTTGTGGATCTAGTGGGAATACGAAATGAAATACTCGCGAGTAAGTGAGGTGCATCAATCACTGAGTGAATGATTTTGTATAGCAGTACTATATCGGCTGTTTTTCATCTGTCACACAGCTTCAAGAGTTTCATTGCATTTAATAAGTTGGGATAATTTCTTTGTTCATGTGGTATTCCAAGTTTAAAATTTATGAATCTCAGAAATTTGTTTTGTACACGTTCTAAAGTTTGTGCATGGGCGGCGTACTGAGGAGACCATATTAATGAGTTGTAGTCTAGTATTGAGTAAACATGCTACGTAATGAGGAGACCATATTAATGAGTTGTAGTCTAGTATTGAGTAAACATGCTACGTAATGAGGAGACCATATTGATGAATTGTAGTCTAGTATTGAGTAAACATGCTACGTAATGAGGAGACCATATTGATGAGTTGTAATCTAGTATTGAGTAAACATGCTACGATAAAGCACAGATATTAATATTAGAAATACGTTTGTTTATTAGTATATTTTATTCAAATCGTTAATTAATATTACACTAGTTGCAACCCGTGAAATATTCACGGAAGTAAAACAAATTCTACATTTATGAAAATATATATTCATAAATGTAAAATTTGTTTATATATATTATATATACCATTTATACATCGTCCCCTTTTACACCGGTTCAAAAATTGTAAGCCAGGTATTTAAAATTCGTTCAGTATCACGGCCCCACCGAGATTCAAATTTCGAATTACTTTCGGAGAGAATCCAAGTATTCCTCTCTCGCTCTCTTGTATTCAAAATTCAATTCTCGTATTCTTTCTTTGACGACAACCATCGTATGGGTTTTGGCCTATTTATACTTTGATTAGTTGCAACCCGTGAAATATTCACGGAAGTAAAACAAATTCTACATTTATGAAAATATATATGTATTCATAAATGTAAAATTTGTTTATACTCGTATACACTCGTATATATATCATTTATACATCGTCCCCTTTTACACCGGTTCAAAAATGGTTAGCTAGGTATTTAAAATTCGTTCAGTATCACGGACCCACCGAGATTAAAATTTCGAATTACTTTCGGAGAGAATCCAAGTATTCCTCTCTCGCTCTCTTATATTCAAAAGTCAATTCTCGTATTCTTTCTTTGGCGACAACCGTCGTACGGGCTTTGGCCTATTTATATTATGATTTACTTCATAGAAAAGACTGAGTGTTGCTCCTGTTGTTATTATTTTGAAGGATTGAGGACATTAGGAAATAACGCAGTGCTTAGGATGAAAATAGGAGCATTTCGACGGTTGTGCCATTTAGAAAAACAGAATGATTTACAAAAGCAATCGATAAAATTATATTTTTTATAATAAAAAAAAAAGCACATATATACGCAAATACACAACAGGGCTCAAAGGGCTCTGGCTTATCCCGCATTGAAGAATTCTTACAAAATAACAACATAACACTAAGGTCCAAAAATTCCGGACTGAATAGGTTATAATAGCGTGTATGAGAAAACAACACGTAAGTCACTTCCATTGCATGGTCAGGCGATGTTACTGTTAAAATTTGATTCCTTTACCTTCAGTAGTATCCCAACTAGAACCGATAGAAGACGTATTGTTTCGTTGTATTCTGAACTGATAAAAATTGACGAAGTCATTCAGTTTAAGAAGGAAAAAGTGCGACAGAAATTAAACGACCGTTAAATGCTGACGCCATTTTTTATTTCTGTTGGCTTTTCCCTTCTTTAGAAACTTGATAGTGTTCGATATTCAATTTTTAAAATTTTCGAATATAACGAAACATATCTTCTATTGGCTCTAGTTGACATAACATAGTACTGTTGGAAGATATATAACAATTTAACTGTAACATTGCTTGATAATACAGTTGGCTTGGTCAGTACAGTTGATAATACAGTTGACTTGGTCGCATCATAAATTCTCTAACTTGTTCAATCTGTAAACTTTTTGACATTATAGGACACAAAAAGAAATCCGTTTAAAATTTTAAAAAAATTAAAAAATACTCGCACAATTCATCCACTCAAAACTCATAAAAAATATGACACCTATTTTAAATCATTTTTAAATATCTTAGTTCCATTTGAAGTCTTTTGACAAGGTCACAATGAGGTGTGTTGATCAATCATGTTATTCAGCGTATGGTACTGCATTTGAGTGTACACAAGTGTTGTCAACTGTCGGAGCACAAATCGAATTTGTGGGTTTGCAGGTCAATGGATAGTTATCACTTTGCGTGTGTGAATGAGAATGATTCATAGCCGTCATCTTCACATGCTGTTATGTACCCAGATTGAGAAGTTACAAGAAATATAAATGCACATCATCACGTCTTTTAAATTACGAGGCGTATCCAGAAAGTAAGTGTACTGAGGCTCTCACGACCGGATGGATTTTATTTTCGACATGTTGGCTACACTTCCGTGTAGCCTGACCCTTCCCCTCCGCAACGAGATCAGTTTGAGGTCAGTACGTTGAGAAGTGTCGACGCGACAACACGTTTTGTGAAAAATGTCAACCCAATCTCCCGCCAAGTGCGAAATTTTGTAAAAAGGCAAGTGTTTTTGAGATGCTGCAAACTCCATGGAGATGAATTTCTCCGCTCCACCGTTACTGGAGATGAAACTTGGGTGGCACACTACACGCCTGAAACCAAAAGGCAGTCTCAACAGTGACGTCACACCTCTTCACCCTCCGCCAAAAAGTTCAAAACCACAATTTAAGCCAAGAAAATCATGGCATCCGTGTTTTGGGACTGTCAAGGCATAATTTTAATTGAATATATGCCTCAAGGGGAGACCATCAACTCTGCAAGATACTGTGAGACCCTAAAAAAATTGCGGAGGGCGATTCAGAACAAGAGGAGACGCATGCTGACAAAGGGAGTCTGCCTGCTGCATGACAATGCCAGACCACACACGGCCAACGCCACGAAGGAACTGCTCGCCTCGTTTAAATGGAATGCCCTGAACCATCCCGCGCATTCCCTTGACCTAGCACCTTCAGATTATTATATATTTGCCTCCCTGAAGCTGTACATGGGGGGGAAAAGGTTTTTAACCGACGAGGAGTAAAGGAGGAGGTGGAGAAGTGGACGGAGGGGTTGGCGGGAAACTACTTCGAGAAAGGCATTAAAAAGTTGATAACCCGCTTCACCACCTGCATTGAGAGGAATGGCGACTATGTCGTAAAATAGCTTACATATGTACTACGGTAACCACGTAATTTTTTTGTTTAAATAAAAAAAATTGTAACCTACAAAAATTCAGTACACTTAGTTTTTGGATATGCCTCGTATATAATGCGCTTTTTTAAAATATCTCTGCATTTACTACACCAAGATCTAATGGTCTCCGGTCTGGACAAATTAAAGCATTTATGGACAGACACTAAATCGGCCACGTTCACCCATTGTCAGACGATGTTATAATTTGATACCTTTATCCCTAGTAGTATATTAACTAAAGCTGATAAAAGATGTGTTGTTTCGTTATATTCTAAAATGTTAAAAATGAATATAACGCGGTTATCAAGTTTCTTTGAAATTAAAGTAAAAGCCCGGCAGGAATTTAATGACGTTTAAATGCTGTCTATGGAGAAGATATTTAGAATGAACAACAAAACGACGTTTAGATTATGTAAACATAATCTAAACGTCGTTTAATTTCTGCTGGATTTTTCCTTTCATTTGAACAAAATGTCTGTTGGTCTGTGTTGACGAGAGTCATCTTCAATAAATTTTCTGCTTAAACTAGACTGTATAACCAAATCTTTCACTGTGGAATATGATGGAGCAGATTCTTTGTATACTACCTTGATCAAAAAGTTTTAGAACCGACCACCGTGTGGCGCTGTCAGTCACCCGATTGGAATTCTTTTTTTTTTTGTTAGGTTACCACATCTATCATTGACACTTGCCTCCAAATTTCAGCGTCATAGCTTGACATTTGTAAAAGTTACGCTGTACTGAGTACATCTAGCTTTGTGCGTGTTTTCGATTTTTTACAAGTTTGAAAATGGCATCAACTGTGCATCATCGAGTTTGCATTAAATTTTGTGTGAAAAACGGATTTAACGGTCCGCAGACCTTGGAAATGTTGGAGAAGTGTTTTTCGGTGGCACGAACGCTTCAGAAGTGGTCGTGAGTCGGTCGAGGATGACGAACGCAGTGGCAGTCGAAAACCGATGAAAACATCGATGAAATCAAAGAAATGTTGGCCGAAAACCGCAAATTGACCATCAGAGAGCTGGCAGAGGACTTGAACATTGCTTATGGATCCGCTCAAGACATTTTGGTTAGTGATTTGGGCCTCAGACGTGTCGCTGCAAAACTGGTGCCGAAAGACCTCAATTTCATGCAAAAAAGGACCGCGTTGAAATCGCGAAAGACATGATTTCCATGAGTTTTTGACCAAAAACAACACGAATACTATCCAGCAGCTTTCGAATTCACCTGATCTGGCTCCCTGCGACTTTTTCCTGTTCAACCGACTTAAAAAACCGCTTCGCGGAACGCGTTACAGCACCCGAGAGGATGTCATGAAAAAATCGAAGACGGCTCTGATGGACATACCGAAAATTGAGTACCAGCGGTGTTTCGAGGATTCGATCAAGCGCTGGCGTAAGTGCGTTGCAGTCGATGGGGAGTACTTTGAAGGGGACCATATCGATTTTGATAAATAAACTTGTATTTTCGATTTTATGAATTAAGTCCTAAAACTTTTTGATCAAGGTAGTACATCATTGAACGTCGTTCAATTTCTGCCGGGCTTTTCCTTTTTTTTTTTTTTTAGCTGGTTTGTCTTGACGAGAGTCATCTTCAATAAGTTGTCTGCCTAAACAAGACTTTAGTTCAATCTTTCACTGTGGAATATGGCACAGAAGATTTTTCGTATACCTCATCTGGACGTGTGAGTGAACCGTTGCATATCAACAAACTCACCGGTCACATCGCTGTACTTGATCCGATGGCACACTGAAGTGAGACGATCGGAGCAAACCGGCATGTTTTTTAAAACAATAGATATGACCAGTCATTAATCCTTATACCCCCGAATACTAGGCAGCAAAATTGCATGTTTCATTCCACGGGAGTAGCACAGTGCGGGATTCAAACTGGCGACTTGCCGCACGGAAGTCCAGTGTGTTACCGCGCGGCCATGCCTAGTATTAAAGCTCGTCGAAGAGCATAATGCTTCTTCTCACAGTTAATTACTACGTGAGAATGGACAAAGATTCTTTAACTTTGCGTTTCACTAAATCTATTCAAAGTTATGGTATACTAACTAGTGCGAACTGCTTCTTTCGCTAATCACCATAATAATAGGTAAAGCGGAAAGTAATGATCATTTTCATTAGGAGTCATGTTGAAACCAGTTTGCTACCAGTTACCGTTGGGTTAATACGTCGTGGTTGGTATCGTTTTGAAGCTCTATTAATACCCTTTCTGTTTTGATATTAATTTTTGGTTTTGGTCTAAAATACAAAACTGCAAAAGCCAGAGATTGAAGAGACACATTTGCGGTATTTTATGCTGTTTTTATTCGATAAAGGATTGAAGTCAAAAGAAGCTACCCAGACCATCTGCGATATTTATAGAGACATCTTGAATCCTCGGAAGTGCCAAAGATGGTTTCAAAAAATTTAAAGTTGTGAAAGGGAATCGAAGGACAAACCAAAAATAGGAAGACCTCTTAAAATCGATGATGACACTTTAAACTCATTAGTGAGGTCCGATCCGCGTAAAACTATCAAGGAATTGTCACAAAATATCGGTTGTCTATGATCAATAGTGAAGAACTATTTGAAAAGGCTCGGAAAACAAAATAGACAAGGAATTTGGAAGCCGCACGAACTTTCTCCAACGGCCATGGAACAACGAATAACAATCTGTTCATCTTCACTCTCCAGATATGAAACTGATCCGTTTCTTAGAAAAATTGTTACTGGGTATGAGAAGTGGGTCCTTCACACTAATCCGAGGAGAAAAAAAAAACAAAAAACAATGGTTTTCGACGAATCAGGTACATCTGTCTACCCCTCAGCCGACATTGACTCTGAAAAACGTTTTCCTTTGTGTTTGGTGGGATATTTTGGAAGTTATTCATTATGAATTACTAAAACCTGGTCAGACTGTTACAGCAGATGTGTATTGTCCCCAATTCGTAAGATTAAAGGCAGAACTGCTTAAAAAATGATCAGTTTTAGTAAAGAATCAGAGAAGAATTCTACAACATGATAACGCAAAACCACACGCAGCAAGGATTACGCAGGACAAAATAAGAGAGCTAGATTTAGAAGTTCTGCAGTATCCACCATATTCACCTAATATTGCACCTTCAGATTACCATCTTTTTAAGTCGATGGAACATTCGCTTCGAGATAAAAAATCTACGAGTGTCGAACAACTCCGAAATCACTTGGAGTCATATTTTACCGTAATACCGCCAGAATTTTACGAATAAGGTATTAAAAAACTACCTATTCTGTGGAGGAAGATCATCGGTAACAACGGTAATTATTTAACGGAATAATATTGTATAGTTTTTGTTTAAATCAATTTTTTGTCGCATCAAAAAAAATGATCATTACTTTCCGCTTTACCTATTATATACATAATACATCGATCAATAAGTCCCGGGGCTAACCAACAGATGGAGCCTCTAATAACAAATCCATACCATTCTCAGTTAGTACCAACCTTTAGAAGTTACGTGTCAAACTTTCATGATATTCCGACATTGTGTCATTGAGTTACAGTGGTTTTAGTGACGCTACTTTTGCTATTTTCAAAACAATGGAAAAAACCGAATTTTGTGTGTTTATAAAACATTGCTTTTTAATGGGAAAAAATACCGTTCAAACTCAGCGATGGCTTGAAAAGTGTTATCTGGGCTCTGCTTTGTCGAAAACAACCATTTGTCGGTGGTATGCTGATTTCAAACGCGGTCGTACAGACACAAATGATGCTGAACGCTCTGGTCGTCCAAATGAGGATGTTACACCAGAAAACATAAAAAAAAACTCAAAATCATGATGGAAAATCGCAAAGTAAAGTTGCGTGAGATAGCTGACACCCTAAAGATATCATTTGGTAGTGTTGACACTATTTTGCATGAACATTTGGTCATGAAAAAGCTTTTTTCGAAATGGGTGCCGCGTTTGCTCACAATGGAACAGAAACAACAACGTATCGATGATTCAGAGCGCTGTTTGGCACTGTTTACGCGAAATAAACAGAAGTTTTGGCGTCGGTATATGACAATGGATAAAATTTGGATCCACCACTATACCCCGGAATCAAATCGGCAGTCAGCTGAATGGAGAGCAGCCGGTGAAAGTCGTCCGAAGCGACCAAAAACTCAACAGTTGGCCGGGAAGGTTATTGCCTCCGTATTTTGGGATTCGCATGGTATAATATTCCTCGGATCACATTGAAAAGGGAAAAACCATCAATAGCGAATATAACATAGCGTTATCGGAGCGTTTGAAGGCAGACATTGCAAAAAAACGGCCCCATATGAAGAAGAAAAAAGTTATCTTTCATCAAGACGTGAAATGCATCGTGTCACAAGTCGGTGGCAACGATGGCCAAATTGCATGAGTTGAACTTCGAATTGCTTCCGCACCCACCGTATTCTCCAGATTTGGCCCCCAGCGACTATTGGCTGTTCGCAGACCTCAAAAAAGATGCTCCAGGGAAAGAGGTTTGGCTCCAATGGAGAAGTGATTGCCGAAACTAACGCCTATTTTGAAACCAAAGATAAATCGTTCTACACGGCTGGCATAGAAAAGTTTGGAAAGCGTTGGAATGAATGTATCGCTCTTGAAGGAGACTATGTTGATGAATAAAGAAGAATTTTGGCAAACAAATGTTGTTTTAGTAGTTAGTCCCGGGACTTATTGATCGATGTGTTATGTATTCACATTTTTCTAGTGTTAAACCTCACCGGACAACATAATGCCTCTCAAAGTAAATTACATGCGAATGGGCAAAGATGGTTTAATTTTGCTCGTCTCACTAAGTCCATTCAAAGTTATGGTATTCTAGTACGAATGGTTCTACTCACTAATCACGATAATATATGTATTCATATTTCTCTTATGTTAACGTTCGCCGGACAGAATAATGCCTCTCACAGTTAATTATTATGTGGGAATGGGCAAAGATTGTTTGATTTCGCTCGTTTCACTAAGTCTATTCAAAGTTATGGTATACTAGTAGGAACGGCTCGACTACCTAATCACTATTATATCTGTATTCATATTATCTAGTGTTTAAGCTCATCGGACTCGTTTTATCTAGTGTTTAAGCTCATCGGACTCGTATTATCTAGTGTTTAAGCTCATCGGACTCGTATTATCTAGTGTTTAAGCTCATCGCTCGTCTATTCACAGTTATGCCATACTAGTACCCACTAATTACCATTATGTCTATATTCTTATCGGACTCGTATTATCTTTGTTTTTTTCTTTTTTCTTTTTTATTATATTTATTCTTTAATCTAGATATGCGGGGGTGTGGGATGAAAGCCCCCTGATGCCCTTGCGGTCGGGTTCGCCCTACATTGGTGGGGTGTATCTCGGCCGTGGGAATGTTTGTGGGATGAGCCCGGACCTTTTGGTGTACTGTCTCTTGAATGTGTTTTTTTCTGTTTTTCTTTTTTTGTCATCTACTATATTTATTTTCTGTGTTTATTTTTTTGTATATATTCCTGTTTCTACGTGTCTAAGGGTGTGGGCTGAAAAACATCTGGTGTCCCCGTGGCTGGGTTCGCCCTATATTGGTGGGGTGTATTTTGGCCGAGGGGATGCTATTAGATGAGCCCAGACCTTTTGATAGCTTCTGCGTCTGATGTATTGTCTGCAATTTATGTGTTTTTAGAAATGTTATTCAGATTTGATCTTGTACATACTATGTTGCTGTCAATAAACCTAATATTTATTTATTTATTTATTTATATCTCAAGTGTTAAAGCTCGCCGGGTAGCATAATGCCTCTCACAGTTAATTGCGTGTTGATGAAGCGTCTGCGAAAATCAATGAGCGCCTCGCGTTATAAATATGCACTCCATTGCAGCTGAATGCAAGTTGAGTTGCGGTTAAATTGAATGCGCCGGAATAACGTGTCTATAATTATAGACGGCAACGTGACTGCCTAGCTGAGGCCTGGCAGGACTCCAATGGGTACATTTTATAAACCCGTTTGAAAGGATCAACATTTATTTTATTATTCATAAAGGGTTTATATTGAAATTATGTTGAAATGGTAATGTGAAGCGAAGTGCACAAATGTATCAAATCCATAATTATTTTTAAAACCCTCCATTTTGTGAATATAAAGAACCTCTTCACTAAGCAGAGTTCGTGACGAAATGGTGTTTATTTGAACCGAATAGTATCAAAATCTGCTAATATGATAGTCCACGATAGTATTTTGGTGCCAACTTTGTTATATGGGAGCGAAACATGAAAGTAGAAAACTACTAAAAATACTTTCCAAATATTTTAATGGTAATAGATCATTAATAATTTGACTTACAAACCTCCATAGACAAATCGCTAAGTGATAATGATAATAGATAATTAATAATTTGATTGTTTGCCTACATACTATACCTGCATACCTCCATAGACAAAACGCTAAGTGATACTTGTGAGAAAGTTTTATTGTTTCTTTTCATTTGATATTTTAATATCCGTAACTTTTTTATGCCATTCTTTTTCTGTGTATTTATACAATATATTATGTTTTTTCGTCTATTTTATCTACTTTTGTGTATTTTGAATTTATACAGTATGTATTCTTATACGAGTATACCTATGTATTTCGAAATGTGTGGCTTGAGTTGCATTGCCAAGGGTTTTAGTTTGATTTTCACTTAAGGGTGGATGGTGAAACTAATTGCCACATGGAAATAAACCCGCCAGTATATTTTGTAATGTCAATATATTCTG
Organism: Odontocerum albicorne; assembly: GCA_949825065.1. Classification (NCBI taxonomy): domain Eukaryota; kingdom Metazoa; phylum Arthropoda; class Insecta; order Trichoptera; family Odontoceridae; genus Odontocerum; species Odontocerum albicorne. The sequence goes on along the minus strand of OX463852.1, from coordinate 36,030,858 downwards.
TAATGAGTTTTTAGTATCGACTTGAAAATTAATACTTAGTTCACCACCCACACTGTTATGGGGTACAAAATAATTCCCCATTCAGCGCGATTAACACTAGAAGATCGAAATCTTCTTTATTTATTGTGAACGTAACGTCACTTAGTGACGAAGAAGTAACTGCTCAAAGATACATCTTTCTCTGACAGTGACACACGTGAGAATGAAAATAATGGTAGCGACGACGGACTTAAGACGAAAATGACCCGCAACGCATTTAATACACTTATAAAGCGGCTTTGTGCCAAGAATTCAAACAAACCAGCAAGTTATCAATACTTTCGCATGAAACTTCGAATGCAGCAAAACTAACATTTGATGGCATTAGAGCGGAGTAGCCAATCGGTCCGAAGACGTGCCGATGTAAGACTGAATGGAGATGTTTTTCGAAATTATTGATTCGATTTTCATCGCAGTATTACAAAATGTGATCTGCAAATTAAAAATGAAGGCCGCAAAACCTTCGAAATGTCATTCATCTTCTAAAAGAATCGAACAAGGCAAAGCTCTGAAAGTCGAAAAATTTTCGAACATATTTTAGAATTTTTCAGAAATTGCAAAATATTTTATTTATTATTTATTTTACAAGACAAGAAATATACATAAATTGCGAAAAAAACAGCAGGTCATTGAATTTGGATACACAATTTAAATAAATCTGGGTTTGTTCCTTTTCATTTGTCGTGTCCCCAGTAAACTAGGTTTTTGCCTGTATCTCACTGAGGACATATAGCATGAAAAAATAAATCGATACTTCTTTCCGATTTTTTATTATATAAAACCCTGTTGCACCTTCTCATCAATCTGACAAACAGTGACACTCAATTACATATGAATACATCACGCGAATAAAACCCCTCACACTCCAGACATACCAAAACGTTCATCCCACAATATCATATACCGCACATAATCATAAAAAAACGATAAAAAACACCTAACTCAAGAGCTCACACAAACCTTTGCTACAAGTCATTCCTCTTGCAAGCCTAAGTATTCAAACTCCTGTCGCAATAACAACTACGCTCCGATCGACTGCCTAAATTGTTTTACTCATATTGCGTTTATTGAATTCTGAAATAATAGAAAATTAATAATCTTCTTTATTTCAAATTTACTTTTTTAACAAACCTTTCCGATTAGCTTTCTTATCATCATCATCATCATCAATATGTGACGTGAAACTGTTTTTTTTCTCCGTCTTGTTATACTTGGAAATTGCATTATAATTAAGGAGCCGAGGGAGCTGAAACAAGTGCAATTATTCACGGTCCGTAGAGCGAATGAATAGTTATGGTTATCATTTGCAATTTAATATGAATGCTTGTAAAAAATACAAGGTTATGATGTAAGTGTATAAACGTGGACATGCATTTGTTAAGGAAAATTGATGCTCAAAATTGCGATTGGCTCCATTTGCATACATAGTACGTTATAACACGACCCACTTTGCTTTGAACATAGATAATTTGACTGACTCAAGTAGAACATACTGCAATCATGAGAATAACTATCGTTACTGGCGTTATACAAGTCATTTCAGAACTGAAGTCGGAGTAAGTGGACTAGGTGTGTTGCTCGCCATAAGCAACGATCGGTGATTCAAGAAGTGATCAAACTGGGAGGTCCACAATGTCAAGAAGACCAGTTGGTAGATCATCGAAATGCTATGTGAATGACTTGTATGACCGCACGGTAACGCACTAGACTTTCGTGCGGAAGGTCAACGGTTCTAACCCCGCGTTCTGTTACTCCCCTCGAATAACACAGGCATTTTCTACCTAGTATTCATAGGTATAACATACCTACGGTGTGATCCGATCGTCTCACTTTGGTGTGCTATTAGACCCAGTATAGCGGCGTGACCGTTGAGTTTGTTGGTGTGCAATGACTCACTTAAAAGGGGAGAAAGAAACAAAACTCCACGGTACCATTTTGCTTTTCAACTAAATTAACCTTGGAATTGCGAAGGGGTCTTCGACTACGAGGCCCAGTAATGGCGACAACGATGTGAATGACCTCAATGATAGTGTGGCGGGATCCAAGTGGCAGCTTAAGTCCCAGGGAAGATCGCGGTGCAGTCATGGGGGAGGTTTGAGTGATATCCTGCAGTTACTGAAAGAGAGAGAGAATTTAAATAAAGTTCAATTAAATAATTGGTTTTCTTAATTCATTTTACGAGTATCGTTGCATAAAATCTGATTTTCTTTATCTTCACCCCTCATTTCTTAAGATCGGGGTTTTTAGTGTTGCCATAGTACTTCTCCAGGCCCGTTCTGGGCTATTTCGGGAACTGGCTCACAGTCAAATCAAAGCCTGTCTTCGCTGAATGTTATTTGCTATTTCTTTATCTTCACCCCTCATTTCTTAAGATCGGGGTTTGTAGTGTTGCCACAGTACTTCTCCAGGCCCGTTCTGGGCTATTTCGGGAACTGGCTCACAGTCAAATCAAAGCCTGTCTTCGCTGGATGTTATTTGCTATTTCTTTATCTTCACCCCTCATTTCTTAAGATCGGGGTTTGTAGTGTTGCCATAGTACTTCTCCAGGCCCGTTCTGGGCTATTTCGGGAAGTGGCTAACAGTCAAATCAAAGCCTTTCATTGCTGGACCTTATTTGCTATTTCCACGTCATTTTTGGTCCTTCTATTGAACCTGTTGTTTCTCTTGGTGTTTTTCTAGGGCACTATTATTAGAAAGTATGAACATAAGTGTATTACTTAACTAAGTGATCTGCGATTTTACAGCCACTACCTTCAATTGTTACCAAAACGTACTATCAATAATAATCGAGTTTATTAATTATTTTAAAACGATAATTTATAGAGTATTGATTTATAAATGACAATTTATAATCAATACTTAGAGAGTCGACTCCTCAAGGCACTCTGACTCGGGATTCAAACCATCTATTATTGACAGATCAAAAATATAATTAAAAAAGTTGAGTTTAAGGATAGGAAGTTGATGGCTGCGGCCATTAGACAAGGTATTTTTCCTCATCGGTGTAATGTTTATAAAAACATATTTGGTAAGAAAACCGCAGAAAACATACCAAGGGAAAACGAACTACAAAAAACCTTTTTGATACATGACGTGTGATAGTAACACATTTAGCGTTTGTCACAACATTTTTATAAACTTCCAAACAAGGGTTGCCGTAAAGTGCTTCGTAAAGCTGCACACGCCACCCATAGTATATACCTCTAACACTTTGAAGCAGACAAAGTTCAATTAAATTGAAGTATTACTCGAAAAAATAAACGTTAACCAAAAATAACGATTATCAATTCATTAAATATTACGCAATAATGATATGACTAAAGCAATAACAAAATAAACACGTTGAAACGACGAAAAATACACAGTTATCGATTAAAAAGAAATAGGGTATAAATATTATGGAATATTGAGCAAAGCTTCAGGATAATACGAATAACCAAAAATACTTGAAAATTTCAAACATAAAATGACAAAGTCTGTACATTGGCGTCTGACAAGTAAGTACATTGGCGTCCGAGGTTCGACAATATGTACCCAGCCAAATACTCGAGTTTGTCGCAAGTCCCCTAATTTGTCTGTCTTAATCATATTGGACAGTAGTTTTCAGCGTGAATCTCAGCTTCACTCTCAGCGTGAATCTATCTCATCAGAAATAACTTTGATTAACTTGTATCCAAATAATCAATTAGCTTTAATCAACTCATTGATGACACAAAAAAAAAACGAGCGCCGGAATTTGATCTTTCAGAGAACTATGGGTGAAATTGAAACGTGTATGGACTGAAAATACGAGTATGTGTGTATGTTACATCCTGTATAAATAGGACTTAAGAAAATAACCCGACTGCATTTGAGGTGTTCTACATCATAGCGTGCAACATACTATCAATTAACACGTCTTATTACTTTATTTTAATTTAATTTAATTAACGACACAACAGTGTCTTTATATACTAAAGCAGTGTTCCCCAAACGGTGGTCCGCGGCCCGGTGCCGGGCCGCAGAGACTTTCCGCCGGGCCGCAAACAATATGTCAAATTTCAAGAAATTCGCCATGCAAAAATATTAAATATAGGATTTTTTCGCTTGCACGTTGACTTGTATTTTTAGTAATTGTTAAAAAAATATAATTGGCATGATAATGCGACACGATGGTCGCTGGTTTTCTCAGAATGGACAGTCATAAATCTTCTCAGATACACTTAGGGAGAACGGAAATATTTGCTCTTGGATAGTGAACTCGGATGCAAAACCCTACCTAAATATATTTCCAAGAATTACATAATATATAATTGTTTTCATTTTGGAATGGACCGGTGAGAGTAACAGTACATACAAGTAAAATAATGTCAGACACAGCACTGCAACCAAGAATATCCAATATATTAGCAAAGATGCAACAGCAGGTTTCGCATTAGTTTGTTGAAAAAACCGCATTGTTTTTGTTAAATTTTAATTGTATCAGACAATGTTACAATTAAAATTGTTTAACTGTTATATGTATATTTGTTAATTATAGTTACATACTCGTATGTCCATCTGTCACAATATAAGATTAAAAAATATTAAATAAAAAAAACATTTTTATTTCAATATTAGTGGTCCGCGAAAAAAATTTCCTTTTTTTACCGGTCCACAGGTCTAAAAAGGTTGGGGAACACTGTACTTAACGACGTATATAGGACGTCTTTTTAGGACGAGTACAAATGAACAGGTGACAGGTTATACAAGTACTTAAAATTATTGACAAAAAATACAAAACTTTATCTTAAACTAACATGAAGATACAAAAATCAGTAGTAATAATGAATTACAGTCATTGTTTTAAAATTATTTAATAATTATATGTATATTTAAATTCAATATATGTATGTATACCAATGCTTAATAGTAGCGAGTATTAGCTGGGACGACCAAGGTCTGAGTGAATGTGATGGAATACAAGTAGCCTGAACGAGTGGACTTGTTTTTTTACAAAATACAAGAATTTGGTTGTCACTTTGCGACTATGTGAAAATAATCTTGCAAGTTAAAAAATAAGTTACATGTTTTTACCAGATATGCATATTGGCCATTTGATTATAATTACAATAAAAAAACATTTTTCGAAAATTTGCATTTATCAACTTATGCCAGAAGTCAGAAGTGAACTTTGTTTAAATGATTGTGTAGGAGGCAAAAAATGTGTGCACGGAAAGAAAAGTTTGCAGATCTGTTCTCCCTGCCTACTCCGCAAGGGACACGGTGTGATGATATGTATAAATATAAATTAATTTAATTTAGGACCACATTTAAATAAGATTTTTGCATTATCTGTTGCCTGACTAGTCCACCTACAGTATTAACTGGGACGACCAAGGTCTGAGTGAATGTGATGGAATACAAGTAGCCTGAACGAGTGGACTTGTTTTTGCTGAATAATTAGTGTAAGAATTGTTATCTAGTTATAAGTAGTATGTAGGTGTTAATTATTTCTAAGATCTCATATATTAAGATTGAATAAATAAAATAAAATGATATGTAGGAAAATAAGTTTAAATAAGTTCATAAATTATAACATATAATTAAGATTAGTTAAGTAATAAATTTGTATATAGGTATAGCCTTGACAAATGTTTGTATAGTAATTTACTTGTTTAATAAAAAAAAAAAAAAAAAGTAGCGAATTACATGCCTACAATGTTTTTTTTTAGCTAATTGATGTCTGTGTAAATTCACCTTTTTTTTTTACCAGAAAGAACAAAAAAAACTATACGAGTATATTAGTTCTAACTGTGATCTATGGGAGAGAAATGTGGATGTGAACAAATACTGAAATGAGCCGAATAAACGCTATCGAAACGCGTGAACTGAGAAGAATACTTACATGGTGACAATTAATGACAGAATACGGAATGAAGTTATTAGGGATGAATTTGAACTTAACACTTGCCTTACTGTGATAAACAATTCCGCCAGCCACTGTGCTGGACGCTCAGCATCCAGTGAAAAATGTATGTTTTAAATTAAAATTTTGCAAAATCTGTTAGGCTATTTTTTGTAATTAGCTATAAAATTATTTTACTATGTAAGTCCTGGTCACTCACTATCCATCATAGGGTGGCAAGTGTTAAGGTTGATATGTTGAGTAAGGTGAAGAAATGCACTCTGAGACGGTTTGGGCATGCGGAACGAATGCATGAAGAAAGCCTAACAAAACAAATATGCAGTGCAAATGTTAGTGGAAGGCGTGGTAGAGGAAGACCAAGTGAATGATATTTTCAAAAGAAGGAAACGTAAAAAGTCAGAGAAATCGTAGGTATCATTTGAAAATGTGTATGCATGTGGAAGAGTTGAAGCATGTGTGTTGAGATAGGAAAATCTGGGGCTCTGCCCTCTCTACCTATCTCAATAGGGATATAGTGTGATGGTAGGTATGTAGGTGCATATCCGCGCTGTAAGGGATTGGACTTCCGTGCGGAAGGTTGCCGGTTTGAAACTCACGCTGTGCCTTTGAATGACAGACATTTATTCCGCATAGTATTCGGGGGTATAAGGATACATATGACTTCGGTCATAATCTATTCTTTCAAAAAGAGAAGAAAAAAACATGCCATCGGATCCAATACACCTGGGCTGGTGAGTTTGCTGGTGTGCACTGGCTCACTCGCCTAAAACATACTCTACGGCACAGTTTCGTTTTCCAACTGAATTGACGTTGGAATGACGAGGGGACCCTCGATTACGAGGCAAAGAAACGACGACGACGGTGTTAATACATAGCCGTGACAAATATGTATGTTCCCGATGTGACAGGGCCCAAGTCAGGGTTATATTGCGTGGGTGTCCCTAGCGTACACTTAACACCACGCGATATCGCGTGAACATGTTAAACTCCTTCAGTGAGATCTTTCGGTACTTCATTAGACAATACCAGGTACTATTTGAAAACAGGTTTTATCATATTTATGGAAGAACGACTTAAATCTTAAGCAGATTGTCATCTATTTCCTTTTCCAAGTGATGTTTTGGAGACGTCCTCGCAACTCATATTTGGCGTATCGACTCGTTTGCCTGAATAAAGTTCTACAGTTCAAATAATAAAAAAATATCGCGTTATCAGATCACACGTCCGTCGTATTATTATAGTCCGACACGTACAGCTATTCGAACTGGACTTCAATCGGCTGGAGTTATCAGTCTGCGCGGTTAGGTTGCGAAGTGAGTGATGACCCGCCAGATAGATAGTTGTGACCAGTCTATATAGACTGGTATATAATATCAATATAGGTATATTGTTTGATTAAAGTGACATTGAATTTGTGGAAAATTATTGTTACCAATTTACTGGTCTCGTATCTAATGCGCATTAATTTTATGCCCCTGAAGAACTGAGTAGACTATATTTATTTATTTTAAAATTGATGCAAGTTTAACTAAATTATATCAAACAAGGATAAATAAATTAGCAAAAATCTAAATATTATATAATAACAGGAAGAATGGCACTCATGCTTTCATGTGAAGTGGCTCAGTTATGCCTACAAAGTTTATGGACATGGAAAATATCGACATCGGAAAATTAATTTAACAAGGTCATTCCGTGTGCGAGTGGTGATGCTCTTAATACTTCAGTTCGTGAATACGGCACCGAAAACAATTTTAATTCACGATCGCTTCAATAATTGTCCGGTATATTAAACAGAAGTTTGTCAATCAATGGAGGGTTTGCTATTTTTCATGTTAGCAAATTATATTTGTGTAAATAGGTGCGTAGATCTCTTTTGACGTTTAATGAGTAATATCCAAGCATATCCAATAAAAATATACGATAGAGCTATAGGTAAAATCCATACTGTTTGTAATAAAGACGTCGCAGAAATCTCTTATGGATTCGCTCAACAATCAGGGAATTCTAAACTCATCTCGGGTTCCATACGATTGAGTCGCACTTTAATATATTGCGAACCAGCGAATTGCGTAGATATCTCATAAACACGTTCTAACATATTGATGAAATCAAAAACAATGTCGGATCGAGAATTGAACCTTGCGGAACACCTGATTGTGATCGTGTAGCAAAATGGTCAGATTCGAATATCTCATAATAATCGAAATTGGTACTTGTTAGAAAAATAGTTTGTCAAGAGTTGCAAAATATCATTTGGAATGCCAATTTGATCCATTCTAGTTAGTAAAATTCGGTGATTTATTATATTGAACGCTTTTGCCAAGTTGTGATGTAAGCAATCAACCAGAGAGCCGCTAAACGCCGGTATTATACTGCAGTAATTACGCCGGGAAGCCCCGAATTCACATATATTCGTGTCGATGCGGACGCGGGGAAACACCGCCAACTTACTAGCGTTAATTAATTAGTATACGAGTAATGTAAACCATAGATTTTATAATCTTTTAGGTCTATAAAATCTATGGTTTACCTTCTAATTTTTAAATACGTTGATGTTCATTAAACATTTTAGTAAAATATTTTTCGGAATTACTAAAAAAAACAACAATTTGTACTGCAGAGGACCACGGTTAATCTAACTCATGGATAATTGAGCTCCGAATAATCGGCTTCTACAGTATTTGTAAACAAACCTACAATTTATTTTTGCATACCCGTTTAATTACGATTAGAAAACTTGGAAAACTCGAAGGTAATGTATGTAAAAAAGGTAATGTATTCAAAAGGTGATGTATGTAATTATCACTCGTATTTTCCACACGTTTAGGTCAATGGCGGCGCTTCCATTCGCGTTAATTACGTCAATTTCCCTCTGACATTATGTAAACGGCCTCCGAATAGCACACTGTGTTTATTTGTTCTTGCCATATTTTTCTTAGATAGCCTTTTATCTGGATATGGACACACCTCCATGTTGCCACGCCATTAGTTATCAAGTTGTTTTTCATTTTGACCAGAGATAACGTTAAGTGAAAAACAAAATAAATATTATCATTTTGTTTGTATCATCCTTGTAAATTGAATATATATTGCATATTGTTTTTCTCTTAAAATATCTTTTTTATATCTTACATACATACTACATACCATTACGCAATTTCTCTGTCGGGGGTATGCAGAGTGGACAGAGTGCTTGACCTTACTATCTTGACATACATTATACGCCTATTCCACATCCATACACCTCGTACTACCCCTACGATTTATCCGACTTTCAAACGTTTCCATCTTTCAATATATAATTCACTTTATCCTGCCACAATTTCCTTGGTATTCCTCTACCACTTGTTCCATTAACATTTGCACTATATATTTGTTTTCTTAGTCTTTCTTTATTCATTCGTTTCACATGCCCCACACATTTCAAAATGCTCTTCTTCATCTTACTCAACACAACCTTAAGTTCACAGTCACCAAATTACTTCATTTCGTATTCTGTCATACATTGGAGCGTGGTAGTTATTGCGACAGGAGTTTGATTATTGAGCTTGCAAGAGGAATGACTTGTAGCAAAGGTTTGTGTGAACTCTGAGTATGGTGCTTTTTTTTATGATTAACATACGTGCGGTACATTGTGGGATGAACTTTATTGTCTGTCTGGAGTGATGAAGTGTGAGGGATTTGGTCTGTCTGTAGTGATGAAGTGTGAGGGATTTGATTCGTATGATATATATATACATATGTAATTGAGTGTCAATATTTGTCAGGTCGATGAGAGTATGCAACGGGGTTTTATGTTATATAATCAAAAATCGGAAAAAAATATCGATTTATTTTTTCATGCTATATGTCATCAGTGAGATACAGGCAAAAGTCTAGTTTACTGGGGACAAAACAAACGAAAGGCAACAAACCCAGATCCATTAAAATTGTGTGTCCAATTTAAATTATCTGTTGTTTTTTCGCAAATTGTGTTTTATAGAATTTTTAAATGAAATTAAAAAAAAATCTCTTGTCATGTATAAATGAAATTAAAAAAAAATCTCTTATGTATAAATGAAATTTAAAAAAAAATTCATCCCATATATTTTTTTTAGTGCATGCATTTCTACTTTCTTTTAGTCTTTTTTCACGTCCTCGTTTCACTTTCATACATCAACGTTGATATTAAAATACTGATTTTATTTTAGTGTAGCATTTTTTTTCTGGTACCATTTAGCTAATGTGCGTCGACGACTTCCGTAGCTTAGTTAGTAGAAATAATTAGACCACGTAATAGAGTAAGCTTGATTTCCACCCGGGAGTTTCGGGTTCGATTACTGATGGTACCCGAAAAAAAAAGGGGTTCAGTCTAGTAAAAGTGTTACTCACGCGCTAAACTTGATGATACTTGTGTGTCGTAACCTCTTCACGTGCAGAGCAGTATTGCCAACACGTGCGATGACGAACCCCGAGTTCTGTGCCTACTACAGGGGATCAAAACCCGGAGAATCGATTATTGGGGCCGAATACAATGTTGTCTCCCGACCATGCTCCAAATCACGAATCGGAAATGTTGAAGGTTACCATACGAATAAAAAATAAAAACCAAATATTACGAAACATACTTGGTCTAAAACATGCCGCAGTAGAATGGAATGGAATGGAGTCTAATGAAAAAAATCGAAAATTAACTGAACATCCACTAATTTACAGTAACATAAGGCCTTGGAAGGTTGGCATGGATAAGCAATTTATTTAAGCAGACCTCAGTTGACACAGTCAACAAACATCACTACAAAAGCCCAACAACACGGAAGACGGTAACTTGGTAGAATAATACAGAGGCTTCTATATAACATGCATCAGGATCTCAGGAAGTTGAAAGTGGAAGGAGACTGGAGACGTCGTCGTTATCGTTGCTGGGCCTCGTAGTCGAGGATCTTCTCGCCATTCCAATGTCAATTTAGATAGAAAGCGAACCTGTGCCGTGGAGTTTTTTTCTCTTTTTCAAGTGAGTGATTGTTGTTTACCAGCAAACTCACCGGTCACCCCGCTGTACTGGGTCCGATGACATACTGAAGTGAGACGATATTATCATACCGGCATGTTTTTTTCAAATAATATATAGATATGACCGAAGTCTTAAGTGTTCTTATACCCCCGAACACTACGCAAAAAGTGCCTGTGATGTAAGATTGCTTTCATCATTCATTCTTTCTACGTGGTCGGACCATCTCAATGATCCTTTCTTTATCTTAAGCATTTGATGTTTTCTCAGTCTGTCAGATTCCCTTTTTTGTCGTATGTTTGTAAAAGAAGTTAATGAAATTAATCAAGCTTTCATTATAAGGCTTCTTAGGTGGGTGTTTATTCAACGAAATCTAATAAGTGTGATTGGATAGTCAGCAAGTAGTCGAGTTTGATCTAATTTGATGAACTGATGAGAATCTAATTTGATATCACTACTCCTAGTTATTTATTATTATTATTATTACACATGACAAGAAATATACATAATTTGCGAAAAAACAACAGGTGATTTAATTAAGACATACATTATTTTAATGGATCTGGGTTTGTCGCCTTTCATTTGTCGTATCCCCAGTAAACTAGGCTTTTGCCTGTATCTCACTGAGGATATTTAGCATGAAAAAATAAATCGATAGTTCTTTCCGATTTTTGATTACACAAAAACAAAACCCCGTTGCACGTTCTCATCAACCTGACAAACAGTGACACTCAATTACAACTGGAAACATCATGCGGAATCAAACTCTTCACACATCATCACTCCAGAAAGACCAAACTTGTTCATCCCATAATATACCGCACACAATCATAAGAATAAAAACAAAAGTAAAACCAAAAATGAACCCAAAATGAAACAAAATTAAAACCAAAAATGTTCATCCCATAATATACCGCACACAATCATAAGAATAAGAATTAACACAAAAATATACAGAAACAAATATTTACTAACACATTGTGGATATTCAACACATGTAATAAAATACACATATGTTATATGGTACCCACACAGTGGAATTTTCTGGATAACATACATATATTGTTTATTGGCCTTTCCAGTTCACCGCTCCTCTTTCTTTACGTCGTCTTTTACTGTCCATGCAGTGAGACTCTGGAATCAGTTACAAACCAATATAAGACTCGCTCCGTCCTTGGCATGCTTTAAGAAGCGACTGAAAAACCTCTTAATTTCTAGTCAGTAAAATAACGTGTTTCATTCCTGATTTTTCTTTTCCTTTCCTCTCCACCATCCCTTCCTTTCCTTTTGATTGATGATATCTCATCAAAATACACTCTTTGTGAGTGAGCGCTCCTAAAACTCATTCTTGAGAATTGCCTCCAAAATCGCGGTCGAAACCTTCTGGATGTCTGAAGTCGTGTCGAAACGCTTTCCTTTCATCGCCAATTTAAGTTTAGGGAATAGCCAGAAATCGCATAGAGCCAAATCAGGCGAATACGGGGGGGTGATTGATACTTGTTTTGGCTAATAAATCGCGTACACTCTTGTTTTTGTGTGCTTGTTTGTTTTGTGCATCTAATTGAAGTTTCTTTAATGCGACCTTATTAGGTTACAGCTAACTTAATATGGTCTTTCAACACGAAATGGTTATTTACTCTGGTCTAATGTAATTGTATTTTTTGGTAGCTTAAATTACACAAATAATTTACCCCCTTGTAAATAAAGTAAATGTTCTCCTAAAATATAATTAAATTCTGTTTAACAGTCCCATTTCTTCAATTTTATATCTTTGCACCTTTCGTTTGCACAGTTTTTTCAACACGGCCAAAAACATGGACCAACTAAACGAAGAATCACGATTTTAAATTAAGTTTTATTGTCCGCTTTGTTTGAAAAGGCATTGCGCGCCTTTACATATTTATTTTTATTGTTTCATAGTGTCTGGTTCAGTCACGAGGCTAGCATTAGGTGTTAACATTGTCATAACTTGTTTTTTGCAAGACGAATGCTCAATTCAATTATGTTTTAATTTAATGTTAAATGGTAGGCTTTGGTTAACTGAGGTAGTTATTATACCATTTTTACTGTCAGATATTTTGATGGTTAAAAATTAAGAAATATTTTTACTCGGCAAGATGTTTTCTTTTTTAAATATTTTATTTTATATTCCATAACGTAATCAATTATGACATATGATAAACATATTCTGACATGTCGAAATATCTTTGGAAACGAAGGAAAATAAGGATGAAAGAATATTTTTAGTGCTGGGTTATTTTTTTTCAATTTTCTTTTAACCTTTCCCTTCCTGTGTTAAAAAAATCTCAGATATCACAATATATATTAAAAAGGACTTTCCGTGTGCGACTGGTGATGCTCTTAAGAGTTCAACAAAGCTCTTAATCTTTCCCTTTCTGTGCTAAAAAAACCCTCTCGTTCCAGTGATGTGTATTCAATACATATGTAAAAATGAGCGATTTAAAATCGGAAAAAAGAAGAATATTCATAGCCAATCGCTTAAATTAATTAAATTTGAAGTCAAAAGTGATAATAATTGAAATTTAATTGCTGAAAACATGAAAAAAACATCGGCCGACGTTCACAAAACGGGCAAAGAGACCACCTCAAACGGATGCCCTAGAGCTACTGAGAGTTGAGACGGACTAACACTGAGTATGTTATACCTCGGAGGAAGAAACACAACTGCAAACTGATATTCTATTTCTTGCGTTCCCATGTACCGAAGTAGCGTGAGAGTGAGACGTGAATAGCGTCGCTTCCTCACCCATAGCGGCTTTTAAGAATAAATATACCTATGTCACACACTAGCACACGTTTTATTGTATTGGTAAATTTATTCCCGATTTTCACAAAATATCTCGTAATATGGCCGATAACTATTATTTTTTTATTCAATGCGTAAATGTATTATGGAGGAATACCTAAAATCTGAACCAAGTATTTATTATATTTATAGAGATATTAAAGTTTTTAGAAGCAATGTGCACTAGTTACACATCACAAGACAGGAAGGGTGTTAACCCAATCCCGGGTTTGGCACGCGGCCCAAAAAGGCTGGGTGCCCCTGTTTTAGATATTCGCCTTAAATTAGTACTATGCAACAATCGGGTAACTCCGTCCTCGTCATTGCTGAACCTTGAATTCGAGGATCCCCTTGTATCGGGTAACTCCACGTCTAGTTTGGTAGACATTTTTAATGTGGATACTGTTGAGCGGAGGAGGGTCCTTCTCTAGCATTTTCTCAATCTTATTCATTTATTTAACGCAACATATCAGATACGCACATCGTCAATCCGACCCTAGTAAAGAGGTCCGCCGCAAAGATTGTTTTTTCTCATCGAGTAATATAATTCTCGTATCATTATTTATTTATCATTTATTATACATGACGCAACAATTCCTAGCAATTGTCTCGTACATCTTTTAACTAGTATCAATGGAGTTTAGAACCGGATTTTGACTTTTGTATTTAAATAATTATCGATATTATTTCAATTTTGTCTCGTCACCCGGCGTTATTTTAATCGCGAGCATTAAAAATATGACATTATCAGTTTTCATAGAGGCACGATGTCATACAGACGTTAATATAATATATTTTACGTTTAATATTGAGTTATCCCGTTAACATTTTATATTCCGATTCCGCGTTTTAACGTGATTAAACTAAATTTGCGTTGAGTCCCGGTTCCGTGTTTTCACGTGATTGATACCACTTTCAAAAAGGATATATTACAGACATTTAGCAAATATTTTTGTTTTCAATCTTTGAACGATAGTCTCTTGATTTTTGATTCCTGTTTTCTAACATGGACATCAGTGTGACCTTAGACACCAGTGTGCAGTGAAGTATCAGATCTTGACATATGAATCTGGAGATTGATTTTTGATTCCTGTTTTCTAACATTGACATCAGTGTGACCTTAGACATCAGTGTGCAGTGAAGTATCAGATCTTGACATGTGAATCTGGAGATTGATTTTTGATTCCTGTTTTCTAACATGGACATCAGTGTGACCTTAGACACCAGTGTGCAGTGAAGTATCAGATCTTGACATATGAATCTGGAGATTGATTTTTGATTCCTGTTTTCTAACATTGACATCAGTGTGACCTTAGACATCAGTGTGCAGTGAAGTATCAGATCTTGACATATGAATCTGGAAATTGACTACAATCTCTGGGTCTTAACATAGTCCGGGAAGTAGACAAGGTTTTGATTTCGATCAGGTCTTAACAAATCAAGTTTTAACGCAGTTCGTTGGGGTTTAGTAGTGTACTTAATTTGTTTATCAGGGTTTAATAATTTAATTAAGTGCTTGAGTGTCATTAAGTGTTAAAAAATAATTTGTTTTATGGGAAATATATTTAAAAAAAAAACCTAAATAAATAATTGAGAGTGAATTTGCAAAATGCTATTTTATGCAAACTGTGACAGTAAGTTTTACGCATTTTATGTATTATTTATTTTCTTTTTTGTATATTTCAAGTGCCCCATTGACGTCCAACAGTTTAACCCTTCCTGTCCTGTGATGTATAACTAGTACACATTGCTTCTAAAAACTTGAATATCTCTATAAATATAATAAATACTGGGTTCAGATTTTAGGTATTCCTCCGTAATACATTTATGCATTGAATGAAAAAATAACATTAATAATAATTAGCACTTATCGGCCACATCAGAGATATTTTGTGAAAATCGGGAATAAATTCACCAATACAATTAAACGTGTGCCAGTGTGTGATGTAGGTATATTCATTATAAAAATCCGTATGGGTGAGGAAGCGAAACTATTCACGTCTCACTCTACTTCGGTATATGGGAACGCAAAAAATTGAATCTCAGTTCGGTCGCTTCTCTTGTTTAGTAGCCAGCCGGCTACTAAACAAGAGAAGGTCGTTTTGTTTTTTGTCATTTCGTTCGAGATGGTCGTTTTGCACGTTTTGTGAACGTCGGCCGATGTTTTTTTTTTTTTTTTTTCATATTTTCAGCAATTAAATTTCAATTATTATCACTTTTGGCTTCAAATTTAATTAATTTAAGCGATTGGCTATGAATGTTCTTATTTTTTCGATTTAAAATCGCTAATTTTTACATGTGTATTGAATACACAGCACCGGAACGCAAGGATTATTTTAGCACCGGAAGGGAAAGGTTAACAACTATCCATCGTAATAATAATAAAATTATTATAATTTTATTTCTTCTACAACCTTCTCATACAATCCCTACAATTTCTCTGACATTTTATATTCCATTCTTTCAAAATACCATTTACTCGATCCAACAACACTTTCTTTGGTCTTCCTCTACCACACCTTCCACTCACATCTGTACTGTATATTGTTTTTGTTAGTCTTTCTTCATTCATTCTTTATACATGCCCAAGTAAAATAATGTTCGTCCAAATCACCAATTTTGATAAAAAAAATTAAATTCGACAATCTTTAGTTATTCTAGATCTGGTTTCTTGGTTATTTTTATACATAAATGAAAGTTAATAGTTTGAATATGTAGAACGAATAACTGACGAAAGTGATAAAAGAAATTGTGATGTGATTGATATAAACGTGAGTTGGAAATTTAGTAGAGGAAGATGAAGGAAAATATTTTCTTTCCTTGTGTCATGGTTATACGTAGTACATCTGGCGGGCATATTGACAGCTTAACACCGTGATGTATGTGTAAGAAAAATATGATTTGATAGAGCTAAAGAATGTAATGGATATTTAATAAGTTAGATTAATAGAAGGTACTTTTTGAAAATGTGTATGAATGTGGACGAGGTAAAAGTTGTTTGTCGTAAGTCTTCTGGTCTGTGCTCTCTGCTGCAGGGAAACATACGGTTAATAAATATTTTAAATGTAAAACAAAACCATTACAATATTTCCATTTGGATATGGTTGATTAACTAAAACCATTACAATATTTCCATTTGGATATGGTCGATTAACTAAAACCATTACAATATTTCCATTTGGATATGGTCGATTAACTAAAACCATTACAATATTTCCATTTGGATATGGTTGATTAACTAAAACCATTACAATATTTCCATTTGGATATGGTTGATTAACTAAAACCATTACAATATTTCCATTTGGATATGGTTGATTAACTAAAACCATTACAATATTTCCATTTGGATATGGTTGATTAACTAAAACCATTACAATATTTCCATTTGGATATGGTTGATTAACTAAAACCATTACAATATTTCCATTTGGATATGGTCGATTAACTAAAACCATTACAATATTTCCATTTGGATATGGTCGATTAACTAAAACCATTACAATATTTCCATTTGGATATGGTCGATTAACTAAAACCATTACAATATTTCCATTTGGATATGGTCGATTAACTAAAACCATTACAATATTTCCATTTGGATATGGTTGATTAACTTAAATGGTCACATTTTATCTAAATTCTCATCCATTATACTTTGCACCGACCCATACTTCAGAATGTGCTATCAATGCTTTAATGTATGAACCATTCCAAATTCCAGTATTTGGTTAATTGATAATGAGGTTCATTCAAAGCATGCAACGTGATAAGATTATCTCGATAATTCGTTTGATAATATCTCCAGTCTGTGTTTTTGTATGTGAAAAGCAGGAAATGTTGTCAAAAAAATGCAGAGTTAATAATCGATAATTTAGGTCATTATCTAATATCATACGTACTTAAACCTTAAACCGGATAGTATCAAAATCTGCCACGGTGATAGTCCACAACAGCCAACCAACTTTGATATATGGAAATGAAATGTGGACGTGGAAAAAGACTGCAAAGAGCTGAATGAGTAAGTGCTGTAGAAGTGCATGCATTTAGAAAAATACATTAAGTGACAATTAATGACAGAAGTGATTAGGAATGAATGGGAACTTAAAGTTGGTATATTGAGTAAGATGAAGAAAAGTATTTTGAGGAATGAATGAAGAAAGGTTTATAAAACAAATATATAGCGCAAATGTGAGTGGAAGGCTTGGTAGAGAAAGACCACGGAAGTATGGTTGATCCAGTGAATAATATTTTGATAGAAAGAAATGTAAGAAGTAAAAGAAATTGTAGGAGATTTATGAGGTGTATAGATGTAGATAAGGCGAAAGATGAGTGTCATAATAGAAATTTGAAAGCAGTGCTTAGATCAGACTGATGTTATGTTACATTGGAAGTGTGTGTGATCTATTGAACTAAGCACTGATGTCGTAACAAACTGTGATCATTCCACCTGAAGAGAGCCTTGGTATAGGAGGTAGAAACACGTTAATGTTATTGTGGAATAAAAAAGTAATTTATTGCTAAATATTCTACATTAATTTAATTTAAGTCTGAAAAAATGACACCCGTTTGGAATTGGAAATATTGAGAATGAAACTCAATATATCTCATTGCTAAGCCTTTAAGCTTTAAATTCGTTCACAGGTACCATAAAAATATTTATCAGTACTAAGTAACGCCTGATAAGTAGAACATTTAGTTCTAATAGTAGCTGTAAAATGCGCCGTCTTCACTTTTTGCAATTAAATAGCAGCTAATTAAATTTTAAAATTTGTAAAGCGTTCTTTTTGAAAGTTGGTTTTCAAAATCGATTTTAATATAATGTATGGACTAACCTTAATGAACTGAGGAAAAGATTACCATAAACGAAACAGTTAATGATCTCAGTCTGTTATTTTCATATAATATTTCTGGTTAGTTGAAAGTGGCTATAAACCCAAGTTTTACTTTGTATAATCAAAGTGTAATACAATACAATACAATGATATAATCAATGCGTAATACAATACAATAAAATGATATAATCAAAGTGTAATACAATACAATACAATGTCAAGAAAGTGCTCGGATCAAGTTAATGACATTTTGAAAGAAGGAAAAGTAAAGACTATAAGTTATCATATATGTTACAATGGTGAACATGTTTGCTTAGTTTGCAGGCGTCTCAGGTACAATTCCACATTGTGTCGGGAATGGTTTTATTTTGAGGCAAATTCACCTGAATTTATTATTATTCTGCTGTGTACTTGTTGCCTAATACACATTTTAAAAACTCAAATGGGGTAACCGGTCTTACTCCATGAGGGACTCTTAGTAAATTAGTGCTATGTATATTTAAAATATAAATTACTCGAAGTGGACAGTATCAAAATCCGCTAAGATGATCCACAATAGTATTTTGGTGCCAACTTTATGAAAAAATACTGAGAGGAGCTGTGAATAAATACATTGAGTGACAATGAATTACAGAATACGGAATGAAGTAATAAGGGATGAATGTGACCTTAAGGCTGATGTGTTAGGTAAGATGAAGAAGAGCACGCTGATATGGTTTGGGCGTGTGGAATGAATGAATGAAGAAAGACTTACAAAACAGGTATATGGTGCTAATGTGAGAAGAAGACCAAGGAAAGTATGGTAAGATCAAGTGAATGATATTTTGAAAGAAGGAAATGTAGAAGTTGTATGGATGTAGAAGAGGGTAAAGGGTGTGTGTCGAGATAGTTAAGTACGGCACTCGGCCCTCTCTGCCTACCCCGATAGGGAAATGGCCTGATGTTATGTATGTATGTGTATTAATTTTTTTTGTGCTCTGTCTTAATTAACCCAACAGGTAAAAGAATATATTTCGTGAAAAAAAATTAAAAATGTTAAGTTGATTGTAATCAACTTGTGATACTCGTAATATCATCTTATCTATTGACTGCTAACTGTGTTGAAGAGTGGAAAAGATCTATTAGTTATAACTATGTTAAATAAAATTAATATACTTGTGTGATAATAACATACTACGATAAGTAACTCTTCACTACAATCATTCAAATACAGTTTAAATGAATATACTTGTGTGATAATAACATACTACGATAAGTAACTCTTCACTACAATAATTCAAATACAGTTTAAATGAATATACTTGTGTGATAATAACATACTACGATAAGTAACTCTTCACTACAATCATTCAAATACAGTTTAAATGAATATACTTGTGTGATAATAACATACTACGATAAGTAACTCTTCACTACAATCATTCAAATACAGTTTAAATGAATATACTTGTGTGATAATAACATACTACGATAAGTAACTCTTCACTACAATCATTCAAATACAGTTTAAATGAATATACTTGTGTGATAATAACATACTACGATAAGTAACTCTTCACTACAATCATTCAAATACAGTTTAAATGAATATACTTGTGTGATAATAACATACTACGATAAGTAACTCTTCACTACAATCATTCAAATACAGTTTAAATGAATATACTTGTGTGATAATAACATACTACGATAAGTAACTCCTCACTACAATCATTCAAATACAGTTTAAAACCCATTACAACGAAATTCATAGAACCTTAAAAAAGAAATATTTTGTTATACTGAATACGGGAGATATTATTCATTGTATTAATGTAGAGAAATCCATTGTATACAACCCGGTGGGCTTATTGCCTCGTGATTATATCTTCCGACCAACTAGAAAATATTTAAAATGTCTTAACCTTTTAACGGGCATAAGAATAAATCGGTCGCATATGCGACCACCCTTATGGTTATACTTATAAAAAATTATTTTCTTAATGAAACATGTTTAAGTAACACATATGTCAAATTGGCAAATGTAGTGGACGGGCAGAAGTCTTATTAAACGGACGGGACGGTCTTATTAAAGACCGGTCGTCGTGAAGTTAGCTGCATGTTCAGTAGCAACGATCTAAACATCTGGTCAATTAATTGTCAAATATGTAAATAGGTATTATAAGTAAATCACCATTCATTATATCTCATATAAGAATCGTATTTCCTACTACAACCTAAACTTAGATATTATTACCTAAACATTCATTGGTCACTTTTGCGACCACTGACATGACCCCTGAAATGGGCACAGCTCTCATATGCGACCGTCTCGTTTCCAAAAAAAAATATTTTTTAAATATTTAAGTTAATTTGATACACATAATAATGATTTATTTCACAAAAAATTCAATATCTCAAAAATAAAAATTTGCGCCTTAAAGGGTTAAGTGAATATAATAAATAAATATATATTTATTGATATCAACATGTACGTAGTATGTACGAGTATATATCCTGAAATGATATATAAATCTCAAGATAATTTCAAAGAAAATACATTTAAGAGAGAAAATTTCAAATGTTCTGGGCTCATCTCGTAACGTTTCTCCAGTCGAGATACACCCCCACGAATAGAGAGCAAACCCGGCCGCGAGGATAGATATTTTTCAGCCCACACTTGTACATGTAAATAAAAAAATTAATTAGTTACAATAAATAGGCAGTCAATACAATTAATTTGCTAAATACAATAATAAGTTACTCGATAAAAAAAATAGCATGCAAAACATAATGTATGTATCCCACAATCACACACACATTGTAAGACAAAGGAAAAGAAAACGATCTGAGCTCATCCATTTAAATATCAGATTGGAAGACAGGCATCTTACCAAATATACGAGTACCAAGGAGGTCATCAATATGGAGTTCTAAAAAATGTATAGATGTCAAATATTTTACCAATTGAAATCTTGATTTGATTTTTTTTTTATTTTGAGCTGCTTTATAATAGGAAAATAATGAAATGTTTAGATTGAAAAAAATAATTATTTTAAACAAAACATCAGAATTGATTTTGTTTATTTTTTCCTTTTTTCAGATACTTTCCATCCCCGACCCTTCTTCACGGAATAATCGAATAATCTACGACACTAGTCAATTTTATTTTTTTAAATATATTTTTTCAAAATATTTATTGCGTAATTTTATTGAATCGCATAAAAAAACATACACAATTTAAATTATCTTTTAGTTTAAGAATAAATAATTAATGAAATAAGTGCTTTTAAGTGATTCTAATTTACAATTTTTTATATAAATATATTATAGTGAAGTAAATTGTGGTATTAAAACATTAAAAATGAAGATGCTGTGTGCGAAATTGGTCCATAGGACCGTATTGCCCAAGATGGTCTGCTGTTCATCAGTTTCAAGATGGAGGTATCATTCCACTAAGGTGAGATTGTTTTTAATATATATTTTAATTCGTTTTTATTATCATATTTAATGGAAAAGCAAATTGTCGACTACAAGTATACGAGTCGTTTAGTATCAAAAACAGCAATCTGTCGATTTTGTGTGAATTGAGTTAAAACCGAGGAAATGTTCCTATTGTAAAATTACACATTTTTAAATGTTAACATGGTAACAAAAACAACAATATAAGGGTTATTGTTGTTTTTGTTACCATGTTAACATTTCAAAATGTGTAGTTTTACAATAGGAACATTTCCTCAGTTTTAATTCAATTCACTCAAAATCAACAGATTGCTGTTTTTGATACTAAACGACTCATATAACAATGAAAAACAAAACACCATTTTGTGAATATTCAGCAAGCTCATAGTTTTGACACATAGAATCTGAGGTTCCGATGGCAAAGAGTCCAAAACTCCTAGACAATTGAGCAGATTTATTTTCATTCTATTGCATCAGTTCAGTTTGATTCCACCACTACCCTCTTTATGCTGTAATGGGGGACAAAATAAGTCCCCATCCAGCACGATTGAAGACTTATTTTATGAGTGCGATGGAGAAAGAGATGGCAAAAGGGTCTTCTCTACTGACAGTGACATACCTGAATGTGAAAAGAATAGTAGTGACAGACTTAAGATCTGATGTCACGAGAGACGGAAAATGACTCACAGTGCAGTAAAGAGATGACAAAAGGGACTTCTCTACTGACAGTGACATACTTGAATTTGTAAAGAATAATAGTGACAGACTTAAGATCTGATGTCACGAGAGACGGAAAATGACTCCCAGCGCAGTAAACGTAGCGCAGAAAAGCGGTGTTTTTTTTCTATTATTCTTATGGTTTCATGTAGATTTGGATGATTATTTCATGTAAAACAGATTGACGAATTGTCTGAACGTTGTTACTTTTGAGATATGGTGCTGGAGATTATTGCTCAAAGTACTCTGGACAGCAGGGCAAATGAATAAATCGAGACCATCAGAATTAAATATAAAAGAATGTCTATTGTCGACTGTTCAGTTTAAAATTCTGGAATACTTTGGCCACATTACCAGGAGTGAAGACTCAATTGAGAGACTTAATGTAATAAAAAATAATGACATGGGGGGCCGTGGTTGATCTGCAAAATGTTGAGCAGATTTTTACTCATTCTTGAAGAATGCTCCAGAGATGCTGAGGACAACACACAATGAAGATAAGCTATATGAGAAGTGCTTGAAGTGTTAGCAAAGCTGTTTCCTCTTAATCGACAATGTGAAGATGCTTTAATGAGCCTTAATGAAGTACCAGAAGGTGTGTCTTAATTATGTATTGTCCATACACAAAGTGTTTCCAGTTTCTCTCCGACTCGTCTTAGATCCTGATGATCTTGCTAGATTGAAGGACAATGATTAGCTGAGAGGAATTTGAGCTCACTGGATAGCTAGTCCTTGGTCAGAAATCTCCATCTTGTGAGTTATCTGAACATGCTTCTCCAAGAATTTGACTTGCAACCAAGCTTGTGGTGAACCGTGAATTGACTTAGTTGTGGCCATGGATGCAGTGCTTACACCTTACATAAGTGGGTTTTCAATTATTCCCTGTTGGGCTCATGTGGAGTCCAGACTGCCAGTCACATAGTGGAGAATGTCCAATATATTTATTTTGAGAAACTCAATCTTAAAAAACTTATAAACAATATTTTCAATAATTTTTATACAACATTTTTCCAATGCCTTTAACACTTGCCACCCTGTGATGGATAGTGAGTGACCAGAATTTATATTTTATTTTATTATTTGACGTTTAAATACATAACAAAATTATTTTTATAGCTAATTACAAAAAATAATCTAGCAGATTTTGCATAATTTTAATTTAAAATATACACTTTTCACTGGACGCTTAGCGTCCAGCACCGTGTCTGGCGGAATTTTTTAGCACAGTAAGGCAAGGGTTAAACTATCATCACATATAAAATGAAAAATATTATTTGCAAAGGCTGCTGGC
The DNA here is from genome assembly GCA_949825065.1 of Odontocerum albicorne. Lineage (NCBI taxonomy): Eukaryota > Metazoa > Arthropoda > Insecta > Trichoptera > Odontoceridae > Odontocerum > Odontocerum albicorne. The sequence goes on along the minus strand of OX463852.1, from coordinate 36,006,849 downwards.
GATGGAGTGGAGTACAAGCCTATTCGGAGTGTGCTGGTCGCCAACAGGGGCGAAATAGCCATCCGCGTGTTCAGGGCTTGCACGGAGTTGGGCATCAAGTCTGTAGCCATATACAGTGAGCAGGATAAGATGCACATGCACAGGTAAATAATAAAAGGACAATTTATATTGCACTGTTTATAGAGCAAACTCCTCTCAAGGGCAAAATGTTTTATGAAAGTAAATAAATATTTCCTAAGGGCAATAAACGGTGTCCGGATAGGACTGTGATAAAAATCAACGTGAAAATGTCATCACGAGTAATGATTTTATTCCACCTAGCAAAATTCAACAATTAAAAGCAATGTTAAATAGTTTAAAAAAATGTTTGACAAATCAATTTAAGAAAATTTGTTGTGTGACATGATTTATTGTAATTAAACCATTACAACGTATGTCAATCCTTCATTCACAATACATCCACAAACATACTATGATGTATTTTTTATTTTATTAAATTTTCTAGTTTCACAGATTGTCTTCCTCTGTTTGACAATTAGTTGAAATGTGTAAGATGAAAATGGAACAAGAATTCGTAAAAGCAACAAACAAATCAGGCAACTTGCCAAAAGTAGATTAAAATATAATTGAGGAATATTACATGAATAGTTTGGATTTTTTAGCGCAGAATTGCCTGATGTAATCTAGTAATGAGAGTAATAGCTGTATATGTTTAAAATAATTCTATTCAGAAGTATTCATTATTAAAATTTTATATTTATAACATTTTCAGAGAAACATTTCTTTAGTGGAGAATTTTACAAATGTACATTAAAAAAATACTTATACCTAGTTCTCTAGTTTTTTATATTGAATTCTTTGAGAAATATTATTGCGAAAGTTATATTACCTGCTCTTGCTTACAGATGGTGCGTAACAAGTGAGCCTATTTAAAATTTGATAAATTCAACAAAATAAAATGCGACAAAGGAAACATGCAAAGTAAAATAATGCATGTCCTTTATTTCTAATTTATTATACAAAATAAATCTACGAGAATATCTCATTTTGTTCCGATTAATAACTTACAAACTCCATTGCTTTTCTGTTATATTCAAGTTATAGACTAGACAAGTAGTTCTTGAAGGATTTATCAACTTTGAGGTTGAAGGTTCATCGAAATACACATTGGAGATTGATAAATCGAAGTGCTATGTTTTTTCATGATATAGATTAAATACACTAAGCAACAACTATTATCACTTATCTGTTATACAATTGTTTATGCTCAAAGCATAGAGCATGCAGAGTTCACAAATTATTTTTATCCCGATCCGTCACTCACTATGTCTATTGTGGGGGGAAGTTGATATTTGAGATTTTAGTGTTTTTTTTATTGGGGTAGAATTTTAGAGGGCAAGATGATCATCCTTTAAATCCCAAGAGATTTTAAAAGTCCTACATATGAATAAAAAAATCCTACCAGTATATTAGAGGCTGTAAATAATTTATAATTTACCAAAAGTATTTTTTGGCTTTATTTATATAATATAATAAGTCTGAGAATTTCATAAAAGAGAATATTTGATAATACGAGTAATAATGACTAAAATGTCTTATTTGTCCCTGTTGTTACCCAACAAAAATGGCCCCAGTCTGATTTTTCGGATACGAACTTTTCATATATTTCTTGTTGGAAGAAAGTGTTATAATGTCTATAGGCCCACCAGGTTATAATATATACCTGAAGATTGCCAACAGAAGCAACATCAAATACAACTAAGTTGGAAAATATATGATTTAATTGTATTTTATTAGTATTACACTTTAAGTTTATACAGTACAACCTGATGGGTGTATTTCCTTTCAACCAACCAGAAAGATGTTAAAGAGACTAGAAGAAAATCAGACTGGAACCGTTTTTAATATAAATTGAATTCCTATAGGAATTGAACCCATAACCTCCAGGTTGAAAGACAACAGTTTAACCAATTAGGCTATGGACGTCATCCCTTCCTCGTTGTTTTATTTTATTGTCCTGACAATTATTTGAGATATAGAAATATTGATCTGTTTAGACTGGTAATAAATAGAATTTGCAAAGTACTTTTGCTTTGTTTCACGGGCTGTCCTTTTTAAATGTTATCTCGGATATTGACAACTTCAACATTTCAGAAAATGTTTTTTAAAAAAAATATATTGATTTTTATTAGTAATGGGAGATAATTGCTTCAGTAAAAAAGTTATTTTCTTATTGATTTGTCTTATATTGTATATATTAAGAGGATGATATTTTGAACGAAGGAAATGTAAAAAGTCAGAAATCGTAGAAGTTGTACAAGAAGGTGTATGGATGTAGTGTACTACCTTGATCAAAAAGTTTTAGAACTTTATTCATAAAATCGAAAATACAAGTTTATTTATCAAAATCGATATGGTCCCCTTCAAAGTACTCCCCATCGACTGCAACGCACTTACGCCAGCGCTTGATCCAATCCTCGAAACACCGCTGGTACTCAATTTTCGGTATGTCCATCAGAGCCGTCTTTGATTTTTTCATGACATCCTCTCGGGTGCTGTAACGCGTTCCGCGAAGCGGTTTTTTAAGTCGGTTGAACAGGAAAAAGTCGCAGGGAGCCAGACAGATCAGGTGAATTCAAAGGCTGCTGGATAGTAGTCTTGTTGTTTTTGGTCAAAAACTCATAGAAATCATGTCTTGCGATTTCAACGTGGTCCTTTATTTGCATGAAATTGAGGTCTTTCGGCACCAGTTTTGCAGCGACACGTCTGAGGCCCAAATCACTAACCAAAATGTCTTGAGCGGATCCATAAGCGATGTTTAAGTCCTCTGCCAGCTCTCTGATGGTCAATTTGCGGTTTTCGGCCAACATTTCTTTGATTTTATCGATGTTTTCATCGGTTTTCGACTGCCACTGCGTTTGTCATCCTCGACCGACTCACGACCACTTCTGAAGCTTTCGTGCCACTGAAAAATACTTCTCCAACATTTCCAAGGTCTGCGGACCGTTAAATCTGTTTTTCACACAAAATTGAATGCAAACTCGTTGATGCACAGTTGATGCCATTTTCAAACTTGTAAAAAATCGACAACACGCACAAAGCTAGATGTATTCAGTACAGTGTAACTTTTAAAAATGTCAAGCTATGACGCTTAAATTCGGAGGGAAGTGTCAATGATAGATGTGGTAACCTAACAAAAAAAAAAGAATTCCAATCGGGTGACTGACAGTGCCACACAGTGGCCGGTCCTAAAACTTTTTGATCAAGGTAGGAAAGATGTGTCACGATAGAAAGTATGGTGCTCTCTCCTCTAACTTTTTATATTTCCTTCTTTCAAAAAATATACATTTGATCCAACCATACTTTCCTTGGTCTTCCTCTACCACACCTTCCACTCACATTTGCACTGTATATTTTTTTTAATCTTTATTAATCTATTCTACATGCCCAAACTATCTCAGAATGCTCTTCTACATCATGTTCAACACATCATCATCATCATCAATGGCGCTACAGCCCATTGTGGGCCCCGGCCTCCTCCAGCAGTCGCTGCCATTCCCCCCTATCCTGGGATGCACTCCTCCAGCCCCTGATGCCAATCACGTTTGCGTCATTCTGCACCCCATCCATCCACCTAAGCCTCGGTCTACCCACGCTACGTCTTCCTTGGGGCTTGGAGAAGAGTACTTTGTTAGGCATTTCCTCTTCTCCCATTCTTGCTACATGCCCCGCCCAACGTAGCCTCCCAATTTTGATGTATTTTATGATGTTGGGCTCTTTGTATATGCTGTATAACTCCTCATTATATCTCACTCTCCAAGATCCATTTTCCTGTATGGGTCCGAATATTTTTCTGAGTATTTTTCTTTCAAATATTAGAAGAGAAGATTCGTTCTTCTTACTCAATACCCAGCATTCAGACCCATATGTGAGGACAGGTCGTAGCAGTGTCTTGTAAATGGTAAGTTTTGTCCTTCTGGACAACAACCGAGATATAAGGTGTTTTCTCAGACCAAAGAAGCATCTATTTGCCATGAATATTCGACGTTTAATCTCGATAGATGCATCATTAACACTTGTCACTATGGATCCCAGGTAGGTGAAGGTGTTTACACGTTCTATTGTATGAGAACTTATATTAATCGTGGTAGGTGTCTGGTTATTACGGGGTGCTTTAGTGGCTATCATATATTTGGTCTTATCGGAGTTGATGCGAAGTCCCATTCTGTTTGCGGCCCTCTCCAACTGAACAAATGTCTCCATCATTGCTTGTGGGGATCTACCAATAATGTCAATATCATCCGCGTAGCCCAGTATTTGGCTTGATTTGTAGAAAATTGACCCATTTGTCTGTACTCCGGATTCTCTTACACACTTCTCTAGAGCCATATTAAAAAGTAGACAAGCTAGTGCGTCTCCTTGATGCAGTCCATTCATTGTGTAAAATGGTTCTGAGATATCATTCTGAATCCGGACTCTGCATTGTGATTGGTTCATAGTGAGTCTAACCATCCTTATGAGCTTGTTCATGTTCAACACAGCAGCCTTTAATTTCACACTCATCCCTGATCACTTCATTCTGTCATACATTGCTATGCATTCTTCTAAGTGCACACATTTCAACAGCATTTATTCGGCTCTTTTCAATCTTATTCCATGTCTAAATTTTACTTCCATACATCAAATTTGTACTAAAATACTATTGAAGTCTATCATCTTAGCAAATTTTGATACTGCCCGGTTTGAGTATATATATGTTTTAATGTCCCATTGACTTTGTTTCCTATCGCTGCACACCATTCAATATCCCTATAACTTCCTTCATCTTCACGTTATTTTAAAAATGTTAATTTCTTAGCCAATTTTTCTATTTAAAAAATAAATCAAATAAGGTTTAATAAATAGTTAACAAAATATTTATTTCAAAACTATTTTATTCCTTTTAATCCCAGCATATTTTGGCAAAATATCAGTAGTTTATATTTTATTTTTTATCTCAGTTAATATTTAGTTTTCAATGTATTCTTTTAAAAGTGAATAATTCTAAAAATTTAAAAATATATAAAGGGTCTTTCAAATTGAGCATCTTTTTTCATTCTAATTTTATTAATTCTTGAATAAAACACACAATTTACTTTGATTTCAAAAAACTTTTTATAGGCCATTGAAGTATAATGTATGACATTTAAATACAAAAAACAATATCCGCCAAATGTTCACCTCTTGCAGCTCCATGGATGTCCACTCTTTTGTCAAAATTTTTGATGACATTTTGGTATAACTGCGGTTCTAACTCACCGATAACGCAAATAATTTTATCCTTCAGCTCAGAAATTGATCGGGGGTCATTCTTATAAACCTGGCTTTTCACGTAACCCCAGAGAAAATAGTCCAACGGTGTCAGATCACATGATATTGGTGGCCAATTAACATAATCGTTTCCGGAGATTACAATACATAAAATAATTAAACAATTTTAACCCGTTGTTGTATTGTATACGACTCCAATTTTATAAATGTCATACATTACACTTCTCAAATATCACAAGACCCAGGCAAGTTCGCGATGCCATCTGTTTTTTATCCAAGAATTAAAAAAACCGCTCAATTTGAAAGACCCTTTATATTCAACATAAAAACTTTTATGAAAACTTTGAACGCTGATGATCACCCCCATGGGATTTTTCCAATAAACCAATTGGGACGGATGATCGGCCCCGTGGGATTAAAAGGGTTAAGCAATGTAACACTTGTGTAATAAGACAATATTAACATAGAAAAGCAAAAAGAACATGTTTACAGTTTTATTTTAAAGGAAAAAGATAAATTTGTTTGTTTAGTTTTCATTCAAGTCACTCAAGCAGATAAAATGATTTGTTTTCAGACAAAAAGCAGATGAATCATACCTAGTGGGAAAGGGACTCCCGCCAGTGGAAGCCTACCTGAGCATACCAGAGATTATTCGGATTGCCAAAGAGAATGATGTGGATGCCATACATCCAGGATATGGATTTCTTTCAGAAAGGTAATATAAATAATAATAATTAATGGACAACTTGAATAGTGCCGCTGTTTCCTTATGCAATATCACCACATCAGTATTTACCTCATTAGTTTATTTACAAATGATGATATTATGAAAATGCATGGAATTAACCTCAAAATATTGTTGATTGATTCTACATTATTCTCAAAAAAACTTCTATGGAGTCACATGTACTTTCATTCTTATAGCTATATATTGAGGTGCATGGCCACGCAGTAACGCACTGAACTTACGTGTGGAAGGTCATCGGTTCGAACCCAGCGCTGTGCTACTCCTCTCGAATGACACAGGCATTTTTTCCGCCTAGTATTCGGGGGTATAAGGATACCTATGACTTCGGTCATATCTATTCTTTAAAAAAAACATGCCAGTGTGCTCCGATCGTGGTGTGCAACAGTTCACTCATTTAAAGAGGAGAAAAAAAAAGAAGAAAAAACTATATCTCCACGGCGCAGCTTCGCTTTCCAACTGTATTGACGTTGGAATGGCGAGGGGATCCTCGACTACTAGACCCAGCAAGAACAACAACATTCTTATAACTGGGCGTCATGATTCAGTCTTGTTGAGGAACTTTACGAACAATCCATTTTCATTATCTGCCGTCTTGGGTCATGTTGAGAGAATATAATACTACTTTTATTTGGTCTATATGTCGTCTGGCTTGCTGACCCTCAACAGCTCCAGTCATAAAAAAAACTACTCCAAACTGTTGTTTCTTCCTTGTGATATGCCTAAATTAGGATATAATCTCTCATGTAATGTTGAAAGCCTGTCCTGAAAAACCTTAACACCAAACCAGACTGGATCCCTTTTTAAAAAATCTGGGTAGCAATGGGAATTGAAACCGTAATCTCCAGATTGTAAGACAGGTGTCTTACCAACTAGGCAATGTAATCACTTCTTCATTGGAGCCAAATCTCTTTCCCTGGAGCATCTTTTTGAGAACAGCCAATATTCGCTGTTGGCCAAATCTGGAGAATATGGTGGGTGCGGAAGCAATTCGAAGTTCAACTCATGCAATTTGGCCATCGTTACCATCGACTTGTGACACGGTGCATTATCCTGATGAAAGAGAACTTTTTTCTTCTTCATATGGGGCCGTTTTTTTGCAATTTCTGGCTTCAAACGCTCCAATAACGCTATGTAATATTTGCTATTGATGGTTTTTCCCTTTTCAAGGTGATCGATGAATATTATACCATGCGCATCCCAAAATACGAAGGCCATAACCTTCCCGGCCAACTGTTGAGTTTTTAGTCGCTTTGGACGACTTTCACCGGCTGCTCTCCACTCAGCTGACTGCGGATTTGATTCCGGAGTATAGTGGTGGATTCAAGTTTCATCCATTGTCACATACCGATGCAAAAACTCCTGTTTATTTCGCGTAAACAGTGCCAAACAGCGCTCTGAATCATCCATGCGTTCTTGTTTCTGTTCCATTGTGAGCAAACGCGGCACCCATTTCGAAAAATGTTTTTTAATGACCAAATGTTCATGCAAAATAGTGCCACCAGGGAGACCCCCGAAACGATGGAGAGATAGCTGGAGCTCAGCTCACAGGAGGACAATCCTAGAGTAACAGACTCTTGAGTCTATAGAAAGTTTAAGAAGAAGTTTATAGATGTTAATAAATAAATTCAAGTAAAATAAGACCTGATGCTATAATAAATAAATTCAAGTAAAAAAAGACCTGATGCTATAATAAATAAATTCAAGTAAAATAAGACGTGATATTATTATTATTTTGCTTTGATTCATTATGCTTCATGAATGACTTTTTTTCTGCAGGTCAGATTTTGCTCAGGCAATCCAGGATGCTGGGCTGCGATTCATCGGTCCTTCGCCAAAGGTGGTGCAGCAAATGGGAGATAAGGTTGCTGCAAGGAGAGCCGCCATTGAAGCAAGTAGGCAATTCTCTTTTATTTGAACAAAGTATACAAATAAATGGAGTCAAATACTGAAGGAAATAATTTGGGGGAAAGGGGACCAAAGACGAAATCAAATGTTTTGGGGCATAAACTATGAAGATTTATTTATCAATATTAGAGAGGATGGTTTAAATATATGAAAAATGTGGAAATTGGTCCTTTCTGCTAACCTCAAAAGGGACATTACGATATTTTAAAAGCACCAGTAGTTTATAATTGATTTTTTTTTAATAGCAAATTTAATTACTATTATCATCGGCAAATAAATGTATAAATACTCTTATTTTTTTAATTTTATTTTATTGGAGAAGATATTATTTTCAAAATTAAAGCCAATTTGATAAAATTTGATTTTTTTTAATTCATGATGTAAAATCCTCGACTGATTTTTCACATATTGTAACTTGATGAGTATAGTATGTATTCAATTTACACATTTTTTTCTTATATTTCTATTTCAAAACATACTGTATGAATTTCTTCTTCAGATGGAGAGATAAAATTATTTTATTTCCAGCCAATTTGGATTACAGTTCTAAATTGAACCTATCAGTGAAGATTATCTAATAAAAAACTAATAATTTGTTACTATGGCGATGTGTTTATTAACATTTTTCGTTCAATGTGGAAATTAAAAATAATTATTTATGTAACTTAGTAACAAATATCACTTGAAAAGTGTTTATGGAAGACAGCCATTATGCACCAGAAAGTGTTTATGGAAGACAGCTATTAATCATCAGAAAGAAACAGTAAACTTTTTAGTTTTGTAGCAGAGAATCTTGAAAAGGTCTAATTCCTACTTGACCGCAGTCCCACTGTGAACTTGCTGTTGTGAATTTCACGATTATCAACCAGTAATTAATTCAGTTATATTTTGTTTTCAGAGGTTCCAATAGTACCTGGTACAGATGGACCAATCACAACAAAAGAAGAAGCTCTTGATTTCTGCAAGAAGCACGGCCTTCCTGTTATATTCAAAGCTGCGTTCGGAGGAGGCGGTAGAGGAATGAGAGTTGTGCGAGATATGAAGGAAGTAGGAGAGTCTTTTGAGAGAGCCTCCTCCGAGGCCAAGGCAGCTTTTGGAGATGGATCCATGTTTATTGAGAAGTTCATCGAGAGACCAAGACACATTGAGGTACAACTTCTTGGTGAGTTGAATCATGAATTTTATTATGAAATGTATATATTTTTTCATAGGTTCCTTTCATCCCCAAAAATTAGGTTTCGGGTTCGATTCCCGATGGTATCCAAGAGTGCCAATCTGGTAAAAGAATTTGTCTGGTAATAATACTCGCATGCGCTGAGCGGTCGTGTTGCCAACATATACAATGATGAACGACGAGTTCCGTGCAAACTCCAGAGGCTCTCGACCTGAAGGCTTCCTGGGGCCGAAGACAATATTATCTCCCAGCCACACTTCTATGTTTCAGAAACATTAATTTGGATATATTGAAGGGTATATGGATTTTTTTTATGATTAGTGCCCTCTTAGAAAATAAACACCTGTTCAACATATTCGAGTTTCAACTGATTAAGTTTAAAAATTTAAAAGGTAGAGAAATTGTTCTAAGGAGGCTAGCAAAGTTGTAAACACACAAATTGTAAATACACAATTGTTCTAAGGAGGCTAGCAAAGTTGTAAACACACAAATTGTAAATACACAATTGTTTTAAGGAGGCTAGCAAAGTTGTAAACACACAAATTGTAAATACACAATTGTTCTAAGGAGGCTAGCAAAGTTGTAAAAATTCACACTGAGAAGAATACACAAGGTGACAATGTATGACAGAATACGGTGTAATCAGGGATTAATGTGAATTTAAGGGTAAAGAAGAGCATTCTGAGAGGGGTTGGGAATGAAGAAAGACTAACAAAACAAATATATAGTGCAAATTTGAATGAAAGGTGTGGTAGAGGAACATCGAGGAAATCATGGTTGAATCAAGTGAACAATATTTTGAAAGAAGGAAATGTAAAAAGTCAGAGAAATTGTAGGAGTTGTTTCCGAAGGTGTATGGATGTTTTAAATAGGATTCCAGTCTGGCTAACACTTAGGGCCTATAAAAACATCTTTCTGGTTGGTTGGAAGAGATTGCCACATGGCAATAAACTCGCCAGGTTAAAATATATATATATATATATATATATATATATATATATATATATATATATATATATATATATATATATATATATATATATATATATATATATATATATATATATATATATATATATATATATATATATATATATATATATATATATATATATATATATATATATATATATATATATATATATATATATATATATATATATATATATATATATATATATATATATATATATATATATATATATATATATATATGTTGAGGCGACGGATGTGTATTTAAATAAGAAAGTCTGGCACTCTGTCTTCTCTACGTACCCCAACAGAGAAAAAGTGTGATGGTATGTATGTATATGTATGCATGTTGGATAATATCTAGAAACTGGATTGTTATATAAATCATGCTTTTTTATATACAGGTGACAAAGCAGGGAATGTAGTCCATTTGTACGAACGTGATTGCTCCGTACAACGCAGGCACCAAAAGGTTGTAGAGATAGCTCCTGCGCCCCACCTTTCTACCGAAGTGCGTGATAGAATGACCGATTGTGCTATCAGGCTGGCAAAGCACGTTGGCTACTCCAATGCTGGCACTGTGGAGTTTCTGCTCGATGATAAGGGACAGTTCTACTTCATCGAGGTCAATGCAAGGTTTGTTTGTAATCAAATATTATATCATAACAATAATGAATGGAAAATAGTTCTAGGACGTAGGCCAGACAGGTTATCATTTGAAATAAGGGTCAATAACAATAGATAAAACAAATATTATCCAAGGTGAATGTCTCGAAAAATATTTTATCTACTCAAAACTGGAATTATTGGTAACTCCGTTTTAATTGAAGACGAAAATTTAAAATAATTCTATTCAAATTTTGTACTAGTATACATACATACTTATTATTGTTATAGATAGGCAACATGAATACTGTTAATACTTATGTCACGTTTAAGTGTCATGTGTTCATATTTAATTCTCGTTGGATTCATATGTATTTTAACTCTTTCAATGCTGAGACAATTTCCATGACAGCCGATCAGTGCGCAATATATTTGAATAGTTGCAGCCCGTGATATTTTCACGGAAGTAAAACAAATTTTACATTTAAGAAAATATATATATTCATAAATATAGAATTTGTTTATATATATCATTTATACATCGTCCCCTTTTACACCGGTTCAAAAATTCGATCGACGAATCAGAGCGAAGGCCATGCTGTAAAGGTGGGGTTACACATGTAAAAAATATTCTCAAATAAATTAAAATTTTCAAGCAAATATTTTTTTGTCCTTTTTCAAATGTGTTTATTTTTATGTTATTTTTATTTTGTCCATTGGTAATTCGGCGCAAAATGAGATACCCAGTCTTTTTTTTATTTTTATCAAACGTACTTGAGTGACTTTTTTGTGTGATAAGAGTGATGTCGGTATTTTGATCCATACCGTAATGGTATTGAATGGAGGTTTTTATGACATTTTTCGAACAACATGATATTACAAAAAAATAACAATATTTTATAAAAACTAACAGAAAAATATACTTACTAATTAGGTGTGCACAATATTTTTTTTTAAATAATTTAATATTTGTGGTAAAGTTGGAGACAAGGATCCAAACAAAGACCAGGTTGTGTGGAGCAATCTGGACAAAAGAATAATGAAGCATTACTTTTCTTAGCTGTATCCCAGCATTGCCTACATCTGCGTCTTTTGATTTTATTATCAGTGTCTTTTTCACAAAACTTCGGCAGATGTATCTTGGTTTTTAATTGTACTGTTTGTCTCGGAATTGATGATGGAGGTGGACCTAGTAATTTTTTGATTATAAATAGCCTGAAATCATACAATGGCATTTTCTGTGAATTGTCTGCATTGTATAAATGCCAAGAATTCAATAACATCGTCTGAAATAGATGAATGGCCAACTTTTTGTACCAATGTAATGTTTTCCTTTTGCATGGGTAGTAAGCTAACATCTGGTCATGACAGTCTATACCACCCATATGATTGTTGTAATTTATTACCATATTTGGTTTGGTGACCACTTGACCATGTCGGTTTTTACTATCAGACAGCTCCCCATCAAATTCAGAAAAAATCATAAAGACTTCTCGGCGGTCTTTCCATTTGGTAACACATATACCATTTTCTGTGTACTGACTCACACTTTCTCCTTTCTTTAGTTTTTTATTTATAACATCGATCGGGTTTTCTTTTCTATTTGCTCGTAGTGTTCCTGTGACATATGTGTTTTGGTTCAATAAAATTTTTGTAAGAGGAACGCTATTATAGAAATTATCCATGTAAACTGAATATCCGGCTCCCGTCTTCCCCTCTAGCAATTTCTGAAGGACTTTATTAGTGTGGCCTTTGCCACCTAACTCTTCAACTGATGATCCACCATATACAATTATTTTTACGGCCAATCCACTTGATTCCCCTAACATGTAAAGTTTTATACCATATTTGGCCTTTTTGCCTTTTATATATTGGCGAAAAATCAATCGGCCTCTCCAAAGAACCCATGATTCATCTATCGATAGTTGTCTGTGTGGATCATAAATTACTTCCATCCTTCCATTGAAAAAATCAATCAATGCCGACTTTTGCCAAGCTCGACAGATCTTCTTCATTATTGTTAAAATGAAGTGCCCGTAAGATGAGTAAAAATCTATCTCTTGACATGAATTGTGAAAATGCCGGTAAATTGAATAGGTAATCCGTATTCCAGTAGTCCGTATTCCAGTAGTCACTCAACCGGTTCAAACGTATTGTTCCGGTGTGTAGTAGTAAACCCAGCCACACCCTCATTTCGTCTTTAGTGACATTTTTCCATCGCGTAATTCTGCTTGTATCACCTTATGATTTCGACAATACTTCAACAGCATACAAATTAGTTTGGGTTGTCACAAGATTGTACAAATCTTCATTGAAAATCAAATCAAAATAAAGAAAATGGTATAGAGGCTGGTGGTTTTTTTATATTCGACCATTGCGTAGAGCTAACATCTGGTGTTCTAGATGTTTGTGAAACAGTTTGAATTTGAATATTGTCATCATTTTCAATATCTGACTCAAATTCAGAATCGTCCTCGATGATGGTGAATTCCTCATCACTAACGTCACTAAATGAATCATCCATATCATCCTCAATCCTTTGTCTTTTAGAGCTCGATGGGCGATCCATTTTTCAAGGTAAACATATTTTTTTTCATAAAATCAAAAAGGAAACTTATATGATACTAAATATCACTATGTATACACCAATTACTATAATATATTTTTCAAAAGGCACTTATTTTTGCTCACAATTCACTATGTCACTCATTCAAAATTGAAAATAACTAGAAAACATAAACAAAATATCCCTTGCAGTGAGTAACCTTTTCACAAAACAGCGCTAGAGAAATAGTCCAATTATTTTTATTATCAAGTCTCACAATGAAAACAAACGGAATAAGAACTAGAAAAAATATTATTTACAACTGTGGGTGTAACCTCAACTTTACAATGCGTTGCACATGCGCAAACGCCCGAATGCGACGTAATCTTCCGAAGTAATGACGAATATCATATGCTGATGTAATATACTAACAATATTTAGGCATGGACACGCCGCGCGTGTTCTCAGCATGAAGCAGATGTTCACATGGACACATCCAGTCTGGTTTTCATTTATATATAACAAAAATGTTTTACATTACAGTATAATTATACTTGTTCTCATCTTTTTATTATATATTTATTTATTGTTACCGATGTTTATGGTTACTGGAGGCGTGAGAAGGAAGAATCCCAATGCGTTGGACTGACCAAGTGAGAGATGCAACTGGACTACCCTTAACAACTGCCCTTCGAGTTGCGGAGTGCAGGGAAGGATGGAGAGGAGACATCGGAGGTTATCATGGGAGTCATGATGCTCAGTCATAAGCTATATGACAGGATGAATAGATTGTTGCAGAATTTTAAATATTAGCATATTTTGTAGCAACGCCGTAATTTTAAAAGAAGTTATTCACCAGTCAATGTGTTAGACAATAATAGTTTTAGGGAGTTAAAATAGAGGACCTTTTCCAACAATAAAAGAATAACAGACTCTTCCATTAGACATCCTTTACTGAAAAGATGGTTTAAATATAATAGCTTCGCAGCAACATCTTTTTCTTCTCAGTGTCATGTCAGGTCCCCCCAACGTTGAATATCACTTGAGAGTAGATATCTTTGTCCCCGGCAGCCCGAAAAAGATCTCTAACGTTTTTTATGTCAGGCGAATCACGTATATTGCGGAGCCAAGAGATTTGCCTCCTGCCAACACGTCTTCGGCCTTCTATTTTGCCTTGGATGATCAGTTGCAGCAACTGTGCTCCTCTAAGTGCATTACCCAAGTAGAACACCTTTCGGATTTTAATATTAGTCAGCAACTCTCTATCAACTTTGGCTCTTTAAAGAACCCTTGTGTTGCTGACCATATCCGTCCAGGGTATCCGTAGCATTCTCCGGTGCATCCACATTTCGAATGCTTCCAGTCGGTTCATACTGCTTACTTTGAGGGTCCATGATTCTACTCCATGCAATAACACTGACCAAATGTAGCATTTGACTAACCATTGTCGAAGTTTCAAGTTTAGATTATCATCACAGAATACGCTTCTCATTTTATTAAAAGTCGCACGAGATGATTAAATTGTGCACTTGACTTCGGTTTCTGGGTTGAGGTCTTATAAAATATAGCCGCAGCAACACAAAAAGTTTTATTAAGTTATTTTTTTATATTTCAATTTATAGATTGCAAGTAGAGCACACGGTCACTGAAGAGGTAACTGGAATAGATTTGGTGCAGTCTCAAATCCGAGTAGCCGAGGGACTCACCCTACCTGAGCTAGGCCTTACGCAGGATAAGATCCATACACAAGGGTTTGCTATCCAGTGCCGTGTTACCACTGAGGATCCAGCCAACGCCTTCCAGCCCAGTACCGGTAGAATTGAAGTTTTCAGGTAAACCCCTCTTTTTTATGTAAATATATATCACGACCTTTGTGGTTCGACAAGACAACTCTCTTCTGACCTAGGGGTGGCGGATTTGATTCCTGCTATTATACATTTTTTTTATAAGAAATGGTCATAATCTGATTTTTATTTATAAGACCTCTTTAACATTATTCTGGTTGGTTGAAAGAGATTGCCGCATGGCAATACACCTGCCTTGATGTATAGTAAACAATGAAAGCATTATAAAAACTGGAGTTTGTCCTAAGTAACAAAAAAATTGTTAAAACCAAAAATAGATGTCACCCAAAAAGATATACGAGGCATATCCAGAAAGTAAGTGTACTGAATTTTTGTAGGTTACAATTTTTTTTATTTAAACAAAAAAATTACGTGGTTACCGTAGTACATATGTAAGCTATTTTTCGACATAGTCGCCAATCCTCTCAATGCAGGTGGTGAAGCGGGGTATCAACTTTTTGATGCCTTCCTCGAAGTAGTTTCCCGCCAACCCCTCCGTCCACTTCTCCACCTCCTCCTTTACCTCCTCGTCGGTTGAAAACCTTTTTCCACCCATGTGCAGCTTCAGGGAGGTAAAGAGATAGTAATCTGAAGGTGCTAGGTCAGGGGAATGCGCGGGATAGTTCAGGACATCCCATTTAAACGAGGCGAGCAGTTCCTTCGTGGCGTTGGCCGTGTGTGGTCTGGCATTGTCGTGCAGCAGGCAGACTCCCTTTGTCAGCATGCCTCTCCTCTTGTTCTGAATCGCCCTCCGCAATTTTTTTAGTGTCTCACAGTATCTTGCAGAGTTGATGGTCTCCCCTTGTGGCATATATTCAATTAAAATTATGCCTTGACAGTCCCAAAACACGAATGCTATGATTTTCTTGGCTGAAATTGTGGTTTTGAACTTTTTGGCGGAGGGTGAAGAGGTGTGACGCCACTGTTGAGACTGCCTTTTGGTTTCAGGTGTGTAGTGTGTAACCCAAGTTTCATCTCCAGTAACGATGGAGCGGAGAAATTCATCTCCATGGAGTTTGCAGCGCCTCAAAAACTCTTGCCCGGCCTCCACTCGATTCAACTTGTGTTGGTCTGTCAGCTGTTTTGGGACCCACCTCGCGGACAGTTTCCGATATCCGAGGGTTTCTGTGATGGTTTCGTCTAGTAGAGATCTGGAGATTTGCGGAAACATCGCAGAAAGTTCATCCACAGTCAATCTGTGATCGTCACGGAGCGCATTTTCGATTTTTTCCACAATTTCGTCAGTCACAATTGAAGGTCTTCCGCTCCTCTGATCATCATGCACAGACGTACGACCGTTTTTAAACTCGCGACACCACTTGTACACACTCGTACGATTCGTAGCTTTATCACCATATGCAGTTTTCACCTCATTATAAACCTCAACCGGAGGTTTTCCCTTCCAAACGAGATAACGGATGACGCCGCGTATTTCGCACTTGGCGGGAGATTGGATTGACATTTTTCACGAAACGTGTTGTCGCGTCGACACTTCTCAACGTACTGACCTCGAACCGGTCTCGTTGCGGAGGGGAAGGGTCAGGCTGTGTAGCCAACATGTCGAAAATAAAATCCATCCAGTCGTGAGAGCCTCAGTACATTTACTTTCTGGATACGCCTAGTACATACCTTTTTCGTTTGTTTGTCCTCAAGCACCATTTTATAATATAACGGTTCAGAAATGCAATAAAAAAAACTCTGAAGTCGTGAATATGGGTTAATGGTCTAGTAATATAATAAAATAATACAATGTCATACAGAATAAAACAATGAGTCACACAAGTTATTTAAAATTATCCTGGTAACCCAGGGGTTGCGGATACGATTCCCATTAGAATCCAGATTTTTTCATAAAAAATTTCCGTCTGGTTTTAACTTAAGGCCTCTTAAGTATCTTTGTTTGTTTGGAAGAGATTGTCACGTGATAATAAACTCACCAGGTTGTTTTGTATACAATGAAATTCTACAATACAATAACTTAGTGAGTCTGACATAAGTTGGTAACTCTTGACAGGCAAAATAAACTTTAATTTAGGTCGTATTGTTACTTTGAAAACATCACTTTTTTGTAAAATAATGATCAAAATTTATTTTCCTCAGATCTGGAGAAGGGATGGGAATACGTTTGGATTCTGCATCAGCATTTGCTGGTGCTATCATTACTCCGTATTATGATTCTCTTCTAGTTAAGGTAGATTTTTTTGAGTTAATTATTAAATATTTTATGATAGTGCCCACCTTTACTTAAGGAAGTGAAATTTGAACTTGACAGATGGATAAAAGCAAATGGTGTGGAGATACGTGCACTCCGAAAAAAAATGGAATGTAAATGTATGAAAAAAGGTAGAATTCTTCTGTGTTTGGTCCTTACACACAGTATGTAAGGTTGTGCAGCTCTTGTCCAAAAACTGCATACAGTGGAAAGGCGACTCTGCTAGATGCCACTTGTGTACAGTACCGGCGGTAAGTAATATACATCAGGCTTAAGAAAGAGACTGTCGGCCATATTCGGCTAACTTCGGCTTTGTAGAGCGCCGTCTCTGTCATTTATACACGTGTTCCGTCGCGATTTGTCAGTCGTTGTCAAGCGTTCTAGGGACAGAGATGACGCTCTACAAAGCCCAAGTTAGTAGATTATGGTCGACAGTCTCTTTCTTAAGCCCGATGTGTATTACTCACCGCCTGATACTGTGTATAATATATGTTTTAAATAAACAGTTTACTTATTAAAAGCATTGATTTAACTCTTTTCATTAATATTACAATGAAAAAGTAGAAAAAATTCCGATTAAGCCCGATGTGTATTACTTACCGCCGGGTACTGTATATCATATATATTATAGCCAACTCTGTATCTGATGGTATTTCGAGTACACTACTCCTTCCGAAGTAGAGAAAATTCAGACAATTCTAGTCGGGTTGCCCATAAGATGCCTGTTTTTTTATGTCATGCTCCGTTCAACAGGACCACCATTTGTCGACAGTTATCCTATTATCTATTTGCTTCAGTCTTCCAGATTGGTTGACAAGAGGTGAGACGGAGTAGTAGTGGTTCTCTTATTTCTGTAATAACAGGCAGTTGGTTGACAAGACGTGAGAGGGAGTAGTAGTGGTTCTCTTATTTCTGTAATAACAGGCAGTTGGTTGACAAGACATGAGAGGGAGTAGTAGTGGTTCTCTTATTTCTGTAATAACAGGCAGTTGGTTGACAAGAGGTGAGAGGGAGTAGTAGTGGTTCTCTTATTTCTGTAATAACAGGCAGTTGGTTGACAAGACGTGAGAGGGAGTAGTAGTGGTTCTCTTATTTCTGTAATAACAGGCAGTTGGTTGACAAGAGGTGAGAGGGAGTAGTAGTGGTTCTCTTATTTCTGTAATAACAGGCAGTTGGTTGACAAGACGTGAGAGGGAGTAGTAGTGGTTCTCTTATTTCTGTAATAACAGGCAGTTGGTTGACAAGACATGAGAGGGAGTAGTAGTGGTTCTCTTATTTCTGTAATAACAGGCAGTTGGTTGACAAGACGTGAGAGGGAGTAGTAGTGGTTCTCTTATTTCTGTAATAACAGGTAGTTGGTTGATAAGAGGTGAGAGAGAGTAGTAGTAGTTCTCTTATTTCTGTAATAACAGGCAGTTGGTTGATAAGAGGTGAGACGGAGTAGTAGTAGTTCTCTTATTTCTGTAATAACAGGCAGTTGGTTGACAAGAGGTGAGAGGGAGTAGTAGTGGTTCTCTTATCTTTGTAATAACAGGCAGTTGATTGATTTGAGACATCATTTTCCACTCTTTGGAATGAGATTTGCTTCACAACTTCAATGAGGATTATGTTTTAAGTAGTTTTTATTGATTTATATAATAATAATTGGAAGTGTAACTGTGTAAAAGGAAAAATAAATAAATAAAAACTTATTTTATATTTTTGTGTTCACCACAGGTTTATTTTTGGGTTTATTACCGGTTTCGAAGACCACCGTCTTCATCGTCAGGTGAAGATAAACTAAATTGCTAAAATGACAATTTGGAAATTCTCGAGATTAAAGAATGTATAAAATTAAGTCTAAATATCATCAACAACCAAACCAATTTTAATAATAGCCCTCTGCTTAATATTTTTCCTATTTAAAATCCACCCCCCCTTGGATATCCAGACCCTGGCCTGCCCGAAAGATTCATTTTCATTTTTTCCCCGCCCCATTTACCATTGAATCACATCTCTCCCCACTTCTCTCCCCCTACCTCATTCCTCTTATATTATTTACACCTGTACAGGAAATATATTTTTAGCAATTTAATTTATCTTCACCTGACGATGAAGACGGTGGTCTTCGAAACCGGTTGTAAACCCAAAAATAAACCTCTGGTGAACACGAAAATATAAAATAAGTTTTTTATTTACTTATTTTTCCTTTTACAAAAAACACGGCCACAAAGTGAAACTAGTCTTTTCGAAGATTCAGGAAATAATTTCAGGAAATGTAACAATTTATTTGTAATAAATATGTAATTGTTTTATTTGACTGTAGTATGTTAAAGTTTGGCAATGCCTGCAATAGACGGTTAGTAGTTTTAATATATTAAAAAAAAAAATAACAACATCTTTTGAACTATTTTCTGGTCACGTAGATTGCTTTCTAAATAAGAAAGTTTATTATTTTATCTCAAAAGTCATTCTTTTCTAGGTTATCTCTCACGCTTCAGACTTGGCGTCCTCAAGTGCGAAAATGAACAGAGCTCTGAGAGAGTTCAGGATTCGTGGTGTTAAAACAAACATTCCATTCTTGCTCAATGTATTAGAGAACCAAAAATTCCAAAATGGTAAGAACAAATTTTATATTTTAATATTTATATAGCAAGTAGGCATATTATATTCTTCGATCAATTATTTTTATTTCTCTGACACTATTTAGGTGCTTATGTCACTTCAAGCATTCAATTGATGTATTATAGCTTTACTCAAAAGTACCTTCTTAATAAGTTTTGAAGATTTCTCGACTCTTCGACACTTCAAGTGTAATTTATTCCACTCAATAGGGCCAGTCCTTCCGGAAGCACGGTCATGATCAAGCTCTCACACACTTTGTTCCATCATTAACAAAAGGATGATATAAAATGCTTCCATCCAGGTTCAGTTCGTAGCCTGGCACTCTATATCCTTTCATCAATATTTGCTTGGTTTGAAGAAGGTCTATTTGCTCGGTTGGCCTCAACAAGGTGGTTTCTCTCTGAGACCCAAACACTCTCAGCATACTACACCTCTAATACATAATTATGTCATATAGTACAGCGTAGGGCCATTTAAGACATTAAAAACCATAAAGACACTGATTCAACGTAACTCTTTTGGGACAGAATATTTAACAATAACTTTTGAACACCTTAACCATTGTACTTCTTTCAAGTTATCCAGCAAAATTTAACAGTATCAAATATTAACAAGGTGGTAAATGAGTATATAGCCTATCCAGCTGTATCTTATACAAACCCACTTGCTTAGTTAAATTGAGAAACAAATGCATTCACCAAAATCCTCAATTCATCCTTTAGAATGGATTTTTTGATCCACTTCAGGTGTGTCACCGCTGGAGGAGATATCCCTTTAGGCAGTCCTTTCTTCGGCACTAAATGATGTCATGCATGCTCAATACAAATAAAGAAGATTTCAATCTTGTGTTGGGTGTGGATTTATTTTGCCCCAAGAACTGTTCCACTTCAGTTATTTGAGAGCAAATAAAGCAGAGTTTCTGTCTTAGAAATTTACATAGCAATTGACAGTTCTTGGTCGAAGTGTTTCTTCTTTTTGGTATATTAATTTAATAACAATATTGTTTATTTTTTTAGGATCTGTTGATACATATTTCATTGATGAGCATCCACAGTTGTTCAAATTCAAATTGTCGCAAAACAGAGCTCAAAAACTACTCAATTATCTGGGACAGGTATAAATCATTTATAAATATTTTTATAACTGTAAATACTATGCAATTGCGTGCCTATTGGTGAAACGGGTTGACGTTTTCATTGAAGTTTCGAAGATCATTTTTTTTATGTTGTGTGGTTGATTTTTGTTTTTATGAAAGCGTCATCTGTGTGTCGTCACTGGATGATGTTATTGTTAAAGAATAACTTATCTGGCACGATAGTTACAGAGTTTTGAAGTTGTCGTGGGGAGGTTGTTTTTCCTGCCGAGAGGTCTCGCCGCCATTTCACAGAAAGAAGAAAACACTTCGTAATGCGATTAAAGTACAAACCTGGCGATAAGGATTATGTTTAAATCCTATTAAAAAAAAACAAGATTGCCTTATTTAGCTACTAAGGAAAACCTTGTGATAATAATAATATTGTTATTCACTTGTAAAAGTAAATAAATTAAGTATAATTTAGCATTTGTATAGTATTTTCCAAGTAAGTATAGTAAGTCTGCCACTCCTGGTTCACTCATTTATGAATCCATCTTAAGAAATTCCGAATGGAATGGCCACAGGCATTTTGAGCACCCAGTAAAACTAACTTTATATGAACACCTAAAGGCATCCTTTTTTAGCACTAAACATATTAATGAAAATTATTTCATAAATTATATAACATAATACATTTTAGCAAAATTAATAATTTTCAATATATTATATGATATTTTTGATTAATTGATTTAGAAATTTGACTGTCAAATTTGCATTTCATGATGTATTGGGTGTTAACATAAGTTGTGTCCGTTTTTTTCCAATTTAAAAATGAGCACCAAAAGTAAAACAAAATAGTAAATGTTATACGTCATTCGAAAGAAAATTTTCTGCTCTACAAGATATTGTGTTTGCTTTTACGTTACATATATTATTTTATTTGATTACAAGCCTTCGAAATAGAATGTCAAGTAGACGAAAGTGAGCATTTTCGACACCTCCTTCTGTTCACGTTCAATCGAGGGAATAAAGCTGTCAAAGCTGCTCGCGATATTTGCGAAGTGTACGGCGAAGATGCTATGAATGAAAGGATAGCTCGTCGATGGTTTTTGCGTTTAAAAGATGGTAATTTCGACTTGAAAGACATGGAGCGTTCCGGATGACCAGTGGACTTCGATGAGGATCGCTTAAACCATATTATTCATGAAGATCCCCTTCAAACCACCGTCGAATTGGCTGAGCAGATGAATTGTAGTCACATGACTGTATACAGCCATCTTAAATCAATGGGAAAAGTCCAGAAGTTCGGCGCTTGGGTTCCACATGTTTTGAGTGAAAACAACAAAAATCAACATTCGACAATTTCTGCTGGTTTGCTCGCGCGTCAACGAGCTACGCATGGCCACAAGCAAAGTTTCCTTTACCGCATCATTACTGGTGATGAAAAATGGTTTGAAAATGGTGATGAAATAAAAGATGGTGATGAAAAATGTTTGAAGGGGATCTTCATTAATAGTATGGTTTCAGCGGTCCTCATCGCAGTCCACTGGTCGTCCGGAACGCTCCATGTCTTTCAGGTTGAAATTACCGTCTTTAAAACGCAAAAACCATCGACGAGCTATCCTTTCATTCATAACATCTTCGCCGTACACTTCGCAAATGTTGCAAACAGCTTTGGCAGCTTTATTCCATCGATGTAACGCGAACAGAAGGAAGTGTGGAAAATGCTCACTTTCGTCTACTTGACATTTCATTTTGAAGGCTTGTAATCAAATAAAATAATATATGTAACATAAAAGTAAACACAATATCTTGTAGAGCAGAAAATTTTCTTTCGAATGACGTATAACATTTACCATTTTGTTTTACTTTTGGTGCTCATTTTTAAATTGGAAAAAAACGGACACAACGTATGTTAACACCTAATACATTATCTACACTGTATCACTTTGGGTTCAATTTCCAATCGCGGTAAAATAATGCCTGTTTATCCCACATTCAAGCCTATAAGATCTTTCTGGTTGTTTGAAAAATTACTGACAATAAGCTCACTAGATTGTATAATATACACTGAAAGTGTAATACAATACTCTATCCATTAGAACAAGATTGTCTCAAGACGGTTCTAAATTGCTTCAAGTTCAATATTTATGTCCATAATGGTTTTCAAGTTATTGCTAAAGTGTTATCAGATTTTTTTTTTCTTTGCTGTTAATATTTTTGAAATCCTTCAAGGTTCTCGTCAATGGCCCTAGCACACCTTTAGCCACCAGCATGAGACCTGCCGATATCGACCCCCACGTGCCTCCAGTCCCTCTAGGTAAGTTGACTGTTTCGCCTCGATCGTTGTATAGTTAGATAGTCGTCACTATTAGATAATTGTCACAGCTTTTGATGTTTTACACTCACATTTTGTTGTAGTTATTGTTTTTCTCACAGTCGTTTTTTTTTTTTTTTATATTCTCAGTATATTACTGTTTTATTATTTTGTATAGAGATGCTTTTTGTACAAATATTTTTAATGAAAAATGTAAATTTTAATTTTGACATTTGACAGAATCTAACAACACCAGACACAGTTCAAAATTCCAGCTTTGTGCGGGGAACATTGTGAACTGGAAATATCGAAAGGGATGTTTATCCAAATATTATGGAGTAAAAATAATAGTGTTACCGGGTTTTTATGTTTTCAAGAGACAAAAAATACGGTGTGTGAGGGAAAAGGTACATTAGGGGGTAACCAATTAATACAAAATATCTTAAATTTATAATATATTGTATATTTCAGTTAAATTGTTATGTCACCACTATTTTTTTCACACTCAGGTGTGACCCTACCGGAGAAGGGGAGTCCCTTTGGGCAGTTCCTTCTTCGTCACTATTCGTGACATCGCACTTGTAAAAAAATAAATAAATAAGATATTGATATTTGAGTGTAGATCATGCTGAATGGCAACTTATTTTGTCTTCCGTAAAACAGCGTGGGTGGAGGTGTAATCGACCTATCTAATTGGTCTGGGGCTCTGTTTCCTCTGCCTACCCGAGCAGGGAAATGGTGTTATGTTACGTATGTAATAAAAAAAATATTCGAGACCATCCACAATTATCTAAAAATAACCTCAAAGATATCAAATTTTTTTTTTTTTTTTCGATATTTCCCCAAGAAATGTAGTCAACGTTCTATCTTCAATTTACCTCTAAAAATGTTTTTTTTATATCTTTTGTATATTATAACCCTGTAATTAATAAATAACTATTTGCATTCCTATTTAATAAATTATTCATCTTAAGTAAAAATAGAACCTAATTAACAAATTATTTAGTACTTTCATTAAATAACTATTTGCATTCCTATTTAATAAATTATCTTAAATAAAAATAGAATATAATAAACAAATTATTTAGTACTTTCATTAAATAACTATTTGCATTCCTATTTGATAAATTATCTTAAATAAAAATAGAATATAATAAACAAATTATTTAGTACTTTCATTAAATAACTATTTGAATTCCTATTTAATAAATTATTCATCTTAAATAAAAATAGAATATAATTAACATATTATTTAGTACTTTCATTAAATAACTATTTGCATTCCTATTTAATAAATTATTCATCTTGAATAAAAATAGAATATAATTAACAAATTATTAAGTACTTTCATTAAATAACTTTTTGCATTCCTATTTAATAAATTATCTTAAATAAAAATAGAATATAATAAACAAATTATTTAGTACTTTCATTAAATAACTATTTGCATTCCTATTTAATAAATTATACATCTTAAATAAAAATAGAATGTAATTAACAAATTATTTAGTACTTTCATTAAATAACTATTTGCATTCCTATTTAATAAATTATTCAACTTAAATAAAAATAGAATATAATTAACAAATTATTTAGTACTTTCATTAAATAACTATTTGCATTCCTATTTAATAAATTATTCATCTTAAATAAAAATAGAATATAATTAACAAATTATTAAGTACTTTCATTAAATAACTATTTGCATTCCTATTTAATAAATTATCTTAAATAAAAATAGAATATAATAAACAAATTATTTAGTACTTTCCTTAAATAACTATTTGCATTCCTATTTAATAAATTATTCATCTTGCATAAAAATAGAATATAATTTACTAATTATTTAGTACTTTCATTAAATAACTATTTGCATTCCTATTTAATAAATTATTCATCTTAATATAGAATATAATTAACAAATTATTTAGTACTTTCATTAAATAACTATTTGCATTCCTATTTAATAAATGATTCATCTTGAATAAAAAATTATAAACAATTCTTGTTTGACTATTTTGACCTTTTCAAAAATTATTTAAGTACACATTGTAATTAAATTTTTCATGTTATGATTATGGTTTTTTTTTTATAAAAAATGTTATACTCGAACATTTAATAATTCTTTTCCTGCTACTCAACAGATTGAATCTAGTTCAGATTTAATGCTGATTGGCATCGCACGGCTTGATGGCATGACACCAGTTACAGTTCCACTGTTGGTTAAAATATATTTTAGATATATACACTATTAGCACCAATAAAATAACCTATTTCTTAACAATGTACTAAAACATTTCTTTCAAATTTGTTAAATTTAAACTTACAAGGGTCATCCAGAAAGTAAGGTTACAACATTTATGTAGGATCGAAAAATGCTTGTATTTAATTGGAATTCACAGGATACTTCACAAATATATTAAACTATTTTTCAACGTATTCGCCGTCAAGATCGAGACATTTCTGTAGTCGGGGCACCAGCTTTTGTATGCCAGTATCATAGACCTCCGCCGCCAGCTCTTTCAGTTACTTCTTCACAGCTTCCTCGACCTCCTGATCGTTGGAAAATTGTTGGGGTTTAGTGACACACCCACGTCTAATCCCCCGTCACAATAGAGTCCAGAAAAGCTTCTCCCTCCTGTGCAAAACGATCCAAAAATTCACGCACGGCGGTCACGCGATTTTGACGGTACTCCGGTGTGAGCATTCTGGGCACCCATCTCGCGCACAACTTCTTGTAACAAAGTTTTTCCGACACAATATCACGGAGGAGACTTCGAGAAATGTCAGGAAATTCTTCGTGAAGGTCGTCAAGCGTCACACGGCGGTCATTTCGCACTTGTTCTTCAATTTTTTGCACAAGTTCGTCAGAAATCACTGCCTTGCCTCGTCGTGAGTATCAGTACGGCCTTCTCTGAACAATCTAACCTACTTCGTGACATGTTGTCGACTCATCACATCACTACCATAAACTTCCACGAGCTTCCGATGGATATTTGCGGCGGTAGTGTTCTGCAAGTCAAAAAATGGATGACCGCGCGGATCTCGCACGGACGGGAGGTGGCGGGAGCGCGCGACGACTTCCACGGAAGATTTACTGTGACTGAACAAAATGGCCGACAAACACGCGGGACCAAACAAACTGACCGTTAGGACTTCCCCTACACGCCAGGTGCGCCAACTTCGAAATAAAAAAAATCCACCAGCATCAGGAGCCCTTGTAACCTTACTTTCTAGATGACCCTCGTACTTCCAACCCGAGATATTTGTTTAAATAACTCTGGCGTTACTTTGCGGAACTCCATAATTATTAAAAACAAATTAAAACACCATTACTTTGCATATCATAATGCATTTCAATACTTGCTGTGTCTTAAGTTCTTGTCAACTCACCTGAAACAGCAAGTGTTGAAATGTAATATGCAAAAATAAAGTCAAATATAACAAAATAACAGTGTTTTAATTTTATATTACTTCTA